>CM071836.1:24263493-24863493 GCA_036507285.1 Trichosanthes cucumerina | reverse complement strand
ATTAGATAAATATGCATGTGATTTTTTTTTCCATGAGTGATTTAATATAAAGTGTTATATTAAATATATGAAAAATGAAAAATATGATGCACGACATTACGTAGTTTAATATAAAATGTTATAATAAATAATGTCAAACATGCATTGCTTTTATTTCATGATTAATTAATATAATTGTTTTATTAAATTTCATGAATTATATGATTGGTAAATCAATTAGAATTTTATTGTTAATTTATTAC
Organism: Trichosanthes cucumerina; assembly: GCA_036507285.1. Taxonomy (NCBI): domain Eukaryota; kingdom Viridiplantae; phylum Streptophyta; class Magnoliopsida; order Cucurbitales; family Cucurbitaceae; genus Trichosanthes; species Trichosanthes cucumerina. The sequence continues at coordinate 24,863,251 of CM071836.1, read as the reverse complement.
ACCATAGAAGCATGTTATAGGTTAATATATTAAAATTTAAAATAGTTATAAATTTGAATTAGAAACATTAACCTATAATAAAGAGTTGCATGCAAACGTAGGATTTTTAGGTAAATCAAATTAATTTTAAAATGTTTAAAATTAATTAAACCTAAGATCACAATTTCGAATAGAATTAGAAATAAGTCTTACTTAGTTTTTTTTTTAAATAGTTTAAAAATAAGGTAAAGTACGACAATTAAGACTTTGGTTATAAGGGAACTCTACCAGTGAGATTCTGTCTAAGATTGGGGGTATTTAAGCTGACGGTTTTTGGAATACCTCCTACCTGGGAACTAACCCGGAACTTAAGTTCAATTAACCATAGTCTTGTTAGCATGCAATGTCACTAGGTAATTAAAATGGTTTAAGTCACCTAAATATCAAGGTTAAAGACCTAATTATAAGTGTTATAATAGGCATGGACTTAGATAGATTCATTTAGCCGGAATCCACCTAAGTTAAATTTAACCCTAAAACCTTAGGATACTTTAGTGGGAGAAAATAAGACGTTCCAACAGTTTTATCTCTCACGTCCTCAATGAAGGGATTTTGAATTCCCGCAGCGGAAGACGTTGTGAAACGTCGTTGATCCGTTGTGTAGTTTCTATCTTAAAATTGAATCTATCTCATAGATCCTAGGCTAAACATGCAAATAAGAGAAGAAAACAGTAAGGAACTATAAGATACTTACTTGTTGAAGAACCTTCTTCAACGCTTTCTCTCCCCGATCCACGATCTCTCTCGATCCAACGATCTCCTCGAACACGAACCACGATCCGAACAGGGAGACACCTCCAAAGGGTCTTCTCGGTTGTTCTCGAGAGGTTGAGGGAGAGTAGGTGGGACTCCCTTTGGTTTTGGGTGAGGAGAAGTTTTAGAGAGAATTGAGAAAGAATGAGAGAAAGCCTTTTTGCTCTCTTTGGATGAAAATCCAAAAAATGGCAAATGACACACCAAAGGCTTCTTGCAAAGCCTTTAAATACTATTGTGTGATGGAGTTAAAACCTCCACCAAATCACAATTTTACCACAACCATATAATATACAAATCACATTTGCATATTATATAGTATAAGGCATCTCATACCTTATCACACAAATCTCATTTGCATAAATGTGGAATTATAAATTGAATCACATTCAATTTAATTTCTCTCAATTCAATTTCTCCAATTAGCACTAATTAATCAATTAGGCTATACTATAGTTTATTATGAATCTCATTCACATCAAACTATATATTATGTCATCTATATCTCATATAAATGACATAAATACCCAAATAATGAATTTGAACACTTCAAATTCACACCAAACTGTAAACCCTCAATTTGTCCAATTTGAGCCAACCGAGGGACCTAATGGACCTACACGTGACGAGCTCCAATGATCCGAGACTAACTGTCAAACTCTTTGACCCGGTTATTCAACATTCATTAGCTACGGTAACACTCCACTAAAGCCCGTAGCTGCACTCTCATCACTGTAGGACAAAGTTGTGTCCATCGATATAACCAATACCCATGAGTCGACCCTTCACGGGTTGTTCGTAGTCACAGTTGGGTCAAATTACCGTTTACCCCTGTGTCTACCTCTTTCTCCTTAAGTCCCACTGCTCCTCTAATGAACAACTACGTTGCATGGTCCAACCATAAACAACAACCCTCTCGTGCCAATGAGAGAGTGGGGTCCGGTTGTTCAAGCCCGGAGATAACACTTAAAGGAACAACCCTCTAGTTTCTCTAAGTTCGGAACGCAGTGAATTCCTTCTTGCGTAGTCAAGTTCCCAGCCTCCCACGTGGTCTCGCACTTTGAGAGAAGATAGGCATATTGGGGGCGAGCAACGGTGGCCACCCTCACCCGTACTAGTCAAAGAATGGACTTCGCAGATGTGAGTCCGTGACACGCTCAGGATTAAGGTCGAGTCATTAATGGTCATCTACGAATTTATTAGCTCTATACTGTTAACGGTGTTACATCAGTAAGTCTAATAATTCACGGAAAGGTCTTGTACAATCTCATTGCACAGGATGCCCCCACTCACATGTCAACCACATGAACGAGTCAGATCACCTCGTTTGTATCTAATACAAAGCGGGCCGCATCCACAGTGTATCCAGGATTAGGTCTCCAACCCTATCCATATACTGTAGACCGTTCAGGTCATTAACTCGAACGTGATCCTCCCTGTGTGTCTACTACACACCGTTCAAGTTCTTAGTTCTCTCATAATACAATGACCCTGGAGCTTAGTTTATTGGATTATGTTTATGAAAAATGCGAGACACAAAGTTTAAATAAATAACTCTTATTTATTACACAATGTTGAAATAAATAACTCTTATTCATTTGCAACTTGGAATATTACAAACTACACGAGATGAGGACATACATCCCAACAAACTCCCACTTGGACTAAGCTAGTGGAGTACATGATACATTTCTCAAATGTACAGTAAAGTAATACAATAAAGTAATACAATAAACTAGGGCATTGAATACCCCTTTACAATACTCCCACTTGCCCTAGTCAAGAAGCACTCGAAGACCTAGACTCTCTAGGTGACCCTCAAACACCTTAGCCGTGAGGGCCTTTGTAAATGGATCAGCAACGTTGTGCTCCGAAGCTATCTGCGTGACTCTCACGTCTCCGCGGTGCACAATCTCCCGTATCAGGTGATGCTTACGCTCTATATGCTTGCTTCTTTTATGACTCCGAGGTTCTCTCGAGTTGACTACTGCACCACTGTTGTCACAGAACAACGTGATCGGCAAGTTCATATTTGGAACAACTTCCAAATCCTTCATGAACTTCCTGAGCCAAACAGCTTCCTTTGCAGCTTCACAACTCGCAACATATTCAGCTTCCATCGTGGAATCAGCGATGCATCCCTGCTTCATGCTTCGCCACACTACAGCTCTTCCATTCGTAATGAAGGTGACCTCAAGTGGATTTCCTAGAATCCTTATCGGTCTGAAAGTCAGAATCTGTGTGTCCCGTAAGGATCAAATCCCCACTCCCATACACAAGGCTGTAGTTTCTCGTTCTCCTAAGATACTTGAGGATTGACTTTACGGCTGTCCAGTGATCAAATCCTGGATTGGATTGATACCTACTGACAATCCCAACTACATAACAGATGTCGGGCCTAGTACACAACATGGCATACGTCGGGCTCCCCTACGGTGAAGCATAGGGATCCGTCTCATATCCTCAACCTCTTGAGGCGTCTTAGGACATTGATCCTTAGACAGGTGAACCCCATGCCTGAAAGGCAGCAAGCCCTTCTTGGAGTTCTGCATCTTATACCTAGACAACATCTTGTCAATGTAAGATGCATGAGACATGGCTAGCGTTCTGTCCTTCCGGTTCCGGACTATCTGGATACCTAGAACATACTGTGCCTCCCAAATCTTTCATTTGGAATTGCGAAGCCAACCATTCCTTAATGTCAGTAAGAAATCCTACCTCATTCCCAATGAGAAGGATATCATCCACATACAATATAAGAAACGCGACAGTACTGTTAAGCCGACAAACCTTTTGCTCTTGGCCTTGGGCAATGAACCCCTTGGGCTGGTCCATGTAGATGGTCTCGTCAAGGTTGCCATTCAGAAAGACGGTCTTGACATCCATTTGCCATACCTCATAGTCATAATACGCGACAATGCCCAGAAGGATTCTAATCGACTTTACCATGGCAACAGGTGAAAAGGTTTCCTCATAGTCAACCCCTTCCACCTAGGTAAAACCCTTTGCCACTAGTCGGGCTTTGAAGGTCTGCACTTTCCCATCTACGCCACGTTTACGCTTGTAGAACTACTTGCAACCAATAGGTTTAACCCCATCCGGTTGGTCCACAAGCTCCCAGACGAAATTGAAGTACATCGACTCCATTTCCTGGTCCATAGCTTTAATCCATTCGTCTTTGTCAACGTCAGCCATTGCCTGATCATAGGTCAATGGATCCTCACAGTCATCATAAGGGGTGACGACTTGGGTTTCAGCTAAACCCATGTAACGTTCAGGCTGTCTCACACCCCTCCCACTACGTCGAGGCATTCCCAACTCTTGGGAACGGACTTGACTAGACGAGCTAGGATCAACAACACTTGTTGACGTACTAGCACCATCAACAACTCTTGCTGATGAACTGTCCATTTCATTTAACACAATTTTACTCCTTGGTAAGTGACCCCCTGATGTGGTCTTCGTCAAGGAAAGTGGCGTTTTCGACACAAGCACTCTATTATCCTTAGGATCGTAAAAGTAACCACCTCTAGTCTCTTTTGGGTAACCTACAAAAGAGGCACAACTTTGAACGGAGTTCCAACTTCTTTGGGTTTGACACTAACACATGGGCCGGGCATCCCTAAATTCTGAAATGACGTAAACTGGTTTTACGACCATGCCAGAGTTCGAAAGGTGCCTATTATCCTTAGGCTAAACATGCAAATAAGAGAAGAAAACAGTAAGGAACTATAAGATACTTACTTGTTGAAGAACTCTTCTTCAACGCTTTTCTCCTCCGGTCACGATCTCTCTCGATCCAACGATCTCCTCGAACACGAACCACGATCCGAACAGGGAGACACCTCCAAAGGGTCTTCTCGGTTGTTCTCGGGAGGTTGAGGGAGAGTAGGTGAGACTCCCTTTGGTTTTGGGTGAGGAAAAGTTTTAGAGAGAATTGAGAAAGAATGAGAGAAACCTTTCTGCTCTCTTTGGATTAAAATCAAAAAAATGGCAAATGACACACCAAAAGCTTCTTGCAAAGCCTTTAAATACTATCGTGTGATGGAGTTAAAACCTCCACCAAATCACAATTTTACCACAACCATATAATATACAAATCACATTTGCATATTATATAATATAAGGTATCTCATACCTTATCATACAAATCTCATTTGCATAAATGTGGAATTATAAATTGAATCACATTCAATTTAATTTCTCTCAATTCAATTTCTCCAATTAGCACTAATTAATCAATTAGGCTATACTATAGTTTATTATGAATCTCATTCACATCAAACTATATATTATGTCATCTATATCTCATATAAATGACATAAATACCCAAATAATGAATTTGAACACTTCAAATTCACACCAAACTGTAAACCCTCAATTTGTCCAATTTGAGCCAACCGAGGGACCTAATGGACCTACACGTGACGAGCTCCAATGATCCGAGACTAACCTGTCAAACTCTTTGACCCGGTTATTCAACATTCATTAGCTACGGTAACACTCCACTAAAGCCCGTAGCTGCACTCTCATCACTGTAGGACAAGTTGTGTCCATCGATATAACCAATACCCATGAGTCGACCCTTCACAGGTTGTTCGTAGTCACAGCTGGGTCAAATTACCGTTTTACTCCTGTGTCAACCTCTTGCTCCTTAAGTCCCACTACTCCTCTAATGAACAACTACGTTGCATGGTCCAACCATAAACAACAACCCTCTCAGGCCAATGAGAGAGTGGGGCCCGTTGTTCAAGCCCTGGAGACAACACTTAAGGGAACAACCCCTCTAGTTTCCCTAAGTCGGGAACGAGTGAATTCCTTCTTGCGTAGTCAAGTTCCCAGCTCCCCACGTGGTCCTGCCCCTGAGAAGATAGGCATATTGGGCGAGCAACAGTGGCCACCCTCACTCGTACTAGTCAAAGGACAGACCCCCGCAGACAGGAGTCCGTGACACGCTCAGGATTAAGATTAAGGTCGAGTCACTAATGGTCATCTACGAATTTATTAGCTCTATACTGTTAACGGTGTTACATCAGTAAGTCTAATAATTCACGGTCCGATCTTGTACAATCTCATTGCACAGGATGCCCCCACTCGCATGTCAACCACATGAACGAGTCAGATCACCTCGTTTGTATCTAATACAAAGCGGGCCGCATCCACAGTGTATCCAGGATTAGGTCTCCAACCCTATCCATATACTGTAGACCGTTCGGGTCATTAACTCGAACGTGATCCTCCCTGTGTGTCCACTACACACCGTTCAAGTTCTTAGTTCTCTCATAATACAATGACCCTGGAGCTTAGTTTATTGGATTATGTTTATGAAAAATGCGAGACACAAAGTTTAAATAAATAACTCTTATTTATTACACAATGTTGAAATAAATAACTCTTATTCATTTGCAACTTGGAATATTACAAACTACACGAGATGAGGACATACATCCCAACAAACTCCCACTTGGACTAAGCTAGTGGAGTACATGATACATTTCTCAAATGTACAGTAAAGTAATACAATAAAGTAATACAATAAACTAGGGCATTGAATACCCCTTTACAATACTCCCACTTGCCCTAGTCAGGAAGCACTCGAAGACCTAGACTCTCTAGGTGACCCTCAAACACCTTAGCCGTGAGGGCCTTTGTAAATGGATCAACAACGTTGTGCTCCGAAGTTATCTGCTTGACTGTCACGTCTCCGCGGTGCACAATCTCCCGTATCAGGTGATACTTATGCTCTATATGCTTGCCCCTTTTATGACTCCGAGGTTCTCTCGAGTTGGCTACTGCACCACTGTTGTCACAGAACAGCGTGATCGACAAATTCATATTTGGAACAACTTCCAAATCCTTCATGAACTTCTTGAGCCAAACAGCTTCCTTTGCAGCTTCACAAGCCGCAACATGTTCAGCTTCCATCGTGGAATCAGCGATGCATCCCTGCTTGATGCTTCGCCACACTACAGCTCTTCCATTCAGAATGAAGGCTGATCCCGAAGTAGATTTCCTAGAATCCTTATCGGTCTGAAAGTCAGAATCTGTGTATCCCGTAAGGATCAAATCCCCACACCCATACACAAGGCTGTAGTTCCTCGTTCTCCTAAGATACTTGAGGATTGCCTTTACGGCTGTCCAGTGATCAAATCCTAGATTGGATTGATACCTACTGACAATCCCAACTACATAACAGATGTCGGGCCTAGTACACAACATGGCATACATCAGGCTCCCTACAGCTGAAGCATAGGGGATCCGTCTCATATCCTCAACCTCTTGAGGCGTCTTAGGACATTGATCCTTAGACAGGTGAACCCCATGCCTGAAAGGCAGCAAGCCCTTCTTGGAGTTCTGCATCTTATACCTAGATAACATCTTGTCAATGTAAGATGCCTGAGACATGGCTAGCCTTCTGTCCTACCGGTTCCGGACTATCTGGATACCTAGAACATACTGTGCCTCCCAAATCTTTCATTTGGAATTGCGAAGCCAACCATTCCTTAATGTCAGTATGAAATCCTACCTCATTCCCAATGAGAAGGATATCATCCACATACAATATAAGAAACGCGACAGTACTGTTAAGCCGGCAAACCTTATGCTCTTGGCCTTGGGCAATGAACCCCTTAGGCTGGTCCATGTAGATGGTCTCGTCAAGGTTGCCATTCAGAAAGACGGTCTTGACATCCATTTGCCATACCTCATAGTTATAATATGCGGCAATGGCCAGAAGGATACTAATCGACTTTACCATGACAACAGGTGAAAAGGTTTCCTCATAGTCAACCCCTTCCACCTGGGTAAAACCCTTTACCACTAGTCGGGCTTTGAAGGTCTGCATCTTCCCATCTACGCCACGTTTACGCTTGTAGATCTACTTGCAACCAATAGGTTTAACCCCATCCGGTTGGTCCACAAGCTCCCAGACGAAATTGAAGTACATCGACTCCATTTCCTGGTCCATAGCTTTAATCCATTCGTCTTTGTCAACGTCAGCCATTGCCTGATCATAGGTCAATGGATCCTCACAGTCATCATCAGGGGTGACAGCTTGGGTTTCAGCTAAACCCATGTAACGTTCAGGAGAGGAGTGATTGATCATTCGATGGTGGCTTTTATTCTAAACATCTGAAGTATCGTTGCAAACTTAAAAACATTGGTTTAAAATTAAACATTAGGGTTCTTTGTTATTTTTCTAAATTGATTGGATTGCATGTAATGGGTTAAGGCACAAATAACTAATGTGGACAAATTTGTTTGTTTTTCAGCATGTCGTCTTCTATTATTGTTTTACTCGTGAATGAAAAGTCAAATGGCGATAATTATGCTATGTGGAAGTACAACTTGAATACGATTCTTGTTGTGGACGACGTTTGATTCGTCTTAGCTAAGGAATGTCCTCAGATCCGTACTAAGGACCCCTATGACCGCTAGACTACAAGGCCAATATGAAGGGATCGAATCCTACAACCGAAACGATTACGAATCACGTGTTCTTATTCTTATTACATAGATATATATCAAGAACATAAAAACTATGATTAAGCATGCACAAGAAGATTAGGACAACATGAATTTACCTTTGAAGAACGATTTTCTTCTTGTATTCCTTCTCCAAGGTGTTGCTCACGATCTCTACGATCCGAGCCCGACACGCACAAAGATTTACCACTAGATTTTTTCCGTTGTTTTCTAGGTGAGAGAGGAAAGTGAGTTCCTTTAGAATGAGGTGTAGAGAGTTTTGAGAGAGTTGTGTCTAGGAACTTTTCCAACAACACAATGAGAATGAGCTTTAGGGTTACACCAAAGGCTTAGCTCAAAGTTGCATCCCATGCAACTATTTATAGGAAAATATGATAGAAATTACCATCATATCCCTCATTCATTCTCTCATAATCATATAGTGTGTTATGAATCTAATTCACATTAAAACTACATATTATATCAATTATATCACATATAATTGATATATTACCTCATATATGAAATTGAACACTTCAATTTCTTTCCTAATTTTATACCCATGTTGAGCCAACGGAGAGATCCAATTGACCTACAGTTCATGAGCTCCAATGATGTGAGTTTAACTGATCAAACTCTTTGACCCGGTTAAACAATATTCATTAACTATAAGTCACTCCACTATAGACTTGTAGTTGCACTTTCCTCACTGTAGATTATATGGTGTCCATCGATATAATCATTACCTATGAGTCGGCCCTTCACAGGTTCTTCGTAATCACAGTTGGGTCAAATTACCATTTTACCCCTATGATTACCTCTTGCTCCTTAAGCACTACTGATCCTCTAATGAACAACAAGTCTATGGTCCTACTATAAACCCAATCCCTCTTACGCTAGTTTAGAGGGTGGGGCCCCGTTGTTCAAGACCTGGACTTAGTTCTTAAGGGAACAACCTATCTAATTCCTTAGTCTAGGAATGAGTGAATTCCATCTTGCTGAGTTAAGTCCTCAGCTACCTACGAGGGTTTGTCCCTGAGAAGGTAGGCATATGAGTCGGCTACAGGCCACTCTCACCCATACTAGTCTAAGGACAAACCCCTATAAGCAGGAGTTCTTAACTTGCTCAGGATTCAGGTCGAATCATTAATGATCATCTATAAATTATTAGTCCTACCTTGTTAACGGTGTTATACTGGTTAGACTAATAATTTGCAGTCCGGTCTTGTATGAACTCATCATACAAGATGCCCCCACTCACATGTCATCCACATGAATGAGTTGGATTACCTCATTTGTACTAACTACAAAATGGGTCGCATCCATGGTGTTACCAAAATAAGGTTTCCAATCGTATACATATACCATAGACCATTTAGGTTATACTCTAGAACATAATCCAATTAGTGTCTACTACACTGATGTTCAATGATTTATTATAACCATGGAGCTTAGTTTATTGGATTTATAAAGCGAGAATATAATTTTATCAAATCAAATAACTCTTTATTTATTTGACTAAAATTACACAAGTTTAGGGCACATATCCCAACAATCTCCCATTTGACCTAAAGCTAGTGGAGTATATAACAATCATTACAATAACGTAAAATACAATAAACTAGGGCACTGAAACCCTTTGTACAATATACTCCCACTTACTCTAGTTAGGGTAAGACTTGTAAACTTAGGACTTCTAGGTGACTCTTAAATACTTTAGCCGTGAGAGCCTTTGTAAATGGATCAGTAATGTTGTGCTCCGAAGCGATCTTTGTGACGATCACGTCTCCTCGATGCACGATCTCCCGGATGAGATGATATTTTCGCTCAATGTGTTTACCCCTCTTGTGACTTCGGGGCTCTCTTGAATTTGCCACAACACCACTATTATCACAGTAAAGTGTGATAGACAAACTCATATTTGGAACAACTTCTAAATCTAACATGAATTTCCTTAACCAAACAACTTCTTTAGCTGCTTCACAAGCTGCTACATATTCGACCTCCATGGGGGAATTAACGATGCATCCCTGCTTGACGCTTCGCCAAACTACAACTCCTCCGTTAAGAGTAAATACTGACCATGACGTAAATTTCCTAGAATCTTTATCAGTTTGAAAGTCAAAATCTGTGTATCCTGTAAGGATCAAATCCTTTGCCCCATACATAAGATGTAGTTCCTCGTTCTCCGAAGATACTTAAGGATTGTTTTAACCATTGTCTAGTGTTCAAGTCCTGGATTGGATTGATACCCGCAGACCATTCCTACTGCAAAACAGATGTTTGACCTAGTACATAGCATGACGTACATGAGGCTTCCAACAACTGATGCATAAGGAATTCGTCTCATGTCCTCAACTTCTTGAGGTGTCTTAGAACACTGTTACTTAGACAAATGAACTTCATATCTAAAAGGTAATAAGCCTTTCTTGAAATCTTGCATCTTAAACTTCAACAACACTTTGTCGATGTAAGTTGTATGATACAATACAAGAGTTTTATTCTTGCGGTTCCGGACAATCTGGATCCCAAGAACAAACTGCGCTTCTCCCAAATCTTTCATTTGGAATTGCGTAGCTAACTAATTCTTAATGTCAGTAAGATAACCTACATCATTCCCCATGAGCAGGATATCATCCACATATAGAACTAGGAATGCGACAAAACTATTGATGATCTTCTTATAAACACAAGGTTCATCATCATTCTGGTCAAAGCCAAAAGATTTGATTGTCTCATCAAATCTTATATTCCAGGACCTAGAGGCTTGTTTCAGTCCATAGATCGACCTTTTAAGCCTGCAAACCTTTTGCTCTGTCCTGGTTCAATGAACCCTTTAGGTTGGTCCATGTAGATGTTCTCGTCAAGATTACCATTTAAGAATGTTGTCTTGACATCCATTTGTCATAACTCATAGTCATAATTGAAGGGAATGAAAATCCCAACGCAGTGGAAGACGATCGAATCGTCGTGGTATCGTTATGCTACTCGTTTTTGTTAAAATTATTCTAACTCTTAGAATAAGGCTAAACATACAAAATAAGGAAAATACAACAAGTACTAGAACACTTACTTGTTGTAGACGTGCTTCGAATTTTCCTTTCCGGTCACGAACTCTTCGTGTTCTCCCAACGATCCCGAACTTCTCGAACTCTTCTCTCGATCAAGAATGAACACTACCCTTTGGAATCTCGATTGTTCTTTGTTTTGGAAGAAGAAAAGTTGTGGGACTTTCTTTTGTTTTGGAGAAGGGAAAGAGGAGAAAAGTTGAGAGAGTTTGAGAGAAAATCGTATCTCTTCTCTTTGGTGAAATCCAAAAAATGAGATAGTGAATCATTTTCCTTCTTGCAAGAAGGGTTTAAATAATGGAAAATGATGGAGTTAAAATCTCCACATTATTACCATTTTACCACAACTATAGGTTACATATAATATAATATATCCCATATCTCATCTAAATCATATTAGTATAATTGTGGATTTTTTAAATTGAATCACATTCAATTTAATTTCTCTCAATTAATTTCTCCAATTAGCCCTAATTCAACAATTAGGCTAACCTATAGTTTATTATGAATCTCATTCACATTAAACTATGAATTATATCATTCATATCTCATATAAATGACATAAATGTCCTTAAGTGAAATTGAACACTTCAATTCACACCAAAACATTAACCTTTCTTTTAACCCAGTTTGAGCCAACCGAGGGACCTAATGGACCTACTGATTTGAGCTCCAATGATCCGAGATTAACCTATCAAACTCTTTGACCCGGTTAATCAACCTTTATTAGCTACTGATAACACTCCACTAAAGCCCGTAGTTGCACTCCCGCCAATGGCAAAAATATAACGCGGTCCACTGATATAACCAATGCCCATGAGTCGACCCTTCACAGGTTGTTCGTAGACACTGCTTGGTCAAATTATCGTTTTACCCCTGTGTCTACTTCTTGCTCCTTAAGTCCCCACTACTCCTCTAATGAACAACAACGTTGTAATGGTCTGACCATACACAACAACTCTCTCGTGCCAGTGAGAGAGTGGGCGCCCGTTGTCCAAGCCCTGGAGACAACATTTAAGGGAACAACCCCTCTAGTTTCCCTAAGGACGGGAACAATTGAATTTCATCTCGCGTAGTTAAGTTCTCAGCTCCCTACTTGGTCCTGTCCCTAAGAAGATAGGCATATTGGGCGAGTAACTGTGACCACCCTCACTCGTACTAGTCAAATGATGCACCCCCACGCATGAGCGAGTCCGTAACATGCTCGGGATTCAAGTCGAGTCACTAATGGTCATCTCACGGTTATTAGTCCTTCATCACAGCGGTGTTACATCGAGAGGTCTAATAATTCACTTCGTTCGGTCTTGTACAATCTCATTGCACAGGATGCCCCCACTCGCATGTCAACCACATGAACGAGTCAGATCACCTCGTTTTTATCTTAATACAAAGCAGGCCGCATCCACAATGTATCCAGGATTAGGTCTCCAACCCTATCCATATACTGTTGACCGTTCGGGTCATTTACTCGAACGTGATCCTCCCTGTGTATCCACTACACAATGTTCAAGTTCTAGTTCTCTCAAATATTCAATGACCCTAGAGCTTAGTTTATTGGTCAAAGTTGTATAAAATGCGAGACACAAAATAATGAAATGAATAACACTTTATTAATTTCAAATAGTAATTTACAAACACGAGATTAGGATAAAACATCCCAACAATAATATGCGACAATGACAAATAGAATTCTTATAGATTTTACCATAGCAACAGGTGAAAAGGTTTCCTCATAGTCCACCCCTTTTACTTGGGTATAACTCTTTGCTACTAGTTTAGTTTTAAAGATTTGCACTTTTCAATCTACACCACGCTTTCTCTTGTAGATCTACTTACAACCTATAGGTTTTACCCCATCAGGTTTATCTACAAGATCTCAAACAGAATTGAAGTGCATAGACTTCATTTCTTTGTCCATGGCTATGACCCATTTGTCTTTGTCTTTGTTAACCATTGCTTGATTATAAGTCAATGGATCCTCACAATCGTCATCTGGTATGATAACTTGGGTTTCAGATAAACCCATGTAACGACCAGGTTGTGTTATAACCCTCTCACTATGTCGAGGCACTCTCAACTCTTGAGATGGACGCTCTTGACGAGATAATCTAGTATCAACAACTCTTGTTGACGTACTAACACCATTAGAAACCTTTGTTGTTGTTCCGCCTAACTCACTTAACACAATTTTACTTATTGGCTTGTGGTCCCTGATGTGGTCCTCCTCTAAGAAAGTGACATTTGTCGATACAAGTACCTTGTCTTCCTTAGGATCATAGAATAATCCACCTCTTGTCTCTTTTGGGTAGCCTACAAATAGGCATAATTTTGAACGTGAATCCAATTTCTTTGGGTTCGTCACAAACACATGTGCTGGACAACCCCAAAATCTGAAATGATATAAACTACCTTTACGTCATTTTCAGAGTTTAAAAGGTGTTTCAGAAACACTCTTTAATGGCACGTTGTTCAAAATGTATACCGTAGTCTCTATCGCATAAGCCCAAAAAGAGCTAGGGAGATGAGCATAACTCATCATCGATTGAACCATGTCCAACAAGGTTCTATTTCTCCTTTTCGATACACCATTCTACTGAGGCATACCGGGTGCTGAGAGTTGAGATGTAATTACATGTTCTATCATATAGCTTAGAAATTTTAAATCCATGTACTCTCCACCTCGATCTGATTGAAGTGTTTTAATTGTTTTACCTAATTGATTTTCAACTTCAGCCTTGAATTCCTTGAACTTTTCAAGTGTTTCAAACTTATGATGCATTAGGTAAATATGCCCAAATCTTGAATAATTATCTATGAAAGAGATGAAATATTCATAACCATTTCTCGCTTTAACATTCATCGGACCGCAAAGGACTGAATGTATAAGCTCAAGAGGCTTTTTGGCTCTATAACCTTTCCACTAAAAGGTCTTTTAGTCATTTTGCCTTCTAGGCAGGACTCACATGCAAGTAAAGTACTTTCTTCTAACTCATTTAGAAGTCCACTTTTTACCAACCTCTCAATCCTATTGAGATTAATGTGACCCAACCTAAGATGCCAAAAATGAGCATTCTCTTTAGGAGAAATTTTACGTTTCTTAGTTTGTGTGTTTGTTGTTTTGAATAGTTCAGTGTTCAAAACAGTTTTGACTAAATTCAGTCTCAAAACATACAAACCATTCTCTAATGAAGCTGTACATGTTTCGACACCTTTCTTTGAAATAAACACTTTATTGAAAGAAAAGGAAATAGAAATACATTATTCTATTAGGCAAGAAATTGAAATAAGGTTTCTAGTAAACTCTGGTATCACTAATACATTGTCAACAACATATATTTCTTGTCGAATAAAAACTTCATCGTGTCAATCGCTACAGCTGGGATGATATCTTCAGTTCCAACCGGGAGCGTTATTTCTCCTTTCTGTAGCTGCTGCTAGGAATTAACTCCCTGTAAACAAGAACAAATATGATTATTGGCGCATGAATCCAGTATCCAAGCAGTTTTATCATTATCCACTAAAAAGGCTTCTATGCAAAGTAAATCAAATTTATATTCTTTCTTCTTCTCGACCAGGTATTTTGAGCAGTTCTGTTTCCAGTGTCTGTCCTCGTTGTAGTGAAAACATTGTCCCTTGTCAGCAACCTTCTTGACCTTCTTGCCCTTTTGGGCGACATCTTTGTCAACCTGTTTCCCTTTACCAACCTTTTTCATGTTCTTCTTCTTCCCTTTCAGGTTAGAAGAAGATGAAGCCACCGGTTTTGTTCCAGAGGTCGAACCTCTGTGATAACTACTATTGGCAACATTTATCTTACCTTTCGACCCTGAATTTTCATCAAAGACTGAAAAGTCTGGAGTTCATTAAGAAGGGAGGTAAGGTTAAAAGTAAGCTTGTTCATAACAACATTACTTCTAAACTTTAGGAAACTATCTGGAAAAGTTTCTAGAATGAAGCTGACCTGACTCGATTCATCGATTGAAGCAACATTCGACTCCGCGATGTTGAAGTGCACCATCATGTCCAGGACATGATCCCGAACAGATGAACCCTCTGGAATCCTCGAGTTGAATATATATTTGAGGGCATTGTGTCGGATCTGTGTACACTGTTGTCCAAACATGCGCTGCAATGAATCCATGATTTCCTTAGCGGTCACCATGCCCTCGTGCTTCTTAGCAGTATGTCAGACATACTTGCCAACATATAGACTTTGGCCTTACCATTGGCCTTGATCCATCGATCATATGCATCACGAACATTTTGTGTTGCATTCGAGCCTGACACATGAGGACACTCCTCACTTAACACAAACTTAAGATCGTCCACTACCAAGATAGTGTTTATGTTCTCTCTGGTTAACTTTTCCGCATCCAATAAGGAAATAATCGAGCTAGACATTTTGTTGAAATAAACAATTACTTGTATTAGTTTCTCGCTAAAAGCTATCTAAACCAATCAAGTTTTAGTTAATTATCTAATGATTCCTAGGTCATTAATAATTTGCAATGATACTCCAAAGGTTTAGAGTGTATGACACCGAAGGGTAATAAAAAACACTCCTCCTCTGGATCAAGACATTCTTGACCAAAACCTAATCCTAGAATAACTTTTTTTCCTATAAGTTTTAGTTACCATTATTTGGTCAAGATACATACACTCCTTATGTACCTTGTGAGTGTAACCCTCCATCTTTAGACCCCAGAATCTCCATCGAACAAAATCCGCCGAAGGGAGGGCTAGGTTGAAAAATAGACTAAGGTAATCTTTATCCCTTTTGGGTGTCCACTATGTTCCGATCCCTATGATCAAGCCATCCGAAGGGATTGTCTAGTCCAGGCCAAACTAGCAGGCTAACCATAGTGCTCTCACGGTGTGAACCGACAGAAGAGACCATAGGGTTTGTGAAACAAAACCTGCTCCCACTCACTATAAGTATCCTCTTCATTCACCTTGATATCGACTCATACAAACACCATCCGAAGGGGGCGCTCCCGTTTGTGCCACGAGGCCAAGTATGAGTCTCACGGTGTGAACTTTCCTGGAGAGATGTGGGTGGAAATATATGTATCATATACACTTTTTCCTCCCACTGGATACTTTAACTCTATAGGAAATTGACCTATGTTAAACCCGACTAATGGTTTTACCTATATATATCAATATAACTCTTATACTAATAATCTATCAATATAACTCTTCTATTGATTCTATCCTAAGTTTATTAATATAACTCTTTATATTATATCTAGGATTTCTAGTTTATTAACCCCTTAATAAACCCGCTGACGCTACTATGATTTATAATCTCTTTGATTAAAATTCATTGCAGTGTCGTTCCTGTGTAGGGCATTAGTTTAAAATCAAAACTTAAATACCCTAGCCTAGAGAAAACCTTCTTTAAACAAAGTTTCTCTTTTAATCATTGTTTATAAATTACATGGTTCCTAATTCTAATCTAATTAGATCTAGATAATCTAAGGTCTATTAATTTTATGTTCTAAACATTTTAAAACTAATGAATTAACCTTAGGTGACATGAAATTCTATGTTATTGTGTTTGATCATTCATCACATGAATAATTACACATACATAACACATTCAACTCATGAATAATATGCATGTCAATGCTGTCCATAATTTATATAATACCTTATACTAATTATTCATGCAAACTATATAATATAACACTTTATATTATAACTGATTCATGTAAATGCTTAGCCTAAGGTCGGATATCTAAATAAAAGCATACATTATGCATGACAATAATTATACAACAATTGCATAAATTAAATAGCAAAATTAGACCATTTTTGGCACCCTAAATTTAATTTTAATTAATATAATCTAATTATATTAATTAAAATCAATAATATTAATATTAATTAATATAAAAACATTTTTATATATTAAATAATAATAAAATTTCGATTTCTGCTCGTTGAACAACAACTGTATTACACCGGAGATGGTGTTGCAACGCTGATGCCTTAATGCCTCGCACGTTTCGGCTTCAGCGTTGCAACGCCTGTGCTCGGATTGTATAATAAGGTATGAGATACCTTATATTATGTGATATGTAAATATGATTTGCATATCATATGGTTGTGGTAAAATGGTGAATTGGTGGAGATTTTAACTCCACCACTCACCATTATAAATAAGTGCTTTGTGAAGCACTTGGTCAACAAGAGTTCTCATTTTTTTAATTCCATCTAAAGAGAAAGACCAAACTCTCTCTAGCCTCTCTCAATTCTCTAAATCCTTTCACCATCCCAAATTCCAAAGGGAGTTCCACAACTCTCCCTCAACCTCCCAAGAACAACCGAGAAGAACTTTTGAAAGTGTCTTTATTTGTGAGGTTCATTGGATCGAGAGAGATCGAGGAGGAATCGCAAGAAGATTGCCTACAAGAGGTTAGTAAAGAGTTTATTTTATGTTTTTCCTTCTCAAATCAGCATGCTTAACTTAAGAATATATGTCGATATGTTCAATTTTAAGAATTCACTCACACAACGAATCAACGACGTTTCACGACGACTTCCGCTGCGGGAAATCGATTCCCTTCAATTGGTATCAGAGCCCAACATTACTCTTTGTTGTGTATTCTGTAATTTCTTAAAATTAAGGTGGGTAACATTAATTTCATGAGATGAATATTAATGGGTTGCGAAATGGATGTTTTCGGTTTTGGCAGTTAAACTAGATTTACATTTTTCATTGACGAGATAGATGTAAGGGTCCGTTGTTTGGAGAATTATTGTATGTAAATCGAGTTTGTAAGTCCGAGTCATTCGCGACATGAGTTACTGTGAAGAAACGGAGTGAAAACGGGCGAAAAATTCAAAATGGAGTTGCTGGACAGAGGACAGCGTTGCGATGTTATTCATCAGCGTCGCAACGCCACCCTTGCGGATGGAAGGCTCACAACAGGCAAGCGTCACAACGCAAGGTGCTGCGTTGCAACGCTCATGAGTGTGGAGGGGCGCGTAGCATGCTCAGCGTGACGCCAGTGGCGACGTTGCAACGCTGTGAGCGTAGCGCGCGCTGATAGACGTGTAGGAGGCGCAACATTGCAACGCTGCCCACGACGTTGCAGCGTTACTTCGATAGTGGCAGTTCCAGCGCCATTTTCGCTGAAAAGTGCAGAGTGGTGGACGATTTTGGCGGTTTAGAGGCCATTTTCTCCGATTTTCACTTTTATTTAATTTATATTTTATGTAAATTGAGTTTTAATTAATTTAGTTTAATTAATATTGATATAAGTGTTATATTAATGTAGATTAATTAAATTAATATCTCTAGGGTGCCAAAATCGGTCCAATTTCGCTATTTTATTGTATTATGCAACTGTTGTATGATTTAATTATATGCATAATGTATGACATATAGTTTTTAAATCCCACCTTAGGTTAAGCATTTCATGCATCATGTTTATATTATAAATGTTATAATATATAGTATGCATGATAGGATTTTAGTATAAGAATTATAATAAAATGAGTATTTTAATTTAGTTAACATAAGACTTATATTACTTAGATTAAAAACATTGGCATGCATTTATACATGTGATGTATGCATCTTATAGTTTAATTATTCATGTGATGAATGATCAAGCACAATAACATAGAAATGCATGTAACCTAAGTTAATTATTAGTTTTAAATGGTTTAGAACTTGAATAATTAGACTTAACTTTTCTTTTTCTAATAAGATTAGAATTAGGAAAGCAAAATATAACTAATGAATGGTGGCTAATTAGTAATTCTGTCTTAGGAAGGTTTTGTCTAAGGCTGGGGTATTTAAGCTGACGCTATGTAGAACACTCCTACTTGGGAACCGACCTGGGAGTGAATTTGGTCAGGAGATCCATAGGTTATATTACGCATGAGTGTCGTTAATTAATCGTTAATTAAATTTACTCATAGTAGACCTAAGTTAATAATATGATTATAGACTTAGGCTAATCCAATATAAGAGCTATATTGGTAGACTTAGATAAATATTAGCCGATTTATCTAGGTCAATCCCGTTAATATAAAGTGTTGAGTGGGAGGAAATTAAGTGTATAAGATACATTTAAGTTTCCATCCACAAATCTCCGTGAAGTTCACACCGTGAGATCCATACTCGGCCTCGTGGCATAAATGGGAGCATCCCCCTACGGGTGGCATTTGTATGGGTCAACATTCAAGGTGAATGGAGAGAGTACTTATAGTGAATGGGAGTGAGACCTGTAAAAATGGGACTCACAATCTCTTCTTTCGATTCACACCGGGAGGCACCCATGATTTGCTTGCTAGTTTGGCCTGGCACAGACAATGTTGGGATTTGTGCCCTAAAACTCGTAGTTTGTAATTATGTTCTAATTAATGTAATAAAGTGTTATTATTTCAATAAAGTGTTATTGTTTTGTTATCTACGAGTTTGCCTTTATTTAAACCCTAATCCAATAAACTAAACATCCAAGGATGTTAAATGAATCTTTAACTGAATGTAATGTACATAAAAAGGATCTCGGTTCGAGATACAACCTAAAGGGTCTATAGTTAGGGGATAAGGTTTGGGTGTGGCCCACTTTGTATTTGATACAAACACTGTGATCCTAACGTGTTCGTGTAGATGACATGTGAGTGGGGATATCCTATGGAATGAGATTACATAAGACCGGACCACGAAATAGTAACCTCTAGCTGTAACTCCGTTGACTAGTTAGGTTTCTATTTCATTAGGATGACCTAGGCAACTTGATCTCAATCCTGGCAGGTTACGAACTTCTGTTTGCGAGGGATTGTCCTTTGACTAGTATGGGTGAGAGTGGCCAGATTTGCTGACTCAATATACCTACCTTCTTGGGGACAAGACCGAGTGAGCGGCTGGGAACTTAACTTAACAAGATGGAATTCACTACTTCCCGCCTACTAGGGTAAGTAGAGGAATGTTCCCTTAAGTGGTGTCTCCAAGACTTGAACAAAGGGCCCGACCCTCTCATTGGCCCGAGAGGGACTCTGTTTGTTGGTAGGACCACAAACAAATTGTTCATTAGAGGAGCACTGGTACTTAAGGCACAAGATGTAACCAAGGGGTAAAACGGTAATTTGACCCAGCTGGTGTTACGAACATTCGTGAAGGATTGACTTGTTGTTATTGGTCGATATCCGTGGACACGAAAAATATATCTCGGTGAGAAGAGTGCAAATTTGTGGGACTTTAGTGGAGTGTTCCCGCAGTTAACGAATGTTGATTGGGAGGTTAATGAGATTAACCGAGCAATCTCGTATCGTTGGAGCTTCTGATCTGTAGGTCCATTAGGTCCACCTTCTAGCTCGTAAAGGGTTCTTAGATCATTTGAATTTGAAATGTTCAAATTCACAAGGGAATATATTTTATGTATATGGTTACGATATAATATATAGTTTTGGAACTATATATTATAAATTTAATGTGAATATGATTCATATTAAATTATGTGAGAGAATTAAATATTTGAAAGAGTTCGAATATTAAATTTAAATGTGAATGTGATTCATATTTAAAAACAATAGGTTAAAATTTAATGTGCATTAGATGTACATTAAAACTATAAGTTAGAGGGAAGGATATGATTAAATTTGATTTAATCTTAATTAAATATAAGATATTTAATTTGATTAATTAAATATGATTTAATTTAATTCAATATTAAATTAATGAAAACGTGTCAGAAGGACATGTTCCCCACCCCTCCCCCCCCATCGATAGGGAGTGGGGAGGTGATCCCTCGTTTTATTCCTTTCCAATGGAGGAGAGGAGGTTGATCGATCGTTTTGGACAAGCAATTGTAGAATTGCTCTCTCCCTCTGACTCTCACATTTTCATTCCCAAAAGTTTTTTCAACTGTTGGAATCCTTCCCACAAAGAAAAGATCTAAGCACTCAGAGGATAGAAGGTTTATTCTTTTGGTGGTGTCCTGCTTGGAAATACAAAGGAGTACCTGTGTTGCTACTTTGCTGATTTCACTGGGAGCAAGGAGTTGTTGTGCTGAGCAAAACTACTAAGGTATTCTTCTTCCCTTTAGTTTAATTGTTAAACTTAATATATGTTTGCATGTGAACAATTAATCCATGTCTAATAGGATTAGAATTCATGCTTGTTCTGTATTTTTGGGTCAATGTACTGGTTTTTGTTTCAATTAAAAGAATCAAGCACATTAAGATCCCAAACTCGTTTCCGCTGCTCAAGAAGATCAGATCTCCATCAGACAATCCCTACGGAGGACTTTGATCATGGAAGTCAGAACACCGTGAATTCTCGAAAGGGATAAGATTTCCTTGTTGGTTAGCCTTCAAAGTCCTCCCTATGGCGACTATTGTTTGGACGAAACTTGGAAATTTAAAGATTGAGGGTGACGCTCACGGGATTCATTAAGAGTTAATGGATTCAGAACGAATAGTGGTAGCTAGATGCTTATTGGAATAAGAGTTATTCTGATATTAGGGTCTGGTCGAGAAAGTCTCATCCCATAAGAGGAGTGATTTAGTCTACCCTACGGTAGCGGTCATTCTAAACCTTTGGGGTATCATTGCAATTTTTAAATGACCTAGGAATCATAAGATAAAATTTGCTAAAACATGATTGGAATTTTGAAAAGTTTTTGCGAGACCTCATACAAAGTTTTTATTTTTTCAGCAAAAACGTCGAGTTCAATCATAACCCTTTTAGCTTCAGATAAACTCGTTGGTGGCAATTGCCAATCGTGGAAAAACAATATAAACACAATCTTAGTAACAAACGACCTTAAATTTGCACTCACTGAGAAGTGTCCTCAGGTGCCGAGCTCGACCGCATCACGAAGTGTTCGTGATGTGTACGATCGGTGGATCCGGGCTAATGAAAAAGCAAAGGTCTATATTATAGCCAGCTTATCTGAAGTTTTGGCTAATTAAGAAGCATGAGGTCATGGTCACCGCCAAGGAGATCATGGGATCGTTGCAAAATATGTTTGGACAACAACCCTTCCAGGTTAGGCACGATTCACTCAAACATATATTCAACGCTAGGATGAAGGAGGGCACATCTGTTAGAGAACATGTTCTCGACATGATGACCCACTTTAACTTGGCGGAGATGAATGAAGCTTCTATCGATGAGTCGAGCCAAGTCAGCTTTATCATGGAGACTCTTCCAAAGAGTTTCCTTCAGTTTCATAACAACACTGTTATGAACAAGATAAGCTACATTCTGACCACCATTCTTAATGAATTACAGACCTTTCAATCCTTGATGAAAGTCAGGGGACAGGACGCTGAGACAAATGTTGACTTCAGGTCCTATCAAAGGGGTTCGACCTCTAGGACAAAGTTTGTAACTTCTTCTGGACCGAAAGGGAAGAAGAAGAATAAGGTGGGTAAAGATGGTTGTTGCCGCCCTTAAAGGCAAAAAGGTCAAGGTAGTTGCGCATAAAGGAAAGTGTTTCCACTGCAACGGGGACGGTCACTGGAAGAGGAATTGTCCCAAGTACCTTGCTGAGAAGAAAAAGGAAGGTAAATATGATTTACTTGTTGTTGAAACTTGTTTAGTGGAGGGTAGTGACTTAGTCTGGATACTAGATTCAGGCGCCAGTAACCATTGTTCTTCTTTTCAGGGAATTAGTTCTTGGCGGCGACTGCAGGAGGGTGAGATAATGCTCAGGGTTGAATCCGGAGAAGTTGTCTCAGCTGCAGTTGTAGGCACTGTGAAGCTTTACTTCAGCGGGAAGTACATTTTATTAGCTAACATGTACATAATTCCAGGGTTTACTAGAAACCTTGTTTCAATTTCCTATCTATTAGAACAATCAATTTATGCTTCTTTTATAGCAATAAAGCGTTTATTTCTCGAAATGGAAATATGTTATGTTCAACTTCACTTGAGAATAATTTGTATGTTTTAAAACCAAACTCAGTCAAAAGTGTTTTGAATACTGAACTTTTTAAAATAGCTGAAACGTGAACTAAGAAATTAAAAGTTTATCCAAGAGAGAAAGCCCATCTTTGGCATATAAGGTTAAGCCACATAAATCTCAATAGGATTGAGAGACTTGTGAAGAGTGGACTTCTAAACGAGTTAGAAGAAAACTCATTACCAATCTGTGAATCATGCCTTGAAGGCAAAATGACCAAAAGACCTTTTAGTGGAAAAGGTTATAGAGCCAAGGAACTTCTTGAGCTTGTACATTATGACCTCTATGGCCCGATGAATGTTAAAGCACACGAAGGTTACGAGTACTTTGTATCTTTTATAGATGACTACTCGAGATATGGGTACATTTACCTAATGCATCGAAAGTCTGAAACTCTTGAAAAGTACAAGGAGTTCAAGACTGAGGTTCAGAACCAATTAGGTAAAACAATTAAAATGCTTCGATCGGATCGAGGTGGAGAGTACATGGACAATGAATTCCAAGACTATATGATAGAGCATGGAATTACGTCCCAACTCTCAACACCTGGTATGCCACATCATAATGGTGTATCGGATGGGAGAAACAGAACCTTGTTAGAAATGGTTCGATCGATGATGAGTTATGCTCATCTCCCTAATTCGTTTTGGACTTATGCAGTGGAGACTGCTGTATATATTTTGAACACTGTTCCATCGAAGAGTGTTTCTGAAACACCATTCGAACTCTGGTTTGATTGTAAAACAAGTTTATGCCACTTCAAGATTTGGGGATGCCCGATCTATGTGTTGGTTGAAGGGAATCGAAGTCTCCGCAGCGAAAGTGATTGTGAATCGCGCGCTCTTGATTTAGTTACAATGGAAATTTCAAGAATGTAAAACATGGATTAAGCATAAAATAAAAGTTTGGACAGCAAGAAGTTACCTTTGAAGAACCTTTCTTCAAGTGCTCCTCTCTCCATAGTCACGATCTCAGGAACAAGAACTCCAACGTGCGAAGACACGACCACCGGATCTTCTCCGTTGTTCTCTAGGTGAGGGAGGAAGGTGGGTTCCCTTTAGGAGTGGTGAGGTATTTTGTGAGAGAGATTTGTGTCTTCGAACTCTTCCAACAACACAACAAGGAGGCTAGGAATTCTATGAAAAACCCTTAACCTAGTTGCATCTCATGCAACCATATATATAGGGAATTGGGATGGAAATGACCATCCTACCCCTCCTTTAATCTCTCTTTAG
The DNA here is from genome assembly GCA_036507285.1 of Trichosanthes cucumerina. NCBI lineage: Eukaryota > Viridiplantae > Streptophyta > Magnoliopsida > Cucurbitales > Cucurbitaceae > Trichosanthes > Trichosanthes cucumerina. Next base: position 24,838,768 of record CM071836.1, on the reverse strand, counting down.
TATATAGTCTAAATCACATTCAAACTATATATTATATCAATTATATCATATATAATTGATATAACTCCTCATGTATGAAATTGAACACTTCAATTTCACTCCTAATTTTATACCCTCTATATTACCATGTTGAGCCATCGGAGGGATCTAATGGACCTACAGATCATGAGCTCCAATGATGTGAGATTAACTGATCAAACTCTTTGATCCAGTTAATCAATATTCATTAACTACAAGTCACTCCACTATTGACTTGTAGCTTCACCGTCCTCACTGTAGACATTATTGTGTCCACTGATATAGTCATTACCCATGAGTCGACCCTTCACAGGTTGTTCGTAATCACAGCTGGGTCAAATTATCGTTTTACCCATATGATTACCTCTTTGCTCCTTAAGCACCACTAATCCTCTAATGAACAACAAGTCTAAGGTCCCACCTTAGACTCATACCCTCCTCAGAGGGCGGGCCCCGTTGTTCAAGACCCAGAGTCGATTCTTAAGGGAACAACCTATCTAATTCCCTCAAGAGAGAAATGAGTGAATTCCATCCGCACGATTAAGTTGCCACTACCTACAGTGTTACATTCTCGAGAAGGTAGGCTTATTGAGCCTGGCCATGTGCCACTCTCACCCATACTAGTCTAAGGACAACCCCTATATAAGCGGGAGTTCTTAACTTGCTCAGATTCGAGTCGAGTCACTAATGACCATCTATAAATTACTAGTCTTATCCTCATTAGCTGTTATATCTTTGGTTAGACTAATAATTTTGCGATCCATCTTGTATGAACTCTTCATACAGGATGCCCCCACTCGCATGTCAACTACATGAATGAGTTGGATTACCTCATTTGTACTAATTACAAAGTGGGCGCATCCATGGTGTTACCAAAATGAGGTTTCCAACCTTATTCTTATACCATAGACTATTTAGGTTATAATCTTGAACTCAACCCAAATAGTGTCCACTACACTGATTTCAAGATAAACGTTATAACCTTGGAGCTTAGTTTATTGGATTTTTAAAAGCAAGACTGTAATCTTATCAAAACAAATAACACTTTATTTAATTGATCAAGATTACACAAGTTTAGGGCATAAATCCCAACATTGGTGTCAAACTCGAAGAAATTGGAACCCCATTTAAAATTATGCCTATTCGTAGGTTACCCAAAGGAAACAAGGGGTGGTTTCTTTTACGATCCTAAGGAAAATAGGGTGCTTGTATCGAAAAATTCCACATTCCTTGAGGAGCACCACATTAGGGACCATAAACCAAGAAGTAAGATTATGTTGAACGAAATGGGCAACACTTGTTGACGTACTAGCTTCATCAGCAAAAGTTGTTGATGAAGCTAGTACGTTAACAAGTGTTGTTGATCCTAGCTCGTCTAGTCAAGTCCATTCTCAAGAGTTGAGAGTGCCTCGACGTAGTGGGAGGGTTATCAAACAGCCTGAACGTTACATGGGTTTGGCTGAAACCCAAGTTGTCATACCTGATGATGACTGCGAGGATCCATTGACCTATGATCAGGCAATGAATGATGTTGACAAAGACGAATGGATTAAAGCCATGGACCAGGAAATGGAGTCTATGTACTTCAATTCCGTCTGGGAGCTTGTTGACCAACCAGATGGGGTTGAACCTATTGGTTGCAAGTGGATCTACAAGCGTAAACATGGTGTAGATGGGAAGATACAGACTTTCAAAGCCAGACTTGTGGCAAAGGGTTTTACCTAGAGAAAAGAGGTTGACTATGAGGAAACCTTTTCTCCTGTTGCCATGGTAAAATCTATTAGAATCCTTCTGGCCATTGCCGCATATTATGATTATGAGGTATGACAGATGGATTTCAAGATGACATTTCTGAATGGCAATCTTGACGAGACCATCTACATGGACCAACCCAAGGGGTTCATTGCCCAAGGCCAAGAGCAAAAAGTTTGCAGGCTTCAAAGGTCTATTTATGAACTGAAACAAGCCTCAAGGTCTTGGAATATAAGATTTGATGAGGCAATTAAATATTATGGCTTTAATCAAAGTGTTGATGAGCCTTGTGTCTACAAGAAAATCATCAACAACACTGTCGCATTTCTTATATTGTATGTGGATGATATTCTACTAATTGGGAATGATGTAGGATTTCTAACTGACATTAAGAAATGATTAGTTTCGCAATTCCAAATGAAAGATTTGGGAGAAACTCAATATGTTCTAGGTATCCAGATAGTCCGGAATCGGAAGAAGATAACGCTAACCATGTCTCAAGCATTTTATATCGACAAGATGCTGTCTTGATATCGTATGCAAAACTCCAAGAAGGGCTTGCTGTCTTTTAGGCATGGGGTTCACCTGTCTAAGGATCAATGTCCTAAGACACCTCAAGAAGTTCAGGTTATGAGGCGCATCCCTCATGCTTCAGTTGTGGGGAGCCTTATGTATGCAATGTTGTGTACTAGGCCCGACATCTGTTATGCAGTTGGAATTGTTAGTAGATATCAATCCAATCCAGGATTAGATCACTGGACAACCGTAAAGGCAATCCTCAAGTATCTTAGGAGAACGAGGGACTACATGCTAGTGTATGGAAGAAGAGATTTGATTCTTATGGGATACACTGACTTTGACTTTTAGACCGATAAGGATTCTAGAAAATCCACATCGGGGTGGTTCACCCTCAACGGAGGAGCTGTAGTGTGACGAAGCATCAAACATGGATGCATCGCTGATTCCACGATGGAAGTCGAGTATGTAGCAGCTTGTGAAGCTTCAAAAGAAGCTGTTGGCTTAGGAAGTTCATGCTAGATTTGGAAGTTGTCATAAGAGGGGCAAGCATATTGAACGCAAGTATCACCTGATACGGGAGATTGTGTACCACGGAGACGTGACAGTCACGAAGATAACTTCAGAGCACAACGTTGCTGATTCGTTTACAAAGGCCCTCACGACTAAGGTGTTTGAGGGTCACCTAAAGAGTCTAGGTCTTCGAGTCCTTCCAGACTAGGGCAAGTGAGAGTATTGTAAAGGGTATTCGTATGCCCTAGTTTATTGTATTACATTCATATATTACTTTGCATTTGAGAAATGTGTATGTACTCCACTAGCTTAGTTCAAGTGGGAGTTTGTTAGGGTGTTTGCCCTAATTTCGTGTAGTTTGTAATACAGTTGTTATAAATGAATAAAACCTATTGATTTGTCAAACTTTGTATCCCGCATTTTATAAAACTTAATCCAATAAACTAAGCTCCAGGGTCATATTATAGTACTTGAACGGTGTGTAGTTGACACACGGGGAGGATCACATTCGAGTTAATGACCTAAATGGTCTTCAATATATGGATAGGATTGGAAACCTCATCCTGGTAACGCTGTGGATGTGACCCACTTTGTATTAGATACAAATGAGGTGATCCAGCTCGTTCATGTGGTTGACATGCGAGTGGGGGCATCCTGTGCAATGAGATTGTACAAGACCGAACCGTGAATTATTAGACCTACTGATGTAACATCGTTAACAGTAGGACTAATAACTTCGTAGATGACCTTTAGTGACTCGTTCTTAATCCTGAGCGTGTCACGGACTCCTATCTGCGGGGGTCTGTCTTTTGACTAGTACGGGTGAGGGTGGTATGGATACACCCAATATGCCTGCCTTCTTGGGGATATGACCTCGTGGGGAGCTGGGAACTTGATTACGCAAAAAGGAATTCACTCGTTCTCGAACTAGGAAAACCAGAGAGGTTGTTACCTTAAGTGCTGTCTCCAAGGCTTGATCAACGGGCGCCCACCCTCTCACTGGCTCGAGAGGGACATTGTTTATGGTTGGACCATACAACAAAGTTGTTCATCAGAGGAGCAGTGAGACTTAAGGAATAAGAAGTAGACACAGGGGTAAAACGATAATTTGACCCAACAGTGACTACGAATAGCCTGTGAAGGGATGACTCACGAGGATTGGTTATATCGATGGACACAACCTGTGAAGAGATGTTTCACGACGTCTTCTGCTGCGGGAAATCGATTCCCTTCAAGATCAAGAACTACAATTGGCGCTCTGATACCAATTGAAGAGATCGAATCCCGCAGCGGAAGAGATTACGAATCGCGTGTTCTTAATCTTATTACATAGATATATATCAAGAACATAAAAGCTATGATTATGCATGCACAAGAAGATTAGGACAACATGAATTTACCTTTGAAGAACGATTTTCTTCTTGTATTCCTTCTCTAAGGTGTTGCTCACGATCTCACGATCTCTACGATCCGAACCCGACACGTACAAAGATCTACCACTAGATCTTCTCCGTTGTTCTCTAGGCGAGAGAGGAACGTGAGTTCCTTTAGAATGAGGTGTAGAGAATTTTGAGAGAGTTGTGTCTAGGAACTTTTCCAACAACACAATGAGAATGAGCTTTAGGGTTACACCAAAGACTTAGCTCAAAGTTGCATCTCATGCAACTATTTATAGAGAAATAGGATGAAAATTACCATCATATCCCTCATTCATTCTCTCATAATTGTATAGTGTGTTATGAATCTAATTCACATTAAAACTATATATTATATCAATTATATCACATATAATTGATACCTCATATATAAAATTGAACACTTCAATTTCATTCCTAACTTTATACCCTTAATATTACCATGTTGAGCCAACGGAGGGACCTAATGGACCTACAGTTCATGAGCTCCAATGATGTGAGTTTAACTGATCAAACTCTTTGATCAGGTTAAACAATATTCATTAACTACAAGTCACTCCACTGTAGACTTGTAGTTGCACTCTCCTCACTGTAGATTATATGGTGTCCATCGATATAATCATTACCTATGAGTCGACCCTTCACAGTTGTTCGTAATAACAGTTGGGTCAAATTACCGTTTTACCGCTGTGATTACCTCTTGCTCCTAAAGCACTACTGATCCTCTAATGAACAACAAGTCTATGGTCCTACCATAAACTCAATCCCTCTTAAGCTAGTTTAGAGGGCGGGGCCCCGTTGTTCAAGACCTGGACTCAGTTCTTAAGAAAATAACCTATCTAATTCCTTAGTCTAGGAATGAGTGAATTCCATCTTGCAGAGTTAAGTCCCCAGCTACCTACGTGGTTTTGTCCCTGAGAAGGTAGGCATATTGAGTCGGCTACATGTCACTCTCACCCATACTAGTCTAAGGACAAACCCCTATAAGCAGGAGTTCTTAACTTGCTTAGGATTTAAGTCGAATCACTAATGATCATCTATAAATTATTAGTTATATCCTGTTAACGGTGTTATACTGGTTAGACTAATAATTTGCAGTCCGGTCTTGTATGAACTCATCATACATGATGCCTCACTCGCATGTCATCCACATGAATGAGTTGGACTACCTCATTTGTACTAACTACAAAGTGGTTCGCATCGATGGTGTTACCAGGATAAGGTTTCCAACCTTATACATATACCATAAACCATTTAGGTTATTATCTAGAACATAATCCAATTAGTGTCTACTGTTTGGGTTTATGCCCTAAACAAGTGTAGTTTTGTAATAATCATATTTCAAATAAATAAAGATGTTATTTATTATATTCTCGCACATAAACCTAAATCCAATAAACGAAGTTCCAAGGTTATAATGATTGATCTTGAACAATTGTGTAGTGGACACAAGTTGGATTAAGTTGTTCAAGTATAACCTAAAAGGTCTATGGTATATGCATATGGTTGGGAACCTTATACTGGTAACACCATGGATGCGACCCGCTTTGTATTTAGTACAAACGAGGTAATCCAACTCGTTCATGTGGTAGACATGCGAGTGGGGGCATTCTATATAATGAGATTATACAAGACAAGACCACGAATTATTAACCTACTAGTGTAACACTATTAACAAGATAGGTCTAATAATTTATAGATGATCATTAGTGACTTGACCTGAATCCTGAGCAAGTTACGGACTCCTGTTTATGGGGTTTGTCCTTAGACTAGCATGGGTGAGAGTGACCCGTAGCCGACTCAATAAGCCTACCTTCTCAGGGACATAACCTTTTAGGTAACTGGGAACTTAACTCTGCAAGATGGAATTCACTCATTCCTAAATTAGGGAATCAGATAGATTGTTCTCTTAAGAACTGAATCAAGGTCTTGAACAACGGGGTCCTACCTTCTTACTGGCCTAAGAAGGATTAAGTTTATGGTAGGACCATAGACTGGTTGTTCATTAGAGGATCAGTGGTGCTTAAGGAGCAAGATGTAGTCACAGAGGTAAAACGGTAATTTGACCCAACTTTGACTGTGAACAACCTGTGAAGGGTCAACTCACAGGTATTGATTATATCAGTGGATACAGCATAGTCTACAGTGAGAAGAGTGCAGCTACGAGTCTATAGTGGAGTGACTCGTAGTTAATGAATATTTGTTAATTAGATCAAAGAGTTTGATCGATTAATCTCGTATCATTGGAGCTCATGATATGTAGATCCATTAGGTCCCTCCGTTGGCTCAACATGGAAATAAAGAGGGTTGATAGTTTGGAGTGAAATTGAAGTGTTCGATTTCATGTTTAAGGAAATATATCAATTATATGTGATATAATTGATATAATATATGGTTTAATCCATATATTGAATGAGAAATATATCATAAGAGCACTATAGGGGTAGGATGGTCATTAACATCCTATTTCCTATAAATATGTGCATGAGATGCACATTTGTTAGACATTCCAAGGCATTTTGTAAGAAACACTATTGCTCCTTTTGTAAGTGTTGTTGGAAAAGTTCCAAAACACTTATCTCTCTCAAAATTCCTCCCAACTCCAAAAAGAGGTTTCACCACCTTCCCTCTCCTAGAGATACAACGGTGAAGATCTAGTGAGTGTGTCAAAAACTTGTTCATAGTTTGTTGAGAACGCGTGATCGTTGAGATCGTGAGAACGAGAGGAGCAAAGGAGCACGTGTTGTTTTTGTCTACAAAGGTAAATTTCTTGTTGTCCAATCCTAATAAGCATGCTTAATCATTTTAGATATAAGTTTCTTATTAGATCTATGTAAAACATTACAAGAACACGCGATTCAAATCAGTTCCGCTATAGGATTCGATCCTATCAATTGGTATCAGAGACAATTGTGTTCTTGTTTTTGTTCTAGATCTGTAAAAAACATAGGTGAGATTGCATGAAATTCATGAGATGAATGTTCAGTTTGCAAATTAGGTGTTTTCATTTTTGGTACATAGATTTGTAATTTTTTATTGAATCGTTCAATGTAAGGGCCCGATGTTTTGGACAATTTTAATTGTGAATCGAGTCTGTAAGTCCGTGTCGATCAAGGCAAAGTGGTTGCTGATAAGAACGGAGGAACAACGAGCAAAAATGCAAAGGTGATAGTGTTGTTCTGTGAATGGCGTTGCAACGCTGTTCATCAGTGTTGCAACACCACTGCAGCTGGCGTGTGGCTGAGAAGACGACAGCGTTGCAACCCCATCTTCGGCATTGCACGTTGGCGCATGGTGGACCAATGGGCATAAACAACGTTTTTTGGGCGTTTTTTGTAATAATTATATATATAAAAACGTTTTTATATTTATTTTAATTATTATTATTATTTTTAATTAATATAATTAGATTATATTAATTAAAATTAATTTTAGGGTGCCAAAAGTGGTATAATTTTGCTATTTTTTTTTATGCAATTGTTGTACAATTATGTCCATGCATAATGTATGCTATTTAGAAAATCCCACCTTAGGTTAAGCATGATCATGCATCATATTGTAATATAAGGTGCTAAATTATATGGTTTGCATGATAAATTAATATAAATTGTTATATTAATTTTTGGATAGCATTGACATGCATTATAATTCATGAGATGAATGTGTTATGTATGTTTTATTATTCATGTGATGGATGATCAAGCAAATATAACATAGTATGCATGTCACCTAATGTTAATTATTAGTTTTAAAATGTTTAAAACTTGGAATTAATAGACCTTAGGTTATCTAGTTCTAATTAGATTAGAATTAGGGACTGAATGATTTATAAACTATGATTAAGAGGAACTCTGTCTAAGAAAGGTTCTGTCTAGGCTGGGGTATTTAAGCTGATGGAAACGAAACACCCTTACCTGGGAACTGACCTAGGAGTGAATTAATCTAAGAGTCTATAAAATTTTAAAATGTCAACACGGTTTATTAAGGGGTTAATAAACTAGAAACCCTATGTTTACATATTTAGGTAAAATTCAATATAAGGAGTTATATTGATAGACTTAGGTAAAATCATTAGCCAGATTTAACTTAGGTAAAATTCCTAAAATACTTAAAGTACTTAGTGGGAGGAAAAAAGTGTATATGATACATCAATTTTCCACCTACATATCTCTGGAAAATTCACAACGTGAGATCCATACTCGGCCTCATGGCGCAAACGAGAGCGTCCCCTTTCAGATGGTGTTTGTATGGATCAATATCAAGGTGAATGGAGAGGGTACTTATAGTGAGTAGGAACGGGAACTGTGAAAACAAAACCCACGGTCTCTTCTATTGGTTCACACCATGAGATCACTATGATCAGCCTGCTAGTTTGGCCTGGACCAAACAATCCCTTCTGAGGGCTTTGATCATAGGGATCAGAACATAGTGAACACCTAAAAAAGGATAAGGATTACCTTAGTTTAATTTCCAACTCAGTCCTCCCTTCGACAGATTTTGTTGGATCGGGACTCTGGAATAAAAAGATAGAGGGTTACACTCACAAGATACATTAGTTGTAATTGTATCCAGACCGAATAATGGTAACTAAAGCCTATAGGAATAAGAGTTATTTTGGCCATAGGTTTTGGTCAATAATGTCTTGATCCAGAGGAGGAGTGTTTATGATTACCTTTCGGTGTCATACATTCTAAACCTTTGGAGTATCATTGCGAATTATTAATGACTTAGGAATCATTAGATAATTAGCTAAAAATGATTGGATTAGTTAAAGGTTTAACGAGAAACTAATACACATATTTTGTATTTTTAGCAAAATGAATAGCTTGTTCATTTTCTTATTGGCTATTGAGAAATTAACTGGAGAAAACATGATGACCTGAAAAAATAATCTTAACATCATTTTGGTAGCGGACGATCTTAAGTTTGTGCTTATTGAGGAGTGTCCTCAGGTGCTAAGCTCGAATGCATCAAGAAATGTTCGTGATGCATACGATAGATAGATCAAGGCCAAGGTCTACATCTTGGTAAGTATGTTGGACATACTAGCCGAGAAGCACGAGGGCATGATGACCGCCAAGGAAATTATGGATTCGTTGCAAGGTGATAACACACAAAATGTGCTATCCTTAAGCTTAATTATTGCTAGTTTTATGATAATTTCAGGGATTTGATATGTTTAAATCACTTAATTTCAGGTTAAGAGCTTAAACAGGATATTTGGAGACATTTTGGATCACTCGGGATCGAAATGAGGCTATTTGGAGATAAAAATAACATCAATTGGAAGTAGAAGGATCAATCCAAGCTTGAAGACCCGAGGTGATGGTGTTGCAATGCCATGCAGAGCGTTGCAACGTCGTGATTGCAGCTTTGAGGCGTTGAAGATCACTGTCGATAGCGTTGCAACGCTGCTTTGCAGCCTCGCAACACTATCTCGATAATAGAACACGCTGAAGACTCGTGCAGGTAGCGTTGCAATGCTACTTCGATAGAGAAGCGCGCGCGTTAGGGTAGCGGCGTTGCAATGTTGCCCTCAGCGTTGCAATCTATCGATAGTTTCAATATATACCACGCGGTTAGGGCACAACGTTGTAACGCTGCACCGATTTCATCTATAAATACAACCTTATGTTTTCTTGCAGGAAGGAGCCGATTTTGATAGACTTTTGACCCTAATTTCGAAATACACTCTGTAAGAAGAGAAAAGAGAGCAATCCTTGGGAGCCAAAGCGTTCGTGGAGGTTCGAGATTAAAGACGGGAGCTCGGAGACGAAGGACCGACATCGACACATAAGTTTAATTTCCTTTTCTTTCAGATTGTAACTCCGTTTTAAGACGTTTTCTACACTTTTATTTTAGTTTTCTTGTGATTTAGAGTAGCTAAATGTTGTAGTTAGGGTTGTATTTGCATGTTAAGACTTGTTTCCCATGTATTGAATTATGTTTTAACATTTATTTTTTGGCAATTCGTTCTTTAACTCTTTGATATTATTGGTTTAAGTGGACTCGAGAGATAAAACTTAGATTAAAGCAAAGTTGTCAAAACCATTAGAAGTCTGGCATGAGAATGACCTAGAAGTCTAAGGGAAACACGTAAAGAAGTTGCTTAATGTTGTGCATGTTGTAGGTTCATATGGAGACTATAACATTTTTTTCATGTGCGAGGCTCACTAAGAATCGAGAGATTTTCTTGAGTATTCTACTTCTTGTTTATAAATTCATCACATTAGTTCATTGTATGAGTTAATTAAGTATTAACTTGTGAAATCAATTTCCTCTAAATCTATCAATTCGTGTCTCCACTTGTTTGTTTGTTGTTTGTCTTTACTTTTACCATCTATCCATGTTGTGTTGCTTTAGCTAAAATTGAGAATTAATATCTTGGTAATTAATTAATCTAGAAATCCATTCCTGAGGACGTTACTTGGACTTTTAAATCACTATACTAAAACTTGACCCGTACACTTGCGGTATTGCATTATCAAAATTATACGCAACAAGTTTTTGGCGCCGTTGTCGGGGAATGACGATTATTTAGATTAATTAATATTAGGAGAAAATTTGAAAATTTAGACTAAAGTGTGTTGTGTTTTCTTTCTTTTTTGTTTCATTGTGAATTTGTTGTTTGTTTCCTTATTTGTTTTAGTTTTTGTGTGTTTGTTTGTCTTTGTCTCCTGTTTTTGGGTTGTGTTGTCATTGTGCAAAAGTCTTGATTTGAATTACTGATTTTTCAAGTATGACTTTGCATGATTTTGATTCTCCACCATTCTATTGTCCCTCTTAAGACCCTAGGTATGTGCATCATGATTTCTCTGAATAATATTTGTCTAATTTTTATCATTCTGTGCCTGAAATTGATGAAAATTCACGTGATGGTAGTTATTTAGGCACTTGGAACCATAATTTCTCGTACCCTGACCAACCTATAGAAAAATATTCTCTTGTGAACCAATTAATGGAATATACGTTGGAGTTGAAAATTAAAAATTTGATTCATAATGAATTATAAAAGTTGGACAAGTTAGAGGCTAAAGTGGTAGGACTTTGTGAAATAGTACAGGAAAGAGCTCATTATCTTAATCAACTAGTAATTTCCCTTAAGGCATTACAGGAACAATTTCTTATCCTTACCCATGAGGATGTGCCACCTAGGAGGACTTATTCGTATGATAGTGAGGATGGGATGAAGGAGACTGAGACACACCATAATCAGGTTTGTGAGGTAGACAATGGGAATACAATCACTTCCACAGAGGAAATTCAGATGATAGAGTTCGAGGCTAAGAAGTCTTCTCCCCTTTTATCTCCAGAAATTTCCTTTAATCTTGATAGCCATTTGTCCTATACTCATGAGTCTTGTTTTGATTTTTGTTCTTTTATGTTAATACACAAAAATACCAAAAATAATTCTCTCTCTGGTGCCCAGGAAAAGCATGATAGCCTTTTAGACTTAGAAGGCTATATCGATTCGAGCAAGAAGGGCCCAAAGAAATATGAGCAATTTTACGTGCCCTGATAAGTCACCGTCTAGCTAAAGACGTTAAAGAAAGCGCTTCTTGGGAGGCTACCCAAATTTTATGTTTTAGTTCTCTGTTTTATTTTCTTTTCGTGTTTTCTTTCTTTTTATGTTTTATTTCCTTTTCTAGTTTTTGTGTTTTTGTCTAATTTCTTTTTTTTTGTACCTCCAGGTGTATGCCCAAGGGGAGAGCTGCAGACTTGCACCCTTTTGATCCTGAGATCGAGAGGACTTGTAGGACACTCCTAAGGGAAGGTAGAGCAGAACCTCAGACAATGGTTGATCAAGAGTTAATCAATAACCCTAAAACCATCAGGGAGTATTTCCAACCTGTGTTTAATTCTGAGCAGGCTGGAATAGTCCATGCCCCCATAAATGCTAAAAATTTTGAACTTAAAACAGAGCTTATACAGATGGTTAGAGAAGGTCCTTTTAGAGGACTAGCCACAGAAAATCCCAATTCACACTTGCAAAATTTTTTAGAAATCTGTGGTACAATTAAAATGAATGATATCTCTGCTGATAGTATTCGCTTACGTCTCTTTCCTTTCTCTTTGCAGGGTAGAGCTAAAGAATAGCTAGGGTCCATCTCACTAGGAAGCATCACTTCTTGGGAGGAGCTGACCCAAGCCTTCATGACCAAATTCTTTCCACCTGTGAAAGCTGCAAAGTTAAGGACTGAGATAGGAACATTTAGGCAGCAGGAGGGAGAACAATTATTTGAGGCTTGGGAACGGTACAAGGACATGCTCAGGAGATGCCCACAACATGGTTACCCAGATTGGCTCCAGGTACAACGGTTCTATAATGGACTTGAAGGTAAGACTAGGACTATTCTTGATGCCACTGCTGGAGGGGCTTTCATGGCAAAGACGGTGCCAGAAGTACGTGCCCCCCTAGAGAAAGTGTCAAATGCCAGCTACCAGTGGCCTACAGACAATGACAGATCTAAGCCAGTAGCTGGATTGTATCAACTTGATGAGGTAACCTCCCTTAGATCTCATATGGCATCCCTCACTCATGCTCTGAATAATTTTGCAGGATCAACCCAAACAGTGATGCCCTCTCAATGCTCCCAATCCAACGGAGAATCAACTTTGGAGCAATTGCACTATCTGAACAATAGAAGTAACACCTAAGGAGGAAGCCAAACTTAGAATAACCTCCCAACACATTATAACTCATGTTTGAGGTATCATGAAAATTTCTCTTATGCTAACAAGAAGAATGTGTTGAATCCTCCTACAGGGTATGCTTCTACATCAGAGAGGAAACCATCTCTGGAAGAGACAATGCACTCCTTCATAGCTGAATCCAGAAGTAGGTCCAACCAGCTGGAGAATGCAGTCACCAGTCTAACTGGTATAGTGACTAGTCATGGAGTTTCCATAAAGAACATTGAGACCCAGATCAGTCAGATGAACACATCACTCCGAGCACTGCAGGATAGAAAAGAAACACCTTGAGGGAGTATAGTCTAGCTAAAAGACGTTAAATAAAGCGCTTCTTGGGAGGCAACCCAAGCTTTACTTATTTTTGTTTTCTGTCTTTAGTTTGTTTTAGATGTTTTTCAGTCCTTAGTTTACTTACTAGTTTGTTTGTTTGCTTTGATAGGTTGTGATGATGTCTTCCTTCGTTGAAATCCACGCTCCCGTTTTTAGGAACTCCAACACACGTGTTTTGGCTATCCAAGGAAATCATAAAATAATAAAGATCTCCATAACTCAGGATAGTATTGTTCACTCTTACCCTTATACTTGCTTTGTGCTTATTTTTGCAAACAATGACGACAATGTTTAGTTTAAGTTTGGGGTTGGGATGTTATTAATATGTTGTGACTGTCCTGAGTATTTTTTGAATTACTGATTGATCTTTTGCATAAGTATGATCATGATAGCCTAGGATGAGATATAATTGAAAATTTTTGTGATTCTTCTGAAACTTGAGAGCATGATATGAATTTGAGTTAATTTAAAAATTTTCTTGAGTTTCTCCTGCACTATTATACACATAGCCTGTGTTCTTGTAGTTTTGAAATGCTTAGAACAAAGTTATTAGGCTTAGAAGTTTAATGTCACCTCGATAGGTCTAAAGAGCTGATTTGAGAGTTAAACTGCAGGATAGGGTGAATGACAATATGAAGTGCATGATCTGTATACTATGTGGAATAGTTGTTTTTGTTGTTTGTTTGTTTAAAAAAAACCGTGAGGGCAAAAAGAGCTACCTTCACCGTGATCAGTTAGGCCACTCATTGAGCAAGTGCTCTAGGTAAGGGTCCCTGCAGTGGATGTGTGAAAGTTTGTGTCCTTACACACAAAAAAAAAAAAAGAAAAAGAAAATAGAAAAAGTGAAAAAAGTGATTTAAGTGCTGAGTAAAGTAATTTATTTCTTGAATGTGGGGAGGCTCAAGGATTAATAATTATGACCAGTGTAGGAGAAAGTTGAATGGAGAGCCTAATAAAGTTGATTTGGGTTTAGTAAAAATGAAGGGAACATAGGCTAATCACACACATACGTAGAAACACTTAGGAAAAGTTTTAAATTGCTTGTTGAAGTATTATGTTTGATTGTCTCCCATGATTACCAAATTTTCTCTTAAATCTTTGAGGCTTGAATCAAATGTATGTATAAGAACAATCTCATGTTTAATTATGTTTTTGCTCGGGACTAGCAAAAGTTTATGTTTTGGGGTGTTTGATAGCACACAAAATGTGCTATCCTTAGGCTTAATTATTGCTAGTTTTATGATAATTTCAGGGATTTGATGTGTTTAAATCACTCAATTTCAGGTTAAGAGCTTAAACAAGACATTTGGAGACATTTTGGATCACTTGGGATCGAAACGAGACTATTTGGAGCTAAAAATAACATCAATTGGAAGTAGAAGGATCAATCAAACCTTGAAGACCCGAGGTGATGGCATTGCAACGCTGCACTGATTTCATCTCTAAATACAACCTTATGTTTTCTTGCAGGAGGGAGCCGATTTTGATAGACTTTTGACCCTAATTTCGAAATACCCTCTGTAAGAAGAGAAAAGAGAGCAATCCTTGGGAGCCAAAGCGTTTGTGGAGGTTCGAGATCGAAGACGGGAGCTCGGAGACGAAGGACCGACATCGACACATAAGTTTAATTTCTTTTTTTTTTAGATTGTAACTCCATTTTAAGACGTTTTCTACACTTTTAGTTTGGTTTTCTTGTGGTTTAGAGTAGCTAAATGTTGTAGTTAGGGTTTGATTTGCATGTTAAGACTTGTTTCCCATGTGTTGAATTATGTTTTGACATTTATTTTTGGCAGTTCGTTCTTTAACTCTTTGATATTGTTGGTTTAAGTGGACTCGAGAGATAAAACTTAGATTAGAGCAAAGTTGTCAAAACCATTAGAAGTCTGGCATGAGAATGACCTAGAAGTCTAAGGGAAACACGTAAAAAAGTTGCTTAATGTCGTGTATGTTGTAGGTTCATATGGAGACTATATAATTTATTGCATGTGCGAGGCTCACTAAGAATCGAGAGATTTTCTTGAGTATTCTACTTCTTGTTTATAAATTCATCACATTAGTTCATTGCATGTGTTAATTAAGTATTAACTTGTGAAATCAATTTCCTCTAAATCTATCACTTCGTGTCTCCACTTGTTTGTTTGTTATTTGTCTTTACTTTCACCATCTATCGATGTTCTGTTGCTTTAACTAAAATTGAGAATTAGTATCTTGGTAATTAATTAATCTAGAAACCCATTCCCGAGGACGATACTTGGGCTCTTAAATCACTATACTAAAACTTGACCCGTACACTTGCGGTATTGCATTAATAAAATTATACGCAACACAAGGCATGTTCAGACAATAGTCTGTTCAAGTCAGGCACAATGCCTCAAGTACATCTTCAACGCTAGAGTGGCAGAGGGATCATCTGTTCGGGATCATGTTCTCGATATGATGGTTCACTTCAACACGGTGGAGTCGAATGGCGCTTCTATCAACGAATCGAGACATGTCTGCTTTATATTATAAACTCTTCCAGAGTGTTTTCTACAGTTTCGATGTAACGTTGTTATGTACAAGCTTACTTTCAACCTTACCTCATTTCTGAATAAACACCAAACTTTCCAATCTCTGATGAAAATCAAGGGATCGAAAGGTGAGGCAAATGTTGCCAGCAGGAGTAATCATAGAGGTTCAACCTCTGGAACGAAATCAACGGTTTCATCTTCCTTAAGCCTAAAAGGCAAGAAGAAGAACATGAAGAAGGCTAGTAAGGGGAAACGGGCTGACAAAGTTGCCGCCCAGAAGCGCAAGAAGGTCAAAGAAGTTGCTGACAAAGGAAAATGTTTCCACTGCAATGAAGACGAACACTGGAAACGGAACTGTCCGAAGTACATTGCCGAAAAGAAGTAAATATGATTTACTTTGCTTAGAATCTTGTTTGGTGGATGGTGATAACACTGCCTGAATATTAGATTCGGGCGCCACTAATCATGTTTGTTCTTCTTTTTAGGCAATTAGTTCCTGGCAGCAACTACAAGAAAGGGAGATAATACTCCGTGTTGGAAATGAGGAAGTTGTCTCAGATGTAGCGGTGGGCACCATGAAGCTGTTGTTTCGCAAGAAACATATGTTGTTGAACAATGTATTAGTGATACCAGGGTTTACTAGAAACCTAATTTCTATTTCTTGCCTAGTAGAACAATGTATTTCAATATCCTTTTCTTCTAATAAAGTGTTTATTTTTAAGAATGGTGTTGAAATATGTGCAGCTTCATTAGAAAATGGGTTGTATGTTTTAAGTCCTAATTTAGTCAAAATTGTTTTGAACACTGAATTATTTAAAAATGCAAACACACAAACTAAGAAACGTAAAATTTCTTCTAAAGAAAATGCTCAAGTTTAGGGTACATATCCCAACACAATATCTATATCTTAGGTAGTCTGTCTGACTTGCTAGCTAAGAAACACGAGGGTATGGTCTCAGCTCATGAGATCATGAGTTCGTTGTAGGAAATGTTTGGACAACCGTTTGGACAAGTCCGACACAGAGCTCTCAAGTACGTTTATAAGGCACACATGAAAAAGGTAATTTTAGTGAGAGAACATGTCTCAATCTGATGGTCCACTTCAATGTGACTTCTAAATCAATTACAAAATGGGTTTTTACCTCCATGTGAATCTTGTCTAGAAGGAAAGATGACAAAAAGACGTTTTACTGAAAATGGTTACAGAGCCAAAGAGCCGTTGGAGCTGATACATTCGGATCTCTATGGTCCAATGAATGTAAAAGCTAGAGGAAAGTACGAATATTTTATCTCATTTATAGATTATTATTTGAGTATGGTTATTTATACCTAATGCAACACAAGTCTAAAGCTCTTGAAAAGTTCAAAGAGTTTAAACTCAAGTTGAGAATGCATTAGGAAAGACTATTAAAACACTTCGATCTGATCGATATGAAGAGTACATGAACTTAAGATTCAAGGACTATCTAATAGAACATAGAATCCAGTCCCAACTCTCAGCACCTGGTACACCTTAACAGAATGGTGTATCAGAAAGGAGAAATAGAACCTTGTTGGACATGATTCGTTCCATGATGAGCTATGCTCAATTGCCTGACTCGTTTTGGGGTCATGCAGTAGAGACTGCAGTTCAAATCTTGAAGAGTGTTCCATAAAAAAGTGTTTTTGAAACACCTTTTGAGTCATGGAAGGGGCGTAAGCCTAACTTGCGTCACTTTAGGATTTGGGGTTGCCCTGCACACGTGCTAATAACAAATGATAACTCTCTAATAGAGAGTTATTTAGCTCTCTTCTTGCTACTAAACTTTGCATTATTGTGATTGATGTGTGCTTTTTAGCTTCTTATCCTCCTCAATTATGCATGATTGCTTGTGTTTTGATTATAAATTGATCTTAGCACTAACAATGAGTGAATTTATGATATTTGTGTATTAATGGAGACATTTTGCTTGTTTAGGAAGAAGAAACCTGAAAAAGATAAGCTTTGGAGAAGCTAATTACTGTTCTGGAAAAATTTGCTTCAACAATCTAGAAGCGACTTTGCTTCAACAATATTGCAATGTTGTGTTTGACAGTTACTGTAGCACCTGCACGAGATTTTCTTAAAATGAGCACGTGATTTGCAAACCCATCTCACTTAACTATAGTTAGAAACCCCTGGGCTTTGGTTAGGGTCAACTTGGGTTGAGTTAGGGTTTAATTGGAGCCTATTTAAGCATTGTATTCCATTGATTGAAGTGTGGGATTTATTTTGGGTATCATTCACGATTATGGCTTGTTCCAAGGAGGTTTGCACAAGAAGAGATCTTCAAGAGGAGATTGTGTGGGCTTAGAAGCTTCATTAAATAGGAAGTTTTTACCTAGATTTATCTTTGTATTGCTTCCTTTACATTAGTTAACACTTTCTCTCTTCAATCCTCTTTTTTGTGTATGAACTCTTGTGGTCGAGACCTTCTAATTGTTTTGTACTTCATTTTTATCATCTAATTTATAAAGACTATGCACTCTCATGTTAAATGGTTATGATTAAAGACTTTGTTGAGTTGCTTGTTGTTGGGTGTATGTTTGATTCTTGATGTTGGAAAATAGTTGTGTTAATTTATGAATGTTGGGATTAAAATTGGCCATTTTGATTTTCTTCGTGTTTCTTGCTTTTGGGAAAAAGAGGAAGCCGAATTACCATTTCCATTCTAGGATAAAACACTAAGAGCAATCTTGTGTCGAAAAGGGGAAGATTAGGAATGACCTCTCACCTAGAATAGTAGCAAGAGCATACTTGACTAGTATGGGTGAGAGTGCCTCGAGATGCCGACTCAATATGCCTAACTTCTTGGAGATAAGATCGAGCAGGCGACTGAGGACTTAACCTAGCAAGATGAAATTCACTCCTTCCCGACTCTAGGGTATGTAGATGAATGTTCCCTTAAGTGGTGTGTCCGGTACTTGAACAAAGGGTCCGACCCTCTCATTGGCCCGAGAGGGACTTTTATTTATTGGTAGGACCATAAACAGGTTGTTCATTAGAGGAGCACTGAGACTTAACGTAAAAGTGTAACCTAGGGGTAAAATGGTAATTTGACCCAGCTAGTGTTACGAACATTCGTGAAGGATTGACTTGCTGTTATTGGTCAATATCCATGGACACAGAAATATATATATACAGTGAAAAGAGTTCAACTGCGAGACTATAGTGGAGTGTCACGCAGTTAACGAATGTTGATTAGGAGGATAATGAGATTAACCGAATAATCTTGTATCGTTGGAGCTTCTGATCTGTAGGAGGTCTACTTCTTAGCTCGTAAAAGGTTTTTAAATTGCTAGAATTTGAAATGTTCAAATTCAATTAGGGAATAAGCATGATGTATAGAGATACATTTTAATACAAAGTTTTTATGTACATTAAAACTTTATAGTATAAATTTAATTTGAATATGATTAAAGTAAATTAATTGAGAGAATTAAATATTTTAAGGTGTTCAAATATTTAAATGTGAATGAGATTCATATGTAAAACTATAGGTTAAAACTTAATGTGCGTAAGATGTACATTAAAACTATAGGTTAGAGGAAGTGTGATTAAATATGAGTTAATCACGGATAACCTAAATTAAATATATGATATTTAATTAATTAATTCAAGAATTAATTGATTGATTTAATTAAATTAATAGGTTTTATATTAATATATATAATTAAAAATGATTTAATTATATTAATTATATTAATTAATTATTTATTAAATAATTAATAAATAGGAACGTGTGTGAGACACGTTCCCACGAACCACTTTCTTTTCCCTCTCCCTATCGTTAAGTGCAGAGGGAGAATGAGAGTGTGGTTGATCGATTTTTTGGAAAAATTGGTTTTCTAAACCCTCCCACTCCAAAAATTCTCTCCAAAATACTTCTCTTCCCCAATTGTTGGAAGCCTCCCACAAGGTGAAATCTAAACATCTAGAGAATAGGAGGTGTTCTTCTTTTGATAGTGTTTTGGTATTTCAGAAAAGAAGGTTGTAGAGGAAAATTATTAGAATTGCAAGGTGTTGCAAACTAAAAGCTAAAAGGTAATTTGTTTTCCTAAACCTTTAGATTAGAAAATCTAATTCAACATGTTTCTACTGTAAATCCATGCCTAAATTGTTTATCCATAGTTAATTTGCCAATGTACTGGTATTTGGATTTTCCAAACCAAAACGAGATTTTGATCCAATTTTAACTACCGTTGTGCAATTGGAATTTAGATTCCATCACCCATAACGATCACAAGAGGGTACTCGATCGAGATGCCCACACAGCTCGAGCCCATGCAACTCTTGGCCTAACCAACCACATAGTTCAGTTCATTCAACTTTTAGTGGAGGTCAGACACTACCTCACACCTTCACACAACACCTCACAACCTGACAACCAAGCCTCGAGACTCACAACGACCAAAAAACCACTAGTACCACAATCACAACCTGCCAAAGACCCAGAAAACTAAGCCCCCTGCACAATCGAAACAATATCTAGAAACCCAGACATCATGAAAAGATACTATAACCTCAAGCAAGCAACCTCGAGCACTAGCCATCTCACTTACGAGTTTTGTGCTTGATTCAAACGTCTACTCACCTTTAGTCGGAGTCTCACCAACTCGACCCTTCCTTCCTAACCAAATGCGACTCTTGCCTACGAACATGTGCCAAGAGACCTAAACTTCACCCAACCCTTAAGGCGTTTAATCATTCTGAACTCGAGCATCACCCTAAGTAGTTCTTACTTAATCGTCCGCCTTATTAATTCAAGCATTCACCAATTCTTTTCAATAACTCAAACGTCTACGCTTGCTTGGTTTAGCTTAACCACTATGGTGATTAAACTTATGGAGGGTCTCCAATTAGAGTTAATCCTAAACCTTAGGTACTTGCTCGTCTAGAGTATTATTCAGGACTCACAACCCCCAAAAAGAGCAAACATCGAGCTACAACTCGGATATTGAACTACTTCCCAACCACATGGTCCCACGAATAAAATACAACATCAAGTTGTTTAATCAAGGAAAGAGAACGTTATCAAAATGTCTTAGATTCACGATGCAAATTCTCAGATCAAAACGATCAATGGCTACGAGTCTCACTCTTAACCCAAAAGCCTTGAGCCCCTAATTTCTATATCAACTACTTTTTTAGTCCAATCTTGGTTCGTATAATGCTAGCACCAACCCAATGTCAACCATATAAATCATAACACAATTTCGGTGTAATAATTCACAACTTACATAATACCATACTCCAATCATATCAAATCAAATAATAACCTAAAAAAGGCTTAATCCAAATGACTATTTACAACTTGGTATTTTGTAGATTCGAGAATTGATTTTGCGCTCTAGCAACGCTCTTGGTATAAAAGAGTCCCACAACGGAGGACCAGAACAAGCTTGGGAGTCAAAATTAGTCGAGTTGGACCAACTCCGGCAAGCGGTGACGCGTGGCGGTGACAGTGAGTGGCGGCGCGTGGAGGTCAGATCTGGAATGCCCACGAGCTGATCTATTCAAAACCAGTGTTGTTTAGGTGAGAACCAGTCCGGAAAGAGGTGAACCGGTCGCACCAAGTACTTGGGTTGGATTGGGTATGAGCTTGCCAACGAGGATTGACGTCGGCTGAGAAGAACCGCCTCGGTGGTTGTGCGATAGGGGCTACACGAGGAACTGATGTTGGGATTTATGCCCTAAACTCGTGTATTTGTAATTATTCAAGGAAATGAATAAAAGTGTTATTTGTCCTTAAATCTTGTACTCTCGCAATTACAAACTTAAATCCAATAAACTAAGCTCCAAGGTCATATTAGGAGATATTGAACTGTGTGTAGTTGACACATATCTAGGATCAAGTTCAAGCATGTGACTTAAATGGTTATAGTAGATGGATTGGGTTGAGAACCTCATCCTGGTAACACTATGGATGTGACCCACTTTGTATTTGTTACAAACGAGTCAATCCAACTCGTTCATGTTGTTGACATGCGAGTGGGGGCATCCTGTGCGATGAGATTGTACAAGACCGGACCAAGAATTGTTAGACCACTCTAGTAACGTCGTTGAAAGATTAGGGCTAATAATTCAATGATGACCATTAGTGACTCAACCTGAATTTTGAGCGAGTTGTGAACTCCTGTCTGTGGGGGTTTATCCTTAGACTAGTACGAGTGAGAGTGGCCACAGCTGCAGACTCAATAAGTCTACCTTCTCAGGGATGAAACCTCGTAGGGAGTTGGGGACTCAACTCCATAAGAAGAAATTCGCTCTAGATAGGTTGTTCCCTTAAGAACTGAATCCAGGTCTTGAATAATGGGGCCCTTCCCTCTTGCTGGCCCGAGAGGGACGTTGTTTATGGTCGGACCATAAACTTGTTGTTCATTAGAGGATCAGTGGTGCTTATGGAGCAGGAAGTAGTCATAGAGGTGACCCAACTGTGATTACGAATGACCTGTGAAGGGTTGACTCACTGGCATTGGTTAAATCAATGGACACAACTTGTCATACAGTGAGGAGAGTGCAGCTACGAGTCTATAGTGGAGTGACCCGTAGTTAACGAATGTTGATTAACGAGATCAAAGAGTTTGATTAGTTAACCTTATATCGTTGGAGCTCATGATCTGTAGGTCCATTAGGTCCCTCGGTTGCTCAACATGGAAATAATGAGGGTATAAAGTTTTGGAATGAATTTGAATTGTTCAAATTCAATTTACAGAATTATATCATTATTATTCTATATAATCGATATAGAATATGGTTTAATGTGAATTTGATTCATAATAAACCATATTATTGCCAAATTATGGAATTAAGGCATAATTAGAGAAATTAATTTGAGAGATATGTAAATTTAATATGATTCAATTTAATTTCCACTTTATGTAAATATGATTTACATAATAAGGTATTTGATACCTTATATTATGCAAATTAATTTTTCATAATGCAAAATTGGTGGAAGTAGTGGCATAATGGGTGGAGAATTTGTCTCCACCCACATTACCTATAAAAGCATCCTTTTGGATGCATTTTGGAGGGCTTTAGTCATTTGCTAAGTTTTGGAACTCTAGCAATTCTCTTCCTCTCTCAAATTCTCTCTAAAACATTTATCTTTCAAAAAGGAGATCTCACCTCTCTCTCTCTCCTAGAGAACAATCGAGAAAACGTTTTGGAGGTGTTCGAACGTTCGATCGTAGAGGATGAAGAGTTCGTTGATGACGAGAGGATTACGCGAAGAATTCAGTTTTCAAAGGTAATTCCTAAATTCCTTATGCTTTCAACATGTATGCTTAGTCTTAGTTTACTGCTTTTGAGACATTTATATGCAACATAATCAAGAACGACGACGATCATTCGCTTCCACACAGGATTCGATCCCTTCAATTGGTATCGGAGCCATTGTTGCTCTTGGTTATGTTAGAAATTTCTCAAAAATTAGGTCGGTATAACATTCAATTTGGAGAAATTGTTGTGGTTTTGCAAAAATTAAATGTTTTCATAATTTGGCATTTTAGATTTACAATTCTGTTGAAAAGTTTAATGTAAGGGCCCGTTGTTTTGTGCAAAATATGTTGTAAATCGAGTCTGTAAGTCCGTGTCGGTCGTGGCAAAGAGTTGTTGTGAAGAAACGGAGCGAAAATGGACAAAGAAATGAAGGTTGTTGTGTTGTGCAGAGCACGGTGTTGCAACGCTATTCATCAACGTTGCAACGTCGCGCAAGCAGATGGAGGTCTTGAAGGGAATCGAAGTCCCGCAGCGAAAGCGATTGCGAATCGCGCGCTCTTGATTTAGTTACAACAATAAATTCAAGAACAAATATAACTAGATTAAGCATGTAAAAGAATGGGAAGCAAGAAAATTACCTTTGAAGAACCTTTCTTCAAGTGCTCCACATTCCCACGATCTCGATCTCAGCGACAGGAACACGAACGTACGAAGACACGACCACCGGATCTTCTCAGTTGTTCTCTAGGTGAGGGAGGAAGGTGGGTTCTCTTTAGGAGAGGTGAGGTGTTTTTGTGAGAGAGATGTGTGCTTTGGAACTCTTCCAACAACACAACAAAAGAGCTTGTAAAACCTTAACCTAGTTGCATCTCATGCAACCATATATATAGAGAAATAGGATGGAAATGACCATCCTACCCCTCATTTAATCTCTCTTTAGTATATAGTTTATATATGAATCTAATTCACATTTAAACTATATATTATATCAATTATATCATATATAATTGATATAACTCCTCATGTATGAAATTGAACACTTCAATTTCACTCCTAACTTTATACCCTCAATATTACCATGTTGAGCCAACGGAGGGATCTAATGGACCTATAGTTCATGAGCTCCAACGATGTGAGATTAACTGATCAAATTCTTTGATCCAGTTAATTAATATTCATTAACTACAAGTCACTCCACTATAGACTTGTAGCTGCACTCTCCTCACTGTAGATAATATTGTGTCCACTGATATAGTCATTACCCATGAGTCGACCCTTCACAGGTTGTTTCGTAATCACAAACGGTGGTCAAATTATCGTTTTACCCCTGTGATTACCTCTTTGCTCCTTAAGCACCACTGATCCTCTAATGAACAACAAGTCTAAGGTCCTACATTAGACTCATACCTTCATAGAGGGCAGGGTCCCGTTGTTCAAGACCTGGAGTCAATTCTTAAGGGAACAACCTATCTAATTCCTTAGTATAGGAATGAGTGAATTCCATCTTGCATAGTTCAGTTCTGTCCCTGAGAAGGTAGGCTTATTGAGTCGGCTACAGGCCACTCTCACCCATACTAGTCTAAGGACAAACCCCTATAAGCAGGAGTTCTTAACTTGCTCGAGGATTGTGTCGAGTCACTAATGACCATCTATAAATTACAAGTCTTATCCTCGTTAATCTGTTGTTACAATGGTTAGACTAATAATTTGCGATCCAGTCTTGTATGAACTCTTCATACAGGATGCCCCCACTCGCATGTAAACTACATGAATGAGTTGGATTACCTCATTTGTACTAATTACAAAGTGGGCCGCATCCATGGTGTTACCAGAATGAGGTTTCCAACCTTATTCTTATACCATAGATGATTTAGGTTATATTCTTGAACTCAACCCAAATAGTGTCCACTACACTGATGTTCAAGATAAATGTTATAACCTTGGAGCTTAGTTTATTGGATTTATTAAAGCAAGACTGTAATTCTATTAAAACAAATAACACTTTATTTAATTGATCAAAATTACACAAGTTTAGGGCATAAATCCCAACAATCTCCCACTTGTAATATAAATACAATAAACTAGGGCATTTAAACCCCTTTGTACAAAATACTCCCACTTGCCCTAGTTGGGGAAGACTTGTAAACCTAGACCTTCTAGGTGACCCTCAAATACTTTAGCCGTGAGAGCCTTTGTAAAAGGATCAGCAATGTTGTGCTCTGAGGCTATCTTTGTGACAATCACGTCTCCTCTATGCACGATCTTCCGGATGAGATGATACTTCCACTCTATGTGCTTTCCCCTCTTATGACTTCGGGGTTCCCTCGAATTTGCCACTGCACCACTGTTATCGCAATACAACGTGATGGGAAAAGTCATATTTGGAACAACTTCCAAATTTAGCATGAATTTCCTTAACCAAACGACCTCCTTAGCTGCTTCACAAGCTGCTACATATTCGGCCTCCATGGTGGAATCAGCGATGCATCCTTGCTTGACGCTTCGCCATACTACAGCTCCTCCGTTAAGAGTAAATACTGACCCTGACGTAGATTTTCGAGAATCTTTATCAGTCTGAAAGTCAGAATCCGTGTATCTTGTAAGGATCAAATCCTTAGCCCCATACACAAGCATGTAGTTCCTTGTTCTCCGAAGATACTTAAGGATTGTTTTAACCGTTGTCCAGTGTTCAAGTCCTGGATTGGATTGATACCTACTGACCATCCCAACTGCAAAACAGATGTCGGGCCTAGTACACAACATGGCGTACATCAGGCTCCCAACAGCCGAAGCATAAGAAATCCGTCTCATATCCTCAACTCCTTGAGGTATCTTAGGACACTGTTCCTTAGACAAATGGATTCCATGTTAAAAAGGCAACAAACCCTTTTTGGAATCTTGTATCTTAAACCTTGACAACACTTTGTCTATGTAAGATACTTGAGACAAGGCTAGTGTTTTATTCTTGCGGTTCCGTACAATCTGGATCCCAAGAACAAACTGCGCATCACCCAAATCTTTCATTTGGAACTGCGTAGCTAGCCATTCCTTGATGTCAGTAAGATAACCTACATCATTCCCAATGAGTAGGATATCATCCACATAGAGAATTAGGAATGCGACAGAACTATTGATGATTTTCTTGTAGACACAAGGTTCATCATCATTCTGGTCAAAACCATAAGATTTGATTGCCTCATTAAATCTTATATTCCAGGACCTAGAGGCTTGTTTCAGTCCATAAATTGACCTTTTAAGCCTGCAAACTTTTTGCTCTTGTCCTGGTTCAATGAACCCTTTGGGTTGGTCCATGTAGATGTTTTCCTCAAGATTACCATTCAAAAAGGCTGTCTTGACATCCATTTGCCATACCTCATAGTCATAATATGTGGCAATGGCAAGAAGGATACGGATAGACTTTACCATAGCAACAGGTGAAAAGGTTTCCTCATAGTCAACCCCTTCAACCTTGGTATAACCCTTTGCTACTAGTCTAGCTTAAAAGGTTTGCACCTTCCCATCTACACCACGTTTTCTCTTGTAGATCCACTTACAACCTATAGGTTTTACCTCATCAGGCTTATCTACAAGATCCCAAGCAGAATTGAAGTGCATATACCATTTCTTGGTCCATGGCTATGACCCATTTGTCTTTGTCTGTGTCAACCATTGCTTGATTATAAGTCAATGGATCCTCGCAGTTGTCATCTGGTATAACAACTTGGGTTTCAGCTAAACCCATGTAACAGTCAAAGTCAGACATAACCCTTCCACTACGTCGAGGCATACTCAACTCTTGAGATGGACTCTCTTGACTGGACAAACTAGTATCAACAACTCTTGTTGACGTACTAGTGTTCTTATTAGCAACCTTTGCTATTGTTCCGTCTAACTCACTCAACGCTACTTTGCTTTTTGGTTTGTGGTCCTCCTCCAAGAAAGTAGCATTTGTCGACACAAAAACCTTATCTTCCTTAGGATCATAGAATAAACCACCTCTTGTTTCTTTTGGGTATCCTATAAATAGGCATAACTTTGAACGTGAATCCAACTTCTTTGGATTTGTCAAGAGCACATGTGCTGGACAACCCCATATTCTGAAGTGACATAAACTACCTTTACGTCCTTTCCAGAGCTCAAAAAGTGTTTCAGAAACACTTTTGGAGGGCACATTATTCAAAATGTATACTGCAGTCTACACTGCGTAACCCCAAAAGGAACTAGGGAGATGAGCATAACTCATCATTTATCGAACCATGTCCAAAGAAGGTTCTATTTCTCCTTTTTTTTGATACACCGTTTGTCTTGGTGGTGTCGAGTCGAGAGTTGGGATGTAATTCCATGTTCTATCATATAGTTCTGGAATTTTAAATCCATGTACTCTCCACCTCGATCCGATTGAAGTGTTTTAATAGTTTTACCTAATTGATTTTCAACCTCAGTCTTGAATTCCTTGAACTTTTCAAGTGCTTCAGACTTGTGGTGCATTAGGTAAATATGCCTAAATCTAGAATAATCATGTATAAAAGAGATGAAATATTCATATCCTCCCTTTGCTTTAACATTCATCAGACCACAAAGGTCTGAATGTATAAGCTCTAGAGGGTCTTTGACTCTATAACCTTTTCCACTAAAAGGGCTTTTAGTCATCTTGCCTTCTAGGCATGATTCACATACTGGCAAAGAATTTTCTTCTAACTCGTTTAGAAGTCCATTCTTTACCAATCTCTCAATCCTATTGAGATTAATGTGACCCAATCTTAGATGCCAAAGATGAACATTTTCTTTAGGAGAAATTTTATGTTTCTTAGTTTGTGTGTTTGCAGTTTTAAATAATTCAGTGTTAAAAACCATTTTGACTGAATTAGGCCTTAAAACATACAATCCATTTTCTAATGAAGCTGAACATATTTCTAAACATTTCTTCAAAATAAACACTTTATTCATAGAAAAGGAAACAAAAATACATTGTTCTATAAGGCAAGAAATGGAAATAAGGTTTCTAGTAAACCCTGGTATCACTAATATATTGTCCAACAATACATATTTCTTGCCAAAATAAAGCTTCATTGTGCCTACTGCTACAGGTGAGACGACTTCTCCATTTCCAACCTGCAGTGTTATCTCTCATTCTTTGTAGTCTTTGCCAGAATCAATTTCAAAAAAGAAGAGCAAACATGATTAGTGGCGCTGAATCAAGTATCCAATTTGTTTTATCATTATCCACTAAACAAGCTTCTAGGCAAAGTAAATCATATTTACCTTCCTTCTTCTTTTCTGCAATGTACTTCAGACAGTTCCGTTTCCAATGCCCGTCTTCGTTGCAGTGGAAACATTTTCCTTTATCAGCAACGTCTTTGACATTCTTGCCCTTCTGAGCGACAGCTTTGTCAGCCTGTTTCCTTTACCAACCTTCTTCATGTTCTTCTTCTTTCCTCTCAAAGTTAGAAGAAGATGAAGCCATCTATTTTTGTCCCGCAGATCGAACCTCTGTGATAACTCCTATCGCAACATTTGCCTCACCTTTCGATCCCCGAATTTTCATCAAAGACCGAAAGGTCCGGAGTTCATTCAGAAGGAGGTAAGATTAAAAGTAAGCTTGTTCATAACAACATTACTTCTAAATCAGCAG
The DNA here is from genome assembly GCA_036507285.1 of Trichosanthes cucumerina. Lineage (NCBI taxonomy): Eukaryota > Viridiplantae > Streptophyta > Magnoliopsida > Cucurbitales > Cucurbitaceae > Trichosanthes > Trichosanthes cucumerina. The sequence continues at coordinate 24,810,145 of CM071836.1, read as the reverse complement.
AAACTATCTGGAAGGGTTTCCAGAATGAAGCTGACCTGGCTCGACTCATCGATGGAAGCACCATTCGACTCTGCGATGTTAAAGTGCACCATCATATCCAGGACATGATCTCGAACAGATGTACCCTCTGGCATCCTCGAGTTGAATATGTACTTTAGGGCATTATGTCGGGCCTGTGTGGGTGTTGTCCAAACATACCGCACGTAATCCATGATTTTCTTGGCGGTAATCATGCCCTCATGCTTCTTGGCTAATATGTCAGACATACTTGCCAGCATGTAGACCTTGGCCTTATCATTGGCCTTGATCCATCGATCATATGCATCACGAACATTTCGTGACTCATTCGAGCCTGGCACCTGAGGACACTCCTCAGTTAGCACAAACTTTAGATCATCCACTACCAATATAGTGTTGAGTTTTTTTTCCATGTCATCATATTCTCTCCGGTTAACTTTTCCGCACCCAATAAGGAAATTATAGAGCTAGACATTTTTGCTGAAAAATTTACAAACAAACTTGTATGAGTTTCTTGCTATAACTCTAATCCAATCATGTTTTAGCTAATTATCAAATGATTCCTAGGCCATTTATAATTTGTAATGATACTCCAAAGGTTTAGAATGTATGACACCGAAGGGTAATAAAAAATACTCCTCCTCTGGATCAAGACACTCTTGACCAAAACCTAATACCAGAATAACTCTTATTCCTATAGGTTTCAGTTACCATTTTTCGGTCTGGATACATAAACAACTTATGTACCCCGTGAGTGTAACCCTCTGTCTTTAGATCCCAGAGTCTCGATCCAATAAAATCCGCCGAAGGGAGGACTAGATTGGAAAATAGTCTAAGAAAATATTTATCCCTTTTCGAGTGTCTACTGTGTTCGATCCCCTATGATCAAGCCCTCCGAAGGGATTGTCTGGTCCAGGCCAAACTAGCAGGCTGACCATAGTGGTCTAACGGTGTAAACCGTCAAAAGAGACCGTAGGTTTTGTTTTCACTAAAGCTGCTCTCACTCACTATAAGTACCCTCTCCATTCACCTTGATATTGACTCATACAAACACCATCCGAAGGGGGATGCTCCCGTTTGCGCCACGAGGCCAAGTATGAGTCTCACGGTGTGAACTTCTCGGAGATAGTGTAGGTGGAAAAATATGTATCTCATACACTTTTTCCTCCCACTGAATACTTTAAAGTTTATAGGAATCTTACTTAGGCTAAAACCCGACTAATGGTTTTACCTAACTCTATCAATATAACTCTTATATCGATAATCAATATAACTCTTATATCGATAATCAATATAACTCTTATATTTATTTTATCCTAAGTTTGTTAATATAACTCCTTATATTAAACCTAGGATTTCTAGTTTATTAACCCCTTAATAAACCCGCTGACGCTACTGTAATTTATAAAACTCTCTGATTAAATTTTACTCCCAGGTCAGTTCCCAGGTAGGGGTGTTTCGTTTCCGTCAGCTTAAATACCCCAGCCTAAACAGAACTTTCCTTAAACAGAGTTCCTCTTTTAATCATAGCTTATAAATTACTTAGTTCCTAATTCTAATCTAATTAGAACTAGATAACCTAAGGTCTATTATTTCCAAGTTCTAAACACTTTAAAACTAATAATTAACCTTAGGTGACATGCATATTATGTAGTGCTTGATCATTCATCACATGAATAATAAGACATTCATAGCATATTCATCTCATGAAATATAATGCATGTCAATACTGTCCATAAATTAATATAACAACTTTATATTAATTAATCATGCAAACTATATAATATAACTCCTTATATTATAAATGATGCATGAAATTACTTAACCTAAGGTGAGATTTCTAAAATAAAAGCATACACTATGCATGACAATAATTACACAATAATTGCATAATTAAAATAGCAAAAATAGACCAATTTTGGCACCCTAGAAATAATTTTAATTAATATAATCTAATTATATTAATTAAAATTAAATATATTAAATATATTAAATATAAAACATTTTTATAATTAATATATATAATAAAATCAATTTTTTCGCCCATTGTTGAAATCGAAACGCGATGAAGTAGCGTAACGCCGCTTGTTGCTCCTTGTAAATCTTACGCGGCGTTGCAGCAGCGCATGACGACAAATGGAATCCGCTATTCCTTTCTTGTTTTCGCTCCTATCTTCTCAGCAACCGCTTTGTCTCGATCGACACGGACTTACAGACTCGATTTACAATTAAAAATGCCCAAAACACCGGGCCCTTACATTGAACGATTCAAATGGAAATTGTAAATCTAAGTGCCAAAATTGAAAACATCTAATTTTGCAAAATCGTTCATACATCTCATGCAAAAACAGTAAATCCCACCTTGTTCTTGAAAAATCCAGAACATAAATCAAGAACGCAATTGGTCTCTCATACCAATTGAAGGGAATCGAAGTCCTGCAGCGGAAGCGATTGCGAATTGCACGCTCTTGATTTAGTTACAACGATAAATTCAAGAACAAATATAACTAGATTAAGCATGTAAATAGAATGGACAACAAGAAAATTACCTTTGAAGAACCTTTCTTCAAGTGCTCCACTCTCCCACGATCTCGATCTCGATGGCAGAGAACACGAGCGTGCGAGAAGACACGACCACGGATCTTTCTCTGTTGTTCTCTCAGGTGAGGAGGAAGGTGGATTCCCTTTAGGAGAGGTGAGGTATTTTTGTGAGAGAGATGTGTGCTTTGGAACTCTTCCAACAACACAACAAAAGAGCTTGTAAGTTTTAATGTGAATTAGATTCATATATAAATTATATACTAAAGAGAGATTAAAGGAGGGTAGGATGGTCATTTCCATCCTATTTCTCTATATATATGGTTGCATGAGATGCAACTAGGTTAAGGTTTTACAAGCTCTTTTGTTGTGTTGTTGGAAGAGTTCCAAAGCACACATCTCTCTCACAAAAATACCTCACCTCTCCTAAAGGGAACCCACCTTCCTCCCTCACCTAGAGAACAATGGAGAAGATCTGGTTGTCGTGTTTTCGCACGCGTTCGTGTTGTTCTCGCGGTCGAGATCGAGATCGTGGGAGAGTGGAGCACACTTGAAGAAAGGTTCTTCAAAGGTAATTTTCTTGTCATTGTCCATTCTATTTACATGCTTAATCTAGTTATATTTGTTCTTGAATTTATCGTTGTAACTAAATCAAGCGCGATCATGATTCGCAATCGCTCGCCATGACTTCAATTCCCTCGGAGTTTGTTGCAGAGGGCGTTGAGCAGCATGGCGTTGCAATGCTGCTGCGTTAGTGGCAATAGACGCGCGTGAGCAATTCGTGGGAATGGCTTAGTGGTGGCGGTTTTGGCGCGAGAATATGGCATTTTGGGCGGTTTTTTATTTATTTTTTATTTATTTATATTATAATCAAATTTAATTAATATAATTTGATTATATTAATTATATTTAATTTTAGGATGCCAAATTATGGTCCATTTTTGCTATTTTAATTATGCAATTGTTGTGTGATAATTATGTGCATAATGTATGTCATATAGATTAAAATCCTACCTTAGGTTAAACATATTCATGCATCATTTTTATAATATAAGATGTTATATTATATAGTATGCATGTTTAATTAATGTAAAAAGTTATGTTAATTATTTTGAAAGCATGATCATGCATTTATTTCATGTGATGAATATGTTGTATGTTTTAATTTATTCATGTGATGAATGATCAAACACTATAACTTAGAAATGCATGTAACCTAAGTTTAAATAACTAGTTCTAATTAGACTTAGGTTATTTAGTTCTAATAAGATTAGAATTAGGAAATCGAATATGAGTTATGAATGGTGATTGATAAGTAGCTCTGTCTAAAGAAGGTTCTGGCTAGGCTGGAGTATTTAAGCTGACGGAAACGGAACACCCCTACCTGGGAACCCACCTGGGAGTGAATTTGATCCGGAGATTTATAGGTTATGTTTATCGTGAGTGACGTTTATTAAAATGTTAAATAAACCATAGACCTAAGTTTAATAAATGGTTTATAGACTTAGATAACTCCAATATAAATGTTATATTGGTAGAGATAACTCCAATATAAATGTTATATTGGTAGACTTAGATAAATTATAGCCGAATTTATCTAGGTCATCCCGATAATTCCAAAGTACTTAGTGGGAGGAAATATGTGTATATGATATATTAATTTCCACCTATGTATCTCCGTTAAGTTCACACCATGAGATCCATACTCGGCCTCGTGATGCAAATGGGGGTGTCTCCCTTCGGATGATGTTTGTATGGGTAAAAAGAAAGGTGAATGGAGAGAGTGCTCATAGTGAGTGTGAGCGGGACTTGTGCAAACGGGTCCCACGGTCTCTTCTTTTTGTTTTTGATGTGAGATTCTTATGATTAGCCTGGACCAGACAATTCCTTCGGAGGGCCTGATCATAGGAGTCGGAACATAGCGAACTCCCGAAAGGGATATGGTTGCCTTATTTGTTTTTCAACTTAGTCCTCCCTTCGACGGATTTTGTTGGATCGAAACTCTAGGATCTAAAGTTAGAGGGTGACACTCACGGGATACATTAAAAGTTAATGCATCCAGACAAAAATGGTAGCTAGAACCTATAGGGAATAAGAGTTGTTCTGGTAATAGGGTCTAGTCGAGACTGTCTCGTCCTAGAGGAGGAATGATTCGACTACCCTTCGATGGCGATCATTCGAAACCTGTGGGGTATCATTGCAAATTAATTGACCTAGGAATCGTAGATTAATTTTGCTAAAACATGATTGGATTAAATATAGGTTTATGCGAGAAAGTAATACAAGTTTTTCTTATTTTTCAACAAAAATGCCAAGTTTGATGATTTCACTTTTGGTTGTCGAAAAACTCATAGGAAACAATTATCAGACCTGGAAAAACAATGTTAACACAATTTTAGTTGTGGACGACCTAAAGTTCGTACTCACTGAGGACTGTCCTCTAGTGTCAGGCCCGACAGCGACACAAAGTGTTCGTGACGCATTCGATAGATGGACGAAGGCCAATGACAAGGCTAAGGTTTACATCTTAGCCAGTATATCTGATATATTGGTTAAAAAGCATGAGAACATGACCACCGGTAAGAAGATCATGGCATCGTTGCAGGTCATGTTTGGGCAACAGTCCTTCCAGGTCAGGCACGATGCTCTCAAGCACATTTTTAATGCCAAAATGAAGGACGGGGCCTCTATCAGGGAACATGTTCTCGACATGATCGTCCACTTCAATATGGCGAAGATGAATGGAACATCTATCGATGAGTTGAGCCAGGTCAGCTTCATACTAGAAACTCTACCGGATAGTTTCTTACAATTCCCTAGCAACGTTGTTATGAACAAGCTTAGCACACCCTAGCCACCCTGCTCAACGATCTACAGACCTTTCAGTCTCTGATGAAAGTCAAGCGACAGGAGGGCGAGGCAAATGTTGCCCAACGGTCTTTTCACGGAGGTTCGTCCTCGGGGACCAAATTTGTAGCCTCGTCTTCTTCAATCCTGAAAGAGAAGAAGAAGAATATGAAAAAGGTGGCCAAAGGGAAACAAGCTGACCGCGTTGCCGCCCAGAAGGGCAAGAAGGTCAAGGACGCTGTAGAAAAAGGAAAATGTTTCTACTGCAACGTAGATGGGCAATGTAAGAGTAACTGCCCTAAGTACCTGACTGATAAGAAGAAAGAAGGTAAATATGATTTGCTTTGTGTTGAAACATATTTAGTGGAGAGTGGCAACTCTACCTGGATATTGGATTCAATGGCCACTAACTACGTTTGTTCTTCTTTTCAGGGAATTAGTTCCTAGCAGCAACTGCAGGAAGGGGAGATAACGCTCAGAGTTGGTAATGGAGATGTTGTCTCAACCATAGCAGTAGGAACCTGTTGTTTGGCAAGAAAACACTGTTATTAGATAACATGTATGTAGTTCCATGGTTTACTAGAAACCTTATTTCTATTTCTTGCCTTATCAAACAGTGTATTCCAATTTCTTTTCAATTCAATAAAGCGTTTATTTCTTTGAAAGGCATTGAGTTATGTATTGCTCTACTTTAGAATAATTTGTATGTTTTAAGACCAATTCAGTTAAAATGGTTTTAAACACTAACTTATTTAAAACAACAAATACGCGAACTAATAAAAGCAAAAAGTTTCTCCTAAATAAAATTCTCATCTTTGGCATCTAAGGTTAGATCATATAAATCTCAATAGGATTGAGAGATTAGTGAAGAACGGACTTCTAAGCTGATGGGAATCAGATCCCCTTGAGCAGTGAAAACGTGATTAAAATCGTAATTGCTTGTTATGTTTTGGATTACTAGAAATACCAGTACATTGGATAAAAACATAGAATAAGCAGTAATCTAATCTAATTAGGTATGGAACTAAGACATACAAACACATTTTGTAAAAATAACTAAACTAAAGGAAATTCGAAATTACCTTTGTAGTTTCGCAACAACTCCTTGCTCCAAGAGTATAACAACACAACAACCAAAGTTCTTCTCAGTTTTCTCTTCTCCAACAGGACACAACCACTTGGAGAACCTCCTATTCTCTGAGAAACTTAGATCTACCCTTTGTAGAAAGGGATCCAACAATTGGAATTAGGAAAGTGAATTGTTTGAGAGAGAGGGTTGAGAGAGCAAAACTGATTTTTTTTTTTTTTTTGAGAGAGAGGGTTGAGAGAGCAAATCCGGTTTCCAAAAGCACAAAAAAAATGATTGGTTACCTTCATCTCCCAACTCCCTACACTTAACAATAGGGAGTGGAGACAAAGCAGAGAAGTGGGAAAGTGGGGAACGTGTCATCTACACGTTCCCCTCTTTTAATTTAATAATTAATTAATCATAATATAATTAATTATTTATCTATATATAACCTATTTAATTAAAACAATTAACTAATTCTTAATTAATTAATTCAAATATCTAATATTTCATTTAGGTTTTATATATATGATTAAATCACATTTAATCATATTCCCTTTTAACCGATAGTTTTAATGTACATCTTATGCACATTAAATTTTAACCTATAGTTTTAAATATGAATCACATTCACATTTAAATTAATATTTTAACTCTTTCAAATATTTAATTCTCTCATATAATTTAAAATGAATCATATTAACATCAAACTTATAGTATAAAGTTCCAAAACTTTATATTATAACGTATCTATATACATTAATGTTTATTCCTTAATGAATTTGAACATTTCAAATTCAAACAATCTAAAAATCCTTTACGAGCTAGAAGGTGGACCTAATGGACCTACAGATCAGAAGCTCCAACGATACGAGATTACTCGGTTAATCTCATTAACCAATCAACATTCGTTAACTGCAGGAACACTCTACTAAAGTCCCGCAGCTGCACTCTTCTCACTACAAATATATTTCTGTGTCCATGGATATCGACCAATAACAGCAAGTCAATCATTCACGAATGTTCGTAACACCAGCTGGGTCAAATTACCGTTTTACCCCTGGGTTACATCTTGTACCTTAAGTACTAGTGCTCTTCTAATGAACAATTTGTTTGTTATTCTACCAACAAACAGAAGTCCCTCTCGAGCCAATGAGAGAGTCAAGCCCTTTGTTCAAGTCCCAGAGACACAACTTTAGGGAACATTCATCTACTTACCCTAGTAGGCGGGAAGGACTGAATTCCATCTTGAAGGAACTCAAATTCATGTCATGCTCTCAAGTTTCATGTCATACTCTCAAGTTTCAGCATAATAGTGGTAAATTAACTCAAATTCATGTCATGCTTTCAAGTTTCAGCAGAATCACAAAAATTTCAATTATATCTCATCCTAGGCTATCATAATCATACTTGTGCAAAAGATCAATCAACAATTCAACATGTACTCAGGACAGTCACATCATATCAATAACATCCCACCCCCAAACTTAAACTAAACATTGTCCCCAATGCTTGCAAAAATAAGAAAAAAACAAGTATAGGGTAAGAGTGAACAATATTGTCCTGAGTTATGGAGATCTTTCTGAGGTTCTTGGATAGCCAAAATATATGTGTTGGAGTTCCTCAGAACGGGAGCATGGATTTCAACGAAGAAAGACATTATCACAACCTACACAGCAAAACAAACAAACTAGTAAGTAAACAAATAAAACAAACTAAAAAAAATTGTAAAGCTTGGGTTGCCTCCCAAGAAGCGCTTTCTTTAACGTCTTTAGCTAGACTGTACTCCCTCAAGGTGTTTCTTTTCTATCTTGCAGTGCTCGGAGTGATGTGTTCATTGGACTGATCTGGGTCTCAATGTTCTTTATTGCAACTCCATGACTAGCCACTATACCAGATAGACTGGTGATTGCATTCTCCAGCTTGTTGGACGTACTTCTGGATTCAGCTATGAAGGAGTGCAATGTCTCTTCCAGAGATGGTTTCCTGTCAGATGTAGAAGCATACCCTTTAAGAGGATTCAACACATTCTTATTGTTAGCATAAAGAAATTTTCATGATACCTCAAACCTGGGTTATAATGTGTTGGGAGGTTATTCTAAGTCTGGTTTCCTCCATAGGTGTTGCTTCTATTGTTCAGATAGTGCAATTGCTCCAAAGTGGATTCTCCATTGGGCTGCGAGCATTGAGAGGGCATCACTGTTTGGATGCAAAATTATTCAGAGCATGAGTGATGCCATATGAGATCTAAGGGAGGTTACCTCATCAGGTTGATACAATCCAGCTACTGGCTTAGATCTGTCATTGTCTGTAGGCCACTTGTACCTGGCAGTTGACACTTCTTCGAGGAGGGCATGTGCTTCTGGCACAACCTTCGCCATGAAAGCCCCTCCAACAGTGGCATCTAGAATGGTCCTGGTCTTACCTTCTAGTCCATTATAGAACAGTTGTACCTGAAGCCAATCTGGGTAGCCATGCTGTGGGCACCTCCTGAGCATGTCCTTATACCTTTCCCATTCCTCAAATAGTTGTTCTCCCTCCTGCTGCCTGAATGTTCCTATCTCTGTCCTTAACTTTGCAGCTTTCACAGGTGGAAAGAATTTGGTTATGAAGGCTTGGGCCAACTCCTCCCAAGAGGTGATACTGTTTAGTGGGAGAGATCCTAGCCATTGTTTAGCCCTACCCTGCTAAAGAAAAAGGAAAGAGATGTAAGCGAATACTATCAGCAGAGATACCATTTAATTTAATTATATCACAGATTTCTAAAAAATTTTGCAAGTGTGAATTAGGATCTTCTGTGGCTAGTCCTCTGAAAGCACCTTCCCTAACCATCTGTATAAGCCTTATTTTAAGTTCAAAATTGTTAGCATTTATGGGGGCATGGACTATTCCAGCCTGCTCAGAATTAAACATAGGTTGGAAATACTCCCTAATTGGTTTAAGGTTATTGATTAACTCCTGATCAACCATTGTCTGAGGTTCTGCTCTTCCTTCCCTTAGGAGTCTCCTACAGGTCCTCTCGATCTTAGGATCAAAAGGGTGTAAATCTGCAGTTCTCCCCTTGGGCATACACCTGAAGGTACCAAAAAGAAAGAAATTAGAAAAAAAATACAAAAACTAGAAAAGGAAATATAATATAAAAAGAAAGAAAACACAAAAAGAAAATAAAATAGAGGACTAAAACATAAAACTTGGGTTGCCTCCCAAGAACCGCTTTCTTTAACGTGTTTAGCTAGATGGTGACTTATCAGGGCACATAAAACTGTTCATATTTCTTCGGGCCCTTCTTGCTCGACTTGATATAGCCTTCTAAGTCTAAAAGACTTTCCTGTTTCTCCTGGACACCAGAGAGAGAATTATTTTTGGTATTTTTGTTTAATGAAATGAAATAACAATAATCAAAGTAAGACTCGTGAGTGTAGGGCAAATAGATATCAAGACTAAAGGAAATTTATGGAGATAAAAGGGAAAGGGACTTCTCAGTCCCCAACTCTATCACCTGAATTTCCTTCGTAGAAGTGAGTGTCTCACCATTGTCTACCTCACTAACCTGATTATGGTGTGTCTCAGTCTCCTCCAACCCATCCTCACTATCGTACGAACAAGTCCTCCTAGGTGGCACCTCCTCAGTGCTAAGGAATAGAAATTGTTCCTGTAAGGCCTTAAGGGAAATTACTAGTTGATTGAGATAATGAGCTTTATCCTGTACTATTTCCCAATGTCCTACCACCTCAGCTTCTAACCTATCCAACTTTTCTAATTCACCATGAACCAAATTTTTAATTTTTAATTCTAAGGTATATTCGATTAATTGGTCCACAAGAGAAGATTTTTCTATAGGTTGGTCAGGGCACGAAAAATTATGGTTCCAAGTGCCTAAATAACTACCATTACGTGAATTTTCATTAATTTCAGGTACATAATGGTAAAAATTAGACAATGGTATTCAGAGAAATCATGATGCACATACCTAGGATCCTGAGAGGGACAATAGAATGGTGGAGAATAAAAATCATGCAAAGTCATACTTGAAAAATCAGTAATTCAAATTCAGACTTTTACACAATAGCAACACAACCAAAACAGGGGACAAGACTAAAAAACACACAAAAATAAAATAGAACGAATAAGGAAACAAACAAACACACAAAAATAAATAAGAAAAGACATACAAACAAACTTTAGTCTAAAACCTCAAATTTTCTCCTAATATTAATTAATCTAAATAATCGTCATTCCCCGACAACGACGCCAAAAACTTGTTGCATAAAATTATTTTGCAATACCACAAGTGTACGGGTCAAGTTTTAGTATAGTAATTTAAGAGTCCAAGTATCGTCCTCGGGAATGGGTTTCTAGATTAATTAATTACCAAGATACTAATTCTCAATTTTAGCCAAAGTAACATAACATGAATAGGTGATGAAAAACAAAGACAAACGATAAACAAACAAGTGGAAACACGAATTGATAGATTTAGAGGAAATTGACTTCACAAGTTAATGACTTAGTTAACACATGCAATGAATTAATGTGATGAATTTATAAACAAGAAGTAAGATACACAAGAAAATCTCTCAATTCTTATTGAGCCTCGCACATGCAATAAATTCTATAGTCTCCATATGAACCTACAACATGCACGACATTAAGCAACTTCTTTATGTGTTTCCCTTAGGCTTCTAGGTCATTCTCATGCCAGACTCCTAAGGATTTTGACAACTTTTCTCTAATCTAAGTTTTATCCCTCGAAACCACTTAAACCAACAATATCAAAGAGTTAAAGAAAGAATTGCTAAAAATAAGAACTAAACATGCTTCAATACATAGCAAATAAGTCTTAACATACAAATCAAATCTTAACTACAACATTTAGCTACTCTAAATCACAATAAAACCAGGCTACACGTGTAGAAAACGTCTTAAAATGTATTACAATCTGAAAGAAAAGGAAATTAAACTTATGTGATGTCGGTCCTTCGTCTCCGAGCTCCCGTCTTCGATCTCAAACTTCCACGAATGCTTTGGCTCCCAAGAATACTCTCTTTTCTCTTCTCACAAAGTGTATTTCGAAATTAGGGTGAATTCTCTATCAAATTCGGCTCCCTTTGCAAGAAGATGTAAGGATATATTTATAAATGAAATCAGTACAACGTTGCAATGCTAGGGACAGTGTTGCAACGCTGTAACCTAACCGCGTGGTATATATGGAAAATATTGATGTCTTGATAGCTATTTGCCCTATATATTGCAACGCTGTAACCTACCCTAACGCGCGCGCCTCTCTATCGAAGTAACGTTGCGACGCTGCCCTCAGCGTTGCAACGTTATCGACAGTGCTCTTCTACGCCTCTAAGCAGCACGCTCGGCGTTGCAAAGCCATCACTTCGGGTCTTCATGCTTGGATGGATCCTTCTACTTCCAGTTGATGTTATTTTTAGCTCCAAATAGCCTCGTTTCGATCCCGAGTGATCCAAAATGTCTCCAATTGTTCTGTTTGAGCTCTTAACCTTAAATTGAGTGATTTAAACACGTAAAAGCCCTGAAATCATCTTAAAACTAGCAATAATTAAGCCTAAGGATGACACATTTTGTATGCTATCAGGGATTCGTGCCGAAGCTGTCCAGACGATTGTCCAAACATATTCTGCAACGAACTCATGATCTCACGAGCTGAGACCATTCCCTCGTGCTTTTTTGCTAGAACTTCAGAAACACTAGCCAAAATGTAGACCTTGTCCTTATTATTGGCCTTGATCCAGTGGTCGTACTCATCCTTAACAGATTGAGGAGCCTTTCGAGCAGGGACCTGAGGACATTCCTCAGTCAGTACAAATCGAAGGTCGTGAACAACGAGAATCATATTCATGTTGGACTTCCACGTAGTATAATTTTCGCCAGTTAAACGTTCACTTTTGAGTAAGGCTATTATAGAGGACGACATGCTGAAATTTCAAAAACATTTCTAATTAGTTATGCCTTTAACCCATTAAAAACCAATCAATTTTAGCAAAATTTATTAAAGAACCCTAGTGTTTAAATTAAACCTTTAATTTTGCAACAATACTTCAAGGGCTTAGAGCTAAAGCCACCGTCGGGTGGTCAATCACTTCTCCCCTGAATTGAGACTATCTCAGCTAATTCTCACTAACAGAACATCTCATGTCCCAATGATTCTTAGCTACCATTTTGTTTGGTCAAGGATTTGTTAACTAGCTTAACTAATCCTGTAAATGTGACCCTACCATTTCAGATCCGATAGGTCCGAGCCAACAAGCTACTATTAAGAAAGACAACTGTCGACAAATTACCTAAGATACCCTATCCATTTCTAGAGTTCGCGGTGTTCTGACCCCTATAGTCAGGCCCTCCGTAGGGATTGGTTGTTCCAAGACAACCTAGCTGGTGGACTATAGAAATCTCACGGTGCGACCTAATGGAGGAGACCATAGGATACGTTGACACGCGTCCTGCTCCGATTTACTATGGATACTTACCTCATTCACCTTGTTATTGAATCATGCAAACACTTACTGTAGGGGGATGCCCTATTGACGCCACGTAGCGGAGCATGGAACACACGTTGTGAACTTTTGAGGATGTGAGAGTAAACTCGATGCGAACACCTTGTTTTCTCCCACTTAAGCTCCTAAGGTTAGGGTATAGGTTTAACTTAGTCGGATTCTGGCCAATAGAATCTATCTAATTCTATGCCTATTATAACTTTTATAACTAGGTCTTTTAACCTTGTGTCTAGGTGAATAAAAGTTCTAATTACCTAGATATAACATAGGACTATAGTTAATTCAACTCAAGTTCCAGGTCAGTTCTCAGGTAGGAGGTGTTCCGATAACCGTCAGCTTAAGTACCCCCAACCTTAGAGAGAACATCACCGGTAGAGTTCCCTTATAACCAAAGTCCTATTGTCCTACTATACTTTAAACTATTTAAAATACTGTGTAAGACTAATTTCTAATCCTATTAGAAATTAAATTTAGGTTTAATGAAAATTTGTTTCAACCAAACCAAAACAAAACAACCATTGCTCTGATACCAATTGATGGGAATCAGATCCCTTTGAGCAGCGAAAACGTGATTAAAATCGTAATTGGTTGATTGTTTTGGTTTACTAGAAATATCGGTACATTGGATAAAAACAGAGAATAAGCAGTAATCTAATCTATTTAGGCATGGAACTAAAACAAACAAACACATTCTATAAAAATAACTAAACTAAAGGAAATTCAAAATTACCTTTGTAGTTTTGCAGCAACTTCTTGCTCCAAGAGTACAGTAACACAACAACCAAAGTTCTTCTCTGTTTTCTCTTCTCCAACAGGACACAACTACTTGGAGAACCTCCTATTCTCTGATAAACTTAGATCTACCATTTGTGGGAAGAGATTCAACAATTGGAATTAGGAAAGAGAATTGTTTGAGAGAGCAAATCCTTTTTTTTTTTTTTTTTGCAATTCTTCCAAAAGAACAAAAAAATGATTGATTACCTTCATCTCCCAACTCCCCACACTTAACGATAGGGAGTGGAGACAAAGCAGGGAAGTGGGAAAGTGGGGAACGTGTCATATACACGTTCCCCTATTTTAATTTAATAATTAATTAATAATAATATAATTATTTATTTATTTATATATAATCTATTTAATTAAATCAAATTTAATTAAAACAATTAATTAATTCTTAATTAATTAATTCAAATATCTAATATTTCATTTAGGTTATATATATATATGATTAAATCACATTTAATCATATTCCCTTTTAACCTATAGTTTTAAATATGAATCACATTCATATTTAAAGTAATATTTGAACTCTTTCAAATATTTAATTCTCTCATATAATTTAATATGAATCATATTCGCATTAAATTTATAACATAAAGTTCCAAAACTTTATATTATAACGTGTCTATATACATTAATGTTTATTCCTTAATGAATTTGAACATTTCAAATTCAAACAATCTAAAAATCCTTTACGAGCTAGAAGGTGGACCTAATGGACCTACAGATCAGAAGCTCCAACGATACGAGATTACTCGGTTAATCTCATTAACCAATCAACATTCGTTAACTGCAGGAACACTCTACTAAAGTCCCGCAGCTGCACTCTTCTCACTGCAGATATATGTCTGTGTCCACGGATATTGACGAATAACAACAAGTCAATCCTTCACGAATGTTCGTAACACCAGCTGGGTCAAATTACCGTTTTACCCCTGGGTTACATCTTGTACCTTAAGTGCTAGTGCTCCTATAATGAGCAATTTGTTTGTGGTTCTACCAACAAACAGAAGTCGCTCGTGGGCCAATGAAAGGGTCGGGCCCTTTGTTCAAGTTCCGGAGAGACCACTTAAGGGAACATTCATCTACTTACCCTAGTAGGCAGGAAGGAATGAATTCCATCTTGCTAAGTTAAGTCCCCAGCCGCTCACTCGGTCTTGTCCGCAAGAAGGTAGGCATATTGAGTCCGCGAATCTGGCCACTCTCACCCATACTAGTTAAAGGAAAATCTCTCGCAAACAGGAGTTCGTAACCTGCTCAGGATTGAGATCAAGTTGCCTAGGTCTTCCTAATGAAATAGAAACCTAACTAGTCAACGGAGTTACATCTAGTGGTTACTATTTCGCGGTCCAGTCTTATGTAATCTTATTATATAGAATATCCCCACTCACATGTCATCTACACGAACACGTTAGGATCACAGTGTTTGTATCATATACAAAGTGGGCCACATCCATAGTGTTACCAGGGTAAGGTACCCAAACCTTATCCTCTTACTATATACCCTTTAGGTTGTATCTCGAACTGAGATCTTTTATATGTACACTACATTCAGTTCAAGAGACATTTTACAGCCTTGGATGTTAGTTTATTGAATTTTGGGTTAAAACAAAGGACAATATCGTACATAACGAACAATAACTCTTTATTAGAAAAAATTAGAACAAAATTACAAACTACGAGTTTTAAGGCATAAACCCCAACATAACCGAGTTAGAAGAAAGTTCTTCACCAGTATGTGAATCTTTCCTTGAAGGCAAAATGACCAAACAATCTTTTGGTGAAAAAGGTTATAGAGCCAAAAAAACCATTGGAGCTTATACACTCAGACCTTTGTGGTCCGATGAGTGTTAAAGCCCAAGGTGGGTATGAATATTTCATCTCTTTCATAGATGATTATTCAAGATGTGGATACATTTACCTAATGCATCACAAATCTGAGGCACTTGAAATGTTCAAGGAATTTAAAACTGAGGTTGAGAACCTTTTAGGTAAATCCATCAAAACACTTCGATCTAATCGAGGTGGAGAGTATATAGGCCTTGAATTCCAAGACTATATGATAGAACATGGAATAACGTCCCAACTCTCAAATCCTAGTATGCCAAAACAAAATGGTGTATCGGAAAGAAGAAATAGAACCCTGTTACACATGGTTCGGACAATGATGAGTTATGCTCATCTCCTTGACTCGTTTTGGGGTTATGTAGTGGAGACTGCAATATACATTTTGAACAACGTTTCTTCGAAAAGTGTTTCTGAAATACCTTACGAACTCTAGAAAGGACGTAAAGGTAGTTTATGTCATTTCAGAATTTAGGGATGTCCAACCCATGTGCCAGTGACAAATCCGAAGAAATTGGAACCTCGTTCAAACTTATGCCTATTTGTGGGCTACCCTAAAGAAAAGAGAGGTGGTTTGTTTTACGATCCTAAGGAAAATAGGTTGTTTGTGTCGACAAATGCCACTTTCCTTGAGGAGGATCACATCAGGGATCACAAACCAAAAAGTAAGCACTACTACAATTTTGGTCTTTATTGACAGCTAAAAACTGTCAACGTTCACTTTAGTTGACATTTTTTGACCGTCATTGAAAGCGGTGTCAATAAATCTAAGCGTCAACTTTAAGTTGATAGTTGACGGTTGTTAAACGTCAACGATTATGTCTTTATTGACGGATTTTAACTGTCAATAATATGAATGTTGACACTTATTAGCTATCAACTATGACGTAAATCCGTCAATAAAACCCTCTTTATTGACACTTATGCATCATCAACATAGGGTATAGTTGATGGTTTTTAACCGTCAATATTTAGGTGAAAGCGTCAACAAAAACTTCTTTATTGACACTTATATGCCGTCAACATAGGATATAGTTGATGGTTATGAGTCGTCAATATTTAGGTCAAAGCGTCAACAATTACCACTTTATTGACATTTGTGAGTGATAGCACACAAAATGTGCTATCCTTAGGCTTAATTATTGCTAGTTTCATGATAATTTCAGGGCTTTTACGTGTTTAATTCATTCAATTTCAGGTTAAGAGCTTAAACAGAGCTATTGGAGACAATTTGGATCACTCGGGATCAAAACGAGGCTATTTGGAGCTAAAAATAATACCATTTTGGAGAGAAATGATCAATCCAAGCATGATGACCCGAGGTGATGGCGTTGCAACGCCATGCAGAGCGTTGCAACGCCATGCTTCTTTGTTTGAGGCGTTGAAGACCATCGCTGATAACGCGTTAACGCCGCGCTGCGGCGTCGCAACGCTATATCGATAAGGATGCACGCATGAGAAGCCACACAGAGGGCGTTGCAACACTGCTTTGCAGCGTCGCAACGCCAGATCGATAAGGGGCGCGCGCTTAGGGTAGCGGCGTTGCAACGCTGTCCTCAGCGTTGCAACGCCATTGATTATTTCCATATCGCGGCCGCCTTAGGTGCAGCGTTGCAACGCTGCACCTATTCCTTCTATAAATACAACATGATGCATTTGAGCAAAAAGAGAGCCGAATTTGGTAGAGTTTTGCCCTAATTTCGAAATACACTTTGTAAGAAGAGAGAAAAGAGCGTTTTTGGGAGCCAAAGCATTCGTGGAGGTTCGAGATCGAAGACGGGAGCTCGGAGACGAAGGACCGACATCGACACCTAAGTTTAATTTCCTTTTCTTTCAATTTGTAATAGCGTTCTAAGACGTTTTCTACTTGTTTAGTTTGATTTTCATGTGATTTAGAGTAGCTAAACATTGTAGTTAGGATTTGATTTGCTTGTTATGACTTTATTACAATGTATTAAAGCATGTTTTGTTCTTATTTTTGACAATTTGTTATTGACTTTTCAATTTGTTGATTTAAGTGGACTCGAGAGATAAAGCTTGAATTAGAGCAAAATTGTCAAAACCCTTAGAATTCTGGCATGAGAATGACTTAGAAATCTTAGGGAAACACATAAAGAAGTTGCTTAATGCCATGCATGTTATAGGTTCATATGGAGACTATGGAGTTTATTGCATGTGTGAGGCTCACTAAGAATCGAGAGATTTTCTTGAGTATTTTACTTCTTGTTTATAATTTCATCTCATTGGTTCAATGCATGAGTTAGTTAGGTCTTTAACTTGTAAAATCACTTCCCACCATTCTATCAATTCGTGTCTCCACATGTTTGTTTGTTTGCTTGTTTTTACTTTCAATTCAACTATCCATGTTATGTTTCTTTAGCTAAAATTGAGAATTAGTACCTTAGTAATTAATTAATCTAGAAACCCATTCCCAAGGACGATACTTGGACTCATAAATCACTATATTAAAACTTGACCCGTACACTGTGGTATTGCAATATAATTTTACGCAACAGTGAGCCGTCAACATCAGGCATAGTTGATATTTTTAACCGTCAACATTTTTAGCCAACTGTCAATAATACCCCTTTTATTGACACTTGTTGTTTGTCAATATAAATATATCTTGACGTATTTTAGCTGTCATCTATAACTATACTTGATGTTTTGCATTGTTGACTATGACATATATGTTGACAGTTTTGAACCGTCAATACTGTCGATTTTAATGTCGTTTTTTAGCCGTCAACTATAATTATGTATAAAAAAATATAAAAAAAATTGGGTATTATCTACCCATCCTCTACCACCAGCATCTGTATGAACAACTCTATCAATTCACATTTTTCTCATTAAGGTAGTCATTATCAACATATAATTCACATAAAACTATGCAACAATGTAATTGGGATTCAACGATTGCCAAACTATGTAAAGTACAAATTTTATAAAAATAAAACATAATAGCAAATGAACTAAGCATAGTTCCATTGACTAACTAATAAGTTAAAATTACTTATCGTTCAAAGCAAACTGTTAAAAAACATAACACTAACTCCTGAAAATCACATAAATGAAGAACAAAAATGTTCATAAGCACTGAGATACAAATTCACATAACTCAACTCTCATCTCGTCCAAGTTATCTTGGGTGTACTTATCTTTTCTAGTCAACTGCAAACAAATAAATGTACATACATTACAAATTTGAATAGATCAAAAAATTGTAAAACACATAAAACAAGATCAAAGTTAAGGTGTAACTTACCTTCAGATTTCAAGTTGCTACTAGCATGTCTGATGTGTTCATGAATGGTCTCAATTTTTTACTGGGGCCTATGATAAGGCACCTACCTGTCGGCAGAGACCTCTGAATAGTTTGTGGTACCCAGGCTTAGTGGTGTTATCATCCTTATCATCATTGTAATCATCAAAGCCATGAGGTAAATCCTATCTACTGCCTGCTCACACAAACAAGGTCCAAGGTTATGTCACAATCACACCTCACAACTTTATTCTAATTAGAACAAAGAACTAATCACCAAAATCTAACAATTAAGAGGAAGAATTTTGAACCTGGGGAAGGTGAAATACCATGTTTTGTTCGTCTTGTCTGCATAAATTCTGGTGAGTTTCGACCATCCTTAGATACTTGAGGTGCACCACTACTAACAATTTCCCCTTTATCAATCCCCTTCAAGAAAGTCCTAAAAACAGAAAGAAAAAAACAGTTGTCACTTGAACAGCTAAACAACTAGAATACAAACTTAAAACACAACAGTATAAAACAACATTTTACCATTTCTTCAGTAGTTGGCGCAGAAAGAGCAAGAGGCTCCAATGGCTCATCTAGTGTAAGAGTAGACACTGACACAAATCCATCTTTTAGAGTTTGTTGTGATGTCAGATTGGTAGTCCTGAAAACATCAAGCAACTTTGTCCTGCTATATTTGTAGTGGTAAAGCTCTCTTCTAGATTTCTCGGAGGAAGCTCCATGAGGATTAGAAGATGAATAAATACTATTTGTAGGGTTTACACCAGATAACTAATGATTCCACGACCCAAAGAGAAGGTATGAGGTGTGTTGTCTGCACGCCCACGATGGGAAGATGAATAAATTTCAATTTGTATAAATAAATCAGTCGAAAAATATATATAACACATTGAAATTATCTAACAAATCACATTACACATTTACTTATGAGAATTGATGACATACAATTACTTGGTATTTGTATATATAGTCTCATTATCAGTTCAAATGAACACGTAGTATCAAGAAGAAGAACATGCAATAAAGATCCAAAAATAATAATAATAAACAAAGAAGAGATAGTTTCACACTTTTCAAATTGAATTGTGCTTTTGAAATTTAGTTATGCTTTCTCAAGTTCAAATAAACAAAGAAAACATACTCATTACCCACCTAAGAATTACAAAGAAGCCTTCCAATCCATTAAAAACCTAAGAAGAAAACTTTAGTTATAAAAGATTTTTTTGTGTTTTAAGCACCACCAAGAAGAAGTATGTTGTACATTAACCCAAAAGTATCCTTATTAACCACCCAAGAATACCAACAATTTGAATTTCTTTTCTATCTTTGTCCTTTTCTGTTTTTGCGAGATGAAAAGAAACCAACAAATTGAATGAGTTTTGTTTACAACAAGTTAGAGCTTTTTTAGAGAAAAGAAACATGAAGAAAAGACCACCAAAAGAAAAATAACACATATAACCTTTTAAGAACAGAGAACAGAGGATAGAAAGATATTCTTTAATAACAATGTTGTTTAATCTATGGAAGGTAGAGGCATATAATTCTTCTTTCTATTGAGATATGTCTAGATTGCTATGTATCCCGACTCCTAACAATTGAGAAATAAAGATCATTTTGCATAATATTCACCTTCATGATCTTTTCTAGTTGAAGTTAAACTTCTACTTGAAACCTTGTAAGTACAAATAACAATATCTAGAAAATTCATACTCAATAACCCAATAAATGCATATGAATAAGTTCTCTTGTTTGATGATATCATAAATAAATGCATACGAAGAATGATTAAACTTAAAATTAGAAATCACTAAATTAACATTAAGATAAATCTATTATATCATGCCTAAATTAAGCATCAATTAGTTGTCAAGAAAATAAAAACATAGGATTCCCACCAATTTCGACGGAATTTTTCGTACTTAACGTCAATAAAGCATCAATTATTGACGGTTAATGTGTCAAAGTTAAACGTTACCCTTCAATGACGGTCGATAACCATCAATATATATATTTCATAATTAATAATTAATTTTAAAGTGGATCTGAGTCTTTTGTTGACATTTTTTTCACCCAAACGTCAACAATTTGAAAAAGGAACCCGTCAATAATGGCCAAATTTGTAGTAGTGAAGATTGTGTTCAATGAGTTAGATAGTAGTCAGTAAAGGTTACTGATGTTGCTAGGAAACCAACAAAAGTTGTTGACCCTAGCTCGTCTAGTCAAAATTGTCATCTCAAGAGTTGAGAGTGCCTCGATGTAGTGGGAGGGTTGTTATACAGCCTGACCGTTACATGGGTTTGACTGAAACCCAAATTGTCACACTTAGTGATAACTGTGAGGATCCATTGTCAAGATCAAGCAATGGATGACATTGACAAAGACGAATGGATTAAAGCCATGAACCAGGAAATGAAGTCTATGTACTTCAATTCTGTTTGGGATCTTGTGGATCAACCTGATGGGGTTAAACTTATAGGTTGTAAATGGATCTACAAGAGAAAATGAGGTGTAGATGGGAAGGTACAAACCTTCAAGGCTAGACTCATGGCAAAGGGTTATACCTAACGAGAAGGGGTAGACTATGAGGAAACCTTTTCTCCTGTTGTCATGATCAAGTCTATTTGGATCCTTCTTGCCATTGCTGCATATTATGACTATGAAGTAAGGCAAATGGATGTCAAGACAACCTTTCTAAACGACAATCTTGACGAAAACATCTACATGGACCAACCCAAGGAGTTCATTGAACAAGGCCATGAGCAAAAGGTTTGCAGGCTTAAATGATCAATTTATGGGTTGAAACAAGACTCTAGGTCTTGGAATATAAGGTTTGATTAGAGTATGAAATCTTATGGTTTTTGTCAAAATGTTGATGAACCTTGTGTCTACAAGAAAATCATCAACAGTACTGTCGTTTTTATAGTGTTGTATGTAGATGATATCCTACTCATTGGGAATGATGTAGGATTCCTAACTGACATTAAGAACTGGCTAGCTACAGAATTCCAAATGAAAGATTTGGGAGAAGCGCAGTATGTTCTCGGGATCCAGATCGTTTGGAACCGTAAGAACAAGACACTAGCCTTGTCTCAAGCATTCTATATCGATAAAGTGTTGCTTCGATATAAGATGCAGAACTCCAAGAAGGGTTATTGCCTTTCAGGCATGAGGTTTATTTGTCTAAGGAACAGTGTCCTAAGACACCTCAAGATGTTGAGGACATGAGACGAATCCCTTATGCCATGTTTTGTACTAGGCCCGACATCTGTTGTGCAGTTGGGATTGTTAGTAGATATCAATTCAATCTAGGATTAGATCACTAGACTGCGGTAAAAGCAATCATCAAGTATCTTAGGAGAACGAGGGACTATATGCTTGTGTATGGGGCTAAAGATTTGATCCTTACGAGATACACAGACTCTGACTTTCAGACCGATAAGGATTCTAGGAAATCCATATCGGGGTCAATGTTTACTCTTAATGGAGGAGCAGTAGTCTGGCGAAGCATTAAACAATGATGCATCGCTGACTCCACTATGGAGGCTGAGTATGTAACTGCTTGTGAAGCGGCTAAAAAGGCAGTATGGCTTAGGAAGTTCATGTCTAATTTAGAAGTAATTTCAAATATGAACCTCCCGATCACCCTTTATTGTGATAACAACGGTGAGTGCCCAACTCGAGGGAACCTCGTAGTCACAAAAGGGGAAAACACATCGAATGAAAGTATCATTTGATACGGAAAATTGTGCACCGAGGAGACGTTGATCGTCACAAAGATAGCATCGGAGCACAACGCTACTAATCCATTTACAAAAACTCTCACGGTTAAGGTGTTCGAGGGTCACCTAGAAACTCTAGGTTTACACATTAGAACCTGACTAGGGCAAGTGGGAGTATTGTATCAAAGGGTATTCAATGTCCTAGTTTATTATATTTGCATTATTGTAATGTTCTATGTACTCCACTAGCTTTAGGTCAAGTGGGAGTTTGTTGGGATTTATGCCCTAAACTAGTGTATTTGTAATTATTCAAGAAAATGAATAAAAGTGTTATTTTTCCTTAAATCTTGTATTCTCGCAATTACAAACTTAAATCCAATAAACTAAGCTTCAGGGTCACATTTAGGAGACATTGAACTGTGTGTAGTTGACACATATCTAGGATCAAGTTCAAGCATGTGACCTGAATGGTCTATAGTAAATGGATTGGGTTAGGAACCTCATCCTGATAACACTATGGATGCGACCCACTTTGTATTTGATACAAACGAGGTGATCCAACTCGTTCATGTAGTTGACATGCGAGTGGGGACATCCTGTGCGATGAGATTGTACAAGACCAAACCAAGAATTGTTAGACCACTCTAGTAACGTCGTTGATAGATTAGGGCTAATAATTCAATGATGACCATTAGTGACACAACCTGAATCCTGAGCGAGTTGCAAACTCCTGTCTGCGAGGGTTTATCCTTAGACTAGTACAGGTGAGAGTGGCCACAGTTGCCGACTCAATAAGCCTACCTTCTCAAGGATGAAACCTCGTAGGGAGTTTGGGACTCAACTCCGCAAAAAGGAATTCGCTCGTTCCCGAACTAGAGTAACTAGATAGGTTGTTCCCTTAAGAACTAAATCCAGGTATTGAACAACAGGGCCCCTCCCTCTTACCGGCCCAAGAGGGACATTGTTTATAGTCGGACCATAAACTTGTTGTTCATTAGAGGATCAGTGGTGCTTAAGGAGCAAGAAGTAGTCACAGGGGTAAAACGGTAATTTAACCCAACTGTGACTACGAACGACCTATGAAGGGTTGAATGGACTTGAGGATGCCCGACCTATGTATTGGTGTCAAACCCAAAGAAGTTGGAACCTCGTCCAAAATTGTGCCTCTTTGTAGGTTACCCTAAAGAGACTAGGGGTGGTCTATTTTACAATCCAAAGGAAAATAGGGTGATTGTGTCGACAAACACCACTTTCCTTGAGGAAGACCACATCGGGGATCACTTACCAAGGAGTAAGATTGTGTTAAATGAAATGGGCAGTACATCAGCAAGAGTTGCTGATGGGGCTAGTACGTCAACAAGTGTTGTTGATCCTAGCTCGTCTAGTGAAGTCCATTCTCAAGAGTTGAGAATGCCTCGACGTAGTGGGAGGATTGTGAGACACCCTGAACGTTACATGGAGTTAACTGAAACCCAAGTCGTCACCCCTGATGATGACCGCGAGTATCCATTGACCTATAATCAGGCAATGACAGACGTTGACAAAGACGAATGGATTAAAGCTATGGACCAGGAAATGAAGTTGATGTACTTCAATTCTGTCTGGGAGTTTGTGGATCAACTGGAAGGGGTAAAACCTATAGGTTGCAAATGGATCTACAAGCGTAACAGGGCGTAGATGGGAAGGTGCAGACCTTCAAAGAACGACTAGTGACAAAGGGGTTTACCAGGTTGAAGGGGTTGACTATGAGTAAACCTTTTCTCCTGTTGCCATGGTAAAGTCGATCAGGATCCTTCTGGCCATTGTCGCATATTATGACTATGAGATATGACAGATGGATGTCAAGACAACCTTTCTGAATGCCAATCTTGATGAAACCATCTACATGGACCAACCCAAAGGGTTCATTACCCAAAGCCAAGAGCAAAAGGTTTGTCGGCTTCATAGGTCTATTTATGGACTGAAACAAGCCTCGAGGTCTTGGAATATACGGTTTGATGAGGCGATCAAATCTTATGGCTTTGATCAGAATGTTGACAAGCCTTGTGTCTACAAGAAAATCGTCAACAACACTATCGCATTTCTGATATTATATGTGGATGATATCCTTCTCATTGGGAATGAGGTAGGATTTCTTACTGACATTAAGAAATGGTTGGCTTCGCAATTCCAAATGAAAGAAATGGGAGAGGCCCAGTATGTTCTAGGTATCCAGATAGTCTGGAACTGGAAGAACAAAACGCTAGCCATGTCTCAGGCGTCTTATATTGACAAGATGTAGTCTAGATATAAGATGCTGAACTCCAAGAAGGGTTTGTTTTCTTTCAGGCATGGGGTTCACCTGTCTAAGGATCAATGTCCTAAGACACCTCAAGAGGTTGAGGATATGAGACGAATCCCCTATGCTTCAGCTGTAGGGAGCCTCATGTATGCCATGCTGTGTACTAGGCCTGACATCTGTTATGCAGTTGGGATTGTCATTAGGTATCAATCCAATCCAGATTATATCACTAGACAGCCGTAAAGGCAATCCTCAAGTATCTTAGGAGAACGAGGAACTACAACCTTGTGTATGAGAGTGGGGATTTGATTCTTACGGGATACACAGACTCTGACTTTCAGACCGATAAAGATTCTAGGAACTCCATTTCAAGGTCAACCTTCATTCTGAATGGAGGAGTTGTAGTGTGGCGAAGCATCAAGTAGGGATGCATCGCTGATTCCACGATGGAAGTCGAGTATGTTGTGGCTTGTGAAGCTGCTAAGGATGCTATTTGGCTTAGGAAGTTCATGAATGGATTTGGAAGTTGTTCTAAATATGAATTTGTCGATTACCCTGTTTTGTGACAACAATGGTGCAGTAGCCAACTCGAGAGAACCTCATAGTCATAAGAGGTGCAAGCACATTGAGCAGAAGTATCGCCTGATACGGGAGATTATGCATCGCGGAGACGTGACAGTCACGCAGATAGCGTCCGAGCACAACGTTGCTAATCCATTTACAAAGGACCCTCACGGCTAAGGTGTTTGAGGGTCACCTACAGAGTCTAGGTCTTTGAGTGCTTCCTGACTAGTGCAAGTGGGAGTATTGTAAAGGGTATTCAATGCCCTAGTTTATTGTATTTTATTGTACATTTGAAAATTGTATTTTGTACTCCACTATCTTAGTCAAAGTGGGAGTTTGTTGGGATGTATGTCCTAATCTCGTACATGTTTGTAATATTACTTATTGAAATAAATAAAGTTTTTTTTCATCACTTTGTGTCTCGCATATTTACAAACTTTATCAAATAAACTAAGCTCCAGGGTCATTGAATTATGAGAGAACTAGAACTTAAACGGTGCGTAGTAGACACACATGGAGGATCACATTCGAGTTAATGACCCGAACGGTCTACAGTATACGGATAGGGTTGGAGACCTAATCCTGGATACGTTGTGGATGCGACCCGTTTTGTATTAGATACAAACGAGGTGATCCAACTCGTTCATGTGGTTGACATGTGAGTGGGGGCATCATGTGCAATGAGATTGTACAAGACCGAACCGTGAATTATTAGACCTACTGATGTAACACCATTAACAGTATAAGACTAATAACATCGTAGATGACCAATAGTGATTCGACCTTAATCTTGAGCGCGTTACGGACTCCTGTCTGCGGGGGTTTGTCCTTTGACTAGTACAGGTGAGGGTGGTCATAGTTACTCGCCCAATATGCCTATCTTCTCAAGGACAGGACCACGTGGGGAACTGGGAACATGACTACGCGAGATGGAATTCACTCGTTCCCGACTTAGGGAAACTAGAGGGGTTGTTCCCTTAAGTTCTGTCTCCAGGGCTTGGACAACGGGCACCCACCCTCTCACTGGCCCGAGAGGGGTGTTGTTTATGGTTGGAACATACAACGTTGTTGTTCATTAGAGGAGCAATGGGACTTAAGGAGCAAGAGGTAGACACATGGGTAAAACGATAATTTGATCCAACAGTGTCTACGAACAACCTGTGAATGGTCAACTCACGGGCATTGGTTATATCAATGGACACAACTTGTCCTACAGTGATGGGAGTGGAGCTACGGGCTTCAGTAGAGTGTTACCGTAGCTAATGAATGTTGAATAATCGAGTCAAAAAATTTTACAGATTAGTCTCGGATCATTAGAGCTCGTCATCTGTAGGTCCATTCGGTCATTCGGTTGGCTCAAACTGGATATATTGAGGGTTTACAATTTGGTGTGGATTTGAAGTGTTCAAATTCATTAAAAGGGTATTTATGTCATTTATATGAGATATGATTGACATAATATATAGTTTAATGTGAATGAGATTCATAATAAACTATAGGTTAGCCTAATTAAAGTGCTAATTAGATCCATTTGATTGAGAGAAATTAAATTGAATGTGATTCAATTTAAAATCCACAATTATACAAATGTGATTTGTATAATAAGATATGAGATATCTTATTATATGTGTTATGCAAATATGATTTGCATAACCTAATGTTGTGGTTAAATGGTAAATAGGTGGAGATTTCAACTCCACCTATCACCATTATATAAGGCCTTTGTGAGAAGGCTTTGGAAGGCAATTTTGCTCATTTTTTGGATTCTCACCAAAAAGCTTCTCTCAAACTCTCTCAATCTCTCTAAAGTTCTCTCTATCCCAAACCAAAGGGAGTCCCACTACTCTCTCTCTACCAACCGAGAACAATGGAGAAGATCAATTGGAGGTGTCCAATCCATTCGGTTAGAGAGATCGTGATCGTAGAGATCAAGGGCACGAAGAGTTCGTGATTGTTGAGTAAAATTATATTTGTAATACCGCAAGTGTACGGGTCAAGTTTTAGTATACTGATTTGAGAGTCCAAGTATCGTCCTCGGGAATGAGGTTCTAGATTAATTAATTACCAAGATACTAATTCTCAATTTTAGCTAAAAAAACATAACATGGATAGGTGATGAAAACAAAGATAAAAGACAAACAAACAAGTGTAGACACGAATTGATAGATTTGGAGGAAATTGACTTCACAAGTTAATAACTTAATTAACACATGCAATGAATTAATGTGATGAATTTATAAACAAGAAGTAAGATACTCAATAAAATCTCTCGATTCTTAGTGAGTCTCGCACACACAATGAATTCTATAGTCTCCATACGAACCTAAAGCTTGCACGACATTAAGCAACTTCTTTATGTGTTTTCCTTAGACTTCTAGGTCATTCTCATGCCAGACTTCTAAGAGTTTTGACAACTTTGCTCTAATCTAAGCTTTTTCTCTTGAGTCCACTTAAACCAACAAGATCAAGGAATTAAAGAACGAATTTCCAAAAATAAATAACAAAACATAATTCAGTACAAAAGCAAACAAGTCTTAAACATGTGAATAAAATCCTTACTACAACATTTAGCTACTCTAAATCACAAGAAAACCAAACTAAAAGTGTAGAAAACGTCTTAAAACGGTGTTACATTTTGAAAGAAAAGGAAATAAACTTATGTGTCGATGCCTGTCCTTCGTCCCTGAGCTTCAGTCTCGATCTCGAACCTCCACGAATGCTTTGGCTCCCAAGGAATGCTCACTTTTCTTTTCTTACAGAGTGTATTTCGAAATTAGGGTGAATTCTCTATCAAATTCGGTTTCTGTTGCAAGAAAATGTAATGTTGTATTTATAAGCATAATCGGTACAGCGTTGCAACGCTATACCCTAAACGCGTAGCATATATGGAATGTGTCGACAGCGTTGCAACGCCCTCGCCACGGCTCTTCATGCTTGTTCTCTTATTGAGATAGTGTTGCGATGCTTGCAGTGTCGCAACGCTATCGGTATGGTTCTTCAATGCCTCAAAACAGTAAGCTTGGGTTGCAACGCCATCACCTCGGGTTCTTTAGCTTGGATTGATCCTTCTACTTCCAATTGATATTATTTTTAGCTCCAAAAAGCTTTGATTTGATCCCGAGTGATCTAAAATGTCTCCAATTGTCTTGTTTAAGCTCTTAACCTGAAATTGAGTGATTTAAACACATCAAAGCCCTGAAATTATCATAAAACTAGCAATAATTAAGCCTAAGGATAACACATTTTGTGTGCTATCAGTGATCGGAGAAGGAAATCTCGAAGAAGTGTTCTTCAACAAGTAAGTAATCTTTCCTTACTATTTTTTCCTTCTATTGATGCATGTTTAGCCTAGGATTTATGTGATAAATTCAGTTTTAAGAAAACGTTTTTCACGACGAACACCACGACGATTCAAAGTCATTTTCCGCTGCGGGAGTTTCAATCCCTTCAAGTAGATGATAAGCTCTTTTGTCGTTTCAACCTTGGCCCCAACCCATGCCTTTCACTTGGCTCGATCCACTACCCAGGATAGTTTGGACAATCGCACCCTCCGCAATTGGTACAACCTCTTCTTGAGTGGATTTCTCCTGCAACTCTATCATTTGACTCTATAGACCAAATTAAAACAAGTATTATTCAAGATACAAGTTTATAATACAAGTTCATAATGCAACTTTAGAAGTAGGAAAGCTGCTGGATTCACCCACCCTTTGCCTTCTTGATACCTGGTTTGTTTGAACAACTCAATGGGTCCTACGTGAATACCTTTTGATTTCTGTAAATCCCAAGTATTTAAGTTATTTTTAATGTTGGTAAACAATAAGTACTAAGTAAAACATTTGTCTAACTTTACCTGTTTTTGCAGCACGTGCATGAAGGACTTAGACCTAGTGCAATGGTTCCATGGCAGCTTCTCGCGATTCTTTTTGTTTGTCTCCATAGTTTTCTAACAAAATAGATTTTCAATAAAATGAACCAGTATTATGCTTGTGAGATGACATATTTGTTAAGAAATGTAAATAACGTACTTGACATTCAGGAGACTCCCACATGTCACATAGGAAAAGCCAATCAGCAATGTCGGTCACACGTTTATGTGGTGTTGTACGTCTTGCTTCAGGAGGCGTAGTTCGATAGTGTCTAGACAAATCTCCCCTATACTCCTTAAACGTACTTTATATCTCATGATTAATAAACCTATGGATGACAGGTTGAGATAAATCTAGATCAAAATGGTTCAGCAAAAAAAAAAAAGGAATGGTATTAACTTTAGATCAACTCTTACGTGATAAACAAAAAGAACTAAATAATAATCTTTCCAAGAGTTTGTTTTTCACATGGTCCTTCAATTCTGTAGGCACATCTTTCCACTTCGTTATACGTACTGGAAATGATTCTCAAACTATTGTACCAATTGCATTGCTAAATCTTGTGGCAAAATCGCACACAGGCTTCTCCAATTCATCAGTTATTTCTATTGGAATTCTCCCATGGAGCTAACATATTTATCAAGCTTTTTGTTCCTTGAGGATCCTCCTCTTACTCTACGGAAGAACTATCTAAAAAAAAATAAGTGAACCAATAAGTAAATGTAAAATTATTAACAAAAGTGTATAAGAAGATTAACCTGAAGTCTCTCCAGTAGAAGACACTATTGTGGTGGTAGGGTTAGAGCTAGTGTTGGGGGCGCTATTTTCAAAAAGATTAGTCGTCCCATCTCCTAACTCTGCAGAGCGCCCATTATCTCTAGCACACATGAAACATATGAGTGATATAAAATAATCCAATAATGATAAAAAAAAAAAAGTTTTGAGCAGTTAATGAACGAAACACATAATTACTTAAAGTGTTAATCACTATTATGATCTGAGTCTGAGTCAGAACTCTCATCAGGGCTCAAATTAATCTCAAGAGAAGGTTCGACGTCTTCATCTTCATCGTTTATGAAATCATCATCATGATTTGATAATATCTCTCTACTCTGGTTTCCTTCCACAATGGTGGGATCAACATCGACCCTACACAAGGCGATATCCTGAATTGATTCATCAACTCTTATTCCACCCTCAACATTTGTCAATTCAAGTTGATCATTTGCAATATCCTCGATCTCTAGTATGACTACAATCGCTTATTCTGAACCACTTGCACCACCTTCCAGTTATTACCATATTTTGGATCGTCAATATAAAATACTTGTTGTGCTTGCGTAGCAAGGATAAAAGGGTCATCAATATACCAATAGTGTGACGTATTGATTGATCTCAACCCTAAATCGAAATGTGATCTTTTCTTTTTACTATCGGTGTCAAACCATTTACATTTAAAAATCATAACACGCTTTCTTTTCACATACTCTATGTCCAACAACTCCGTCAATACAGCGTAGAAATTCGATTCATCACTCTGACTCTCACTTTCTCCCAATAAACTTGATAGCATGCAAATATGCTATCTTATTTCTATATTTTAGCTAGTTTTTATACTTAAAACATGGGCATTCATGGTATTTTATGGTTAATTTCAGGAAATTGAGCTTGAGAAGCAAGAATTGAGTGTTTTGAGACTATTTTGGTGCAATTTGGAACATGTGTGTGCTTAATTGAAGACCCAAGAAAAATATAGATGTATTTTGAGTATAATAAATATACTGAGGGATTCTACATCGAATCACGATTCCAACGCATCAAACCAGAGGTCATTTGGACACCCGAGCGAAAAGATATGACAAAAATGGTCGCAGTGGTCTGGTGGGCGGAGAGCATAGCGTTGCAACGCCATGACGACGTTGCAACGCCGCATCGAAAAAAGTCCTATAAATACAACATGTTGTTTTCATTGCAAGGGGAGCCGAATTTGGTAGTTTTTAGCCCTAGTTTCGAAATACACACTCTAAGGGGAGAAAAAAGAGCATTCCTTGGGAGCCAAAGCGTTTGTGGAGGCTCGAGATCGTGACGGGAGCTCGGGAACGAGATACCGACTTCGACACATAAGTTTATTTCTCTTTCTTTTAGTTTGTAATTGAGTTTAAAGACTTTTCCTATGACTTTAGCTTGTTTTTATGGTGATTTTGAGTAGCTAAATGTTGTAGTTGGAATTTGATTAGCATGTTTTAGATTTATTTGATTATGTATTGAACTTTGTTATGCTATTTATTTTTGGCAATTCGTTCTTAATTTCATAAATCTTGTTGGTTTAAGTGGACTCGAGAGAAAGAAACTTAGATTAGAGCAAAGTTGTCAAAATCCTTAGAAATCTGGCATGAGAATGACCTAGAGTTCTTTGGGAAACACATAAAGAAGTTGCTTAATGTCGTGTATGCTTTTAAAATTCATAAGGAAACTTTAGAATTTATCGTGTGTGCGAGGCTCACTACGGATCGAGAGATTCTCTTGAGTATTTTCACCTCTTGTTTATAAATTCATAATATTAGTTCATTGCATGTGTTAAATAAGGAATTATCTTGTGAAATCATCTTCCTTCAATTCTATCATATTCGTGTCTCCAATTGTACATTTATTTTCTATCTTTCTTTTCACTATCCATCAAAGTTTTGTTGCTTTAGCTAAAATTAAGAAAAGGTATCTTGGTAATTAATTAATCAAGAAAACTCATTCTTGAGGACGATACTCTGTACTCAAATCACTATACTAAAACTTGACCCGTACACTTGCGGTATTGCAATATAATTTTACGCAACAAGTTTTTGGCGTCGTTGCCGGGAATTGAACCCGGGTCACCCGCGTGACAGGCGGGAATACTCACCACTATACTACAATAAACTCCACTATTCTGTGTAGCCCGACGATTATCCTGCACTATTGTGTGAAAATGCATTCTATTAACAATGCATCCACTATAAGAACGCACTTGACAACTAGGTCCACTCGCCATTGAGTACAAATCATCAGACATATTTTCACTCTCATGCAGTGAGAGAACCTGTCAATTCATTTATATACGTTATAAATATTAATCATAATCAAAATTAAATTTATAAACTCTTATAACATGGAACTTACATGAGATTTGAACCACGTAGGAAATTGGAGTTGGTGTCTTTTATATAAATCATTGGCGGTTTGAGCTTCAGGACAAAATAATTGCAAATGTTGTCTATTGGCAAGAAAAAAGAAAATAAGACATTAAATTTAGTTCACTTGAATATACAAACTGAGGTTAACACTTAGGGTATTTGAGACGTACATACGATATGACTTATTTCGTCATAATTGATCAAAATATACCAATGTGTTATCTGTTTCTCCTCAGTTGATAAGGTTATTGATGTTGTACATCCCAATGGTCTTGCACTTTGTTTAAATACTTCAAACTCACCCCAGTTCTCGTTCATCGGAAGTTGGTCATCATTTCGCTCCTCTCTATTGAATCTTGTTTCAATTCCACTTAGATATAATGAACAAAAATTAACTGAATCGTTCATTACAAATGCTTCTGCTATGGAACCCTCTGGACGCGCTTTGTTTCGCACGTACTGTTTCAATGTTCGTAAACTTCGCTCAATAGGGTACATCCAATTGTAGCTAACAGGGCCCACAACTCGAGTTCATATGACAAGTGAACTGCAAGATGCACCATTACATCGAAAAATGTTGGCAGAAATATTTTTTCCAACTTACAAAGCACCACTACAATATCTGATTGTAATCGATCCAAATCACTAATACGTATCGTTTTCGCATATAAATTACGAAAGAATGTGCATAACTCAACAATAGTAGTACACACATCCTTAGGTAAATACCCTCGAACACCAATAGGGAGAAGTCGTTGTAGCAGAACGTGAGAGTCATGAGTTTTCAAACCCCATAGTTTTCCATCATTCACACTTACACATCGTGATATATTCGACACAAATCCATCAGAAAATTTCACCGATTTCAAAAATTTACAGAATTCGATCATTTTCTTAGTAATTAATGTGTATGCAACATATGGCTTTACGTCCCTGTTGCCTAACTTTTGCAAGTGTAGATCTTTCCGTATATTCAGATCATTTAGATCCAATCGTGTCCTTGGTTTTCCCTTCAATATTTAACAATGTGCCAACCAAGTTATCACATATGTTTTTTTCAATGTACATTACATCCAATTTATGTCTTAACATAAGTTTTGACCAATAAGGTAGTTTAAAGAAAATACTCTTTTTCTTCCAATTAAGATCTGTTTGTTTCCTTTTCTTGTCTTTCTTTGTTGGATATTTATTGAACACGGGAAAATTGAGCATGCAAATTTCTTGTAAAATCTCATATCCATCCATCATAATAGGGGAGGTCTAAGTTCTAACTTCCCGTCAAATTGCTTACTTCTGTGCCAACTGTGACTCGCTGGAAGATAATGTCGATGACCCATATAAGAAATCTTACCTCTTATCCTAAAAGATGACGTATCCTCTTTACAAATGGAGCATGCTTGATAACTCTTTGTACTCCACCCAAATAAGTCATTGTACGCAGGAAAATCATTAATGGTCCATAACAAACTTGCGTGTAGTTGAAAATACTCGTCACTAGCTGAGTCATAAGTGCACACTCCATTATTCCATAACTCTTTCAACTCTTCAATCAATGGTTGCAAGTAAACATCAATTTCTTTTCCAAGAGATTTCGGCCCAGGAATAAGTAAAGACATAAAGAAGTTGGTTTCTTTCATGCATTTCCAAGGTGGCAAATTATAAGGAACTAACACCACCCCCCACATACTGTATGAAGTACTCATATTCCCGAATGGATTAAATCCATCTGAACCTAATCCCAATCGAACATTTCGTGCTTCCATAGAAAACTGAAGATATTCACGATCAAAATGCTTCTACCCTTCACCATCAGCTGGATGTCGTAATACACCATCTTCCACGACACGTTTATCCTTATGCCACCTCATTTCGGAAGCAAAATGTTTCGATGAGAATAATCGTTTCAATCTTGGTATCAATGGAAGTGACGTAAAATTTTATGTGGAATCTTTTTTCCTTTTCCATCGTTCACTTTATATCTAGACTCTCCACATGTTTGACATTGTTGACAATCAACAAATTTTCTCCAATACAATATGCAATCATATTTGCACACATGAATTATCTCGTAGCCTAGCCCTAAGTCACACAACTTCCTTTTTGCTTCATAGAATGAACTAGGTATACATGCACTTGGGAATGCTTCTTTTAACAATTGTAATAACATATCAAATGATTTGTTACTCCAATTGTTAAGAACCTCAATATGCATTAATCTCACCAAAAAGTTCAATGACGAGAATCGTGTTCAACCAGGATAGCATGTTTCAATCATTAAATCCTCGAATAATGTTGGGGTATCCTTATCGTGGGCATTATGGGGAACCTCATTTTCAATATTGTTTCCTTCATCCACATATGCTTTGCCAATTGGGACTTGAAGATCATTTAAAAGGTTGAACATCTCATTTTCTTAATTGAAATGACTAGACTCTACAGTATTTGATCTAGAATCTTGTATTGACTCAACTGTATAACGTTCAAACATCGGAAGGTTGGCATTTTCTCCATGATATACCCATTCTCAATAAGAGGGAGACATTCCATTTATGAATAGATGTCGCTCTACTCCATCTAAAGATTGTCACATTGCATTCATGCAGTTTTTACATGGGCATCTCGTTTTTCCTGAGTCATTAACATGAAACTTTGCCTTCTCTAGAAATTGAGTTACTCCTTCTTTATACTCAGTTGACAACCTGTCTCTAAGTTTAATCCAATCTTTATTCATCTCTACCCTAAATTATTATACTTTTCAAGTCCACTTCTTATTTCTCAGTAATAATCCTGTAGAATTTAGACAAACAAACTAAAGATTAATATTAATTGAAGAAAAGTGGGTTTAGAATTCAATAACTGTTGTTCAGATTAATATGCATATATGTATTCCAAATAGAGTTTTCTATCTACGATTTTATATCACAATAACTTTCAATGTAAAGATTATATCACAATATGATATGGATTTTAGGCAACACCATCTCTCTGCTAAAATTTAGCAAAGATAACTCAAGCATTACTCGGACAAACTTGATTCCTTTGTGAAAAGGTCTAAACTAACTCTTTTCACTACACTCACCGATACAAACTTGATTCCTTTTTGAAAAGTTGTTTGAACGAGTTCGAGTTGCTTTGAAACTATAAACGATAAGTTCTCATGGTTAGAAAATTAGCTAAAGGTATCTTTTCATGAGTTTAAAAGAGTTTAAAGAGTCTTGTTACATGCTCAACTTCACTAAATGAACTTCGATTCTTGTTGAACGATGTTCGAAACTAGTACAAATCTACCAACAAAATCTAGAATGGATTGAAGAAACCTGCAAAATAGGATATGTTAAGAGTAGCAGAGCACGAAACGAAGTTAAGGGAAGAGAAGTAACAAAGAAACTCTTATTAACATGCAACAAACTAAAACATAACTTTACTAAGTAAAAAAGGCATTACACAAGCAATAATAAGTATAATGACTAGCCACTCAAAGTTATAAACAACACTAGGATTACTTAAGACTTTGCTAAGACCTCTCACACTTCTTATTAAAAAATGTATCACCTATAAACTACACAACTAAGAACATTTGAACAAACCAAACTCTTATTAACATGCAACAAACTAAAACATAACTTTACTAAGTAAAAAAGGTCTTACACAAGCAATAAAGTATAATAACTAGCCACTCAAAGTTATAAACAACACTAGGATTACTTAAGACTTTGCTAAGACATCTCAAACTTCTTATTAAAAAACGTATCACCTATAAACTACACAACTAAGAACATTTGAACAAACCAAACTCTTATTAACATGCAACAAACTAAAACATAACTTTACTAAGTAAAAAAGGCCTTACACAAGCAATAATAAGTATAATGACTAGTCACTCAAAGTTATAAACAACACTAGGATTACTTAAGACTTTGCTAAGACATCTCAAACTTCTTATTAAAATCGTATCACCTATAAACTCCACAACTAAGAACATTTGAACAAACCAAACTCTTATTAACATGCAACAAACTAAAACATAACTTTGCTAAGTAAAAAAGGCCTTACACAAGCAATAATAAGTATAATGACTAGCCACTCAAAGTTATAAACAACACTAGGATTACTTAAGACTTTGCTACGACATCTCAAACTTCTTATTAAAAAACGTATCTCCTATAAACTGCACAACTAAGAATATTTGAACAAACCAAACTCTTATTAACATGCAACAAACTAAAACATATCTTTACTAAGTAAAAAAGACCTTACACAAGCAATAATAAGTATAATGACTAGCCACTCAAAGTTATAAACAACACTAGGATTACTTAGAACTTTGCTACGACATCTCAAACTCTTGTTAACAACATATCACCTATAATCTCCACAACTAAAATATATTTGGTTTTTAAAAAAATAATTTTAATGATTGAGAAGAGATTGTTATTTTATAACCGAATCAAATTTTGATGATCATATTATATTACCAAATGATTGTCAAGATTACACTATTCTCCAATATTTTCTTTTTTTTTTTCACATATTCAATGTCGTTTTAAAAATCCCATAGCTAACATTTCTAAGCTTATAATTAATTAGTGATATTTAAACTTCTAAGATTATATTTCATAATGGATAAGAAACAAGCCTTCCTTAAAAAAAAAAAAGACTAATTCATTTGGTTCTTTAACACTCCCATTTCTATATTGCATTATTTAATACTTGCATCCTAAGCTACACATACAAATTGTAAAACTAAAGAAGAAGAAGAATAAAGAAGAATTAATACACAAAAAAATTAAATTCTGCTACAGTGTTTTTGCAGTGGTAAAAAAGAGAATAAAGAAGAAAAAGAAGAATAGTTAATACACAGAAAATTAAACTCAAACACAATTAGTTTTTGTTACAGAACGTACAGAAAAAAAAAAGAACGGTACAGTACAGTAGTAGTGATCGGCGACAGGAGGAATAAGACGGAGATAGAGCATAAGACGGAGATGGAAAAAGAGAAAATACCTTAATGAGCTTCTTCTACTGACCGGCGGAAGGCGGCGAGCAGGGGACGATAACAGACGGGCGAACGGCAACAGGCGGGTGGACGACAACAAGCAAGCAGACGACAGCAGGGGGCAGGGTTTCGACAGTGAGAGAGGGAAATTAGAGAAAAGGAAAAAGGAAAAATGAAGAGAGATCGTTCGTGCTTTTAGTAAAGCAAATGCCAACCATTTTGAAAATGGTCGGCGTTTTCCATGCCTTTTGTCGACCATTTTCTCAATGGTGGACATTTCCCATGGCTTTTGCCGACCATTTGATAAATAGTTGGTCTTTCCCAAGCCTTATGTCGACTATTTATCAAATGGTCGCCCTTTCCTCAACGTTTTTGCTCTTCCCTCAGCCTTTCCCATGGCTTTGCCGACCATTTCCAAAATGGTCAGCATTTTCCATGCTTATTGCTAACCATTGCCAAAATGGTCGGCATTTGCCATGCTTATTGCCGACCATTTCCAAAATAGTCAGCATTTGTCATGCTTATTGCCGACCATTTCCAAATTAGTCGACATTTGCTATGCTTATTATCGACCATTCCCAAAATGGTCGACCTTTCTAAAGCTTTTGCCGACCAATGTTGAAAATGGTCGGCATTAGTCCTTAATTACCAACCAATTATTAATTCGTCGGGAGTTCTGTTCACCTTTCCCGACTATGGTCTCAATAGTTGTGGTTGTGTATATATCCCAACTATATTTCAAGCATCGGGAATAGCAACGTCGGCAAAACAATCTTTTCTTGTAGTGCTTCTTGCGAAGTCGAGTCCCCAGCTCCCTACGAGGTTTCATCCCTGAGAAAGTAGGCTTATTGAGTCGACAGATGTGGCCACTCTCACCCGTACTAATCTAAGGATAAACCCTCGCAGACAGGAGTTCGCAACTCGCTCAGGATTCAGGTTGAGTCACTAATGGTCATCTTTGAATTATTAGCCCTAATCGATCAATAGTGTTATTAGAGTGGTCTAACAATTCTCGGTTCGGTCTTGTACAATCTCATCGCACAGGATGCCTCCACTCGCATGTTAACTACATGAACGAGCTGGATCACCTCGTTTGTATCAAATACAAAGTGGGTTGCATCCATAGTGTTTTCAGGATGAGGTTCCCAACCTAATCCATGTACTATAGACCATTTGGGACAACTACTTGAACTTGATCCTAGTTATGTGTCAACTACACGGTTCAAGATCTCCTAAGTGTGACCCTGAAGCTTAGTTTATTGGATTTAAGTTTGTATAGCGAGAATACAAGATTCGAGAGAAAAATAACACTTTTATATTATTTCCTTGAATAATTACAAATACACGAGTTTAAGACATAAATCCCAAAAAGAATAATCAATGTAACTTAGTAACGTCGTTAATAGTATAAGTTGTTATTCACTTAGATTACCATTAGTAACTCAACCTTAATTTTGAGAGGGTTACGAACTTCTATCCACAAGAGTTTATCCTTTGATTAGTATGGGTGAGAGTGACTCGAGTTGTTGTCTCAATATGCCTACCTTCTTGGAGACAAAATCAAGTGGGAAACTGAAAACGTAACTCCACAAGATGGAATTCACTCGTTTTCGAGCTTACAAAAATGATAAGAGTTGTTCCCTTAAGTGCTGACTCTGGGACTTGAACAACATGATCCCACCCTCTCACTGACCCGAGAGGAATTTTGTTTATGGTCAGACCATAAACAAGTTGTTCATTGGAGGACCAGTGGTACTTAAGGAGCAAGAAGTACTCACAGGAGTAAAACGGTAATTTCAATTGTGATTACTAACAACTCGTGAAGGGTCGATTTACGAGTAATGGTTATATCGATGGACACAACTTGTCCTACAATGAGGAGAGTGCAACTACGAGCCTTTAGTAGAATGACTCGTGATTAATGAATGTTGGTTAACTAAGTCAAAGGGTTTAATCGATTAACCTCGTATCATTAGTGTTATGATCTGTAGGTCCATTAAGTTCCCCCGCTAGCTCACTAAGAATAAACCAAGATTCAATTAGTTTTGGAAGAAATTTAAGCTGTTCAAATTAAATATGGGAGATTATATCAATTATATCATATAATTGATATAATATAAAGTTAAAATTTAATTTTACTTAATAAGAATTTGGTTCATATTAGACCTTTAGGACAAAATTGATTTGAACATGATTCAAATTAAAACTATAGGTTATAGAGGAGATATGCATTGGAATATGATTCCATACACATTTAATCTAGTATAAGATACTTAATTAAAATCATTATGCAATTTGATTTTGCATGATGCTTGTTTGGTGACAATCTAAGTGACATATGAGAATTGTTCTAAAAAATTGAACACTCCACCAAAATAAAAGTTCTCTCTAGAATTCTCTCCCTCTCTCAAAATCCCTTCAAGAATTTCCTTCTTTTAAAAAGGGTTCTCACTAACCGAGCCTTGCTGGAGAATAGCAGGAAAGATCCCATGGAAGTGTTGGTAAAATCGTGATTCGTTGGGAATGAGAAACACGAAGAGGATTCATCAAGCGTATGTTATTTCTTCTCCCTTTCGTTATGCTTTACCTAGTTTATCTTTGTGCAAATCTTCTCACCAATCTTCAAAGCAAAACGATCAATCGCTTCCGCTGCGGAATTCGATCCTTTCAATTGGTATCCGAGTTAAATCTTGGTTTTGATTTTTGGTGTGAATTTCACAAAATAGAGGTGGACTATTCTCATTTCATGTGGTGAAAGAAATGTTTGCTTAAATTGATGTTTACAAATTTTGACATTTTGATTTACATTGCTTCATTGATTGATGAATGTAAGAGCCCGTTGTTTTGGGCATTTAATGTTTAAATGGAATTCGGGTCGTTCAAGGCAAGGAGTTGTTGCGAAGAATGATGAGAAAATGATGCAAAAATAAAGGATTTCCTCTCTGTTCAAAAGGATAGCATCGAGACATTGTGTCCAGATCCAGAGGCCTACAGTAAGAGTTGGTAGCGTAAAGTCGTTTCCTCCCCAATTAATATTGATTTCCACTTGTTTGACTTTTCTCTAAATTTTCAAGCCCACAAGTGAGAGGATAACCTATCAGCTTAAGTTTTTGAGTGAATCTGTGATTTAACAAAAATCCTTCCCAAGTCGAAGTTGTTTGATCTTCTTCATTTTAGCTTTGTGCAATTTGACAATCTTTGATTTTTATGAAAATGGTGCTTCCTTTACCCACAAAATGGAAAAAAATACGTATTTTAAGTTAAGATGTATTTCTTGTTAATCTCTTGATTATGAAGATGTGGATGAGGAGTTATGCTAACGTTTCTTTTACATATTTTTGGTGGAACCGTTATTACGCTTGAGCTCAAATAGAGATGCCTTTAAGATCTAATCGACATGGACTCTAAGAAGTGGCTTATGCATCTTCAGGCTTTCGTTTTGGGAGCGTTTGAATCGCAGAGTTGGATTGAGTTGGGTTGAATTGGGTTGAGTTGTGCAGAGTTGTTTTGTCAGTGAATTCTGTGTAAATCAGTGTTTGGTTTGCAGAGTTGAGTTGAGTTGAGTCAGTAAGTCAGTGTTTGGTTTGCAGAGTTGAGTTATTATGTCAGTGGTATCTGATGTAATTTTTTGTAAAGTGAATAAGTCTGATTTTTTGTGACTTTTTTCTTTACTTTTTTTGTTTCCACCAAATCAATTGAAAACATATTTGTCTACTATTTCAAAACTTCATTATGAGATCAATTACAAATTTACAATATATATTACCATTTGCAAGATATATGAGATATTTAGAATAGTACTGAATATTGAGATTGATATCAATTTTTCTTCTCCCCTAAAAATCATTTTTATCTTATGTAAAGTGAAAGGTTTGAATTTTTTTGTGACTTTTTTTCCTTACTTTGTTTTCACAACAAATCAAATACAAACACATTTGTCTACAATTTCAAAACTCAATTATGTGATCAATTATAAAATTACAATATATATTACCATTTGCCAAATGTATTTTAGGGGTATTTGCAAAAGTAATGAATATTGAGTTTAATATCAATATTTTTTTTACAATAAAATTCATTATTTATAACTTTTACTCTTCAGTATGAACTTTATTCCTTCTTTTATGCACATGTTCCCCACTACTTTTTTATTTTAATTTAGGTAGGTCTTAATTTAGTATTAATACTTTGTATATGAAGATTGAAGAGTGTTTATTTAAATTTGTCTAAACACATGCATTGTCTATGGACATCTTTAGAATGGAATAAATAGTTTACCTTGTGAAGATGTTAAAAATATGTCAACATACTTAAATATTTTATGTCATATTGAATTTGCATATCTACAAAATATTAGATATGTCATCAAGGTCTTAGGAGCGTTGTTATGCTACCGAAATTTTCGGTGTAGGCAATGTTGCTTAGTAACGTCCCTAGGGAATTTTGAGTTTGAAAAATTAGGGTTGTTCTGATTTGGTATCGAGAGCATGGGTCTTAGATTCTCGTGATACTCGCATATATCGTGAGGCAACGATCCTTATAGCCTCTCTCGCAGGAAGTCTAGTTAAAGTTATTTGAGTTGCTTGTGTGTTGACACTTGTTATGCTATGATTTTGACTTCTTTGTTCTTGTGCAAATGTAGTTTAGAGTTTAAGTTTAGATTATGACTCGAAGATGTGACCGTTAGTAGAGTTCTAGCAACTTTCAAGAGGCGAAAGTTTTTCTTAGATGGGTATATTGTGGCGCCCCGTAAAATTAGATACTTTAATTTTATTTGTTTTAAATTTGAATCTTTGGATAATCAGAACAAGATTAGAAAATGGTGTTTCAAAGTTTAAAAAGGATTAGGATTTCTTTTTCTAAAAGGATTAGAATTCCTTGTTCTAAAAGAATTAAGACTTTTTAGTGTCTATTTAAACTAGAGTATTAGCAACTTAAAGACACACTTCAAAACTCTCCTCATCTTCTTGTTTTCTCCACTTTCTTCATCTCGCGGGACAATCGTCGGGGAAGTCCTCGGAGAGTCGCCGGACCGTCGTCGGAGACTCGCCGGATCATCGTCGGAGACTCACCAAACCGTCATCGGAGACTCATCGGACCGTCGTCGAAAAGTTGACGGATCGCCGCCGAAAAGTACCGTACGGTTGAGTTAATAACTCAACTCCATGGGGTTGGGTTATTAAGTCACCGATTATAATTGTTGGTGAAACAAACAAGGAGTTGGGTTATTAACCCAACTCAACTCAACCCAACCTCATAAACCAAACATCCCCTTTGTGTTTCAAATATTTTGCAAGTGACCACGTCCTTATATTTATTATTTCAATAAATTGTGTTTAGATCTCTAAACTTTAAAAATATAATATTAGTCTAAACAATCAAAGTATTTGTGATTTCATCTCAGTGGTGTTTAAAGCTTTAGCTTGGCCTCTTTACTTTTTGAGTTCAAGTCTAGGTCAAACCTTTTACGCAATTTCTTTTTTAATTTTTTTGAGCCCAGGTCAAACCTTCAGCAGCACCCTCTCACGCAAGGTTTTTTTTTTTTTCCTTTTTTTTTAGCCCAGGTCAAACCATTTATTTTGAAATAGCATCCCCTCACGCAAGTTTATTTATTTTATTGTGTTTTGTAATAAAAAGTTTTTTTAATAT
This sequence comes from Trichosanthes cucumerina, assembly GCA_036507285.1. Taxonomy (NCBI): domain Eukaryota; kingdom Viridiplantae; phylum Streptophyta; class Magnoliopsida; order Cucurbitales; family Cucurbitaceae; genus Trichosanthes; species Trichosanthes cucumerina. The sequence goes on along the minus strand of CM071836.1, from coordinate 24,767,005 downwards.
AATATTAATTATTATAAAAGTTTGTTAGTTGTATATCATTTTTTGCAATGTGTCCTTATAAATAAAAGATGTTAGTTGATTTTAGTTCAACGATATTTGAGAATAAGGAATTCGAATTTGTAGGAGATGAAGTATATATCAACTACCATGAATAGTACTTGACAAAATTATCGTTGAATTTCAGTTAAATTTTTAGAGATCATCTATGAATAAGGAGTTTTGAACCCATGGTTTCTTTATCATAAATTCATACTTCATGCCAGTTAGCTATGTTTGTGTTGACACAAAGTAATATTTATTATCTAATCATCCATACATATAATTTAGGGTAATTGTATTGGGTAGCAAATTAAAGTAAATTATTTGCAAATATAGCAACTTTTAAAAAGATGGGCAAATATAGCAAATCTTTTAAATAAAGTTTTGTTGTTCCCTTTTTACCCTTATAGTTGCATATGAGAGTGAAAAAATGATCATCCAAAGGATGTGATTTTTTTAATGTCTCCAAACACTCGCTCATGAATTTTTTTTCATTTTTATTTTTTTTAATTTTCTTTGCCTTCTTCTTCTCCTCCTCCTCTTTCCACATATGCCCTTTTGCATTTCCTTCATACACATATTTTTCCATTCTAACTTTTTATGCAATTTATAAATTTTATGATCATAACATTATTTAAATCTTCTTGAAAATTGCAATTAACAAAAAAAAATATTACTGTACTAGATGTTATAGGCCGCGAGAGATTAAAATCTATAACAATTTATCGCTTATATATTAATAAAAAATCATCAAATGACGATAGAGAAAGAAACGAAATAAAAGGATGAGATATTAACTGAAAAATATAATTTGATAGAAGGTGTAATTTAAAAACACTTTTACATTTGAACAAAGTTCTATAAATGATTAATTTTTAATGAAAATCTTTTGGGTTTAATCTTTAAATCTTCAATTTAACACTTGCCAAGTTTCTAAGGGCTGCATTTGGTAAGCAATCCAAAATGTAAATTTGAAAACAAGGGATTCAATGAAATGTATTTCATGTTTTCAGATATGTGTTTGGTAGCAGATTTAGAAAATTGATTCCATTTTAAACAGTAGTTTAAAATGTGTTCTATAATATATTTATAGATCATAAAATTAGTTGTAGTTGCAAAACTAAATATTAAGTTGAATATAAGACATTATTAATTAATTTATGAACATGTTTTTTTATATAATTATTATTTTATAATATAATATTTTATATTTATAATATAATATATTATACATATTTTAATTTAAAAAAAGTAAATTAAATTTATAAATATGAAATACTATATTTATTAAGATTTTTATCTTTGTTTAAAATAATTCTGCATTTTAAAATTTCAAATTCAGAATCTGGATACAATGAAAAGATAAAAATGTTGTTTTTAGAATTTCTATTATTTGGATCACAGAATCCGAAAACAGTTTTCGAAAACATGTCTGCCAAACACGTATTCACTGAATTCAGTGAATCTGAAACATAAAACAGAATCCGGATTACCTACCAAACAGGCCCTAAATTATTGAATTTGAGACTTTGAAATAAGTTTCGTCCGATAATCCAAAAATTCATCTATCTCAATTTGGTCATTTAATTCTAAAAACACTCCACAAGACGAAATTAGTCGAATCTGAAAAAGTGGGGTGTTACACAAGAAGTCAATCAATGATAGTGATGGACTTCAATAAACACAAATAAACAACAACAAACAAGAAGTCTATCAGTGATAATGATAGACTTTATCACTGATAGACTTCAATCAATACTAATAAAATAGATAAAATACACCAAGCAAGAAGTCTATTAGTGATAAGGATAGACTTCACTGATAGACTTCAATCAACACTGATAAACAACACCAAACAAGAAGTTTATCAATTATAGTGATAGCCTTCTATCACTGATAAACTTCAATCATCACAGATAAACAATACCAAACAAGAAGTCTATCAGTGAACGTAATAGACTTCTATCACTGATAGACTTCAATAAACACAGATACACAACAACAGACAAGAGGCCTATTAGTGAATAGTGATAGTGATAGTGAGATCATTTTATCATTGATAGATTTCAATCAACACAAATAAACAATACCAAACAAGAAATCTATCAGTGATAGTGATAGGTTTATATCATAGGTTTCTATCATTGATAGACTTCAATCAACATTGAACATTGATAAACAACACGAAGCAAGAAGTCTATCAGTCACCAAATAAAAAGTCTATTAGTGAGAGAGATAGACTTCAATCAACATAGATAGACAATACCAATTAAGAAGTCTATCAGTGATAGTGATAAACTTCTATCAGTGATAGACTTCAATCAACACAAATAAACAATACCAAACATGAAGTCTACAGCAATCGTGATAGACGTCTATCACAGATAGACTTCAATCACAAGAAATAAATAATATAAATAACAATCTATCGATGATAGTGATAGACTTCTATCATTGATAGACTCTAATCAAAACATATAAACAACACATATATAACTTATAAGTCTATTAGTGATAGTGATATACTTTCTATCACCGATAGACTCTAATAAGAAGAGATAAAAACAACACAAATAAAAGTATAGCGATGATAGTGATAGATCTCTATTACTGATTGATTCCAATCAGAACAGATAAAACAACACATATAGAACTCTATTGGTGGTAATGATAAACTTTTATTACCGATAGATTCCAATCAGAAGAGATAAAACGATTGGAGATAAAACAACACAAATAGAAATTATTGGAGATAGTCATAGACTTCTATCATTGACACAGACTTCAATCAGAATAGATAAAAATCTTAAACAATAAATCTTGATAGTGATAACTTCTATTATTGATAGACTTCAATCAAAAAAGACAAAAACCCCAACGAAAAAGTCTATCAGTGATTAATGATAAATTTCTATCACCGATAAACTTCAATCTGAACAGATAAAAAATTTCAAACAAGAAGTGTATCAGTGATAGTGATAATGATAGTAATAGACTTTTATCATTGATAGATTTGAATCAAAATAGATAAACAATCCAACCAAGAAATCTTATCAGTGATAGACTTCGATAGACTTCTATCAGTGATAGACTTCTATCATTGATATGAGTTGTGAGTTTTTTTTTTAATTTAAATGAGTTGGGCAACCAATTTTGCTATATTTACAATATTTTTTTATATGCGCTTTTTTTACCTTCATTTTTCTATATGTCCAATTGTCCCTATAATTTAAATATTTAACCATATAATTCAAATATATCAATTATCTAAATCGTTACCAATAAAACTTTAAATATAATGCTTCAAAAAAAAAAACTTTAAATATAAGCATATATTAAAATATAGAATAATTTAAAAGAAAAAAAATAAACGGGCAGAGAATGGGAAAAGCAAAAGAAATATATTTCTTCGTCCTCCCTATTTATTATTTAGCAAAAGAAATTTCCTCCATTCCATGTTCATTCTCAACCTAATCGGAGATTTCCCGCGCATTAGAACAGGTCCCTGCAGGGTCCATCCCCGTGGAGAAAATGGATCATTTGCAATTTCCTGGATACTTCCAAATAGGACAATCTTACAAAACCGGTGAAGACAGTTTTCAAAAACACAAAACCCCAACTTTTCAACCGTTGAACGCCATCACCCAATCAAATTACTCGACAAAGAGTGAATCCAAAGCGTGAAGGAGCAGAGATGGCCGACGAGAGCGTGAAGGCGGAGGCTCTGCAGATTATAGGAATGTTCCAAGTTCTTCCAAAATTGGTTGTCTTCGACCTCGATTACACTCTCTGGCCATTCTATTGGTAATTTCTCATTCTCCTTTTTCATATCCTAATTCACTTTCCCGTTTGTTGACACAGAAAAACGCATGTTGATATATTCTTTCTCAGAACTGTTTTTATCGGTTTCATTTCTGAGCCGTTGCAGTTTGAGGAATTTTGATGAAACAATTCGGCTTCTGTGGTCTATTTTTGCCTTTGCTTTAATTGTTTTTCATCTTGTTCGTCTTATAATTTGTTGGCTCGAACGAGATGATTGTTCTAATTAATGAAACAGAACTACAACATGTTATAGATGACATTCATTCACTAAGCTTCGTGCCTTACGTTATTTTCCATCGAGATTATTAGATTATTTTTGTATCTGAACTGATATTCGTGCGACTTGAGCGAATCATAATTAAAATGGAATCGTGTGCGATATTCAGGTTTTCTAGCATGCAGCAATCGACTTATGGACGAGTTCATGTTCATAGGAAAGTCGGTGTGTTAGACTATGTTGATATAATTAAATTTACCCCAAACTCTCAGCTTAAGCTTTTAGGTTGATTGATGATGTAAGACGGTGTCTATTGTTATTATGATCAATTTGTAGTAACCTTATGGCGCCGATCGTTTCATAATCTGTAGTTAGATCAAAGTCTTATCTCGTCCAAATCCTTATCGTTAAGGCGGCTTCATCCACCCCAATGCTCGCTTTAAGAGAAAACAAGAGTTTTCTTCGGTTTCCATCTTTCTTAAGAAAGCATGTGAGTTTCTAGCCAAATTCCATAAATAAAAACAAGTGTTTGAAAACTATTTTTTTTAGTTTTCGAAACTTGACTTGTTTTTTAAAAACACATGTAAAAAGTAGATAAGAAAACTAGTATTTATAGGCTTAATTTTTTAAAACCAAAAACTAAAAACCAAATGGTTATCAAACAAGACCTTGGATTTTGGTTTTTGAAAATTAAGCTTATAAACACTACTTTCATTTATCAGTTTTTTGTTTTGTTATCTACTTTTTATAAATTTTTGCAAAATCCAAGTCAAGTTTTAAAAACTAAAAAAAATAGTTTTTAAGACTTTGTTTTTGTTTTTGGAATTTCATTATGAATTCAAATATTTTCTTATGAAAGTTGAAAACCATGGTAAAGAAATGGTAAGAAACCAAGCAAAATTTTCAAAACCCAAATAGTTATCAAACACGATCTAAGTTTTTAACTTGGGCCTAAACTCAAGACTTGAATGTCTCTTAACATCCTAAGTCCTTGCCACCAAGTTACCCCCTCGGGATTAGTTGAGGATAATTGTTAAGTCATCCTTAATAGGGTTGTTCTGCAGTTGCTAAGTCATGTATCCAAGTTGACCGTCATCTCTCTCTTTTTTTCTTTTCTTCTTTTTACAGTGATTGTTGCTCCAAACGTGACATACCATCTCTGTTTCCTCATGCCAAAGGCATATTATATGCACTTAAAGACAAGGGAATTGACCTTGCCATTGCTTCTAGATCACCGACATCTGATATTGCCAATACGTTTATTGACAAATTGGGCATCAATTCTATGTTTATAGCTCAGGTGAGAATGCGAATGAAGACTCATTTTACATTTCTTGTTCAGTTGTCAGCTTTGAAATTTAGACTATTCTTCTGTTGTTTTGTGGAATGGGTATGCTATTTTTCCCGCAGTATTCTCTATTATCCTGGCACGAATGAACCTTGAAGCATTATAGTTACAAGAATAAATTAATGAGGAATTGTAATTTCTTTCCTACTAGCACTAAAATGTAATTTATTTCTTCTAGCAACCTTCGTATATTCTAACAAGGGTCCTATGAGCATTTCTTGCCAATGTTATTTTAGATAATCAGCTTAAACCGAAAAATATTTTCTTATTAACTCTATCCTGTTTTTCATGCTCAATCTTTTCCAGGAGATTTTTTCCAGTTGGACACACAAAACAGACCATTTCCAGAGAATTCATTCGAGTACTGGTGTACCATTCAAGTCTATGCTATTCTTTGATGACGAGGATCGGAATATTGAAACTGTAAAACTCATTTTTATCATAATTTGTTTTCTGTGTCTGTTCCTTATATTCTCTGATAGTGCTTTGAGGTTGCATTGGCATGAGAAAACATTTTAAGGACGTCTTGTCTATGTATTGCCATCATAACAAAGTTTTGTGATTGTAACTACAGGTTTCTAAAATGGGAGTAACTAGTATTCTGGTTGGCAATGGAGTTAATCTTGGGGCACTGAGGCAGGGACTCACAAAGTACTCCCAGAATGTGAACAAAATTGAGGAGAACAAGCAAAAATGGACAAAGTACACTCAGAACTCGACTTCATCAGAGAAGACTGAGTAAAAGAATGACAGGAAAGTGATCATAGAAACTGTGAATCTGTTATCATTTTTCATTGTATGAATCTGTCATCATTTTTCATTGTATTTGGAGGGATTATACAGATGCACTTTCTGTCAACTGCCTTAAGAATGTTCACCATATATACATTCAGACTCCTGAAAACATCAAACCATGAATTGGATGTTTAAAAGAAGTTGAAGTAGCATTCTCGTTCTTCAACTTGTTCATTCAGTTTGTAACCTTGTTGGCTTGAATTTGTCTCGGTTAAGTTCAACCATTTATTTAGAAGCTGTGATAGGGAGAATGGTCATTAATGGTGTTTGTTGGTTATATCTAAAAACAAATTATTGAAGCTAGTCTGCTCTATGCACATTTTTCCTCGAAAGAAATGGTTCTTGAGAGTAGCCATTTGAAGTCTTGTTCTTTAAGTTGGGTCTTGGTAAAGGTCTCTAAAGTCTGAACTTGTTGCAAATCCTACAACTGAAACTTCTTTCTCACATGCTAAGTTCTTATTGCAAACTTCTTAAGGAGGAAGTTAAATATTCCGTTTGTATATGCCATTGTGCATCTATGGCTTGTTGTTTGAAGGTGGAAGTTGTTTTAGACTAAATATTTGTTGTCCCTAGAGGTCAATTTTCTTCCCTAATCTATTGAAGAAATTTAATAAATAACCACATGACAATTTTATATGGGAAAAGCTCTCTGGTTATTTTTATTCGTCTCTTTTTTTTTTTAAAAAAAAAAACAAATCATTCTGTATTTCTAAATTATAGAAAATATCCCTGATTTGTAGCTCGATTCAATAATACCCCTTGAATTTAATAAAGTTACATTAATACTCTTAACCTTTCAAAAAGTTCAAAAAATACCCCAAGTTTTGAATGTAAAAATGTTTATTCTTCTTTTCATATCACTCTCTACAAATTTTTCCTCCATAAAAATTAATGAGAAGTTTTGCTCATAATAAAAATTATGTACAATAGAATAAGATAAAAACAGACTACAATCAAAATTGAGCCTCTCCTTTGCTTATAAAGGTTATGTGGAATAAAATTGATCATTTGATTATCCTATCAAGAAAAAGAAAACAAACGGACTCAATTTGTCTACTGAAAACTTAAAAAAAAAAAAAAATAATCGGTAGAAAAATACTCAAATTCATCCATCCTTATCGATGAAAACGAATGATATAATTATTACATAGTCGATTGACATCTATAGCTATAGTGGGTAACATTAGGGGCAATATATATTGTCTAAGTTGAAAATTAATAAAATTAAAATGTGTAATGAGGGCAGGATTGTTATAAATTTTTGGCGCAATGGTTAATGACATGGATCTGAATCTAACTTTTTAAAAGTTAAAAACTAAACTCACCTTTATCATTGGGTCGGTCCGACTCAAACCAACACTTAAAAAGTGTAAGTCCAAGTTCAGCAACCCTAAGACATTGGTTAGGCCTTGGTCGGATTGATCCCATCTTTAATAGTTAAGCCAATGATTAAGAGCGGATCTATATAGGGATTAGAGGGGGCCATGAGCTCCCAATTTTTTTAATTTAATAACATATAATATATACTATTTTTTTAAAAATAACTATATATACTATTATAATTATATAATACATTATAATTAACAGAGTTTTAACTTGTCACAGTGGATTATGCCCAACTTCCATTCTAATTTGGTTCAAAATTTTGAGTTTTCTTTTACATTTTTATTTGACACACTTTTTAGGCCAATTAATTAGAATATGAATTTTGGTCAAAATTTTGATTTCCTGGTTTGGCATCAAACCTAATTTCAGTAGAATTTTGTTCTACCTTAATTCCAAATTGAATTTCAAATAGCATTCAATTTTCTTTTAAAAATTTTGGAGTAGAATTTAGAATCTATATAATTTTTTGAAATGTCAATTTGGAGTAGAAGTTGACTTCATATTTTTATTTGGGATAAGGGTGTATTTAGCATATGGGTTTGGATTTGGATGAGTTTGGGTTCCAAATCCAAACCTATGTTTGGAGTAAGGTGTTTAAAACCCTTGATTTTGGAACCCAACCCCATGGATTACAAAAGTACAACCTCATGGGTTACAACAATGCAATCTCATGAAATTTGTTCCATATTTTTCTCCTCCATTTGCCGACCACTTCGACAACTCTGATGACCACCGAAAAATACAACTCTGACGACCACACCGACGACTCGACCACCGCTGATGACTACCTCCGACGATCACTTGGTTTTTCATTTCTGGCGACCACTTCAACAACAACTCCGGTGACAACTCCAGCGACCACCCGACAACCACTGACAACGACAACTCCGACGACCACACCGGTGACTCGACCACCGCTGACGACTACTTCCAGCAAATAGTTGATTTTTCATTTCCTCTTCAATTTGTTGTTTTCTATTTTTGGTGACCACTTCGACAACAAATTTGATGACAACTCCAACGACCACCGATAACGACAACTCCGACAACAACATTGGGGACTTGACCACTGCTGACCGCTGCCTCTTGTGACCATTTGGTTTCCATTTCCTCTTTCGTTTGTCGTTTTCATTTTCGATCATCACTTCGACAACAACTCTACTGACGACTACACTGACGACTCACGACCACCGACGACTGCCTCAAGCGACCACTTGACTTTTCATTTTCGGCGACCTCTTCGACAATAACTCCGACAACCACCTCGATAATCTAACCACCTCATCAACTCAACCATCCCAACAACCCGAGCTCCAATGATCCGAGACTAACCTGTCAAACTCTTTGACTCGGTTACTCAACATTAATTAGCTACGGTAAAACTCCACTAAAGCCCGTAGCTGCTCTCCCGTTAGTGCAAGACAAGATGTGTCCACTGATATAACCAATGCCCATGAGTCGACCCTTCACAGGTTGTTCGTAGACACTGTTGGGTCAAATTACCATTTTTTCCTTGTGTCTATTTCTTTCTCCTTAAGTCCCCACTGCTCCTCTAATGAACAACAACGTTGTAATGGTCCAACCATACACAACATCCCTCTCGTGCCAGTGAGAGGGTGGCCCCCCCCGTTGTCCAAACCCTAGAGACAACACTTAAGGGAACAACCCCTCTAGTTTCCCTAAAGGCGGGAACGTGTGAATTCCATCTCGCGTAGTTAAGTTCCCAGCTCACTACTTGGTCCCGTTCCTGAGAAGATAGGAATATTGGGCGAGTAACTGTGACCACCCTCACCCGTACTAGTCAAAGGACAAACCTCCGCAGACAGGAGTCCATAACACGCTCAAGATTCAAGTCGAGTCACTAATGGTCATATACGAAGTTATTAGTCCATACTGTCAACGGTGTTACATCAGTTGGTCTAATAATTCACGGTCCGGTCTTGTACAATCTCATGCCACTCGCATGTCAATCACATGAACGAGTCAGATCACCTCGTTTATATCTAATACAAAGCGGGTCGCATCCACAACGTATCCAGGATTAGGTCTCCAACCCTATCCATAAACTGTAGACCATTCGGGTCATTAACTCGAACGTGATCCTCCCTGTGTGGCCACTACACATCGTTCAAGTTCTAGTTCTCTCATTTATTCAATGACCCTGAAGCTTAGTTTATTGGACAAAATTGTAAAATTCGCGAGATACAAAGTAATGAAATAAATAACTCTTATTAATTTCAAATAGTGAATTACAAACGAAACGATATACATCCCAACAAACTCCCACTTGGACTAAACTAGTGGAGCAAATACATTTCTCAAATGTAGAATAGATTACAACAAAGTAAGACAATAAAATAGGGCATTGAATACCCGTTTACATTTCTCCCACTTGACCTAGACTCTCTAGGTGACCCTCAAACACCTTAGCCGTGAGGGACTTTGTAAATGGATCAGCAACGTTGTGCTCCGACGCTATCTGCATGACTGTCACGTCGCCGTGGTGCACAATCTCGTATCAGGTGATACTTCCGCTCAATTTGTTTGCCTCTCTTATGGCTCCGAGGCTCTCTAGAGTTGGCTACTGCACCACTGTTGTCACAAAACAGTGAGATCGATAAGTTCATATTTGGAACAACTTCCAAATCCGTCATGAACTTCTTAAGCCAAACAACTTTTTTTGCAGCTTCACAAGCCGCAACGTACTCAACTTGCATAGTGGAATCAGCGATGCATCCCTGCTTGATGCTTCGCCATACTACAACTCCTCCATTCAGAATGAACGCTGACCCCGAAGTGGATTTCCTAGAATCCTTATCGGTCTGAAAGTCATAATCAATGTATCCAGTAAAAATCAAATCCCTACTGCCATACACTAAGCTGTAGTTCCTCGTTCTCCTAAGATACTTGAGGATTGCCTTTACGGTTATTCAGTGATCTAATCCTTGATTGGATTGATACCTACTGACAATCCCTACTGCATAACAGATGTCTGGCCTAGTACACAGCATGACATGCATAAGGCTCCCTACAGCTGAAGCATAGGGGATCCATCTCATATCCTCAACCTCTTGAGGAGTCTTAGGACACCGATCCTTAGACAGGTGAACCCCATGCCTGAAAGGCAACAAGCCCTTCTTGGAGTTCTGCATCTTATATCTAGACAACATCTTGTCAATATAAGACGCTTGAGACATGGCCAACGTTCTGTTCTTCCGGTTCCGAATTATCTGGATACCTAGAACATACTGAGCTTCTCCCAAATCTTTCATTTGGAATTGCGAAGCTAACCATTTCTTTACGTCAGTAAGAAATCCTATCTCATTCCCAATGAGAAGGATATCATCCACGTACAATATCAGAAATGCAACAGTTTTGTCGACGATTTTCTTGTAGACACAAGGCTCGTCAACGTTCTGATCAAATCCATAAGATTTGATCGCCTCATCAAACCTCATATTCCAAGACCTCGAGGCTTGTTTCAGTCCATTAATGGACCTATGAAGCCGACAAACCTTTTGCTCTTGGCCTTGGATTATGAACCCTTTAGGCTGGTCCATGTAGATGATTTCGTCAAGGTTGCCATTCAGAAAGGCGATCTTGACATCCATCTATCATACCTCATAGTCATAATATGCGGCAATGGTCAGAAGGATCTTGATCGACTTTACCATGGCAACAGGTGAAAAGGTTTCCTCATAGTCAACCCCTTCAACCTGGGTAAAACCCTTTGCCACTAGTCGTGCTTTGAAGGTCTGCACCTTCCCATATATGCCACGTTTACGCTTGTAGATCCATTTGCAACCAATAGGTTTTACCCCATCCGGTTGATCCACAAGCTCCCAGACATAATTGAAGTACATCGACTCCATTTCCTGGTTCATAGCTTTAATCCTCCTTGTAAACGTCTGTCATTGCCTGATCATAGTTCAATGGATCCTCGCAGTCATCATCAGGGGTGACGACTTGGGTTTCAACTAAACCCATGTAACATTCAGGCTGGCTCACAACCCTCCCACTACGTCGAGGCATTCCCAACTCTTGGGAACGGACTTGACTAGACGTGCTAGGATCAACAACACTTGTTGAAGTACTAGCCCCATCAACAACTCTTGCTGATGTACTGTCCATTTCGTTTAACACGATTTTGCTCATAGGCAAATGATCCCTGACGTGGTCTTCCTCAAGGAAAGTGACGTTTGTTGACACACGCACCCTATTTTCCTTAAGATAAAAAAATAGACCACCCCTAGTCTCTTTTGGGTGGCACAATTTGAATGGGGTTCCAACTTCTTCGGGTTTGACACCAACACGTGGGTCGGGGCATCTCCAAATTCTAAAATGGTGTAAACTACCTTTACGTCCATTCCAGAGTTCGAAAGGTGTTTCGCAAATACTCTTCGACGGAATGTTGTTCAAAATAGAGATCGAAGTCTCCACTGTGTAACCCCAAAAAAGAGCAAGAGATGAGCATAGCTCATCATCGACCGAACCATGTCCAACAGGGTTCTGTTTCTCCTCTCCGATACACCATTCTGCTGTGGCATACCAGGTGCTGAGAGTTGGGACGTAATTCCGTGGTCTATCATATAGTCCTGGAATTCAGTGTCCATATACTCTCCACCTCGATCCGATTGAAGTGTTTTAATCGTTTTACCTAACAGGTTCTCAACCTCAGTCTTGTACTCCTTGAACTTTTCAAGAGTTTCAGACTTCCTATGCATTAGGTAAATGTACCCATACCTCGAATAGTCATCTATGAAAGATACGAAGTATTCATAACCACCTCGTGCTTTAACATTCATCGGACCACAGAGGTAAGAATGTATAAGCTCAAAGGGCTCTTTGGCTCTATATCCTTTTCCACTAAAAGGACGTTTAGTCATTTTGCATTCGAGGCATGACTCACACACCGGTAAAGAGTTTTCTTCCAACTCACTTAGAAGTCCACTTTTCATTAGTCTCTCAATCCTATTGAGATTAATGTGGCTTAACCGTAGATGACAAAGATGAACATTTTCTTTTGGAGAAACCTTTACTCTTTTAGTTCGTGTTTCTGCAGTTTTAAATAATTCAGTGTTCAAAACGCTTTTGACCGAATTTGGTTTCAAAACATACAGATTAGACTTAATGTAACGACCCTACTTTTAAAAACTCTATTTCTAAAGGTCATTACTATCATGCATGCATTTGAGGCCCTAAATGACTTTAAATAGATAAAACTTGGTAATTTAAAACACTTTAATTTTGGATCCTATAGAAATACAAAACATTTTAAAAAAACATAACTAAGTTCGGCCTCTAGTTTCAAAACTCTATAATACATAAGCGGAAGACAATAATCATTTAAAAATGCTTTCTAAATCATGGATGCGGAAATCATGACTCGATTCCCATGGCATCCGTAGCGCATCCCTGTCACTCGCCTGGTATGCTCTCACCTTTACCTGAAAATATTTTAAAAACGGAGAAAACAAAACAAAGGTAAAGGGGTGAGTATTATAAAATACCCAGTAAGTGGGGGCCGAGAAATGCAAACACATGCAACATGACTTTCTTTTAAACATGACTTTTAAAATCATAAAACTTTGTGTAGTGGGACCTAAAATTTTCTTTCATAAAATCATGACTTTTCTCTTTGGCTATACGTGGTCAATTGAGTCTACTTGAGTCCTTTCATGTTGAGTCCCTCACAGACCCCTATAGGTTTTGAGTCCCTCACAGACCCCTATAAGATTTGAGTCCCTTACAGACCCCTATAAGAATTGAGTCCCTCACAGACCCCTATAAGTTTGAGTCTCTCACAGATTCTTATAAGTTTGACCCATAGGGTCTCTGATGCATGTTTTACCATGCATAAATTCTCAGGAGACCAATTGCCACAACCTACATAACATGTTCATATACATACAATATGCATGTGGTCCCAAACGTCAATCACATGTACATATGCAATCATAATAATGCAACAATCATATATTCATGGCATAACTTTCATAACTTTAAACTTGAGTCAATCAAGTATAAATCATAAATACATTTACAATTTAAAACACGTATTCAACACAGGCAAAAGTGAGAATCTCATTCTATGAAAATCTGATTAACTGTGTTAAAACTCTTTTTCAAATACTTCAAAGTCATTTTTATACTTCAAAATCATTTCTATTTGGGTCCTCTCAAACCCTTAAATCATCAAGTTCCTTTCTAAATCTTTTGAAAATCATTTACTTAGGGTTCTCTAAAACCCTTTGAAATATTCCTTTTCTAAATTCAAGCCTTAAGCATAAGTCTTGGAAATTCACCCTTTGAAATAAATCCTTTAATTTCATCTTTTAAAATAAATCTTTCAGAAACCATATTTACTCCCCTTTTCAAAATCATTTGTAGAAAATCCCTTACCTTAGGATTCGTTCCAAGATCTCCGAAAGCTCCTAACATCTTATCCTTACTTTCACGTACAACTCAACACGTTCCAATTTCAACTCTCCTAAGTCATAACCAAGATTCGTAATTAATTCATACATAGGTAAGCTTACATTTGAAACTCGACAATAACTAAGCCGAATTACCACTAACAGAGGCTTGAAACGGACTCGAGGAGTGAAACGGATGAAAACGACAAGGTCCGACAGAGGGTGGCGCGTAGTCGGCGGGCAGCGACGCGTGGAGGCATCGAGGCGACGCGTCTGAGTGTGTAGCATGCCGTTGGAATCCTCGTGGCTTGATCTACTTGGAACCGATCACGAATAGCCCAAACCCGGTGGAAAATGAGGTGAACCGCTTGGTCCAAGGCGGCGGTTTGGCCCAAGATTTGCGTGAAATCTACATCACTGTTGGCTGGTCGTTCGACTTCAGATTGGGCTCCGCAGCGGTTTGTGAGTTGGGGTTGCGGCAGCGCGCGCCGGTCTGTTTAACTCGCGACGTTGAACGGAGCTCGCGGTGCAGCTTCCGGCGAGCAATCCACGCAGACGAGCAACCAACGAGTTTGGGCTGGCGAAGTCGAACGAAATCGTGGGGGCTACGACGATCAATTTGCAGGTGTCCCGGCTGCCTGAGCTCGTGTGACGACGGTTGGTTGGCGTCCAACGGAGGGATGGAGGTGACGAGCGGCTGCTGGGAGCGTCGTCGACGGCGGGCTGGCTAAGAGAGGTCGTGCGGCTGAGGGAAAGAGAAGGAGGAAGAAGATGTTCCTCGTTTTGCATGCACCCTTGTCCTATATCAAAACCCTAACTCTACTATTTACCAAAATTACAAAAACGCCCCTTTATCAACTCTTAACCACTCTAATGCCCTTGGCTCAATTAAATGTTCTAAAAAGGCCTTTACTTATACAAATTTCTTAATTTGCATAATCTTTCTTTAAATTACAAAGCCTCAAGGCCCAATAAATATAATTTCTAATATATTAACTCAAAGTATAACCTAAAGGTACTTGGAAAATCTGGGGCGTTACACTTAAGTGAAGCAGAACAAATGAAGTTTCCATTTTGGGAAATAAACGCTTTATTGCCACTAAAAGAAACGAAAATACAATGTTCAAGCAGACAGGAAATAGAAACGAGGTTTCTAGTAAATCCTGGAACTATATACAAATTGTCTAACAATAAGTACTTCCTGCCAAAATAGAGCTTCACTTTGTCGATTGCTGCAACAGAGACAATTTCCTCGGATCCAACCTGTAGAGTCACCTCACTCTTTCGCAGCTGCTGCCAAGAACTAATTCCCTAAAAAGAAGAACAAACGTTGTTAGTGGTGCCCGAATCCAATATCCAGGCAGAGTCACTACTCTCCACTAAACAAGTTTCAGTTACTAGTAAATCACATTTACCTTGATTCTTCCTCTGGGCAAGGAACTTGGGACAGTTTCTCTTCCAGTGGTCGTCCCCATTGCAGTGGAAACACTTTCCTTTTTCTGCAACTTCCTTGACCATCTTGCCTTTTTGGGCGGCAGCTCGGTCAACTTTTCCCTTCTTCATCTTTTTCTTCCCTTTCGGACGAGAAGGAGCCACATACTTTGTCCCAAAGGTCGAACCCCTGTGATAGAACCTGTAGGCAACATTTGCCTCAGCTTCTGGTGTCCTGATCCTCATCAAGGACTGGAAGTTCTGTACCTCGTTCAGAAGGGTGGTCAGTGTGTAGCTTATCTTGTTCATAACAACGTTGCTACGAAACTAAAGGAAACTCTTCAGAAGAGTCTCCAAGATAAAGCTGACCTGGCTCGACTCATCGATCGAAGTCCCGTTCATCTCCGCCAGATTAAAGTGGGTCATCATGTCTAGAACATGTTCTCGGACAGATGTCCCTTCTTTCATCTGGGCGTTGAGACGTGTTTGAGCGAGTCATGCCTGACCTGAAAAGACCGTTGTCCTAACATGTCTTGCAGTGACTCCATGATCTCCTTAGCGGTGATCATCAACTCGTGCTTTTTTGCCAAAACTTCAGACAAGCTGGCAATTATGTAGACCTTGGCCTTTTCATTGGCCCTAATCCATCGATCGAATGCATCACGAACACTTCGTGATGCAGTCGAGGTCGGCAACTGAGGACACTCCTCAGTAAGCACGAACTTAAAGTCGTCAGTTACAAGTATCGTGTTTATATTGTTCTTCCATGTTTTGAAGATATCTCCCACTAATTTATCCGAAGCGGGTAATGCTATTATTGAGCTAGGCATATTTTGCTGAAAAATCAAATAAAATTTGTGTCAGACTCGCAAAAAAACTTTTTGAAATCCAATCAAGTTTTAGCAAAATTTAATCCTATGATCCCTAGGTCATTTAAAAATTGCAATGATATCTTAAAGGTTTAGAATGACCGCCACCGAAGGGTGAACAAAAACACTCTTCCTCTAGGACGAGACTTTCTCGACCAGGTCCTAATCCCAGAATAACTCTAATTCCATTAGGCGTCAAATTACCATTTTTCGGTCGAATCCATTAGCTCTTAATGAACTCCGTGAGTGTCACCCTCAATCTTTAAGTTTCCAAGTATCCGTACAAACAATAGCCACCGAAGGGTGAACCAAGAAGGAAAACCAACAAGGAAACTATATCCCTTTCGGGAATTCACGGTGTTCCGACTCCCATGATCAAGGCCTTTTGAATGGATTGTCTGGTCCAGGCCAAACTAACAGGTGGATCATAGGGGTCTCATGGTGTGAATCAAAAGAAGAGACCGTGGGTCCCGTTTTCACAAGTCCCGCTCCCACTCACTATAATTACTCTCTCCATCCATTATGATATTGATCCATACAAATACCATTTGAAGGGGGGTACTCCCATTTGCGCCACGAGGCCGAGTATGGATCTCACGGTGCAGACTTTAAGGAGATTTGTGGTCAGAAAATTAAATGTATCTTATACATTTTATTTCCTCTCATTCAGCACTTTATATTATTCGGGATTGACCTAGATAAACCGGCTAAAATTTACCTAAGTCTACCAATATAACTCTTATATTGAATTTAGCCTAAGTTTATAATCACATTATTAACTTAAGTCTATGTGAGTAAATTAATCAACTTTTAATTAACGCCACTCACGAGAATATAACTTAAGAATCTATGGATCGAATTCACTCCCAGATCGGTTTCCAGGTAGGGGTGTTCCGCAAAGCGTCAACTTAAATACCCCAGCCTTAGACAAAACCTTCCTTAGACAGAGTTACTTATCAGTCACCATTCAAAGGTCATATTTTGATTTCCTAATTCTAATCTTATTAGAACTAGAAAACTTAAGTTTAATTATTCAAGTTCTAAACACTTTAAAACTAATAATCACTTAGGTTACATGCATTTCTATGTTATAGTGCTTGATCATTCATCACATGAATAACTATAGACTATAACAAATATTCATCACATGAAATTAAATGCATGAGCATACTTTTAATCTAAGAAATATAACTCTATATTAAATAAATTAAAACATGCTTTTAATTATATTATAACACTTATAATATAACCTATCATGCATATTATATATTATAACACTTATAATATAAAAATGATGCATGAAATGTTTAACCTAAGTTGGGATTGTAAATCTATATGACATACATTATGCACATAGAATTAATTAAATCATACATCTCTTGCATAAAATAATTAAATAGCAAAAATGGACCGGTTTTGGCACTTAGGGGTATTTATTTAATTAATTAACATTAATATAACTATTATGTTAATATTAATTAATAAAATAAAAATAATTAAATACATTTTACAAAAGAATTAAAAAAATAAATCAAGTAAAACCACCCACGTTTGCTACTGTTCTTCACGCCCCACGTTCAACCGCTCGGCCTCATGAATCGCCTACTAACGCACGCGTTGCAGTAACGTCGTGGGGCGTTGTAACATCGCAGCATCGGCGTCACGCCAAAGCGGCGTTAACGCCGCGTCTGCAGCGTGCCTTGCTCCCGCGATGGCAGCGTTGAGACGCCGATGAACAACGTCTCAACGTCGTCGATAGAACAACGAGCTCCTCTTGTTGTTCTTCGTCGTTTCTCGCCCGTTTCCGCTTCGATTTCTTCACAACATATCATGCCACGAATGACACGGACTTACAGACTCGATTTACATTAAAAATGCCCAAAATACCGGGCCCTTACATTGATCTCATCAATTTAATGTAAATCTAAAGTAAAGTGCCAAAACCGAAAATGCCAATTGAAGGGAATGAGAATCCCCACGCAGCGGAAGATGATCGAATCGTCGTGGTATCGTTGTGCAATTCGTTTTCTTAAAATTAAATTACCTAATAGTATTAGGCTAAACATGCTATTGAGAAGGAAAAATAGTAAGTTAGAACCACTTACTTGTTGAAGAACGACTTCAAGATTCCTTCCTCCGATCACGAACCCTTCGTGTTCTTCTCAACGATCTCGAAACCCTCGAACAATCCAACGAACTTGACACTTCCACTAGATTACTCGGTTGTTCTACGTTTGGTAGAAGGAGAATGGTGGGATTCTCTTCTTTTGGTGTAGGGAGGAGAGTTTAAGAGAAAGAGATTTGAGAGAGAATTTCAATTTGCTTTTTGGTGAGAAATCAAAAAATGAGCAAATGCCTTGCCTCCCCTTCTTGCAAAGGGGTTTATATAATGGTGATAGGTGGAGTTGAAATCTCCACGTATTTACCATTTTACCACAACCATAAGTTATCCAAATCATATTTGCATAACCACATATCATAAGATATCTCATATTTCATTTTACAAATCACATTTGTATTATTGTGGATTTTTAAATTGAATTACATTCAATTTAATTTCACTCAATCTAAATTCTCCTAATTAGCCCTAATTCAACAATTAGGCTAACCTATAGTTTATTATGAATCTCATTCACATTAAACTATATAATATATCATTCATATCTCATATAAATGACATAATTTCGCTTTAGTGAACTTGAACACTTCAAATTCACATAAAAAAAATGTAAACTTTCTATTAATCCAGTTTGAGCTAATCGAGGGACCTTATGGACCGACAGTGACGAGCTCCAATGATTCGAGACTAACCTGTCAAACTCTTTGACCCGGTTAATCAACATTCATTAGCTACGGTAACACTCCACTAAAACCCGTAGCTGTACTCCCGTCAGTGTAAGACAAGATGTGTCCACTGTATAACCAATGCCCATGAGTCGACCCTTCACAGGTTGTTCGTAGACACTGTTGGGGTCAAATTACCGTTTTACCCTGTGTCTATTTCTTGCTCCTTAAGTCCCCACTGCTCCTCTGATGAACAACAACGTTGTAATGGTCCAACCATACACAACACCCCTCTCGTGCCAGTGAGAGGGTAGGCGTTCGTTGTCCAAGCCCTGGAGACAACACTTAAGGGAACAACCCCTCTAGTTTCCCTAAAGGCGGGAACGAGTGAATTTCATCTCGCGTAGTTAAGTTCCCAGCTCCCTACTTGGTCCTGTTCCTGAGAAGATAGGAATATTAGGCGAGTAACTGTGACCACCCTCACCCGTACTTGTCAAAGGACAGACCCCCGCAGACAGGAGTCCGTAACACGCTCAGGATTCAAGTCGAGTCACTAATGGTCATCTACGAAGTTATTAGTCCATACTGTTAACGGTATTACATCAGTAGGTCTAATAATTCACGGTCTGATCTTGTACAATCTCATTGCACAAGATGCCCCCACTCGCATGTCAATCACATGAACGAGTCACATCACCTTGTTTGTATCTAATACAAAGCGGGCCACATCCACAATGTATCCAGGATTAGGTCTCCAACCCTATCTGTAGACCGTTCGGGTCATTAACTCGAACGTGATCCTCCCTGTGTGTCCACTACACACCGTTCAAGTTCTAGTTCTCTCATATATTTAATGACCCTGGAGCTTAGTTTATTGGACAAAGTTTGTAAAATTCGCGAGACACAAAGTAATGAAATAAATAAATCTTATTAATTTTAAATATTAAATTACAATCAAAACGAGGACATACATCCCAACACCCACCTGCTGCCTGAATGTTCCTATCTCTGTCCTTAACTTTGTAGGTTTCACAGGTGGAAAGAATTTGGTCATGAAGGCTTGGGCTAACTCCTCCCAAGAAGTGATGCTTTCTAGTGGGAGGGACCCTAGCCATTGTTTGGCTCTACCCTGCAAAGAGAAAGGAAAGAGACGTAAGCGAATACTATCAGCAGAGATATCATTCATTTTAATTATACCCCAGATTTCTAGAAAATTTTGTAAATGTGAATTGGGATCTTCTATGGCTAGTCCTCTAAAAGCACTTTCCCTAACCATCTGTATAAGCCTTGTTTTAAGTTCAAAATTGTTAGCATTAATTGGGGCATGGACAATTCTAGCCTGCTCAGAATTAACCACAGGTTGGAAGTACTCCCTGATGGGTTTAGGGTTGTTGATTAGCTCCTGATCAGCCATTGTCTGAGGTTCTGCTATTCCTTCCCTTAGGAGTCTCCTATAGGTCCTCTCGATCTCAGGATCAAAAGGGTGCAAGTCTGCAGCTGTACCCTTGGGCATACACCTATAGGTACCAGAAAAATAAGAATTAGAAAAAAAAAAACTAGGAAAGAAAAGAAAACATAAGACAAAGAATTAGAACATAGAGTTTGGGTTCCCTCCCTACTTTAACGTCTTTCGCTAGACGGTGACTTATCAGGGCACGTAAAACTGCTCATATTTCTTTGGGTCCTTCTTGCTCAAATCGATATAGCCTTCTAAGTCTAAAAGGCTATCTTGTTTTTTCATGGGCACCAGAGAGAGAATTATTTTTGGTATTTTTGCGTATTGAAATAAAAGAACAAAAATCAAAACAAGACTCATGAGTGTAGGACAAATGACTATTAAGATTAAAGAAAATTTCTGGAGAATAAAGGGGAAAAGACTTCTCAGCCTCGACCTCTATCACCACAATCTCCCCTGTGGAAGTGATTGTATTACCACTGTCTACCTCACATACCTGTTTCTGATTTGTTTAGTCTCCTCCAACTCATCCTCACTATCATATGAATAAATCTTCCTAGGTGGCTCCTCCTTAGTGGCAAGAATAAGAAATTGCTCTTCTAAGGCCTTAAGGGAAATTACTAAATGATTAAGATAATGGGTTCTTTCCTATACTATTTCCCAAAGTTCTACCATTTTAGTTTCTAACCTACCCAACCTTTCTAATTCATTATGAACCAAATTTTTAATTTTCAATTCTAACGTATATTCAATTAATTGATCCACAAGAGAAGAGTTTTCTATAGATTGGTTGGGATAAGAGAAATTTTGGTTCCAAATGCCTAGATAATTACCATCAAAAGAATTTCATCAATTTCAGGTGCAGAATGGTAAAATTAGACAAATGGTATTCAGAAAAATCATGATGCACATACCTAGGGTCTTGGGAGGGACAATACAATGGTAGAGAATCAAAATTATGCAAAGTCATACTTAAAAAAAAATCAGTAATTCAAATCAAGACTTTTACACAATAGCACATAACAAAAAAAAGGAGACACAGACTCAAAAACACACATAACAAAAATAAGACAAAAAAAGGAACAAACAACAAACACACAAAGAAAACAAATAAGGAAAAAAAACATAAACACACTTTAGTCTAAAACCTCAAATTTTCTCCTAATATTAATTAATCTAAATAATCGCCATTCCCTGGCAACAACGCCAAAAACTTGTTGCGTATAATTATATTGTAATGCCGCAAGTGTACGAGTCAAGTTTTAGTATGGTGATTTAAGAGTCCAAGTATCGTCCTCGGGAATGAGTTTCTAGATTAATTAACTAGCAAGATATTAATCCTCAATTTTAGCTAAAGTAACATAACATGAATAGGTGGTGAAACAAAGACTAAAGACAAACAAACACGTGGAGACACGAATTGATAGATTTAGAGGAAATTGACTTCGCAATTTAATAACTTAATTAACACATGCAATGAACTAATGTGTTGAATCTATAAACAAGAAGTAAAATACTCAAGAAAATCTCTCGATTCTTAGTGAGCCTCGCACATGTATAAATTCTATAGTCTCCATATGAACCTACAACAGGCACGACATTAAGCAATTTCTTTATGTGTTTCCCTAAGACTTCTAGGTCATTCTCATGCCAGACTTCCAATGGTTTTGACAACTTTGCTCTAATCTAAGTTTTATCTCTCGAATCCACTTAAACCAACAATATCAAAGAGTTAAAGAACGAATTGTCAAAAATAAATGTCAAAACATAATTCAATACATAGGAAACAAGTCTTAACATGTAAATCAAATCCTAACTACAACAATTAGCTACTCTAAATCACAAGAAAACCAAACTAAAAGTGTAGAAAACGTCTTAAAACGGTGTTACAATCTGAAAGAAAAGGAAATTAAACTTATGTGTCGACGTCGGTTCTTCGTCTCTAAGCTCCTGTCTTCGATCTCGAACCTCCACGAATGCTTTGGCTCCCAAGGATTGCTCTCTTTTCTCTTCTTACAGAGGGTATTTCGAAATTAGGGTCAAAAGTCTATCAAAATCGGCTCCCTTTGTAAGAAGGCATAAGGTTCTATTTATAATGACTTTCGGTACAGCGTTGCAACGCTATAACCTAAACACGTGGTAAATAAGGAATGTCTCGATGGCGTTGCAACACTGAGGGCAGCGTTGCAACGCCGCTACCCTAACGCGTGCGTTGCTATTGATCTAGCGTTGCGACGCTGCAAGGCAGCGTTGCAACGCCCTCTGCACGGGTCTTCTGCTTGTATTCTTATCGAGATAGCATTGCGACGCTGTAAGGCAGCATTGCAACGCTATCGACAGTGGCCTTTTATGCTTTAAAATTGCAAGCTCGACGTTCCAACGCTCTACATGGCGTTGCAACGCCATCACCTCGGGTCTACTAGCTTGGATTGGTCCTTCTACTTCCAATTGATGTTATTTTTAGCTCCAAAAAGTCTCTTTTCGATCTCGAGTGATCCAAATTGTCTCCAATTGTCCTGTTTACGCTCTTAGTCTGAAATTGAGTGATTTAAACACATCAAAGCCCTGAAACGATCATAAAACTAGCAATAATTAAGCCTAAGGATAACACATTTTGTGTGTTATCAGTCTCGTCAAGATTGCCATTAAGAAAGGTCGTCTTGACATCCATCTGCCATACCTCATAGTCATAATATGCGGCAATGACCAGAAGGATCCTGATAGACTTTACCATGACAACAGGAGAAAAAGTTTCCTCATAGTCAACCTCTTCTCGCTGGGTAAAACCCTTTGCCACTAGTATGGCTTTGAAGGTTTGCACCTTCCTATCTATACCATGTTTACACTTGTAGATCCACTTGCAACCAATAGGTTTTACCCCATCTGGTTGGTCCACAAGCTCCCCGATGGAATTGAAGTGCATAGACTCCATTTCCTGGTCCATGACTTTAATCCATTCGTCTTTGTCAATGTCATTCATTGTCTGATCATAGGTCATGAATCCTCACAGTCATCATCAGGTATGACGACTTGAGTTTCAGCAAACCCATGTAACGTTCAGGCTGTCTCACAACCCTCCCACTACGTCGAGGCATTCTCAACTCTTGAGAACGTACTTGACTAGACGAGCTAGGATCAACAACACTTGTTGACGTACTAGCACCATCAGCAACTCTTAGTGATGAACTGTCCATTTCGTTTAACACAATCTTACTCCTTGGTTTATGATCCCTAATGTGGTCCTCCTCAAGGAATGTGGCGTTTGTCGACACAAGCTCCCTATTTTCCTTAGGATCGTAAAATAGACCACCTCTAGTCTCTTTTGGGTAACATACAAAAAGACACAACTTTAAACGAGGTTCCAGCTTCTTCGGATTTTGACACCAACACATGGGTCGGACATCTCCAAAGGCGTAAACTAGTTTTACGACCATTACAGAGTTCGAAAGGTGTTTCAGAAATACTCTCGACGGAACATTGTTCAAAATGTATACTGCAGTCTCCACTACGTAACCCCAAAACGTGTTAGGGAGATGAGCATAACTCATTATCGATCGAACCATGTCCAACAGGGTTCTGTTTCTCCTCTCTGATACACCATTCTACTGTGGCATAGCAGGTGCTGAGAGTTGGGACGTAATTTCGTGTTCTATCATATAGTCCTGGAATTCTGTGTCCATATACTCTCCACCTCGATCCGATCAAAGTGTTTTAATCTTTTTACCTAACTGGTTTTAAATCTCAGTCTTGTACTCCTTGAACTCTTCAAGAGCTTCAGACTTTAACACTCATCGGACCATAGAGGTTAGAATGTACAAGTTCCAGAGGCTCTTTGGCTCTATAACCTTTTCCACTAAAAGGTCGTTTGGTCATTTTGCCTTCAAGGCATGACTCACAAACTGTTAAAGAATTTTTTTCTAACTCGCTTAGAAGTTCATTCTTTACTAGTCTCTCAATCTTATTGAGATTTATGTGGTCTAACCTTAGATGCCAAAGATGGGAGTTTTCTTTTGGAGAAACTTTTAACCTTTTAGTTCGTGTTTCAGCTGTTTTAAACAATTCAGTATTCGAAACACTTTTGACCGAATTAGGCTTTAAAACATACAAATTATTCTCAAGTGAAGTAGAACACAACATATTGGCTTTGAAAGAAATAAACGCTTTATTACTCTAAAAAGAAATGGAAATACAGTGTTCGATTAAACAGGAAATTGAAACAAGGTTTCTAGTAAACCCTGGAACTATGTACATGTTATTCATGTACTTCCTGTCGAAGAAAAGCTTCACCGTGCCCACAGCTGTAGCCGAGACAACTTCTTCGGATCCAACCCTGAGTGTTATCCCACCCTCTTACAATCGCTGCCAGGAACTAATTCCCTAAAAAGAAGAACAAACATGGTTAGTGGCGCCTAAATCAAGTATCCAGATAGAGTCACTACCCTCTACTAAACAAGTTTCTGTAATAAGTAAATCATATTTACCTTCCTTCTTCTTGTTGGCAAGGAATTTGGGGTAGTTCCTCTTCCAGTGGTTATCCCTGTTGCAATAGAAACACTTTCCTTTTTCTGCAACTTCCTTGACCTTCTTGCCCTTCTGCGCGGTAGCGCGATCAACTTCTTCCCTTTCGAGCCTGAAGAACCCACAGACTTTGTCCCAGAGGTCAAACCCCTGTGAAAAGGTCCCCCCTTGACTCGCATCAAGGACTGGAAGGTCTGTAGTTCGTTGAAGAGGGTTGTTAGATTGTAGCTAATTTTGTTCATAACAACATTGCTACGAAACGGTAGGAAACTCTTCGGAAGAGTCTCCAGAAAAAAGTTCACCTGGCTCGACTCATCGAGCGAAGCACCGTTTATTTCCGCCAAGTTAAAGTGGGTCATCATGTCGAGAACATGTTTCCTAACAGACGTTCCCACCTTCATCCTAGCATTGAACACATGTTTGAGAGCGTCATGCCTAACCTGAAAGGACTGTTGTCCAAACATGTTTTGCAATGACTCTATGATCTCCTTAGCGGTAACCATGCTTCTTAGCCTAAACTTCAGATAAGATGGCTATTATGTTGACCTTGGCGTTTTCATTAGCCTTGGTCCATCGATCGTACACATCACGAACACTTTGTGATGCGGTCGAGCCCGACACCTAAGTACACTCCTCAGTGAGCACGAACTTTAGGTCGTCGGTAACTAAGATCGTGTTTATATTGTTCTTCCACGTTTGGTAATTATCACCTACGAGCATATCGGAAGCTAAACGAGCTATAATTGAACTCGACATTTTGCTGAAAGGAAAAAACATTGTATTAGATCTCGCAAAAACTTTTGAAAAATTTTAGCAAATTTTATTCCATGATCCCTAGGTCATTTAAAATTGTAATGATACCTCAAAAGTTTAGAATGACCGCCACCGAAGGGTAGACAAAATCACTCCTCCTCTCGGACGAGACTTTCTCGACCAGATCCTAATACCAAAATAACTCTTATTCCTATAAGCATCCAGTTACCATTTTTCGGTCGGATTCATTAACTCTTAATGATTTCCGTGAGTGTAACCCTTTATCTTTAAATCTCCAGAGTTTCTATCCAAATAATAGTCGTCGAAGGGAGGACTACGAAGGAAAAACAAACTAAGGAAATCGTATCCCTATCGGGAATTCACGGTGTTCCGACTCCCATGATCAAGGCCCTCCAAAGGGATTGTCTGGTCCAGGCCAAACTAGCAAGCGAATCATAGGCGTCTTACGGTGTGAATCAATAAAAGAGACCGTGGGTCCCGTTTTCATAGAACCCGCTCCCACTCACTATAAGTACTCTCTCCATTCACCTTGAATATTGACCCATACAAATACCATCCGAAGGGGGACACTCCCATTTGCGCCACGAGGCCGAGTATGGATCTCGCGGTGTGAACTTAACTGAGATTTGTGGATGGAATTTTAAATGTATCTCATACACTATAATTCTTCCCAATCAACACTTTAGATTAACGGGATTGACCTAGAAAAACCGACTATATTTACCTAACTCTACCAATATAGCTCTTATATTGGATTAGCCTAAGTCTATAATCAAATATAACCTATGAATCTTCGGACCAAATTCACTCCCAGGTCGGTTCCAAGGTAGGGGTGTTCCGCAAAACGTCAGCTTAAATACCCCAGCCTTAGACAAAACCTTCCTTTGAATGAGTTACTGATTAGTCCCATTTGATTTTCTAATTCTAATCTTATTAGAACTAGAAACCCTAAGTCTAATTAATTCAAGTTCTAAACCATTTAAAACTAATTAATTACCCTAGGTTACATGCATTTCTATGTTATTGTGCTTGATCATTCATCACATGAATAATTAAACTATATAACATACATTCATCACATGAATAAATGCATGTCAATGCATTTAATCTAAATAATATAACACTTATATTAATTAAATTAAAACATACAGTATATTATAACACTTATATTATAACCTATCATGCATATTATATATTATAACTCTTATAATATAAACATGATGCATGAAATGCTTAACCTAAGGTGGGATTTTGAACTATATGACATATATTATGCATATAATTATTTCATACAACACTTGCATAAAATAAATAGCAAATTGGACCAGATTTTGGCACCCTAGGGACATTAATTAAATTAATTAACATTAATATAATAATTATATTAATATTAATTAATAAAAATAATTAGAAAAAATAATTTAATAGAAAATATTAATTAAAAAATACATTTTCGTCAAAAAACTGCCACACAATGTCCCATGAAGGCCACTTCCTGCGAATTTCTCGCGTACTCCAACCACTAACGCAACGGTGTTGCAACGCTGCGTCTGCAGCATGCGTCCTCCCGCATTGATGGCGTTGCGACGCCGATGAACAACGTTGCAACGTCGTCCTCTGTCCAACAATACTCCTTGTTGTTTTTCGCTAGTTTCCACTCCGTTTCTTCACAACAACTCTTGCCACAATCAACACGAACTTACAGACTGAATTTACATACAATAATGCCCAAAACAATGGGCCCTTACATTGATCACATCAACAAAATATGTAAATCTAAATTATGTGCCAAAAACCGAAAACATCCATTTTGCAAACCATTAACATTCAACACATGAAATTAATGCTACTCACCTAATTTTAAGAAAAATCTAGAACCAACAACGAAGAGCAAAGTTAGGCTCTGATACCAATTGAAGGGAATGGATTTCCCGCAGCGGAATCGCAGCGTGAATCGTCATTGTTTCGTTGTTGTTCTAAATTTCTTAAAATTGAAAGAAACGATTTCCAACTAGATTAAGCATGCATAAACGAGAAGAAAACATAAAGGTTTTCACGAAACCTACCTCTTGAAGAACTGTTCTTCATGTTTCCTCCTCGGTCACGATCTCACGATCCAACGATCTCTCGAACCTCGAGCGTACAACGAACGGATGCAAGGGGACACCTCCACTTGATCTTCTCGATTGTTCTCGAGAGGATGAGGGAGAGTTGTGGGACTCCCTTTGGATTTTGGGTTGGAGATAGTGTTTTGAGATTAAGAGAATTGAGAGAGAATTTGCCTTCTTTTTTGGATTGATTTCCAAAAAATGCAAGAATAGCTTACCAAGTGCTTCTCCAAGCAGTTATTTATAATGGTGTGTGGTGGAGTTAAAATCTCCACCAATTCACCAAAATACCACAAGCATATAATATGCAAATCATATTTGCATATCATATAATATAAAGTATCTCATACCTTGTTATACAAATCACATTTGCATAATTGTGAAATTTTAAATTGAATCGTATTCAATTTAATTTCTCTCAATCTAATTTCTCCAAACAAACCCTAATTAAATAATTAGGCTACATTATAGTTTATTATGAATCTCATTCACATTAAACTATATATTATGTCAATCATATCACATATAAAAGACATAAATACCATTTTAATGAATTTGAACACTTCAAATCCACTCCAAATTGTTAACAGTGTTACATCAGTAGGTCTAATAATTTACGGTCTGATCTTGTACAATCTCATTACACAGAATGTCCCCTCTCGCATGTCAACCACATGAACGAGCTAGATCACCTCGTTTGTATCTAATACAAAGCGGGTCACATCTAGAATGTTACCAGGATGAGGTTTCCAATCCTATCCATATACTGTAGACCTTTTGGGTCAATAACTAGAACGTGATCCTCCCCGTGTGTCCACTACACACCGTTCAAGTTCTAGTTCTCTTAAATAATATGACCTTAGAGCTTAGTTTATTGGGTTAAGTTTATAAAATGAGAGATACAAAGTTTGATAAATAAATAACTTT
Source organism: Trichosanthes cucumerina (assembly GCA_036507285.1). Taxonomy (NCBI): domain Eukaryota; kingdom Viridiplantae; phylum Streptophyta; class Magnoliopsida; order Cucurbitales; family Cucurbitaceae; genus Trichosanthes; species Trichosanthes cucumerina. The sequence continues at coordinate 24,738,115 of CM071836.1, read as the reverse complement.
TATTTATTAAATCATTTGTATTACAAACTACACGAGATTAGGGCATGCACCCCAAGATTCGTCGTGGGCGCGAAGCCTCCAACCGGTCGAACCTTCGCCGCCATCGTCTCTTTCTCTTTCTTTGTCTCAGATCACTCTCTCTCTCCCTCACGGTTTTCCCTTCCTCAAGCCCCCTCTCTCTATCTCATAGATCGTTCTCCCTCTTTCTATCTCTCAGATCGATCTCCCTCTCTCTAATTGCTCTTGTTTGTGTTGGGCAGGGTTGTAAGTTTGGGGATTTCGGAGAATTACGACTTGAGGCAGTGTAACAATCGTATTGAAGGAATCCCAAGCGTTAGAGCTGTGAGCGTGGACGACATGACTGATTCTAGGTGTTTGGCAGTTGGGTATGAAGTTCACTCAGCGCACACGTGTGAAAGTAAGTGTCTTCGACCTTGTACTTTGTGTTTGATACTTAGGTTGTTCATAATTGTGTTGTTAGTGAATCAAGGATCGTCTTGGGCAAGGACTGTCGTGCCGGATTGAACCATTGAGTCGAACGTTTGTGTTGTGATGGCTTGTAGGATCCTTTTGTTGTCGTAAGCGGGTCGGTGTGGACCTTGGAAAGGAAGAGCTTATCGTGCCTTCTACAACCGAGGTAAGTAACCTTTAGGTTCTAAACACGGAGCTGTCAGTGAAGGAGCTCGATGCGTGTTGTTGAGTTTATTGATTTGTGCATACCTCTAGGTTATGGATAGTGACTTAGGGTTGTAATGGTGTATGCATCTTTGAAATCTCTGACCTGTTTGAAAATGCTAAGCTAGTTACTCACGTATGTCGTGCGTGTATGGGATTTCTGGTCTGTTTGAACTGTTAAGCATGTTGCGTATGTTTGATATACATGTGCTTGAACTCTCTAGCTTGTTGTGGTTGTGGTTGGCGGGACTGTTGGTCGTTAGGGACTGGGTAGACAAGTGGTGGAACTGCGAACTTGAACTTCGAGTCTGACATCCTTGAGAGTCGCGAGCCTTGGTTGAGGTTTTTGGTTGGTCGGGGTGGATCGACCGAGCGAGTAGTTGGGTAGAATGACCCTTTAGGCCAGACATTGTTTAGGGTAACGGAGGGGCTTAGGAGGAGCCTCGAGAGTCGTGAGAGAACCCAGACTAGCTAGCCTAGCTTCCCCGAACCTCTGAGTCGTCTCGGGCGAGTCCAGACCTTTAGGTTGGCGATACTGTGTAGCATTTGGGTCGAGCACTCATTTTCAGGACTAGCATTTGGGTCGAGCACTCATTTGTAGGATTAGCATTTGGGTCGGGCACTCATTTGCAGGATTAGCATTTGGGTCGGACATCCATTTGCAGCATTAGCATTTGGGTCGAGCATCCTTTTGCGGGTTGCGGCATTAGGGTCGAGCGCCCTCTTGCGCTTCTGTGTGGATGTCAAAGTCTCGCTCTTTTGGTCGGAGTGTGCCCCGTTCTAGCCACCTAGGTTTCCTAGATTGTCGGTAGGTCTCGAGAATGGGTTTGCGTAGTGTGGTGCATGGTTGTTTAAGATTAATGGTTGTTGATGTTTGTTTTGGTTGTTTCTGTTGCAAAGTGGTAGCTTGGACGTGAGTGAGCTACTTACTGAGTATTCTTATACTCACCCGTCTCCTTTTTTGTCTTTGGTTGCAAGTAAGGGTAAGCAGTGAGTCGGAGAGGGATGATGGTGACGTGGTGAGGCTATAGGATCCCTTTGCGTTGTTAGGAGGACTATTTCTGTATGAGAGGATATTTATTTTGGGTTTAAGGTAGTATTTTTCTTGTATTAGAACTTATGTGCCTGATGGATGTTAGCTTAACGTTAGATTATGAATGCATGTTCGTTTACCTTGATTTGTAGCTCGTAGCTAAATTATTGGTTAAGTTGCGATGCTTCGTTGTGCTTTTATTGGTTTATGCTTTCTTCTGTTGTTCTGTGTTTTGTGGAGCCCACCATTGTTGCTTTGTAGTTTGGAGGAGGCTGGGCCTTGGTGGAGTATTTGAAGTGTTCTTATGCTTAAGCAAGTTAGGTAAATTAATGGTAAATATGAAATATCTTATTAATTTATTTATTTAATAAAAAATTAAATCCTATCAAAATTGAAGGGGATAATAATGATTTAAATAAAAATAATAACAACTAAAGGCCTGAAAAAAAGGATAAAGAAAAAAAAACAAAAACGAAAAGAAAAGGAGAGAGAAAAATTAAAAAAAAGAAAAAAGAAAAAAGAAAATTTAGAAAGGATAATGAAATAAGAAACGAAAACTAGATACTAAAAATGAAAAATTATCAAACTAGTCATTAAAATTCAATTCCACTAAATTGAAAAATTTCACAAAATTGAGAGCATGTTTGGGAGTGATTTTGGAATGACCAAAATCACTTTTGACATGTCTAAAATCATTTTCCTTCTAAAACCACTTTCCTTGAAGTGATTCTCAGTTAATCAATTGGAAGGTGATTCCCAAGTGATTTTTGTCAAGTGATTGTGATTAAAAATGACTATTATTTCATTTTTGAAAAAAATATAATTCTAATGATGGGTTAAACTCGTCATCTTTTGTAAAAATTCATTAATTCATCAAAAAGTGAATTTTCTCAAAACCGTCACTATTGAGTTCATCCGTCATTGTTTACAAAATGAAAATTTTTCCTTGTTTAAAGTTTTTATAACGTGTGTCTCTTAATCTTACTTTATTTCTTTTTATCTTTTTATTCATTTTTCTCATTTTTTCTCTCTAATTGTTTTTTCAAGTTCAACAAGAGATTTTAACTCATGACCTCTAGGTCATAAGTCAAAGTTTCTCTCGAATGGTTTTCTCTCTCTTTGAAATTTTTTATTTCTAAAATTTTGTTGTTCCTCCCTATAATTTTTCTATCTTTTTAATTTTTTTCTCTTTAATTTTTGGAGTTTTTGTACGGAAGACCCATTTTTAATATATTTAATGTGAAATGACTTGGCGCTCAGAAGTTGAGGATATGAGACGCATTCCCTATGCATCTGCTGTCGGTAGTCTGATGTATGTCATGCTACGTACTCGACCCGACATATGCTATGCAGTGGGAATTGTCAGCAGGTATCAATCCAATCCAGGATATGATCACTGGACTATCGTTAAGAATATCCTCAAGTATCTTAGGAGAATGAGGGACTATATGCTTGTGTATGGCGCAAAGGATTTGATCCTTGCAGGATAAACTAAATCTGATTTTCAGACTGATGTAGATTCAAGGAAATCCACATTAGGATTAGTGTTCACTCTTAACGGAGAGTTATAGTATGAAGGAGTATAAAGCAAGGTTGTATTGTTGACTTCATCATGGAGGTTGAGTACGTCGCAACATGTGAAACAACGAAGGAAGTTGTATGGCTTAGAAATTTCTTGACTGATTTGGAAGTTGTTCCAAATATGAATTTTCCTATCACTCTTTATTGTGATAATAGTGATGCAGTGGCAAATTCTAAAGAACCTAGAAGCCATAAGTGCGGAAAGCACATAGAGCAAAAATATCATCTCATCAGGGAGATTGTGCAACGAGGAGATGTGATCGTCACGCAGATCGCTTCGGAGCACAACATTGTTGATCCGTTTACAAAATCCCTCATGACTAAAGTGTTTGAGGGACACCTAGAGAGTCTAGGGCTACGAGTTGTACAGTAGGACAGTTTTTTCTTGCTCAACATGTTTGACTCCACTGGCGTTTTGGTCTGAGTGGGAGTTTGTTGGGTTTTATGTCCTAAAACTCGTAGTTTTGTAAACTGAATGTACGTTCTATTTTACAATAAAGATGTTATTGAGGTTTATCCAGTAAAGGTGTTATTGAATAAAGTGAATTGTGTTTTGTGTAACCTTAAATCCAATAAAGAACCCTTGGCTATAGGATGAATACTTGAGCTTTATGTGTGACATAAAAGTGGATCAAGTTTAAGTTATAGCTAGAACGGTCTATAATATAAGGATAGGGTTGGGCTACCTTATCCTGGGAAGACTATGGACGCAACCCACTTTGTAGAGTACAAACGATGTGATCCTAAATCGTTCATGTGGAGACATGCGAGTGGGGTGTCCTATGCAATAAGTTTGCATAAGACTGGACCGCGAAATAGTCACTTAGACTTTATAACTCCATTTACTGTCTTAACTGACTATATTCATACGATGACCTAGGTAACTCGATCTTAATCCTGAGTGTACTATGAACTCCTGTTTTATTTGGATTATGCTTAGATTTGCATGGGTGAGAGTGACCCAAGTTTGCCGATTCAATAAGCCTCACATTTCAGGGATAACGTCAGGTAGATAGCTGGGAACATAGTTCTGCAAGATGGAATTCACTCCTACCCGCTTTAGGGATTAGTAGAGAGGTTGTTCCCTTAAGTGTTGACTTCGGGTCTTGAACAAAGGGATGAGAGGGATTCGGTTTGCTGGTTGGACCCCAAACCAATTCTTCATTAAAGTATCAGTGAGACTTAATGAACAAGAAGTAATTATAGGGATAAAACGATAATTTTGACCCAACTGAAATTACGAACGACATGTGAAAGATCGACTTACTAATCATGGTTATATCGAGTGGACAAAAATATATCTACAGTGAGGAGAGTGCAACCACTGAGCTTTACTAGAGTGTCCCGGTGGTTAACGAATGTTGATTAGCTAGGCTAAAGTTTGGTCGGCTAATATCGCATCGTTGGAGCTCATGATCTTTAGGTCCATTAGGTCCTCCTTACTAGCTCGGAGTAAGCCTTGTAACATTTTGAGAGAAACGATTTTGAATTGTTCAAATTCAGTTATGGGAGAAATCATTAATTATATGTGATATATTTAACGAGTCATAGTTTAATTATGAATTAAACTATGATTAAAATGAGGTGGATATATTTAAATATAATATTGGATCGATTTATAACATGAATAAAGATTCATGTTCGGAAAAGTCGATCAGGATCGGGCAATTTATTTAATTTAATATTTGATATTAAATTGAATTAAAAATTAATTAATTAAATTAATTATTTGAATTAATTAATTAATTAATTTAAAATCAATTTATTATTGATTTTTGAATTAAAATTAAAAGGAAAATCATCTTGGCAAGTTGCTCAATCCTCATCATCTTCAAAATTGACAAAAATTGGCCACCTCCACCTCAATCCATCCTCATCACTCTTGAGTTGTCACATTGGTAGAGCTTATTGAAGGTTTATTTAAAGGTGTTTTGAGGTGATTTAGGAGAATTTTGCAGAAATTCTCTCAATTCTCGGTTTATGACCTTTGAGGTCTTTTCTTCAAAATTCTCTCAACCTAGGATCCCACAATCCGTTCCAAGGCCTGAGGATAGTAGGAAAGACTCTAGAAGTGGTCCACGAAGTGTTCGTGTTGAAATCATCCACCGGGTAAGAGAATTTGATTTTCAAAGTTGAGTTTTATATCCCTCTATTTTTCCAGCTTTGAGCATGCATTTTATTTTACAAAATTGATCAAATTAGAGTGTTCATGATCCTAAATTGCTTCCACTTTCTTAATATAGACTCTTTCAATTAGTATCAGAGCAATTTTGATCACTCAATTTGATCTATTTTGTTATGTGGTGGGTATTTTTTAAAATCTAATTTTTCTGAGCGTTTAAAGTGATATTCTGGATTTTGTATTGAAATTGAGCATCAATTCGTGCTTTATTTTCTAATTGCTCAAGTGTGTTTGAGCATTAATGTGTGAAGAAGAGTTTGTAAAAGTTTTCAGTTGATCGGAGTCCAAGAAGACCTTCAATTTGAAGAAAGAAAGTGAAAGGATCAACAGGTTTTAAAACAGAGGCAGACGTTGTGTTTTTTTTACTTTCCTGCTAGAGTGACCTTCTTCAAACACCCGCGCGATTTCGTTTTGGAAGAAGAAGATGAGGGTGATGATGTCACGTTGATGTCAGTGGTTCATTTTCTGTTGACCTTTGACCGGTTCCAGTATTTTGGACCGATTCAGCTCGTTTTCGATTCGGTTCGGGTATTTTTAGGTCGATTCTGACTAATTCGATGTCGAATTTTCCATTTTGGAGGTTCGTTTCACCATTTGGAGGCCCGGTTCACTCATTTACAGCTAGTTCACACATTTGCAAGCCAGTTCGACCCAAATTCGAAGTGTTCGAAGTGGTTCGATGTTATTTCTATATTATTATTGTAATAATTTAGTTGTTTGCTTGCAATTGATGCCAAAACCAGTCCACTTTAGTGTGTTTAATTAATTATGCATTGTGAATGTATGTTTTAATTAAAATCCTTGATTATATGTGCATAAAGTATGCCATAGAGATTTTGAAATCCCACCATAGGAAGCATGCTCCATGCATTGAAAGTATGTTATAAGTGTTATAATAGTATGCATGTTTTGGGGTTTCATAAGAATTAATATAAGAGTTATATTAATTTATGAAACAAATATTATATGTTTTAATTATAATTAATATAAGGGTTATATTAATTAAATATTAAACATATAATTGTTATGCATTTATTCATGTGATGGATTTGTTATAAATGTATGTTTATTCATGTGATGAATGATCAAGCACTCTATAACATAGAAATGCATGTAACTTAAGGTTAATTAATTAGTTTTAAAATGATTTTAGAACTGCAATTAATTAGACCTTAGGTTATCTAGTTCTAATAAGATTAGAATTAGGCAACCAATAATGTATAAACTATGATTAAAGAGGGACTCTGTCTAAGGAAAGTTCTGACTAGGCTGGGGTACTTAAGCTGACGGAAACCTTTTGAAGGTCCGGTTCACACATATGCAAGCTGGTTCGAAGTGGTTCGATTTTTATTCTAGATTATTATTGTAATAATTTAGTTGTTTGCTTGCATTAGATGCCAAAACCAATCCACTTTAGTGTGTTTAATTAATTATGCAAGTGAATGTATGTTTTAATTAAAATCTCTGATTGTATGTGCATAAAGTATGCCATATAGATTTTGATATCCCACCATAGGAAGCATGCTCCATGCATTGAAAGTATGTTATAAGTGTTATAATATATAGTATGCATGTTTTGGGGTTTCATAAGAATTAATATAAGAGTTATATTAATTTATGAAACAAATATTATATGTTTTAATTATAATTAATATAAGGGTTATATTAATTAAATATTAAACATATAGTTGTTATGCATTTATTCATGTGATGGATTTGTTATAAATGTATGTTTATTCATGTGATGAATGATCAAGCACTCTATAACATAGAAATGCATGTAACTTAAGGTTAATTAATTAGTTTTAAAATGATTTTAGAACTGCAATTAATTAGACCTTAGGTTATCTAGTTCTAATAAGATTAGAATTAGGCAACCAATAATGTATAAACTATGATTAAAGAGGGACTCTGTCTAAGGAAAGTTCTGACTAGGCTGGGGTACTTAAGCTGACGGAAACGGAACACCCCTACTTGGGAACTGACCTGGGAGTGAATTTACTTCAGAGGTTTATAAATTATCTTTCATGAGTGACGTTTATTAAAAGTTAATAAATTTAACTCATAGACCTAGGTTTATTAAAAGGTTAATAAACTTAGGTAATTCCAGTATAATTGTTATATTGGTAGACTTAGGTCATATTGTCTTAGCCAGAATATGCCTAAGTAAGAGTATACCAAAACTGTTTAAAATACTTAGTGGGAGTGAAAAGGTTTGTATGATATATCAATTTCCTCTTACGCTTTCCGCGAAGTTCACACCGTGAGATTTATGCTCGACCTCGTGATGTCAATAGGGCATCCCCATTCGGATGGTGTTTGCATAAATCAAGAGTAAGGTGAATGGAGAAAGTATTTATAGTAAGTGGGAGAAGGAAGTGTGTCAACACATCCGTCTCCTCCATTAGGTTGGACTGTGAGATTCCCATGTTGCGCCTGCAGGTTGCCCAAAGTAGCACCATCCATTCTAAGGGATGTAACATGGGATTCAAAACAACTCAAACTCTAGAAATGGATAGGGTCTCTTAGGTCCATTCCCAGTTTTGTCTCTGAAATTCGGTAGTATTGTTGGAGCCAAACTCTGAGGCCTGAAAATAGCAGGTGATGCGAAAATATCGAGTGCCCTAAACTAATGTAAATTAGAATAAGACTCCGACACTTCTACGACGTGCAAGTATACACGGTCGAGAGCAGCAAGTGATAAGTTAAAGTATCGATCCCACGAGGACTAGCTAGACCCTAAATGAATGAGTGTCCTAGCAAATTTTCCTTATTTTAGTGCAATGCATGAGTGTGCAAATTACTGTTGTAAATAAATAAATTGATAAGTAAGAAAGATAAGTTAAGACAAAAGAAAATAATTGAATTTAAATGCGGGGAGAGAAGAATGCAAACAAGAGGGAAGATGCAAAAGATAGATTTGTAATGAAAAATAGGCTCGGGTTAGGTTAGAGTTCTAATGTTCAATTGGAATAAATTTTGAGTGATGCCTTGAATTTACCTACACATGCATTCAAATGATTCTTTCCAAAATCACTAAGTTTTAAAACCTACAATTTCTCAATTTTGATCTAAATTATGCTCATGATTTTAGGTTCTAGGTGGGTTAATTATCCCTAATCAACTCAATAATCCTAGAATGAAATTTTAGTTTTCTAATTCATTAGCTTTCCCAAGTTTATGAATTATAGAGAAGTTAAAAAGGCCAATTTTAATTCTCATGCAACGTTAAAATTAATAAAATTCCATAAATCCAACAATGGCATCAACCATAAATTTATTCCAAATTTACATTTGAATACGACCTAACCCTTGCCTAAGACAATTTAGTTCATGCAGGAAATCGAGTCACACATCTCTAAATTAAGCATGCTTTTGTCGATTAAAGAGTTCATGAAAATAGCGATTAACTACAAGTCACTCCACTATAGAATTGCAGTTGCACTCTCCTCACTATAGATTATATTGCGTCCATTGATATAATCATTACCCATGAGTCGACCCTTCACAGGTTGTTTATAATCACAGTTGGGTCAAATTACCGTTTTACCCCTTGGATGGCCACTTTGTTCCTTAAGCACCACTGATCCTCTAATGAACAACAAGTCTATGGTCCTACCATAAACTCATACCCTCTTAAGCTAGTTTAGAGGGCGGGGCCCCGTTGTTCAAGACCTGAACTCAGTTCTTAAAGGAGCAACCTATCTAATTCCTTAGTGTAGGAATGAGTAAATTCCATCCTGCATAGTTAAGTCCCCAGCTACCTACGAGGTTCTGTCCATGAGAAGGTAGGCTTATTGAGTCGGCTACATGCCACTCTCACCTATACTAGTCTAACTATAAGTAGGAGTTCTTAACTTACTCAGGATTCAAGTCGAGTCACTAATGACCATCTATAAATTATCAGTCTTATCCTGTTAACGACGTTATACTGGTCAAACTAATAATTTGCAGCCCGGTCTTGTATGAACTCTTCATACAGGATCCCCCCCACTTGCATGTCATCCACATGAATGAGTTGGATTACTTCATTTGTACTAATTACAAAGTGGGTCGCATCCATGGTGTTATCCAACCTTATTCTGATACCATAGACCATTTAGGTTATACTCTTGAACACAATCCAAATAGTGTCTACTACACTGATGTTCAAGATATATTATAACCTTGGAGCTTAGTTTATTGGATTTATAAAGCGAGAATATAATTTTATCAAAACAAATAACTCTTTATTTATTTGATCAAAATTATATAAGTTTTAGGGCAAATATCCCAACAATCTCCCACTTGACCTAAAGCTTGTGGAGTACATAATTTAAACATTACAATAATGTAAAATACAATAAACTAGGGCATTTAAACCCTATGTACAATATACTCCCACTTGCCCTAGTTGGGGAAGACTTGTAAACCTAGACCTTCTAGGTGAGTCTCAAATACTTTAGCTGTGAGAGCCTTTGTAAAAGAATCAACAACGTTGTGCTGTGAGGCTATATTCGTGACGATCACGTCTCCTCGATGCACGATCTCCCGGATGAGATGTTATTTCTGCTCAATATGCTTACTCCTCTTGTGACTTCGGGGTTCCCTTGAATTTGCCACGACACCACTGTTATCAAAATATAACGTGATAGGCAAACTCATATTTGGAACAAATTCCAAATCTAACATGAATTTCCTTAACCAAACGACCTCTTTAGCTGCTTCACAAGCTGCTACATATTCGACCTCCATGGTGGAATCAACGATGCATCCCTGCTTGACGCTTTGCCATACTACAACTCCTTCGTTAAGAGTAAATACTGACCCTGATGTAAATTTTCGAGAATCTTTATCAGTTTGAAAGTCATAATCCGTGTATCCTGTAAGGATCAAATCCTTAGCCCCATACACAGGCATGTAGTTCCTTGTTCTCCGAAGATACTTAAGGATCGTTTTAACCGTTGTCCAGTGTTGAGTCTGGATTGGATTGATACCTCACGACCATTCCAAGCGCAAAGCGGATGTATGACCTAGTACACAACATGGCGTACATCAGGCTCCCAACAGCTGATGCATAAGGAATCCGTCTCATGTCCTCAACTCTTGAGGTGTCTTAGGACATTGTTCCTTAGACAAATGAACTCCATATCTAAAAGGTAATAAACCCTTTTTGGAGTCTTGCATCTTAAACCTCAACAATACTTTGTCGATGTAAGATGTCTGAGACAAGGCTAGTATTTTTATTCTTGCGGTTCTGGACAATCTTGATCCCAAGAACAAACTGCGCTTCACCCAAATCTTTCATTTGTAATTGCGTAGCTAGCCAATTCTTAATGTCAGTAAGATAACCTACATCGTTCCCAATGAGTAGGATATCATCCACATATAGAACTAGGAATGCGACAAAACTATTGATGATTTTCTTGTAGACACAAGGTTCATTATCATTCTGATCAAAGCCAAAAAATTTGATTGCCTCATCAAATCTTATATTCCAGGACCTAGAGGCTTGTTTTAGTCTATAGATTGATGATAGCACACAAAATGTGCTATCCTTAGGCTTAATTATTGCTAGTTTTATGATGATTTCAGGGCTTTTACGTGGTTAATTTATTCAATTTCAAGTTGAGAGCTTAAACAGAGTTATTGGAGACAATTTGGATCACTCGGGATCAAAACAAGGCTATTTGGAGCTAAATATAACATCAAATGGGAGAGAGGAGACCAAACCAAGCTGAAGACCCGAGGTGATGGCGTTAACGCGCGAGCGTGCGCGACAAACGACTTTGAAGATCACGCGCCAATAGCGTTGCGGCTTTGCAAACGCTATATCGATAAAGCGCGCACGCGAGAAGCGCGCGAGGAGGCGCGTAACGCGCTTTGCTTGCGTCGCAACGCCAGATCGATAGGGGCGCGCGCGTTAAGGTAGCAACGTTGTAACGCTGTCCCTAGCGTTGCAACGCTGCCGATAGTTTCCATATTTACCAAGCGTTTAGGGTACAGCGTTGCAACGCTGTCCCTAACGTTGCAATGCTGCCCCATTGATGCCTATAAATACAACATTATGATTCTTGCAATGGGGAGCACAATTTGGTAGAATTTTGCCCTAAATTCAAAATACACCTTGTAAGAAGAGAGAAAAGAGGGATTTTGGGAGCCAAGCATTCGTGGAGGTTCGAGATCGAAGACGGGGGCTCGGAGACGAAGGACCGGCATCGACACCGAAGTTTATTTTTCTTCCTTTCAATTTGTAATAGCGTTCTAAGACGTTTTCTACTTGTTTAGTTTATTTTCATGTGATTTAGAGTAGCTAAACATTGTAGTAGGATTTGATTTATTTGTTAGGACTTTATTACAATATATTGAAGCATGTTTTGTTCTTATTTTTGGCCATTCGCTCTGCACTCTTTAATTCGTTGATTCAAGTGGACTCGAGAGATAAAGCTTGAATTAGAGCAAAATTGTCAAAACCCTTAGTAGTCTGGCACGAGAGTGACTTAGAATTCTTAGGGAAACACTTAAAGAAGTTACTTAATGCCATGCATGTTGTAGATTCGTATGGAGACTATGAATTCTATTGCATGTGTGAGGCTCACTAAGAACCGAGAGGTTTTCTTGAGTAATTTACTTCTTGTTTATAAATTCATCTCATGAGGTCAATGCATGTGTAGTTAGGTTATTAACTTGTAAAATCACTTCCTTTAATTCTATCAATTCGTGTCTCCACATGTTTGTTTGTTTGGTTGTTTTATTCGTCAAACACCTATCCATGTTTTGTTGCTTTAGCTAAATTTGAGAATTAGTATCTTAGTACTTAATTAATCTAGAAACCCATTCCCGAGGACGATACTTGGACTCATAAATCACTATACTAAAACTTGACCCGTACACTGCGGTATTACAATAATATAATTTTACGCAACAATTGACCTTTTAAGCCTGCAAACCTTTTGCTCTCGTCCTGGTTCAATGAACCCTTTGGGTTGGTCCATGTAGATGTTCTCGTCAAGATTGCCATTCAAGAATGCTATCTTGACATCCATTTGCCATACCTCATAGTCATAATATGCGGCAATGGCAAGTAGGATACGGATAGAGTTTACCATAGCAACAGGCGAAAAAGTTTCCTCATAGTCAACCCCTTCAACCTGGGTATAACCCTTTGCTACTAGTCTAGCTTTAAAGGTTTGCACCTTTCCATCTACACCACGCTTTCTCTTGTAGATCTACTTACAACCTATAGGTTTTACCCCATCAGGTTTATCTACAAGATCCCAAACAGAATTGGCGTGCATAGACTCCATTTCTTGGTCCATGGCTATGACCCATTTGTCTTTGTCTTTGTCAACCATCGCTTGATTATAAGTCAATGGATCCTCACAGTCGTCATCTGGTATAACAACTTCGGTTTCAGATAAACCCATGTAATGGTCAGGTTGTGTTATAACCCTCCCACTACGTCGAGGCATACTCAACTCTTGAGATGGACTCTCATGACTAGACAAGCTAGTATAAACAACTTTTGTTGACGTACTAGTTTTATTAGCAACCTTTGTTATTGTTTCGTCTAACTCACTTAACACAACTTTATTTCTTGGTTTGTGGTCCCTGATGTAGTCCTCCTCTAAGAAAGTGGCATTTTTCGAAATAAGTACCTTATCTTCCTTAGGATCATAGAATAATCCACCTCTTGTCTCTTTTGGGTAGCCTACGAATAGGCACAATTTTGAACGTGAATCCAACTTCTTTGAATTTGTCACAGGCACATGTGATGAACAACCCCAAATTCTGGAATGACACAAACTACCTTTACGCCATTTCCAGAGTTCAAAAGGTGTTTCAGAAACGCTCTTTGAAGGCACATTGTTCAAAATGTATCCCGCACTCCCTATTACGTAACCCCAAAAGGAATTAAGGAGATGAGCATAACTCATCATTGATCGAACCATGTCCAACAAGGTTTTATTTCTCCTTTCCCATACACAATTTTGCTGGAGCATACCTGGTGCTGAGAGTTGGGATGTAATTCCATGTTTTATCATATAGTTCTTGAATTTTAAATCCATGTACTCTCCACCTCGATCTAATCGAAGTGTTGTAATTGTTTTACCTAATTGATTTTCAACTTCAGTCTTGAATTCCTTGAACTTTTCAAGTGCTTAAGACTTATGATGCATTAGGTAAATATGCCCAAATCTGGAATAATCATCTATGAAAGAGATGAAATATTCATAACCTCCTCTGGCTTTAACATTCATCGAACCACAAAGGTCTGAATATAAGCTCAAGAGGTTCTTTGGCTCTATAACCTTTTTCCACTAAAAGGTCTTTTAGTCATTTTGCCTTCTAGGCAGGATTCACATACAGGTAAAGTATTTTCTTCCAACTCATTTAGAAGTCCGTTCTTTACCAATCTCTCAATCCTATTGACGTTAATGTGACCCAATCTAAGATGTCAAAGATGAGCATTTTCTTTAGGAGAAATTTTACGTTTTTTATTAGTTCGTGTACTTGCTATTTAGAATAATTCGGTGTTTAAAACTATTTTAACCGAATTAAACGATTGCAAATAATTCTCAAGAAGAGCAACACATAGTTCAATACTTTTCCAAAGAAATAAACACTTTATTAAATTGAAAAGAAATTGAAGTACATTGTTCGCTAAGGCAAGAAATATAAGTAAGGTTTCTAATAAACCCTGAAACTACATACATGTTATCAAATAACAACATTTTCTTGCCAGACAATTGCTCTTTATTTGCTCATTTTCTTTTTCTTTTGTACTTAGTTCCAGAGGGTGAATCCTTCTGAGAACTTTTGGAATGGGCAAACAGATTTGCCTCTCCATTCTGTTGTCCCTTATCATCCATAAGAGACTGGTAAGTGTCTGCAGCTCATTTAGTAGAGAAGTCAGATCATACTCTATGTTGTTCATCGCTACATTGTTGTGGAATTGCAGAAAACTCTTCGGAATAGATTCTAGGATGAACGATACCTGACTTTTCTCGTCTATAACCGCCCCGTTCATTTCCGCTATGTTGAAGTGAGCCATCAGATTGAGAACATGTTCTCTTACTGACGTTCCCTCTTCCAGTGCGCGTTGTAAACGTACTTTAGGACTTCATGCCGAATTTGTTTGGACGATTATCTAGACAAATTTAGCATAAAATCTACGATCTCACGAGCTGAGACCTTGCCCTCCAGCCTCTTGGCAAAAACATCAGGTATGCTAGCCAGGATATAGGCTGACATTGGTCCAGCGGTCATACGCATCCTTAACAGATTGAGGTGTGTTTTGAGCAGGGAATTGAGGACACTCCTCATTTAGAACGAACTTAAGATCATGTGCAACCAAGATTATTCTATTCTTCCAAGTCATTATGCTCTCTCCGATTAATTTTTCCGCACCCAGTAAGAAAATAATTGAGCTAGACATTTTGCTGAAATTTACAAATAAAACTTGTATAAGTTTCTCGCTAGAAAATTGTCTAATCCAATCACATTTTAGCTAATTATCTAATGATTCCTTAGTCATTAATAATTTGCAATGATAATCCAAAGGTTTAGAATGTATAACACCGAAGGGTAATCAAGAACACTCCTCCTCTAGATCAAGACATTCTTGACCAAAACCTAATGTCAGAATAACTCTTATTCCTATAGGGTTTGGTTACCATTATTTGGTCAGGATACATACACTTCTTATGTACCTTGTGAGTGTAACCCTCTGTCTTAAGACCCCAGAGTCCTCATCCAACAAAATTCGCCAAAGGGAGGACTAGGTTGAAAAATAGACTAAGGAAATCTTTATCCCTTTCGGGTGTCCACTGTGTTCGATCCCCTATGATCAAACCCTCCGAAGGGATTGTCTGGTCCATGCCAAACTAGCAGGTTGGCCATAGTGATCTTATGGTATGAACCGACAGAAGAGACCATAGGTTTTGTTTTCACTAAACTTGCTCCCACTCACTATAAGTACCCTCTCCATTCACCTTGATATTGACTCATACAAACACAATCCGAAGGGGGACGCTCCCATTTGCGCCACGAGGCCAAGTATGAGTCTCACGGTGTGAACTTCCTGGAGAAACGTAGGTGGAATTATATGTATCATATACACTTTTCCTCCCACTAGATACTTTAACTCTATAGGAAATTGACTTAGGCTAAATCCAGCTAATGGTTTTACCTAAACTTATCAATATAACTTTTATATTGACAATCAATATAACTCTTATATTGATTTTATCTTATGTTTGCTAATATAACTCTTTATATTAAACCTAGGATTTCTAGTTTATTAACCTCTTAATAAACCCACTGACACTACTATAATTTATAAACCATCTGATTAAAATTCACTCCTAGGTCAGTTTTCAAGTAGGGGTGTTCTGTTTCCGTCAGCTTTAATACCGCAACCTAGACATTACCTTCCTTAGACAGAGTTCCTCTTTTAATCATTGTTTATAAATTACATGGTTCCTAATTCTAATCTAATTAGAACTAGATAACCTAAGGTCTATTAATTTCATGTTCTAAACATTTTAAAACTAATGAATTTAACTTTAGGTGACATGCAATTCTATGTTATTGTGTTTGATCGTTCATCACATGAATAATAAGACATACATAACACATTCATCTCATGAAAAATAAGCATGTCAATGCTGTCCAAAAATTAATATAACTCCTTATATTAATTATACATGCAAACTATATAATATAACACTTTATATTATAAATGATGCATGTAAATACTTAACCTAAGGTGGGCTATCTAAATAAAAGCATACATTATGCATGATAATAATTATACAATATTTGCATAAATAAAATAGCAAAA
Organism: Trichosanthes cucumerina; assembly: GCA_036507285.1. Classification (NCBI taxonomy): domain Eukaryota; kingdom Viridiplantae; phylum Streptophyta; class Magnoliopsida; order Cucurbitales; family Cucurbitaceae; genus Trichosanthes; species Trichosanthes cucumerina. Next base: position 24,721,819 of record CM071836.1, on the reverse strand, counting down.
TTAGACCAATTTTGGAACCCCTAAACATAATTTTAATTAATATAATTTAATTATATTAATTTAAATTAATAATATTAAATATAATTAAATATAAAACGTTTTTATATTTAATATATATAATAAAAAAATGTTTTTTGCTCGTTTAGAAACCTCTGAACGCCTTGGCGTTACTGCAACGTACACCTTGTCCGTTTACGCATTTGAGCGCTTTTTGCCTTCAAGTTTTGAGACGCCCGTTCCAACACAAAATGGAACTCTAGGGTTTATATGTCAAGCCTTATCCCAAAATTGCATCTCATGCAACTATTTATAGGGAAATAGGATGGAAATTACCATCCTATCCCTCCTTCATTCTCTCATTAGTATATAGTTAATATGTGAATCTAATTCACATTAAAACTATATATTATATCAATTATATCACATATAATTGATATAACACCTCATATATGAAATTGAACACTTCAATTTCATTCCTAACTTTATACCCTCAATATTACCATGTTGAGCCAATGGAGGACCTAATGGACCTACGGTTCATGAGTCTCGATGATGTGGGATTAAGCGATCAAACTCTTTGATCCTGTTAATCAATATTCATTAACTACAAGTCACTCCACTATAGACTTGTAGTTGCACTCTCCTCACTGTAGATTATATTGCGTCCATTGATATAATCATTACCCATGAGTCGACCCTTCACAGGTTGTTCGTAATTACTGTTGGGTCAAATTACCGTTTTATCCCTTGGATTACCTCTTTGTTCCTTAAGCACCACTGATCCTCTAATGAACAACAAGTCTATGGTCCTACCATAAACTCATACCCTCTTAAGCTAGTTTAGAGGGCATGGCCCCGTTGTTCAAGACCTGAACTCAGTTCTTAAAGGAACAACCTATCTAATTCCTTAGTGTAGGAATGAGTAAATTCCATCCTGCATAGTTAAGTCTCCAGCTACCTATGAGGTTCTGTCCATGAGAAGGTAGGCTTATTGAGTCGGTTACAGGCCACTCTCACCCATACTAGTCTAAGGACAAACCCCTATAAGTAGGAGTTCTTAACTTGCTTAGGATTCAGGTCGAGTCACTAATGACCATCTATAAATTATCAGTCTTATCCTGTTAACGACGTTATACTGGTCAGACTAATAATTTGCAGTCTGGTCTTGTATGAACTCTTCATACAGGATCCCCCCACTCGCATGTCATCCACATGAATGAGTTGGATTACTTCATTTGTACTAATTACAAATAGGGTCGCATCCATGGTGTTATCCAACCTTATTCTGATACCATAGACCATTTAGGTTCTACTCTTGAACACAATCCAAATAGTGTCTACTACACTGATGTTCAAGATATATTATAACCTTGGAGCTTAGTTTTATTGTATTTATAAAGCGACAATATAATTTTATCAAAACAAATAACTCTTTATTTATTTGATCAAAATTACATAAGTTTTAGGGCACATATCCCAACACATCTTCTTCTAACTTGAAAGGGAAGAAGAAAAACATGAAGAAGGTTGGTAAAGGGAAACGGGTTGATAAAACTACCACCCAAAAGGGCAAGAAGGTCAAGGAAGTTGCTGACAAAGGAAAATATTTCCATTGCAACGAGGATGGATAGTAGAAGCATGTTTAGTGGATAATGATAAAACTGCTTGGATACTTGATTCATGCGCCACTAATCATGTTTGCTCTTCTTTTCAGGGAATCGATTCCTGGCAACAGCTACAGAAAGGAGAGATAACACTCCGGGTTGGAAATGAAGATGTCGTCTCAGCTGTAGCAATTGGCACAATGAAGCTTATGTTTGACAAGAAATATATGTTGCTAGACAATGTGTTAGTGATACCAGGATTTACTAGAAACCTTATTTCAATTTTTTGCCTTATATAGAACATTGTATTTATGTTTCATTTTCTTTAAATAAAGTGTTTATTTTAAAGAAAGGTGTGAAAATATGTTCAGCTTCATTAGAAAATGGCTTGTATGTTTTAAGACCAAATTCAGTCAAAATTGTTTTAAACACTTAATTATTTAAAACAACAAACACATAAACTAAGAAACGTAAAATTTCTCCTCAAGAAAATGCTCATCTTTGGCATCTTAGATTGGATCACATTAACCTCAATAGGATTGAGAGATTGGTAAAGAGTGGACTTCTAAATGAGTTAGAAAAAAATACTTTACCTTTATGTGAATCCTACCTAGAAGGCAAAATGACTAAAAGACCTTTTAGTGGAAAAGGTTATAGAGCCAAAGAATCTCTTGAGCTTATACATTAAGACCGCTAAGGAAATCATAGATTCATTGCAGGGTATGTTTGGGCAACAGTCTACATAGGCTCGACACAATGCCCTCAAATATATATTCAACTCGAGGATGCCAGAGGGTTCATCTGTTCGGGATCATGTCTTGGATATGATGGTACACTTTAACATCGCGAAGTCGAATGGATGCATCGTTGATTCCACCATGGAGGTCGAATATGTAGCAGCTTGTGAAGCAGCTAAAGAGGTCGTTTGGTTAAGAAAATTCATGTTAGATTTGGAAGTTGTTCCAAATATGAGTTTGTCTATCACGTTGTATTGTGATAACAGTGGTGTCGTAGAAAATTCAAGGGAACCCCGAAGTCACAAGAGGGGTAAGCATATTGAGCGAAAATATCATCTCATCTGGGAGATCGTGTATCGAGGAGACGTGATCGTCACGAAGATAGCCTCAGAGCACAACATTGTTGATCCTTTTACAAAGGCTCTCACGGCTAAAATATTTGAGAGTCACCTAAAAGGTCTAGGTTTACAAGTCTTCCCCAACTAGGGCAAGTGGGAGTATATTGTACACAGGGTTTAAATGCCCTAGTTTACTGGATTTTACATTATTGTAATGTTTAAATTATGTACTCCACAAGCTTTAGGTCAAGTGGGAGATTGTTGGGATATGTGCCCTAAAACTTATGTAATTTTGGTCAAATAAATAAAGAGTTATTTATTTTGATAAAATATATTCTTGCTTTATAAATCCAATAAACTAAGCTCCAAGGTTATAATATATCTTGAACATCAGTGTAGTAGACACTATTTGGATTGTGTTCAAGAGTATAACCTAAATGGTCATGGTATAAGAATAAGGTTGGAAACCTTATTCTGGTAACACCATGTATGCGACTCACTTTGTAGTTAGTACAAATGAGGTAATCACACTCATTCATGTGGATGACATGCGAGTGGAGGCATCCTGTATGAAGAGTTCATACAAGACCGGACTGCAAATTAGTAGTTTGACCAGTATAACGCCGTAAATAGGATAAGACTGATAGTTTATAGATGGTAATTAGTGACTCGACTTGAATCCTGAGCAAGTTAAGAACTCCTGCTTATATGGGTTTGTCCTTAGACTAGTATGGGTGAGAGTGGCCTGTAGCCGACTCAATAAACCTACCTTCTCAAGGACAAAACCTCGTAGGTAGTTGGGGACTTAACTATGCAAGATGGAATTCACTCATTTCTACACTAATTAGATGGGTTGTTCCCTTAAGAACTGAGTCCATGTCGTGAACAACGGGGCCCCGCCCTCTAAACTAGCTTAAGAGGGTATGAGTTTATGGTGGGACCATAGACTTATTGTTCATTAGAGGATCAGTGGTGCTTAAGGAACAAAGAGGTAATCACAGAGGTAAAACGGTAATTTGACCCAACTTTGATTACGAACAACCTGTGAAGGGTTGACTCACGGGTAATGATTATATCAATGGACACAATATAATCTACAGTGAGGAGAGTGCAGCTACAAGTCTATAGTGGAGTGACTTGTAGTTAATGAATATTGATTAACTGGATCAAAGAGTTTGATCAGTTAATCTCACATCATTGGAGCTCATGAACTGTAGGTCCATTAGGTCCCTTTGTTGGCTCAATATGGTAATATTGAGGGTGTAAAGTTAGGAATGAGATTGAAGTGTTCAATTTCATATATGAGGTGAGATATCAATTATATGTGATGTAATTGATATAATATATAGTTTTAATGTGAATTGCATGCTTAGAATTGTTGGAGGAGGAACTCGTGAAGAAAGTGTTCTTTAAAGGTATCTTCTTGTTGTCCTATCTTTAGAATTGCATGTTTAATCTTAGTTATTTGTTCTTGTGTTTAGATTTGTGTAACGAAATCATGAACACACGATTCAAAATCGCTTCCGCTGCGGGATTCGATCCCTTCAATAACGTCTACTTAACTGAAAACATATTATCCAACGCTCCATACCGACGCTCTCTAGATATCGGGCTATTGCACCTCCCCGCAATGAACAAGTTGATCCCAATACCTCCAGAATTTCGACTCACGAACCGCCCTTGCTGCATTCTTAAACAATTGGACTGCGGCCTTATCCATGAAATTATTCATGACATTTAGTTCTAAGTGATAAGTACACACTCCATGGAATGCATGTGGGAAGACAATCTGAACACTGTTGGCAATGCTAGCATGGCGATCAGATATGATCACCAAAGTAGGGGAGTCACTCACAAATATTTTCAATTTCGTCATGACCGATCGTTCTCACTGTCCACAATCGCATAGGCTAATAGATAAATTTGATTATTGTTGTCCCTCCCTACTGCAACCAACATACAACTTTTATATTTTCCCTTCAAGTGGGAGCCATCCATAATGACGACTTCTCGCATGCGTGAATATCATCGTATGCACGACCTCAATGCCATGAATGCATATTTAAAATATACCTCATTTTCAACTTCTATATCAAAAATAGTGCCCAGATTGACAATTTTAAGGGCTTCACCATATGCATGGAGCATTGCATATGACTCATATGGAGTACCTTTTGCTAGTGCATGTGTCATCTCCCTAGCACGCCATGCTTTGTCATAACTGATGTTTGAAAGGAATTAAAGTCCCAGCGCAGCGGAAGACGATCGAATCGTCGTGGTATTGTTGTGCAATTCAATTTCATTAAAATTAAACTATCACATAGTATAGGCTAAACATGCATTTCTAGAAGGAAAACAACAAGTTAGAATGGTACTTACTTGTTGAAGACAATCTTCAAACTTTCCTTCCGTTAACGAACTCTTCGTGCTCTCCTCATTCTCAACTATCTCGTACTCTTCACACGAACACCGATCTAGACACCACCACTTGGTTTTTCGGTTGTTCTTCCTTAGGTAGAAGGAGGATTGTGGGATCCTTCTTTGGTAATAGGGAGGAGAAAACGTGAGAGATATTTGAGAGAGAATTTGGTGCTTCTTTTGGTGAGATTTCAAAAATGAGCAAATGGTTGTCTTCCCCTTCTTGCAAAGGGGTTTATATAATGGTGATAGGTGGAGTTGAAATCTCCACCTATTTACCATTTTACCACAACCATAGGTTATGCAAATCATATTTGCATAACCACATATTATAAGATATCTCATATCTCATTTTACAAATCACATTTTGCATTATTGTGGATTTTCAAATTGAATCACATTCAATTAAATTTTTCTCAATCCAATTTCTCCAAATTAGCCCTAATTCAACAATTAGGCTAACCTATAGTTTATTATGAATCTCATTCATATTAAACTATATAATATATCATTCATATCTCATATAAATGACATAGTTACCCTTTAGTGAACTTGAACACTTCAAATTCACACCAAAATTGTAAACCTTCTATTAATCCAGTTTGAGCCAACCGAGGGACCTTGTGGACATACAGTGAGAAGCTCCAATGATCCGAGATTAACCTATCAAACTCTTTTACCCGGTTAATCAACATTCATTAGCTACGGTAACACTCCACTGAAGCCAGCTGCACTCCCGTCAATGTAAGAAAAGATGTGTCCACTGATATAACTAATGCCCATGAGTCTGTTGGGTTTTATGTCCTAAAACTCGTGGTTTTGTAAACTGAATGTATATTCTATTTTGTAATAAAGTTGTTATTAAGATTTATTCAGTAAAGGTGTTATTGAATAAAGTGAATTGTGTACTGTGTAACCTTAATCCAATAAAGAACCCTTGGCTATAGGATGAATACTTGAACTTTATGTGTGACATAAAATTGGATCAAGTTCAAGTTATAGCCAGAACAGTCTATAGTATAAGGATAGGGTTGGGTACCTTATCCAGAGGACACTATGGAGGCGACCCACTTTGTAGAGTACAAACGATGTGATCCTAAATCGTTCATGTAGAGACATGTGACTGGGGGATGGTTATCAGCGAAATAGTCACTTAGACTTGGTAACTCCGTTTACTGTCATAACTGACTATATTCATACGATGACCTAGGTAACTCGATCTTAATCCTGAGCGTTCTATGAACTCCTATTTATTCAGGATTATCCTTAGATTTACATGGGTGAGAGTGGCTCGAGACTGCCAACTCAATATGCCTCCCATTTCAGGGATAAAACCGGGTAGATAGCTGGGAACATAGTTCTGCAAGATGGAATTCACTCCTACCCGCTTTAGGGATTAGTAGAGAGGTTGTTCCTTAAGAAGTCGACTCGTGTCTTGAACAAAGGCCCACCCTCTCATTGGCTCGAGAGGGATTCGGTTTGTTGGTTGGACCACAAATCAATTGTTCATTAGAGGATCAGTGGAACTTAAGGAACAAGAGGTAATTACAGGGGTAAAACGGTAATTTTGACCTAGCTGTAATTACGAACGACCTGTGAAGGATCAACTTACTAATCATGGTTATATCGAGTGGACATAAATATATCTACAGTGAGGAGAGTACAACCACTGGGCTTTAGTGAAGTGTCTCGGTGATTAAGGAATGTTGATTAGCTAGGCTAAAGAGTTTGGTCGGTTAATCTCGTATCGTTGGAGCTCATGATCTGTGAGTCCATTAGGTCCTCCTTACTAGCTCGGACTTAGCCTTATAACATTTTGAGAGAAAAGAGTTTGAATTGTTCAAATTCGTTTTTTGGGAGAAATCGTTAATTATATATGATATATTTAACGAGTCATAGCTTAATTATGAATTAAACTATGATTCACAGGAGGTGGATATATTTAAATATGATTTAAATATTGAATCGGTTTATAGCATGAATTAGGATTCATGTTCAGAAAATCGATCGGGATCGGGCAATTTATTTAATTTAATATTTGATATTAAATTAAATTAAAAATTAATTTATTAAATTAATTTTAATTAAAAATCAAATTAATATTGATTTTTGAATTAAAATTAAATAAAAATTCAAGGATTTCCATGAAACCCAACTTGACAACTTGCCCAATCTTACTCATCTTCAAAATTCACCAAAATTGGCCACCTCCATCTCAAAGCATCCTCATCACCCTTGAGTTGTCACTCCATTGAAGCTTTTTGAAGTTTTATATAATGGTGATTTGAGGTGTTTTGGGAGAATTACACAGAAAATTCAATATTCACGAATTAGTGACCTTTGAGATCTTTTCTTCCAAATTCTCTCAACCTAGGATCCCACAAGCCGTTCTAAGGCCTGAGGATAGTAGGGAAGACTCAAACGATTGTCTACGAAGTGTTCGTGCTGATAACCATCCACCGGGTGAAGAGAATTTGATCTTCAAAGTTGAGTTTTCTATCCCTCTGTTTTTCCAGCTTTGAGCATGTTTTTTTATTTTACAAAATTGATCAACTTAGAGTGTTCAAGATCCAAAATTGCTTCCGTTTTCTTAATCTAGACTCTTTCAATTGGTATCAGAGCAATTTTGAGCACTCAATTTGATCAATTGTGTTCTGTGGTGGGTATTTTTTGAAATACAATTTTTCTGGGCGTCTAAAGTGTTCTACTGACTTTGGCATTTAAATTGAGCATCTATTTGTGCTTTATTTTCAAATTTCTCAAGTGTGTTTGAGCATTAATGTGTGTAGAATAAGCTGTAAAAATTTCAAGTCAATTGGAGTTCGAGAAGGCGTTCAATTTGAAGAGAGAAGCATGAAAGGTCAAGAAATATGAAGACCAGAGGTTGTTTTTCCTTTTTCTGCAATTTGCTACAGTAAATCTTGGGCAGCCCGCGTGTTTTGAGTTTTAAAATGGGGAGGAAGAAGTTGACCATTGACCGTTGACCGGTTTTGTTGACTTTGACCGGTTCAATTAGGGTATTTTTAGACCGGTTCGGGTATTTTTAGACCGGTTCTGACTATTTCGAGGTCGATTTTTCCATTTTAGAGGTCTGTTTTTCCATTTGGAGGCCCGATTCAGCCTTTTACTGCCCGGTTCAACCTTTTGAAGGTCCGGTTCACACATATGCAAGCTGGTTCGAAGTGGTTCGATTTTTATTCTAGATTATTATTGTAATAATTTAGATGTTTGCTTGCATTAGATGCCAAAACCAGTCCACTTTAGTGTGTTTAACTAATTAGCATTTTGAATGTATGTTTTAATTAAAATCCTTGAATATATGTGCATAAAGTATGCCATATAGATTTTAAAATCCCACCATAGGAAGCATGCTCCATGCATTGAAAGTATGTTATAATTGTTATAATATATTGCAGGCATGTTTATTGGGTTTCATAAGAATTAATATAAGTGTTATATTAATTTATGAAACAAATATTATATGTTTTAATTATAATTAATATAAGGGTTATATTAATTAAAAATTAAACATATAATTGCTATTCATTTATTCATGTGATGAATTTGTTATAAGTGTATGTTTATTCATGTGATGAATGATGAAACAATTTATAACATAGAAATGCATGTAACCTAAGGTTAATTAATTAGTTTTAAAATGGTTTTAGAACTGGAATTAATTAGACCTAAAGTTATCTAGTTCTAATAAGATTAGAATTAGGAAACTAATAATTTATAAACTTTAATTAAAGAGGGACTCTGACTAAGGAAGGTTCTGACTAGGTTGGGGTACTTAAGCTGACGGAAATGGAACACCCCTATCTGGGAACTGACCTGGGAGTGAATTTAATCTAGAGATTATAAATTATCTTTCGTGAGTGGCGTTTATTAAAAGTTAATAAATTTAACTCATAGACCTAGGATTATTAAATGGTTAATAGACTTAGGTAATTCCAGTATAATTATTATATTGGTAGACTTAGGTCATATTGTTTTAGCCGAAATATGCCTAAGTAAAGGTATACCCAAACTGTTTAAAATACTTAGTGGGAGTGAAAAGGTATATATGATATATCAATTTCCTCTTACGCTCTCCGCGAAGTTCACACCGTGAGATTTATGCTCGGCCTCGTGATGTCAATAGGGCATCCCCATTTGGATGGTGTTTGCATAAATCAAGAGCAAGGTGAATGGAGAAAGTATTTATAGTAAGTGAGAGAAGGAAGTGTGTCAACACATCCTACGGTCTCCTCCATTAGGTTGGACCGTCAGATTCCCATGTTTTGCGCTGCAGTTGTTGCAAGTAGCACCATCCATTCGGAGGGATGTAACATGGGATTCAGAACAACTCAAACTCCAAAATGGATAGTGTCTTCTAGGTCCATTCCCAGCTTTGTCTCTCCAGATCGGTAGCATTGTTGGGGTCGACCTCTGAGGTCCGAAAATGGCGGGTCACACTTACAAGAATTTCTAAGTGTTAGTAAATTCTTGACCAAAGTAACGATAACTAGAATGTTATAGGAATAAGAGTTATTCAGGTGTTAGCATTTAGTCAAGAATGTCTTGGTTGGTGAAGGAGTGATTGATCGCCCTCGGTATGATTGCTCGACTCACTGAAGTATCGTTGCAAAAACAATAATGAGTTTATGGGTACATTATTACTTTTGCTAAATTCTTAAATTGGATAGGTTACAAACAATTCACTAATAGAATTCATTCTTTTTGACAGATGTCAAACTCTTTCATCCGATTACTTGCCTTCAATAAACTTAGCGCGATAATTATGGAACATGGAAATCGCTTGAATACGATTCTTGTTCTTGATGAAACCGAATTGTTTGGGATGCTCCCCCTCCTAGCTCGACCGATGGATTGTTTGGGGCAGATGGATTGTGGCTTAATGATGGATTAGGGCTAATGAGAAGGCGAGTCCACATCTTAGCCAAAGATATCTCGATGTGTTGTCTAAGAAACATGAGACCATGATCACCGCAAAAGAGATCATGGGATCATTACACGCGATATTTGGACAACCGTCCTCATCGGTCCACTATGATCTTTGTCAAATCGTTTACAACTCCCGTATGAAGGAGGGAGCCTCGCTAGGGAACATGTCCTTCACATGATGACCCACTTCAACGTGTATTTGAAGTAAATGGGGCGATCATAGATGAGAGAAGTCGGGTAACCTTTATTATGGAATCTCTTAGAAGAGTTTCTGCCATTTCGCACAAAATGCGGTAATGAATAAAATAGAGTATAACACTGACTACTCTCCTCAACGAGCTGAGACTTTTGAGTCCCTCATGAAATCAAAAAGGAAAGAGAGAAGGAGGCAAATGTTGTCACTTTGAAGAAGTTCCTAAGAGGATCGTCCTCTGCGGGACCAAGTGCAGTCCTTCTTTTTCTAAGAATAAGGGTATGAGAAAAAGAAGAAGAAGGACAAAGGAAGGGACCAGCTCCCACACATGAGGCTAAGGCCACAGGAAAATATTTCCATTGTGGTGGTGTGACAGACCTTTGGAAGAGGAATTGCCTAAAGTACTTTGCGAAAAAAGAAAGATGAGAAGGAAAAACAAGGTAAATATGATTTACTTGTTGTTGAAACATGTTTAGTGGAACATGATGACTCACTTTGGATATTAGATTCAGGAGCCACTAACCATGTTTGTTCTTCTTTCAGAAACTAGTTCTGGCAAAGCGACTTGCGAGATGGGAGATAACTCTTAGGGTTGGAGCAGGAGAGATTGTCTCAAACCAAAGCGAAGGGGAGCGATGAAGAAGTATTTGTTTAGAGATAGATTCGTTTTATTAGAAAATGTACTTTTGGTTCACGGAATCAAAAGAAATCTTATATCTATCTCTTGTTTGCTTGAACATATGTATAAAGTATCTTTTGATCATAATGAAGCGTTCATTTGCAAAAAGAGGTGTACGAATATATTTCGATAAACTTGAAAACAACTTATACGTGTTAAGACCAACCGAAGTGAAAGCTATTTTGAACACCAAGATGTTTAAAACAGCTGATACTCAAAATAAAAGGTAGAAACTTTCTCCTAGTACCTATCTTTGGCACTTGAGACTAGGCCACATTAATCTCAATAGGATTGGGAGATTGGTCAAGAGTGGTCTCCTAAGTCAGTTAAAAGACAACTCTTTACCACCATGTGAGTCTTGTCTTGAGGGAAAAATGACTAAAAGACCTTTTACGAAAAAGGTTATAGAGCCAAAGAACCCTTGGAACTCGTGCATTCGGATCTTTGTGGTCTTATGAATGTCAAGGCACGAGGAGGGTATGAATATTTCATCAGTTTCATTGATGATTATTCTAGGTATGGCTATCTTTACCTAATGCATCATAAGTCTGAAACCCTTGAAAAATTCAATATAAGGCAGAAGTTGAGAGCACATTAGGTAAAACAATTAAAACACTTCGATCAGATCGAGGTGGAGAGTATATAGATTTGAGATTCCAAGACTATATGATAGAACATGGAATCGTATCCCAACTCTCAGCGCCCAGTACACCTCAGCAAAATGGTGTATTTGAGAGGAGAAATAGAACCATATTAGACATGGTTCGATCTATGATGAGCTATGCTCAGCTGCCTAGTTCGTTTTGGGGATATGCAGTAGAAGTTGTTGTATATATTTTGAACATGGTTCCCTCTAAGAGTGTTTCAGAAACACCCTACGAGTTATGGAAAGGGCGTAAAGGGAGTTTACGTCACTTCAGAATTTGGGGATGTCCGGCACATGTGTTGGTGTCCAATCCAAAGAAATTGGAACATCGTTCAAAATTATGCCTATTCGTAGGATACTCCAAAGAAACGAAAGGTGGTATGTTTTATGATTCTCAAGAGGACAAGGTGCTTGTGTCGACAAATGCCACGTTCTTAGAGGAAGACCACATGAGAGATCATCAGCCTCGTAGCAGGATTTACTTAAGTGAAATTTCCAGGGAAGCTACAGATAATTCAACAAAGGTTGTTGATCAAGCTGGTCCTTCTCAAGTGTTGAGAATGCCTCGACGTAGTGAGAGGGATGTTAGACAACTTTGACCGTTACATGGGTTTGATGAAACCCAAGTCGTCATACCGATGATGGCGTTGAGGATCCATTGACCTATAAGCAGGCAATGAATGATATAGATAGGGACGAGTGGATTAAAGCCATGGAACTTGAAATGGAGTCAATGTACTTCAATTGATCGGAAACTTGTAGATCAACCGGATGGTGAGAGACCTATCGGTTGCAAGTGGATCTACAAGAGGAAAGCGAGATCAAGCCGATGAAGGTGCAAACCTTTAAGGCTCGACTTGTGGCAAAGGGTTATACCCAAAAGGGAAAGGGTGGACTATGAAGAAACCTTCTCCCTATTGCCATGCTTAAGTCCATTAGAATACTCTTGTCCATTGCCACATTTTATGACTATGAAATTTGGCAAATGGATGTCAAGACGACCTTTACGAATGGCAATCTTGAAGAGAGTATCTATATGGATCAACCGAGAGGGGTTCATAGTTCAGGTCAAGAGCAAAAAGTTTGCAAGCTTAAACGATCCATCTATGGATTGAAACAAGCTTCTAGATCTGGAATATAAGATTTGATCTCGCGATCAAATCTTATGGCATTGAAACGAGAATATTGACGAGCCTTGTGTTTACAAGAAGATAGTCAATACCACTGTAGCTTTCTTAGTTCTATACGTAGACGATATCTTGCTCATTGGGAATAATGCAAGGTTTCTGACTGGTGTTAAGCAATGGCTAGCGACCCAATTCCAAATGAAAGATTTGGGAGAGGCTCAGTTTGTTCTTGAAATTCAAATTGTTCGGAATCGCAAGAACAAAACACTAGCACTGTCTCAGGCATCTTATATCGACAAGATGTTGGTTAGATATAAGATGCAAAATTCCAAGAAGGGTTCATTACCTTTCAGGCATGAAATTCATTTGTCTAAGAAACAGAGTCCTAAGACACCTCAAGGAGTTGAGGATATGAGACGAATTCCCTATGCATCTGCTGTCGGTAGTCTGATGTATGTCATGCTATGTACTCGACCCGACATATGTTATGCAGTGGGAATAGTCAGCAGATATCAGTCTAATCCAGGATATGATCACTGGACTGCCGTTAAGAACATCCTCAAGTATCTTAGGAGAACGAGGGACTATATGCTTGTATATGGTGCAAAGGATTTGATCCTTGCAGGATACACTGACTCTGATTTTCAGACTGATATAGATTCGAGGAAATCCACATCAGGATCAGTGTTCACTCTTAACGGAGGAGCTATAGTATGGAGGAGTATAAAGCAAGGTTGTATTGCTGACTCCACCTGGAGGGTTGAGTATGTCGCGACTCATAAAGCAATGAAGGAGGCTGTATGGCTTAGGATGTTCTTAACTGATTTGGAAGTTGTTCCAAATATGAATTTGCCTATCACTCTTTATTGTGATAATAGTGGTGCAGTGGCAAATTCTAAAGAACCTAGAAGTCATAAGCATGGAAAGCACATAGAGCGCAAATATCATCTCATCAGGGATATTGTGCAACGAGGAGACGTGATCGTCACGCAGATCGCTTCGGAGCACAACATTGTTGATCCGTTTACAAAGTCTCTCACGACTAAAGTGTTTGAGGGACACCTAGAAAGTCTAGGACTACAGGTTGTACAGTAGGACAAGTTTTCTTTACTCAGCATATTTTACGCCACAGACGTTTTAGTCCAAGTGGGAGTTTGTTGGGTTTTATGTCCTAAAACTCGTGGTTTTGTAAACTGAATGTATATTCTATTTTGTAATAAAGTTGTTATTAAGATTTATTCAGTAAAGGTGTTATTGAATAAAGTGAATTTTGTATTGTGTAACCTTAATCCAATAAAGAACCCTTGGCTATAGGATGAATACTTGAACTTTATGTGTGACATAAAATTGGATCAAGTTCAAGTTATAGCGAGCGATCTATATAGTATAAGGATAGGGCTGGGTACCTTATCCAGGGGACACTATGTATGCGGCCCACTCTGTAGAGTACAAACGATGTGATCCTAAATCGTTCATGTAGAGACATGTGACTGGGGGCGTCCTATGCAATGAGTTTGCATAAGACTGGACTGCGAAATAGTCACTTAGACTTGGTAACTCCGTTTACTGTCATAACTGACTATATTCATACGATGACCTAGGTAACTCAATCTTAATCCTGAGCGTTCTATGAACTCCTATTTATTCAGGATTATCCTTAGATTTGCATGGGTGAGAGTGGCTCGAGACTGCCGACTCAATATGCCTCCCATTTCAAGGATAAAATCGGGTAGATAGCTGGGAACATAGTTCTGCAAGATGGAATTCACTCCTACCCGCTTTAGGGATTAGTAGAGAGGTTGTTCCCTTAAGTGCTGACTCCAGGTCTTGAACAAAGGGCCCACCCCTCTCATTGGCCCGAGAGGGATTCGGTTTGTTGGTTGGACCACAAATCAATTGTTCATTAGAGGATCAGTGGGACTTAAGGAACAAGAGGTAATTACAGGGGTAAAACGGTAATTTAACCCAGCTGTAATTACGAACGACCTGTGAAGGATCGACTTACTAATCATGGTTATATCGAGTGGACATAAATATATCTACAGTGAGGAGAGTACAACCACTGGGCTTTAGTGGAGTGTCCCGGTGGTTAACGAATGTTGATTAACTAGGCTAAAGAGTTTGGCCGGTTAATCTCGTATCGTTGGAGCTCATGATCTGTGGGTCCATTAGGTCCTCCTTACTAGCTCGGACTTAGCCTTATAACATTTTGAGAGAAAAGAGTTTGAATTGTTCAAATTCGTTTTTTGGGAGAAATCGTTAATTATATATGATATATTTAACGAGTCATAGCTTAATTATGAATTAAACTTTGATTCACAGGAGGTGGATATATTTAAATATTGAATCGGTTTATAGCATGAATTAGGATTCATGTTCAGAAAATCGATCGGGATCGGGTAATTTATTTAATTTAATATTTGATATTAAATTAAATTAAAAATTAATTAATTAAATTAATTTTAATTAAAAATCAAATTAATATTGATTTTTGAATTAAAATTAAATGAAAATTCAAGGATTTCCATGAAACCCAACTTGACAACTTGTCCAATCTTACTCATCTTCAAAATTCACCAAAATTGGCCACCTCCATCTCAAAGCATCCTCATCACCCTTGAGTTGTCACTCCATTGAAGCTTTTTGAAGTTTTATATAATGGTGATTTGAGGTGTTTTGGGAGAATTACACAGAAAATTCAATATTCTCGAATTAGTGACTTTTGAGGTCTTTTCTTCTAAATTCTCTCAACCTAGGATCCCACAATCCGTTCTAAGGCCCGAGGATAGTAGGGAAGACTCTACTTGATTTGTCACTGAAAGGTTCGTGTCTTTGAAAACCATCCACGGGTGAAGAGAATTTGATCTTCAAAGTTGAGTTTTTATCCCTCTGTTTTTCCAGCTTTGAGCATGTTTTTTATTTTACAAAATTGATCAACTTAGAGTGTTCAAGATCCAAAATTGCTTCCTCTTTCTTAATCTAGACTCTTTCAATTGGCATCAGAGCAATTTTGAGCACTCAATTTGATCAATTGTGTTCTGTGGTGGGTATTTTTTGAAATACAATTTTTCTGGGCGTCTAAAGTGTTCTACTGACTTTGGCATTTAAATTGACAATCTATTTGTGCTTTATTTTCAAATTTCTCAAGTGTGTTTGAGCATTAATGTGTGTAGAATAAGCTGTAAAAATTTCAAGTCAATTGGAGTTCGAGAAGGCGTTCAATTTGAAGAGAGAAGCATGAAAGGTCAAGAAATATGAAGACCAGAGGCTGTTTTTCCTTTTTCTGCAATTTTGCTACAGTAAATCTTGGGCAGCCCGCGTGTTTTGAGTTTTAAAATGGGGAGGAAGAAGTTGACCATTGACCGGTTTTGTTGACTTTGACCGGTTCAATTAATTTTGGACCGGTTCGGGTATTTTTAGACCGGTTCAGGTATTTTTAGACCGGTTCTGACTATTTCGAGGTCGATTTTTCCATTTTGGTGGTCTATTTATTCATTTGGAGGCCCGGTTCAGCCTTTTACAGCCCGGTTCAACCTTTTGAAGGTCCGGTTCACACATATTCAAGCTGGTTCGAAGTGGTTCAATTTTTATTCTAGATTATTATTGTAATAATTTAGTTGTTTGCTTGCATTAGATGCCAAAACCAGTCCACTTTAGTGTGTTTAATTAATTATGCATTGTGAATGTATGTTTTAATTAAAATCCTTGATTATATGTGCATAAAGTATGCCATATAGATTTTAAAATCCCACCATAGGAAGCATGCTCCATGCATTGAAAGTATGTTATAAGTGTATAATATATTGCATGCATGTTTATTGGGTTTCATAAGAATTAATATAAGTGTTATATTAATTTATGAAACAAATATTATATGTTTTAATTATAATTAATATAAGGGTTATATTAATTAAAAATTAAACATATAATTGCTATTAATTTATTCTTGTGATGAATTTGTTATAAGTGTATGTTTATTCATGTGATGAATGATGAAACAATTTATAACATAGAAATGCATGTAACCTAAGGTTAATTAATTAGTTTTAAAATGGTTTTAGAACTGGAATTAATTAGACCTAAAGTTATCTAGTTCTAATAAGATTAGAATTAGAAAACTAATAATTTATAAACTTTAATTAAAGAGGGACTCTGACTAAGGAAGGTTCTGACTAGGTTGGGGTACTTAAGCTGACGGAAATGGAACACCCCTACCTGGGAACTGACCTGGGAGTGAATTTAATCTAGAGATTATAAATTATCTTTCGTGAGTGGCGTTTATTAAAAGTTAATAAATTTAACTCATAGACCTAGGATTATTAAATGGTTAATAGACTTAGGTAATTCCAGTATAATTATTATATTGGTAGACTTAGGTCATATTGTTTTAGCCGAAATATGCCTAAGTATAGGTATAC
This sequence comes from Trichosanthes cucumerina, assembly GCA_036507285.1. Classification (NCBI taxonomy): domain Eukaryota; kingdom Viridiplantae; phylum Streptophyta; class Magnoliopsida; order Cucurbitales; family Cucurbitaceae; genus Trichosanthes; species Trichosanthes cucumerina. The sequence continues at coordinate 24,704,712 of CM071836.1, read as the reverse complement.
CCAAACTGTTTAAAATACTTAGTGAGAGTGAAAAGGTATATATGATATATCAATTTCCTCTTACGCTCTCCGCAAAGTTCACACCGTGAGATTTATGCTCGGCCTCTTGATGTCAATAGGGCATCCCCATTTGGATGGTGTTTGCAGAAATCAAGAGCAAGGTGAATGGAGAAAGTATTTATAGTAAGTGAGAGAAGGAAGTGTGTCAACACATCCTACGGTCTCCTCCATTAGGTTGGATCGTCAGATTCCCATGTTGCGCCTGCAGGTTGCCCGAAGTAGCACCATCCATTCGGAGGGATGTAACATGGGATTCGGAACAACTCAAACTCCAGAAATGGATAGTGTCTCTTAGGTCCATTCCCAGCTTTGTCTCTCCAGATCGGTAGCAGTGTTGGGGCCGACCTCTGAGGTCTGAAAATGGCGGGTCACACTTACAAGAATTGCTAAGTGTTAGTAAATTCTTGACCAAAGTAGCGATAACTAGAATGTTATAGGAATAAGAGTTATTCCGGTGTTAGCATTTAGTCCAGAATGTCTTGGTTCGGTGAAGGAGTGATTGATCGCCTCGGTAGAGTTGCTGTTCGACTCACTGAAGTATCGTTGCAAAAACAATAATGAGTTTATGGGTACATTATTACTTTTGCTAAATTCTTAAATTGGATAGGTTACAAACAATTCACTAATTTGGTAGATTTTTGCCCCTATTTTTGAAATACACTTTGTATGGAGAGAAAATAAAGCGTTTTTTGAGCCAAAGCATTCGTGGAGGTTCGAGATCGAAGACGGGAGCTAGGAGACGAAGAACCGACATCGACACATAAGTTTAATTTCATTTTCTTTCAGATTGTAACATTGTTTTAAGACGTTTCCTACATGTTTAGCTTAATTTTCATGTGATTTAGAGTAGCTAAATGTTGTAGTTTGGATTTGATTTACTTGTGAAGACTTTCTTACTATGAATTGAAGCATGTTTTGTTCTTATTTTTGGCGATTCGTTCTTAGCTCTTAATTTGTTGGTTTAAGTGGACTCGAGAGATAAAACATGAATTAGAGCAAAGTTGTCAAAACCCTTAGGAATCTGGCATGAGAATGACTAAGAAACTTAAGGGAAACACATAAAGAAGTTGTTGAATGTCATGCATGTCGTAGGTTCATATGGAGACTATGGAGTTTATTACATGTGTGAGGCTCACTAAGAATCGAGAGGTTTTCTTGAGTATTTTGCTTCTTGTTTATAAATTCATCTTGTTGGTTCATTGCATGTGTTAGTTAAGTCATTAACTTGTAAAATCACTTTCCTCAAATCTATCAATTCGTGTCTCCATGTGTTAGTCTATTGTTTGTTTTACTTTCAATCACCTATCCATGTTATGTTTCTTTAGCTAAAATTGAGAATTAGTATCTTGGTAATTAATTAATCTAGAAACCAATTCTCGAGAACGATACTTGGACTCTTAAATCACTATACAAAACTTGACCCATACACTGTGGTATTGCATAATCATAAATTATACGCAACAAGTTTTTGGTGCCGTTGTCGAGGAATGACGATTATTTAGATTAATTAATATTAGAAGAAAATTTGAAATTTTAGACTAAAGTGTGTTTTTCTTTATTTGTTTTTGTGTGCTTGTTTGTTTCCTTATTTGTTTTATTTTAGTTTTGTGTGTTTTGAGTCTTGATACCTTGTTTTGGTTGTGTTACTGTTGCGTAGAATTATTTTATTATATTGCAGTGTACGGGTCAAGTTTTAGTATAGTGATTTATGAGTCCAAGTATCGTCCTCGGGAATGGGTTTCTGGATTAATTAATTACTAAGGTACTAATTCTCAATTTTAGCTAAAGAAACATAACATGGATATTTGAATTGAAAGTAAAAACAAGCAATCAAACAAACATGTGGAGACACGAATTGATAGAATGGTGGGAAGTGATTTTACAAGTTAAAGACCTAACTAACACATGCATTGAACCAATGAGATGAAATTATAAACAAGAAGTAAAATACTCAAGAAAATCTCTCGATTCTTAGTGAGCCTCACACATGCAATAAACTCCATAGTCTCCATATGAACCTATAACATGCATGACATTAAGCAACTTCTTTATGTGTTTCCCTAAGATTTCTAAGTCATTCTCATGCCAAAATTCTAAAGGTTTTGACAAATTTGTTCTAATTCAAGCTTTATCTCTCGAGTCCACTTAAATCAACAAATTAAGAAGTCAAGAACTAATTGTCAAAAATAAGAACAAAACATTCTTCAATACATTGTAATAAAGTCATAACAAGCAAATCAAATCCTAACTACAATGTTTAGCTACTCTAAATCACATGAAAAATCAGACTAAACAAGTAGAAAACGTCTCAGAATGCTATTACAAATTGAAAGAAAAGGAATTTAAACTTAGGTGTCGATGCCGGTCCTTCGTCTCCGAGCTCCCGTCTTCGATCTCGAACCTCCACGAATGCTTTGGCTCCCAAAATCACTCTTTTCACTCTTCTTACAAAGTGTATTTCGAAATTAGGGCAAAACTCTACCAAATTCGGCTTCGTTGTAATGAAATCATAAGGATACATTTATAGAAGGAATAGGTGCAGCGTTGCAACGCTAGGGACAGCGTTACAGTAACGTTGTACCCCTAGGCGGTGGCGCGATATGGAAATAATCGATGGCGCGTTGCGGTGAGGACGGCGTTGCAACGTCGCTACCCTAAGCGCGCGCGCCCTTATCGATCTGGCGTTGCGGCGCTGCGCAAAGCGGCGTTAACGCCTCGTGTGGCTTCTCACGCGTGCTTTTCTATCGAGATAGCGTTGCAATGCTATCGCCTGGGGTCTTCAAAGCCTTTAAACAACAAGCATGGCGTTGCAACGCTGTGCGTGGCGTTGCAACGCCATCACCTCGGGTCATCATGCTTGGATTGATCTTTTCTCTCCCAAATGGTATTATTTTTAGCTCCAAATAGCCTCGTTATGATCCCGAGTGATCCAAATTGTCTCCAATAGCTCTGTTTAAGCTCTTAACCTGAAATTGAATGAATTAAACACGTAAAAACCCTGAAATTATCATGAAACTAGCAATAATTAAGCCTAAGGATAGCACATTTTGTGTGCTATCAGTTACTATTGTGTAGAAGTCTTGTTGTGAAATTCTGATTTTTTAAGCATGACTTTGCATGATTTTAATTCCCCACCATTCTATTGTCCCTCTCAGGACCCTAGGTATGTGCATCATGATTTCTCTGAATGTCATATGTCTAATTTTTACCATTCTACACCTGAAATTGATAAAAATCCTTGTGATGGTAGTTGTTTAGGCAATTGGAACCATAATTCTTCGTACCTTGACCAACCTAATGAAAACTCTTCTCTTGTGGACCAATTAATGGAGTATACCTTAGAATTGAAAATTAAAAATTTGGTTCATAACGAATTAGAAAGGTTGAATAGGCTAGAAACTGAGGTGATAGGACTTTGGGAAATAGTACAGGATTGGGCTCAGTATCTCAATCAACTAGTAATCTCCCTTAAGGCTTTACAGGAATAATTTCTTATCCTTACCACTGAGAATGTGCCCCCTAGGAGGACTTGTTCATACGATAGTGAGGATAGTTTGGGGGAGACTGAGACACACCATAAACAGGATAGTGAGGTAGACATTGTTGACACAATTATTCCCACAGGGAAGATTCAGGTGATAGAGGTCGAGGCTGAGAAATCTTTTTCCCTTTTGACTCCAGAAATTTCCTTTAATCTTCATAGCCAATTGTCTTACACTTACGAGTCTTGCTTTGATTTTTATTCTTTTATTTCATTAAACAAAAATACCAAAAATAATTTTCTGCGGTGCCCAAGAGAAGCAGGATAGCCTTTTAGACTTAGAAGGCTATATCAATTCGAGCAAGAAGGGCCCAAAGAAACATGAGCAGTTTTATGTGCCTTGATAAGTCACCGTCTAACTAAAGACGTTAAAGAAAGCGTTTCTTGGGAGGCAACCCATGTTTTATGTTTTATGATTTTTATTTTTGTATTTGTCTTCTTTTATGTTATTTTCTAGTTGTTTGTGTTTTTGTTTAATTTCTTTCTTTTTGTACCTCCAGGTGCATGCCTAAGGGGAAAACTGTAGACTTGCACCCTTTTGATCCTGAGATCGAGAGGACTTGTAGGAGACTCCTAAGGGAAGGAAAAGCAAAACCTCAGATTATGGCTGATCAGGAGCTCATCAATAACCCTAAACCTATCAGGGAGTATTTCCAACCTGTGTTTAATTCTGAGCAAGCTAGAATAGTCTATGCCCCTATAAATGCTAATAATTTTGAACTTAAGACATTATACAAATGGTTAGAGAAGGTGCTTTTAGAGGATTAGCCACAGAAGATCCTAACTCACACTTACAGAATTTCTTAGAAATCTGTGGTACATTTAAAATGAATGGTATCTCTGATGATAATATTCGCTTACGTCTCTTTCCTTTCTCTTTGCAGGGTAGAGCCAAAGAATGGCTAGGGTCCCTTCCCTCAGGCAGTATCACTTCCTGGAAGGAGTTGGCCCAAGCCTTCATGACCAAATTCTTTCCACCTGTGAAAGCTGCAAAGTTAAGGACGAAGATAGGAACATTCAGGCAGTAGGAGGGAGAACAACTATTTGAGGCTTGGGAAGGTACAATGACATGCTTAGGAGGTGCCCACAACATGGCTACCCAGATTCGCTCCAGGTACAATTGTTTTACAATGGACTGGAAGGTAAGACCAGGACCATTCTGGATGCCACTGCTGGAGGGGTTTTCATGGCAAAGACTGTGCCAGAAGCACGTGCCCTCCTCGAGGAAGTGTCAACTGCCAGCTATCAGTTGCCTACAGACAATAACAGATCTAAGCTAGTAGTTGGATTATATCTACTGGATGAGGTAACCTCTCTTAGATCGCATATGGCATCTCTCATTCATGCCCTGAATAATTTTGCAGGATCACAACAAACAAGGATGTCCTCTCAATACTCCCAACCCAATGGAGAATCCACTATTGAGCAACTACACTACCTAAACAACAGAAGCAACAACTATGGAGGAAGCCAGACTGAGAATAACCTCCCAACACATTATAATCCAGGTTTGAGGTATCATGAAAATTTCTCTTATGCTAACAACAAAAATGTGTTGAATCCTCTTACAGGGCATGCTTCTACATCAGAGAGGAAACCATCTCTGGAAGAGACATTGCACTCCTTCATAGCTGAATCCAGAAGTCGGTCCAATCAGCTGGAGAATGCAGTCACCAATCTATCTGGTATAGTGACCAGTCATGGAGCCGCAATAAAAGAATATAGAGACCAGATTGGCCAAATGAACACATCATCACCGTGCAACTGCAAGTAAGGAAAGAAACACCTTGAGTGAGTACAGTCTAGCTAAAGACGTTAAACAAAGTGATTCTTGGGAGGCAACCCAAGCTTTACATTTTTGTTGTTTTCTGTCTTTTGTTTGTTTTAGTTGTTTTCAGTTCTTAGTTTAATTACTAGTTGTTGTTTTGCTTTGTAGGTTGTGACGATGCCTTTCTTCGTTGAAATCCATGCTCCCATTCTGAGGAACTCCAACACACATGTTTTGGCTATCTAAGGAACTCAGAAAGATCTCCATCACCCAGGACAGTATTGTTCACTCTTACCCTTATACTTAAATAGTGCTTATTTCTGCAAACATTGGGGACAATGTTTAGTTTAAGTTTGGGGGTGGGATGTTGTTTATTTGTTGTGACTGTCCTGAGTATATGTTGAATTGTTGATTGATCTTTTGCATAAGTTTGATCATGATAGCCTAGGATGAGTTATAATTGGAAATATTTGTGATTCTGCTGAAACTTGAGAGCATAATATGAATTTGAGTTAATTTAAATTTTTTTTTGAGTTTTTCCTGCACTATTATGAAAATAGCCTGTGTTCCTGTAGTTTTGAAATGCTTAGAACAAAGTTATTAGGTTTAGAAGTTTGATGTCACCTCGATAGGTCTGAGAACTGATTTGAGAGCTAAACTGCAGGATAGTGTGAATGACAATATGAAGTGCATGATCTGTAAAATTTGTGCACTATGTGAAAAATTTTGTTTGGATTTTGTTGTTTGTTTGCTAAATAAAAAAATTCGTGAGGGCAAAAAGAGCTACTTTCACTGTGATCAGTTAGGCCACTCATTGAGCGAGTGCTCTGGGTAAGGGTCCCTGCAGTGGATGTGTGAAAGCTAGTGTCCTTGCACAAAAAAAATGAGAAAATAGAAAAAGTGATAAAAAGTGAGTAAGTGTTGAGTAGAGTTATTTAATCCTTGAATGTGGGGAGGCTCAAAGATTAGTAATTATGACCAGTGTAGGGGAAAGTTGAATGAAGAGCCTAATAAAGTTGATCCGGGCTTAGTAAAAATGAAGGGAACATAGGTTAATCACACACACACGTAGGAACACTTAGGAACAGTTTTAAATTGCTTGTTGAAGTGTTATGTTTGAATGTTTCCTAGGATTACTAGATTTTCTCTTAAATTTATGAGGCTTGAATCAAATGTATGTATAAGAACAATCCAATGTTTAATTCTGTTTTTGCTCGGGACTAGCAAAAGTTTAAGTTTGGGGGTGTTTGATAGCACACAAAATGTGTTATCCTTAGGCTTAATTAATTCTAGTTTTTTGTAATGATTTCAGAGCTTTTACGTGTTTAAAGTACTCAATTTAAGGTTAAGAGCACAAACAAGACAATTGGAGACATTTTGGATCACTCGGGATCGAAACGAGGCTATTTGAAGCTTAAAATAACATCAATTGGAAGTGAAAGGATCAAACCAAGCTTGAAGACCCAAGGTGATGGCGTTGCAACGCCATGCAGAGCATTGCAACACCGAACGTGCAACCATGGAGCATTGAAGAGCACTGCCGATAGCGTTGCAACGCTATCTCGATAAGAAGGCGCATATGAAGATCCGTGTAGGTAGCGTTGCAACGCTGCCTTGTACGTCGCAACGCTACTTCGATAGAGAGGTGCGTGCGTTAGGGTAGCGGCGTTGCAACGTTGCCCTCAGCGTTGCAACACCATCGATATTTTCCATAAGTGATACACGTCTAGGGTACAGCGTTGCAACGCTGTACCGTTGACGCGTTGGGATTTTTGTCCTAATCTCGTGTTTGTAAATTACTGTTGGAAATTAATAAGAGTTATTTATTTCATTACTTTGTGTCTTGCAATATTTACAATTTTTTCCAATAAACTAAACTCTAGGGTCATTGAATTTATGAGAGAACTAGAACTTGAACGGGGTGTAGTGGACGCACAGGGAGGATCACGTTCGAGTTAATGACCTGAACGGTCTACAATATATGGATAGGGTTGGAGACCTAATCTTGGATACACTGTGGATGCGGCCCGCTTTGTATTAGATACAAACGAGGTGATCTGACTTGTTCATGTGGTTGACATGCGAGTGGGGGCATCTTGTGGAATGAGATTGTACAAGACTGGACCGTGAATTATTAAACCTACTGATGTAACACCGTTGACAGTGAGGACTAATAACCGTAGATGACCATTAGTGACTCGACACGAATCCCGAGCGTGATACGGACTCACATGCTGCGAGAGTGCATCCTTTGACTAGTACGGGTGAGGGTGGTCACGATTACTCGCCTAATATGCCTATCTTCTCGAGAGAGCGAGGACCAAGTAGGAGGTCAGGAACTTAACTCACGCGAGATGGAATTCACTCGTTCCGCCTTTAGGAAACTAGAGGGGTTGTTCTCTCTTAAATCGTCTCTAGGGGCTTGGACAACGGCGCCCACCTTCTCACTTTGGCAGAGAAGGGTGTTGTGTATGGTTGGACCATCATAATGTGTTGTTCATTAGAGGAGTAGTGGGGACTTAAGGAACAAGAGGTAGACATAGGGGTAAAACGGTAATTTGACCCAGCCGTGTCTATGAACAACCTGTGAAGGGTCGACTCATGGGCATTGGTTATATTAGTGGACACGTAATATTCTGCACTGACGGGAGTGCAGCTACGGGCTATAGTGGAGTGTTACCGTAGCTAATGAATGTTGATTAACCGGGTCAAAGAGTTTGATAGGTTAATTTTGGATCATTAGAGCTCGTCACTGTAGGTCCATTAGGTCTTTCAGTTGGCTCAATCTGGGTTAAAAGAAGGGTTAATATTTTGGTATGAAAGTGAAGTGTTTAATTTCACTTAGAGGCATTTATGTCATTTATATGAGATATGAATGATATAATATATAGTTTAATGTGAATGAGATTCATAATAAACTATAGGTTAGCCTAATTGTTGAATTATGGCTAATTGGGAAAATTAATTGAGAGAAATTAAATTGGATGTGATTCAATTTAATTAATCCACAATTATAGCAAATGTGATTTGTAATATGAGATATGAGATATCTTATATTATATGGTTATGCAAATGTGATTTGCATAACCTATGGTTGTGGTAAAATGGTAATAATGTGGAGATTTTAACTCCATCAATTTCACCTATTTAAACCCTTTGCAAGAAGGGATTAGTAACTCATTCTCTCATTTTTTGATTTTCATCAAAGAGAAGAGATTAAAAATTCTCTCAACTCTCTCAATTCTCCTCCCTCTCCAAAAACCAAAAAGTCCCACAACTTTCCTTCTTCCAAAGGAAGAACAACCGAGACTCTGAGTGGTTGTGTTTGGGTTTTGTTCGAGAGAAGATTTCATTGAGATCGAGAAGCACGAAGTGTTCGTGATAGAGGAAGGAACTTTGAAGAACTGTCTACAACAAGTAAGTATACTCTTCTTACTGTTTTTTCCTTCCTCTTTTGTATGTTTAACGTAAATCTAAACGTTAGATCGTTTTAACAAATTTCAAGTAGCGTAACGATACCTTGACGATTCGATCGTCTTCCGCTACGGGGAGATTCTCATTCCCTCCAATTGGTATCAGAGCCATTTCGATGGTTCTTCGTTATGCACTAATTTTGTTAAAATAGGTGGGTAAAATGCCTTAATTTATGTGATAAATTGTTGGCTTGCATAATGGATGTTTCGGTTTTTGGCACTATAATAGATTTACAATTTTATGTTGATGAGATCAATGTAAGGGCCCGTTGTTTTTGGGCATTTTGTTGTAAATCGAGTTTGTAAGTCCGAGTCGTTTGTGGCAAGAGTTGCTGTGAAGAAATTAGAGCGGAAACGGGTGAAAATCGATGAAGAATAACAAAGGAGTTTGTTGTTCTGTCGATGGCGTTGAGACGCTGTTCTTGGGTGTCTCAACGTCATTCTTGCGGACGGAGGCCCTGCTGCAGAGCAGCGTTGCAATGCCACGGTGTGAAGCACGCTGATCTTGATGTTGGACGCTGTCCACGGTGTTGCAACGCCGCACGCGTAGTTGGAGCGATTGCAGAGGCAGTTTCGCGTAGTGGGAACGGTTTATTTCAAGAAGTGGGCGGTTATTTTCATATTTTCTTTATTTTATAAATGTAAAATGTATTTTATTTTATTTATATAATTATTTTATTAAATAATATTAATATAAGTGTTATATTAATGTTATTTAATTAAATAATTGCCCCTAGGTGCTAAAAACCGGTCCATTTTTGCTATTTAATTATTTTATGCATGAGATGTATGAATTAATTAAATTTCTATGTGCATAATATATGTCATATAGATTTAAAATCCCACCTTAGGTTAAACATATTCATGCATCATTAATATTATAAGAGTTATAATATATAGTTTGCATGATAGATTATATTATAAGAGTTATAATATAATTAAATGCATGTTTAATTTAATTAATATAAGTGTTATATTTTTTAGATTAAAGTATGCTCATGCATTTATATTCATGTGATGAATTAATTTATGTTATAGTATATACTTATTCATGTGATGAATGATCAAGCACTATAACATAGAAATGCATGCAACCTAAGTTAATTATTAGTTTTAAAGAGTTTAGAACTTGAATAATTAGACTTAGGTTTTCTATTTTCTAATGAGATTAGAAATTAGGAAATCAAAGTTTAGTCTATGAATGGAGACTGATTAGTAACTCTGTCTAAGGAAGGTTTTGTCTAAGGCTGGGGTATTTAAGTTGATGCTTGGGAACACGCCTACCTGGAAACCGACCTATGAGTGAATTCGGTCCGGAGATTCTTAGATTTTGCTTATCGTGAGTGCCGCTAATTAAAAGTGTTTTAATTTACTCACATAGACCTAAGTAATAATGTGATTATAAACTTAGGTTAATGCCATATAAGAGTTATATTGGTAGACTTAGGTAAATTCTAGCCGGTTTATCTAGGTCAATCCCTATTAAAATTAAAGTGTTGAGTGGGAGGAAATAAAGTGTATGAGATACATTTAATTTTTCAACCACAAATCTATACTCGGCCTCGTGGCGCAAATGGGAACGTCCCCCTTCGGGTGGCATTTGTATAGGTCAATATCATCGTGGATGGAGAGAGTACTTATAGTGAGTGGGAGCGGGACTTGTGAAAATGGGACCCACGGTATCTTCTTTCGATTCACACCGTGAGACGCCTATGATCCGCCTGCTAGTTTGGCTTGGACCAGACAAACCCTTCGGAGGGCCTGATCATGGGAGTCGGAACACCGTGAATTCCAGAAAGGGATACAGTTTCCTAGTTGGTTTTCCTTCTTGGTTCACCCTTCGGTGGCTATTGTTTGGATGGATGCTTGGAAACTTAAAGATTGAGGGTGACACTCACAGAATTCGTTAAGTGTTAATGAATTTGACCGAACAATGGTAATTAGACGGCTAATGGAATAAGAGTTATTCTGGGATTAGGGTCTGATCGAGAAAGTCTCGTCCTAGAGGAGGAGTGTTCTGTTCACCCTTCGGTGGCGGTCATTCTAAACCTTTAGGATATCATTGCAAAATTTTGAATGACCTAGGGATCATGAAACATTTTTTGCTAAAACTTGATTGGATTTCAAAAGTTTTTTGCGAGACTAACACAAAGTTTTCTTAATTTTTCAGCTTAAAACATGTCTTGCGCAATTATAGCTCTACTCGCGTCCGATAAACTAGTGGGAGATAATTACCAAACTTGGAAAAACAACATAAACACAATTTTGGTAATTGATGACATTAAGTTCGTGCTCTCTGAGGAGTGTCCTCAGATGCCAGGCTCGACTCCATCGCGAAGTGTTCATGATGCATACGATCGATGGATCAGGGCCAATGAAAAGGTCAAGGTCTATATCATTGCCAGCATGTCTGATGTTTTGGAAAAGAAGCATGAACTGATGGTCACCGCTAAGGAGATCATGGAGTCCTTGCAGGAAATGTTTGGAAACAAGTCCTTTCAGGTCCGGTATGACTCGCTCAAATACGTCTTCAACGCACGGATGAAAGAGGGGTCGTCTGTCCGTGAACATGTTCTAGACATGATGACCCACTTTAATCTAGCTGAGATGAACGGGGCTTCGATCAACGAGTCGAGCCAGGTCAGTTTTATTTTGGAGACTCTTCCGAAGAGTTTCCTTCAATTTCGTAGCAATGTTGTTATGAACAGAATTAGCTACACTCTGACTACCCTCCTCAATGAGCTACAGAATTTCCAGTCCTTGAATAGAGTCAGGGCACCGAAATCTGAGGCAAATGTTGCCTACAGGTCTTATCACAGGGGTTCGACCTCTGGGACTAAACCTGTTGCTCCTTCACGCCCGAAAGGGAAGAAGAGAATGAAGAGGGGAAAAACTGACCGAGTTGCCGCCCAGAAGGGCAAGAAGGTCAAGGAAGTTGCAGAAAAAGGAAAATGTTTCCACTGCAATGGGGGCGGTCACTGGAAGAGAAACTATCCTAAATTCCTAGCCGAGAGGAAGAATCAAGGGGATTGATTCCTGGCAGCCGCTGCGAGAGGGTGAGGTGACTCTATGGGTTGGATCCGGGGAGCTTGTCTCTGCTGCAGCGATTGGCACGGTGAACCTTCATTTTGGCGGAAAGTACTTATTATTAGATAATTTGAACAATGTATATCTGTTTCCTTTGAATCCAATAAAGCGTTTATTTCTTTCAAAGCCAATCTTATTTGTTCAGATTCACTAGAGCATAATCTGTATGTTTTAAAACCTAATTCGGTCAAAAGTGTTTTGAATACTGAATTATTTAAAACTGCAGAAACATGAACTAAAAGAGCGAAAGTTTCTCCTAAAGAAAATGTCCATCTTTGGCATCTACGGTTAGGCCACATTAATCTCAATAGGATTGAGAAACTAGTGAAGAGTGGACTTCTAAACGAGTTGGAAGAAAACTCTTTACTGGTGTGTGAGTCATGCCTTGAGGGCAAAATGACCAAACGTCCTTTTAGTGGAAAAGGATATAGAGCCAAAGAGCCCCTTGAGTTAGTACATTCTGACCTCTGTGGTCCGATGAATGTTAAAGCTCGAGGTGGTTATGAATACTTCGTGTCTTTCATAGACGATTACTCGAGGTATGGATATATTTACCTAATGCACAAGAAGTCTAAAACTCTTGAAAAGTTCAAGGAGTACAAGACTGAGGTTGAGAACCTCTTAGGTAAATCGCTTAAAACACTTCGATCGGATCGAGGTAGAGAGTACATGGACACTGAATTCCAGGACTATATGATAGAACACGGAATTACGTCCCAACTCTCAACACCTGGTATGCCACAGCAGAATGGTGTATCGGAGAGGAGAAACAGAACCTTGTTGGACATGGTTCGGTCGATGATGAGCTATGCTCGTCTCCCTGATTCTTTTTGGGGTTACGCAGTGGAGACTGCGATTTATATTTTAAACAACGTTCCGTCGAAGAGTGTTTGTGAAACACCTTTCGAGCTCTGGAGTGGACGTAAAGGCAGTTTACATCACTTCAGAATTTGGGGATGCCCGGCTCACATGTTGGTGTCAAATCCGAAAAAGTTGGAACCCCGTTCGAAATTATGCCTATTCGTAGGTTACCCTAAAGAGACTAGAGGTGGTCTATTTTACGATCCTAAGGAAAATAGGGTGCTTGTGTCGACAAACGCCACTTTCCAAGAGGAAGACCATGTCAGAGATCATTTACCAAGGAGTAAAATTGTGCTAAATGAAATGGACAATACATTTGCTGATGGGGCTAGTACGTCAACAAGCGTTGTTGATCCTAGCACGTCTAGTCAAATCCGTTCCCAAGGGTTGGGAATGCCTCGACGTAGTGGGAAGGCTGTGAGACAGCCTGATCGCTACATGGGTTTAGCTGAAACCTCAGTTGTCGCTCCTGACGATGACTGTGAGGATCCATTGACCTATGATCAGGCAATGGTTGATGTTGACAAAGACGAGTGGATTAAAGCTATGGACCAGGAAATGAAGTCTATGTACTTCAATTCTGTCTGGGAGCTTGTAGATCAACCGAATGGGGTCAAACCTATTGGTTGCAAATCGATCTACAAGCGTAAACGTGGCGTAGATGGGAAGGTGCAGACCTTCAAAGACCGACTAGTGGCAAAGGGTTTTACCCAGGTTGAAGGGGTTGACTATGAGGAGACCTTTTCACCTGTTGCCATGGTAAAGTCGATCAGGATCCTTCTGGCCATTGTCGCGTATTATGACTACGAGGTATGGCAGATGGACGTCAAGACAACCTTTTTGAATGGCAAACTTGATGAAACCATCTACATGGACCAGCCCAAAAGGTTCATTGCCTAAGGCCAAGAGCAAAAGGTTTTCCGGCTTCATAGGTCCATTTATGGGCTGAAACAAGCTTCGAGGTCTTGGAATATAAGGTTTGATGAGGCGATCAAATCTTATGGCTTTGATCAAAATGTCGACGAGCCTTGTGTCTACAAGAAAATCGTTGACAAAATTGTCGCATATTTAGTGTTGTATGTGGACGATATTCTTCTCATTGGGAATGAGGTAGAATTTCCTACTGACGTTAAGAAGTGGCTAGCTTCGCAAATCCAAATGAAAGATTTGGGAGAAACTCAGTATGTTCTAGGTGTTGGGATTTATGCCCTAAACTTGTGTAATTATGATCAATTAAATAAAGTGTTATTTGTTTTGATAGAATTACAGTCTTGCTTTAATAAATCTAATGAACTAAGCTCCAAGGTTATAACATTTATCTTGAACATCAGTGTAGTGGACACTATTTGGGTTGAGTTCAAGAATATAACCTAAATGGTCTATGGTATAAGAATAAGGTTGGAAACCTCATTCTGATAACACCATGGATGCGACCAACTTTGTAATTAGTACAAATGAGGTAATCCAACTCATTCATGTAGTTGACATGCGAGTGAGGGCATCCTGTATAAAGAGTTCATACAAGACTGGATCGCAAATTATTAGTCTAACCAGTGTAACACCGTTAATAGGATAAGACTAGTAATTTATAGATGGTCATTAGTGACTCGACCTGAATCCTGAGCAAGTTAAGAACTCCTGCTTATAGGGGTTTTTCCTTAGACTAGTATGGGTGAGAGTGGCCTGTAGCCGACTCAATAAGTTTACCTTCTCAGGGACAGAACCTCGTAGGTAATGGGAACTTAACTATGCAAGATGGAATTCACTCATTCCTATACTAAGGAATTAGATAAGTTGTTCCCTTAAGAATCGACTCGTGTCTTGAACAACGGGGGCCCCGCCTCTATGAGGGTATGAGTCTAAGGTAGGACCTTAGACTTGTTGTTCATTAGAGGATCGGTGGTGCTTAAGGAGCAAAGAGGTAATCACGGGGTAAAATGGTAATTGACCCAGTGTGATTACGAACAACTGTGAAGGGTCGAATCATGGGTAATGACTATATCATGGACACAATATTATCTCTGAGTGAGGAGAGTGCAACTACAAGTCTATAGTGGAGTGACTTGTAGTTAATGAATATTGATAAACCTGGATCAAAGAGTTTGATCGATTAATCTCACATCATTGGAGCTCATGAACTGTAGGTTTATTAGATCCATCAGTTGGCTCAACATGGTAATATTTACGGTATAAAGTTAGGAGTGAAATTGAAGTGTTCAATTTCATACATGAGGAGTTATATCAATTGTATATGATATAATTGATATAATATATAGTTTTAATGTGAATTAGATTCATATATAAACTATATACTAAAGAGAGATTAAAGGAGGGGTAGGATGGTCATTTCCATCCTATTTCTCTATATATATGGTTGCATGAGATGCAACTAGGTTAAGGTTTTACAAACTCTTTTGTTGTGTTGTTGGAAGAGTTCCAAAGCACACATCTCTCACACAAAAATACCTCACCTCTCCTAAAGAGAACCCACCTTCCACCCTCACCTAGTGAATAACGGAGAAGATCTGGTGGTCGTGTCTTCGTACATTCGTGTTCTTGTCGCTGAGATCGAGATCGTGGGAGAGTGGAGCACTTGAAGAAAGGTTCTTCAAAGGTAATTTTCTTGTTGTCCATTCTATTTACATGCTTAATCTAGTTATATTTATTATGGAATTTATCGTTGTAACTAAATCAAGAGCGCGCGATGCACAATCGCTTCCGCTGCGGGACTACGATTCCCTTCAATTGGTATCTGAGCCAAATTGCGTTCTTGATTTATGTTCTGAATTTTTCAAGAACAAGGTGGGATTTACTGTTTTTGCATGAGATGTATGAACGGTTTTGCAAAATTAGATGTTTTCAATTTTGGCACTTAAATTTACAATTTCTATTGAATCGTTCAATGTAAGGGTCCGGTGTTTTGGGTAATTTTAATTGTAAATCGAGTCTGTAAGTCCGTGTCGATCGAGGCAAAGCGGTTGCTGAGAAGATCGGAGCAAAAATGTGCAAGGAATAGCGGGTTCCATTTGTTGTCTGTGTGCAGCGTTGCAGCGTCAAGCGATTTGTGAAGGAGCGCGCGAGGAGGCGACAACGTTGGTAACGTCGTAATTGGCGTTATGCTCTGAGGCGTGAGCGTTGCGCAACGCCGCGTAGAAGACGACAAGGAGCGGCGTTGCAGCGTAACTGCTATATCACGCAACGCCGAGGCGCGTTCGTGAGATTTCAGCAATGGGCGAAAAAATAGATTTTATTATATATATTAATTATAAAAACATTTTATATTTAATATATTTAATATATTTAATTTTAATTAATATAATTAGATTATATTAATTAAAATTATTTCTAGGGTGCCAAAATTGGTCTATTTTTGCTATTTTAATTATGCAATTGTTGTGTAACTATTGCCATGCATAGTGTATGCTTTTATTTTAGAAATCTCACCTTAGGTTAAGTATTTTCATGCATCATTTATAATATAAGGAGTTATATTATATAGTTTGCATGATTAATTAATATAAAGTGGTTATATTAATTTATGGACAACATTGACATGCATTATATTTCATGAGATGAATATGCTATGAATGTCTTATTATTCATGTGATGAATGATCAAGCACTATAACATAGTATGCATGTCACCTAAGGTTAATTATTAGTTTTAAAGTGTTTAGAACTTGGAAATAATAGACCTTAGGTTATCTAGTTCTAATTAGATTAGAATTAGGAACCAAGTAATTTATAAGCTATGATTAAAAGAGGAACTCTGTCTAAGGAAAGTTCTGTATAGGCTGGGGTATTTAAGCTGACGGAAATGGAACACCCCTACCTTGGAACTGACCTGGGAGTGAAATTTAATCAGAGTGTTTTATAAATTACAGTAGCGTCAGTGGGTTTATTAACGGGTTAATAAACTAGAAATCCTAGGTTTAATATAAGGAGTTATATTAACAAACTTAGGATAAAATCAATATAAGAGTTATATTGATTATCGATATAAGAGTTATATTAATAGAGTTAGGTAAAACCATTAGTCGGGTTTTAGCCTAAGTAAGATTCCTATAAACTTTAAAGTATTCAGTGGGAGGAAAAAGTGTATGAGATACATATTTTTCCACCTACACTATCTTCGGGAAGTTCACACCATGAGACTCATACTTGGCCTCGTGGCGCAAACGGGAGCGTCCCCCTTCGGATGGTGTTTGTATGAGTTAATATCAAGGTGAATGGAGAGGGTACTTATAATGAGTGGGAGCAGGCTTAGTGAAAATAAAACCTACGGTCTCTTTTGTCAGTTTACACCGTTAGACCACTATGGTCAGCCTGCTAGTTTGGCCTGAACAAGAAAATCCCTTCGGAGGGTTTGATCATAGGGGATCGAACACAGTAGACACCCGAAAAGGGATAAAGATTTCCTTAAACTATTTTCCAATCTAGTCCTCCCTTCGGCGGATTTTATTGGATCGAGACTCTAGGATCTAAAGAAAGAAGGTTACACTCACGGGGTACATAAGTTGTGTATGTATCCAGACCGAAAAATGGTAACTGAAACCTATAGGAATAAGAGTTATTCTGGTATTAGGTTTTGGTCAAGAGTGTCTTGATCCAGAGGAGGAGTATTTTTTATTACCCTTCGGTATCATACATTCTAAACCTTTGGAGTATCATTGCAAATTATAAATGGCCTAGGAATCATTTGATAATTAGCTAAAAACATGATTGGATTAGAGTTATAGCAACAAACTCATACAAGTTTGTTTGTAAATTTTTCAGCAAAAATGTCTAGCTCTATAATTTCCTTATTGCGTGCAGAAAAGTTAACCGGAGAGAATATGATGACATGGAAAAACAAACTCAACACTATATTGGTAGTGGATGATCTGAAGTTTGTACTAACTGAGGAATGTCCTCAGGTGCCAGGCTCGAATGCGTCACGAAATGTTCGTGAAGCATATGATCGATGGATCAAGGCCAATGATAAGGCCAAAGTCTACATGTTGGCAAGTATGTCTGACATATTAGCCAAGAAGCATGAGGGCATGATTACCGACAAGGAAATCATGGATTCTATGCAGTGTATGTTTGGACAACAATCCACACAGGCTCGACATAATGCCCTAAAGTACATATTCAACTCGAGGATGCCAGAGGGTACATTTGTTTGGGATCATGTCCTGGATATGATGGTGCACTTTAACATCGCGGAGTCGAATGGTGCTTCCATCGATGAGTCGAGCCAGGTCAGCTTCATTCTAGAAACCCTTCCAGATACTTTCCTGCAGTTTAGAAGTAATGTTGTTATGAACAACCTTACTTTTAATCTTACCTCCCTTCTGAATGAACTCCAGACCTTTCAGTCTTTGATGAAAATTCAGGGATCGAAAGGTGAGGCAAATGTTGCCAGTAGGAGTTATCACAGAGGTTCGACCTTTGGGACAAAAACAGTGGCTTCATCTTCTTCTAACTTGAGAGGAAAGAAGAAGAACATGAAGAAGGTTGGTAAAGGGAAACAGTCGACAAACCGCGCCTTGTAAGGGCAAGAAAGTCAAAGGCGTTGCTGATAAAGGAAAATGTTTCCACTGCAACGAAGACGGGCATTGGAAATGGAACTGTCCGAAGTACATTGCAGAAAAGAAGAAGGAAGGTAAATATGATTTACTTTGCCTAGAAGCTTGTTTAGTGGATAATGATAAAACAACTTGGATACTTGATTCAGGTGCCACTAATCATGTTTGCTCTTCTTTTCAGGGAATTGATTCCTGGCAACAGCTACAACAAGGAGAGATAACACTCCGTGTTGGAAATGGAGAAGTCGTCTCAGCTGTTGCAGTAGGCACAATGAAGCTTTATTTTGGCAAGAAATATGTATTGTTGGACAATATATTAGTGATACCAGGGTTTACTAGAAACCTTATTTCCATTTCTTGCCCTATAGAACAATGTATTTTTGTTTCCTTTTCTATGACTAAAGTGTTTATTTTGAAGAAAGGTTTAGAAATATGTTCAGCTTCATTAGAAAATGGATTGTATGTTTTAAGGCCTAATTCGGTCAAAATGGTTTTGAAACATGAATTATTTAA
The DNA here is from genome assembly GCA_036507285.1 of Trichosanthes cucumerina. Classification (NCBI taxonomy): domain Eukaryota; kingdom Viridiplantae; phylum Streptophyta; class Magnoliopsida; order Cucurbitales; family Cucurbitaceae; genus Trichosanthes; species Trichosanthes cucumerina. The sequence goes on along the minus strand of CM071836.1, from coordinate 24,685,840 downwards.
AGCTCGCAAACGCACAAACTAAGAAACGTAAAATTTCTCCTAAAGAAAATGCTCATTTTTGGCATCTAAGATTGGGTCACATTAATCTCAATAGGATTGAGAGATTGGTAAAGAACGGACTTCTAAACGAGTTAGAAGAAAATTCTTTGCCAGTATGTGAATCATGCCTAGAAGGCAAGATGACTAAAAGACCTTTTAATGGAAAAGGTTATAGAGCCAAAGACCCTCTAGAGCTTATACATTCGGACCTTTGTGGTTGATGAATGTTAAAGCGAGAGGAGGATATGAATATTTCATCTCTTTTATAGATGATTATTCTAGATTTGGGCATATTTACCTAATGCACCACAAGTCCAAGCACTTGAAAAGTTCAAGGAATTCAAGATCGAGGTTGAAAATCAATTAGGTAAAACTATTAAAACACACTTCGATCGGATCGAGGTGGAGAGTACATGGATTTAAAATTCCGAACTATATGATAGAACATGGAATTACATCCCAACTCTCGACTCTCGCACACACCACAACAAAACGGTGTATCGGAAGGAGAAATAGAACCTTGTTGGACATGGTTCGATCAATGATGAGTTATGCTCATCTCCCTAGTTCCTTTTGGGTTTCTGCGTGGAGACTGCAGTATACATTTTGAATAATGTGCCCTCCAAAAGTGTTTCTGAAATACCTTTTGAACTCTGGAAAGGACGTAAAGGTAGTTTATGTCATTTCAGAATGCTGGGTCATCCAAAGCACATGTGCTTGTGACAAATCCAAAGAAGTTGGATTCACGTTCAAAATTGTGCCTATTCGTAGGCTACCCAAAAGAAACAATAGATGGTTTATTCTATGATCCTAAGGAAGATAAGGTTTTTGTGTCGACAAATGCCACTTTCTTGGAGGAGGACCACATAAGGGACCACAAACTAAAAAGCAAAGTAGTGTTGGGTGAGTTAGACGGAACAATAGAAAAGGTTGCTAGTAAGAACACTAGTACGTCAACAAGAGTTGTTGATACTAGTTTGTCCAGTCAAGAGAGTCCATCTCAAGAGTTGAGTATGCCTCGACGTAGTGGGAGGGTTATGTCTGACTTTGCCCGTTACATGGGTGGGTTTGTGAAACTCAAGTTGTTATACCGGATGACAATCTGCGAGGATCCATTGACTTATAATCAAGCAATGGTTGACACAGACAAAGACAAATGGGTCATAGCCATGGACCAAGATATGGAGTCGATGTACTTCAATTCTGTTTGGGATCTTGTAGATAAGCCTGATGGGGTAAAACCTATAGGTTGTAAGTGGATCTACAAGAGAAAACATGGTGTAGATGGGAAGGTACAAACCTTTAAAGCTAGACTAGTAGCAAAGGGTTATACCCAGGTTGAAGGGGTTGACTATGAGGAAACCTTTTCACCTGTTGCTATGGTAAAGTCTATCCGTATCCTTCTTGCCATTGCCGCATATTATGACTATGAGGTATGGAAAATGGATGTCAAGACAACCTTTTTGAATGGCAATTTTGAGGAAAACATCTACATGGACCAACCCAAAGGGTTTATTGAACCAGGACAAGAGCAAAAGGTTTGCAGGCTTAAAAGGTCAATTTATGGAGTGAAACAAGCCTCTAGGTCCTGAAATATAAGATTTGATGAGGCAATCAGATCTTATGGTTTTGACCAGAATGATGATGAACCTTGTGTCTACAAGAAAATCATCAATAGTCTGTCACTTTTGCTGGGATTTGTGCCCTACAACTCGTAGTTTGTAATTATGTTCTAATTAATGTAATAAAGTGTTATTATTTCAATAAAGTGTTATTCTTCGTTATCTACAAGTTTGCCTTTATTTTAACACTAAATCCAATAAACTAAACATCCAAGGTTGTTAAATGAATCTCTAATTGAATGTAATGTACATAAAAAGGATCTCGATTCGAGATACAACCTAAAGGGTCTATAGTTAGGGGATAAGGTTTGGGTACCTTTGATGGAGATCTGATCTCCTTGAGCAGCGGAAACGTGGTTTAGGATCGTTAATTGCTTGATTGTTTTCATTGACCCAAAAACCAGTACATTGATAAATAAAAAACAGAACAAGCATGAATTTCTAATCCTATTAGACATGGATGTTTACATGCAAACATACTAAGTTTAACAATTAAACTAAGAAGGAAGAGGAATAAACGTTTACCTTTGTAGACTCGCAGCAACTCCTTGCTCCAAGTAAATTCCAGAAAACCAGCAACACAACAACTCTCTGTTCTTCGAGCAGGAACACTATCACTTGGAAAACCCTCTATATCTCTGAGTGCTTAGACCTCTCCTTTGTGGGAAGGATTCCAACAATTGGGAAAATTTTTGGGAATGAGAGAGTGTGAGAGAGGGAATTCTTTTAGAGACCCTTCTCCAAAATTTTGCAGATCGATTGATCACTTTCTTCTTCTCACCAGGAGAAGAAGAAGCTTCAGTGGGCAACTCCCCACTCCCTATCGAGGGGGAGTTGGGGGGTAGTGGGAACGTGTCCTCCTGACACGTTTGCAATTAATATTATATTAATTAATCAAATATTAATTAATTAAATTAAATCATATTTAATTCAATTATAATATTAATTAAATTGATTAAATCATATTTAATCATTTTACCCTTTAACCTATAGTTTAATGTACAACCAGTGCACATTAAATTTTATCCTATAGTTTGTAAATGTGAATCACATTCACATTTGAATTTAATATTTGACTTCTTTCAAATATTTAATTCTCTCATGTAATTCAATATGAATCATATTCACATTAAATTTATAATATATAGTTCCAAAACTATATATTATATCGTATCAATATACATTAAATATATTCCCTAATGAATTTGAACATTTCAAATTCAAATGATCTAAGAACCCTTTACGAGCTAGAAGGTGGACCTAATGGACCTACTGGATCAAAAGCTCCAACGATACGAGATTGCTCGGTTAATCTCATTAACCTTCCAATCAACATTCGTTAAGCATGGAACACTCCACTAAAGTCCCCACAGTGCACTCTTCTCTTCGCAGATACATTTCGTGTCCATGGATATTGACCAATAACAAGACAAGTCAATCCTTCACGAATGTTCGCAACACCGGTGGGTCAAATTACCGTTTTACCCACAGGTTACATCTTGTGCCTTAAGTACCAGTGCTCCTCTAATGAACAATTTGTTTATGGTCCTACCAACAAAGCAGAGTCCCTCTCGGGCCAATGAGAGGGTCGGGCCCTTTGTTCAAGTCCCGGAGACACCACTTAAGGGAACATTCCTCTACTTACCTAGTAGGCGGGAAGGAGTGAATTCCATCTTGCTAAGTTAAGTTCCTAGCCGCTCACTCGGTCTTGTCCCCAAGAAGGTAGGCTTATTGAGTCGGCCGAATCGCCACTCTCACAATACTAGTCAAAGGACAATCCCCTCATGACGGGTGTTCGTGAACTCGCTCGAGATTGAGATCAAGTTGCCTAGGTCATCCTAGTGAAATAGAAACCTAACTAGTAAGCGGAGTTCTGACTAGAGGTTACTATTTCGTGGTCCGGTCTTATGTAATCTCATTACATAGGATATCCCCACTCACATGTCATCTACACGAACACGTTAGGATCACAGTGTTTGTATGAAATACAAAGTGGGCCACATCCATAGTTTAACCAGGGTAAGGTACCCAAACCTTATCCTAACTATAGACCCTTTAGGTTGTATCTCGAACCGAGATCCTTTTTATGTACATTACATTCAGTTAAAGATTCATTTAACAGCCTTGGATGTTTAGTTTATTGGATTTAGGGTTTAAATAAAGACAAACTCGTAGATAACGAACAATAACACTTTATTGAAATAATAACACTTTATTACATTAATTAGAACATAATTACAAACTACGAGTTTTAGGGCACAAATCCCACCAACCTTACCCTGGTAAAACTATAGATGTGACCCATTTTGTATTTGATACAAACATTGTGATCCTAACGTGTTCAAGTAGATGACATGTGAGTGGGAATATCCTATGTAATGAGATTACATAAGACCGAACCACGAAATAGTAATCTTTAGCTGTAACTCCGTTGACTAGTTAGGTTTCTATTTCACTAGGATGACCTAGGCAACTTGATCTCAATCTTGAGCAGGTTACGAACTCCTGTTCGCGAGGGATTGTCCTTTGACTAGTATGGGTGAGTGGTGGATTCATTCACTCAATATGCCTACCTTCTTGGGGACAAGACCGAGTGAGCGACTGGGAACTTAACTTAGCAAGATGGAATTAACTTCTTCCCACCTACTAGGGTAAGTAGAGGAATGTTCTCTTAAGTGGTGTCTCCGGGACTTGAACAAAGGGTCCGACCCTCTCATTGGCCCGAGAGGGACTCTGTTTGTTGGTAGGACCACAAACAAATTGTTCATTAGAGAAGCACTGGTACTTATGGTACAAGATGTAACCCAGAGGTAAAACGGTAATTTGACCCAGCGGGTGTTACGAACATTCATGAAGGATTGACTTGCTGTTGATGGTGATCCATAGACACAGAAATATATCTGCAGTGAGAAGAGTGCAGCTGTGGGACTTTAGTGGAGTGTTCCCACAGTTAACGAATGTTGATTAGGAGGTTAATGAGATTAACCGAGCAATCTCATATCGTTGGAGCTTCTGATCTGTAGGTCCATTAGGTCCACCTTCTAGCTCGTAAAGGGTTCTTAGATCATTTGAATTTGAAATGTTCAAATTCATTAGGGAATATATTTTATGTATTTAGATACGATATAATATATAGTTTTGGAACTATATATTATAAATTTAATGTGAATATGATTCATATTAAATTATATGAGAGAATTGAATATTTGAAAGAGTTTAAATATTATATTAAATGTGAATGTGATTCACATTTGAAAACTATAGGTTAAAATTTAATGTACATTAGATGTGCATTAAAACTATAGGATAGAGGGATAATTCATTAAATGTGTTTTAATATAAATTAAATATAGGATATTTAATTTATTTTGATTATTTAATTAATATGATTAATTAATTAAATAAGGAACGTGTCAGGAGGACACGTTCCCCCTCTCTCCCAACTCCCTATTCGATAGGAAGTGGGAGATGCCCTCTACTGGGTTTAACTTCTCCTGGAGAGAAGTGGTTGAATGATCTGCAACTTTGGGAGAATTCTCTCTAAAAGAATTCACTCTCTCTCACTCTCAAAATTCCCAATTTTTCCAAAAGTTTGAATCCTTCCCACCAAGGAGGATCTAAGCACTCAGAGATATAGAAGTGAAAGGAATGAAAATCCCCGCGCAACGGAAGACGATGGAATCGTCATGGTATCATTACGCTACTCGAGTTTTGTTAAAACGATCTAACTATTAGATCTAGGCTAAACATGCAAAAAGGAAAGGAAAAACAGTAAGATGAAGTAACTTACTTGTTGAAGACCCTCTTCAAGAACTCCTTTCCAGAAAATCACGAACCCTTCGCGAAGAACTCGATCTCAACGAACTCGTTCTCTTTTCACGATCAAGAACCAAACACAACCACTAAAAGCTTCTCGGTTGTTCTTCCTTTGGAAAGAAGGAAGTTTGTGGGAACTTCTTGATTTTGGAGAGGGAGGAGAGTTGAGAGAAAGGTTGAGAGAATTCTCTTCTTCTCTTTGATGAAAATCAAAAAATGAGAGAAAAGCATGCAATCCCTTCTTGCAAAGGGTTTTAAATAGTGGAATTGATGGAGTTAAAATCTCCACATAATTACCACTTCACCACAACCATAGGTTATACAAATCTCATTTGCCTAACCACATAATATAAGATATCTCATATCTCATATTGCAAATCTCATTTGCAATAAATGTGGATTAATTAAATTGAATCACATCCAATTTAATTTCTCTCAATTAATTTCTCCAATTAGCCCTAATTCAACAATTAGGCTAACCTATAGTTTATTATGAATCTCATTCACATTAAACTATATATTATATCATTCATTTCTCATATAAATGACATAAATGCCCTTTAAGTGAAATTGAACACTTCAATTTCATACCAAAACATAAACCCTTCTTTTAACCCAGATTGAGCCAACCGAGGGACCTAATGGACCTACAGTGACGGGCTCCAATGATCCGAGATTAACCTGTCAAACTCTTTGACCCGGTTAATCAACATTCATTAGCTACGGTAACACTCCACTATAGTCCGTAGCTGCACTCCCATCAGTGCAGAATATTACGTGTCCACTAATATAACCAATGCCCATGAGTCGACCCTTCACGGGTTGTTCGTGAGACACTACCGGGTCAAATTACCGTTTTTACCCCGTGTCTACCTCATGTTCCTTAAGTTCCCACTGCTCCTCTAATGAACAACATATTGTGATTGTCCAACCATACACAACACCCTTCTCGAGCTGGTGAGAAGGTGGGTGCCCGTTGTCCAAGCCCTGGAGACAACACTTAAGGGAAATACCCCTCTAGTTTACCTAAAGGTGGGAACGAGTGAATTCCATCTCGCGTAGTTAAGTTCCCAGCTCCCTACTTGGTCCTGTCCCTGAGAAGATAGGCATATTGGGCGAGTAACTGTGACCACCCTCACCCGTACTAATCAAAGGACAGACCCATGAGACGGAGTCCGTAACACGCTCGGGATTCGTGTCGAGTCACTAATGGTCATCTCTGAAGTTATTAGTCCTTCATGTCAGCGGTGTTACATCAGTAGGTCTAATAATTCACGGTCCGGTCTTGTACAATCTCATTGCACAGGATTCCCCCACTCGCATGTCAACCACATGAACGAGTCAGATCACCTCGTTTGTATCTAATACAAAGCGGGTCGCATCCACAGTGTATTCAGGATTAGGTCTCCAACCCTATCCATATACTATAGACCGTTCGGGTCATTTACTCGAACGTGATCCTCCCTGTGTGTCCACTACACACCGTTCAAGTTCTAGTTCTCTCATAATTTCAATGACCCTGGAGCTTAGTTTATTGGAAAAGTTTATAAATATTGCGAGACACAAAGTAATGAAATAAATAACTCTTATTAATTTCAAACAGTAATTTACAAACACGAGATTAGGACAAAAATCCCAACAAACTCCCACTTGGACTAAGCTAGTGGAGAAAGTACATTTCTGAAATGTACATAAATTACAATGAAGTAATCAAATAAACTAGGGCATTGATCCACAAGCTCTTAGACATAATTGAAGTACATAGACTCCATTTCCTGGTCCATAGCTTTAATCCACTCGTCTTTGTCAACATCAACCATTGCCTTATCATAGGTAAATGGATCCTCATAGTCATCATCAAGAGCGACAACTGAGGTTTCAGCTAAACCAATGTAGCGATCGGGTTGTCTCACAGTCCTCCCACTACGTCGAGGCATTCCCAACTCTTGGGAACGGATTTGACTAGACGTGCTAGGATCAACGACACTTGTTGACGTACTAACCCCATCAGCAACTCTTGCAGATGTACTGTCCATTTCATTTAACACAATTTTATTCTTTGGTAAATGATCCCTGATGTGGTCTTCCTCTAGGAAAGTGGCGTTTGTTGACACAAGCACCCTATTTTCCTTAGGGTCGTAAAACAGACCACCCCTAGTCTCTTTAGGGTAACCTACGAATAGGCATAATTTCGAACGGGGTTCCATCTTTTTCGAGTTTGACACCAACACGTGGGTCGGGCATCCCCAAATTCTTAAGTGATGTAAATTGCCTTTACGTCCACTCCAAAGCTCGAAAGGTGTTTCACAAACACTCTTCGGCGGAACGTTGTTCAAATATATAGACGCGATCTCCACTGCGTAACCCCAAAAGAATCGGGGAGACGAGCATAGCTCATCATCGACCGAACCATGTCCAACAAGGTTTTGTTTCTCCTCTCCGATACACCATTCTCATTGTGGCATACCAGTCTTTGAGAGTTGAGGCGTATTCGTGTTCTATCATATAGTCCACGAAATTCGGTGTCCATGTACTCTCCACCTCGATCCGATCGAAATATTTTAAGCGATTTACCTAAGAGGTTCTCAACCTCGATCTTGTACTCCTTGAACTTTTCAAGAGTTTTGGACTTCTGTGCATCGAGTAAATATACCCATATCCGGAGTAATCGTCATGAAAGACACGAAGTACTCATAACCATACTGAGCTTTAACATTCATCGTACACAGTGAGTGGTCGAATGTACTAACTCAAGAGGCTCTTTGGCTCTATATCCTTTTCCACTAAAAGGACGTTTGGTCATCTTGCCCTCAAGGCATGACTCACACACCGACAAAGAGTTTTCTTCCAACTCGTTTAGAAGTCCACTCTTCACTAGTTTCTCAATCCTATTGAGATTAATGTGGCTCTAACTGCAGTAGATGCCAAAGATGGGCATTTTTTTAGGAGAAACTTTCGCTTTCTTAGTTCGTGTTTCTGCAGTTTTAAACAATTCAGTATTCAAAACACTTTTGACCGAATTAGGTTTCAAAACATACAAATTATGCTCAAGTGAAGCAGAACAAATAATATTGCCTTTGAAAGAAATAAACACTTTACTAGATTCAAAGGAAATAGATATACATTGTTCAATTAGGCAGGAAATGGAAACATGGTTTCTAGTAAACCACAGTACAATGTACAAATTATCTAATAATAAGTACTTCCCGCCAAAGTGTAGCTTCACCGTGTCGATCGCTATAGCAGAGACCGGCTCCCAGATTCAACCCGTAGAGTCACCTCACCTCTCGCAGATGGTGCGAGAATCAATCCACGAAAAAGAAGAACAAATGTGGTTAGTGGCGCCCGAATCCAATATCCAGCAGAGTCACTACTCTCCACTAAACAAGTTTCACACAAGTAAATCACATTTACCTTGATTCTTCCTCTCGGCCAGAATTTGGGGACAGTTCCTCTTCGATGTCCGCCCCCATTGCGGTGGAAACACTTTCCTTTCTCGCAACGTCCTTGACCTTTCTTGCCCTTGTGGCGGCGGCTCGGTCGATTTTACCCCTCTTCATCCTCTTCTTCCCTTTCGGGCGTGAAGGAGCAACAGTTTCGTCCCAGAGGTTGAACCCCCGTGATAAGACCCGTTAGGCAACATTTGCCTCGGATTCCTTGACCCTGTTCAAGGATTGGAAATTTTGTAGCTCATTGAGGAGGGTAGTCAGAGTGTAGCTAATTTTGTTCATAACGACATTGCTCTGAAACCAAGGAAACTCTTCGGAAGAGTCTCCAGAATAAAACTGACTTGGCTCGACTCGTCGATCGAAGCCCCGTTCATCTCAGCCAGATTAAAGTGGGTCATCATGTCTAGAACATGTTCACGGACAGACGCCTTCATCCGTGCGTTGAAGACGTATTTGAGCGAGTCATGCCGGACCTGAAAGGATTGTTGTCCAAACATTTCCTGCAAGGACTCCATGATCTCCTTGGTGGAGACCATCAACTCATGTTTCTTTGCCAATACATCAGACATGTTGGCAATAATGTAGACCTTGGCCTTTTCATTGGCCCTGATCCACCGATCGTATGCATCGCGAACACTTCGCGACGCAGTCGAGCCCGACATCTGAGGACACTCCTCAGACAGCACGAGCTTAATGTCGTCAGTTACCAAAATTGTGATAATGTTGTTTTTCCAACTTTGGTAATTATCTCCCACTAATTTATCGGAGGCGAGTAGAGCTATTATTGCGCTAAACATGTTTTAAGCCGAAAAAATAAGAAAATTTTGTGTTAGTCTCGCAAAAAACTTTGGAAATCCAATCAAGTTTTAGCAAAATTGTTTCATGATCCCTAGGTCATTCAAAATTTTGCAATGATACCCTAAAGGTTTAGAATGACCGCCAAGGGTGAACAGAACACTCCTCCTCAGGGCGAGACTTTCTCGATCGGACCTAATCCCGAATAACTCTTATTCCATTAGGCGTCCACTTACCATTGTTCGATCGAATTCATTAACACTTAACGAATTCTGTGAGTGTCACCCTCAATCTTTAAGTTTCCAAGCATCCGTCCAAACAATAGCCACCGAAGGGTGAACCAAGAAGGAAAACCAACCAGGAAGTTGTATCCCTTTCAGAAATTCACGGTGTTAGAGCTCCCATGATCGAGCCCTCCGGAAGAGATTGTCAGTCCAGCCAAACTAGCAAAGCGGATCATAGGCGTCTCACGGTGTGAATCGAAAGAAGAGACCGGGGGTCTCGTTTTCACAAGTCCTGCTCCCACTCACTATAAGTACTCTCTCCATCCATTATGATATTGACCTATACAAATGCCACCCGAAGGGGGACGCTCCCATTTGCGCCACGAGGCCGAGTATAGATCTCACGGTGCGGACTTAAAGGAGATTTGTGGTTGGAAATTTAAATGTATCTCATACACTTTATTTACTCCCACTCAGCACTTTAATTTTAATAGGGATTGACCTAGATAAACCGGCTAAAATTTACCTAAGTCTACTAATATAACTCTTATATGGTATTAACCTAAGTCTATAATCACATTATAACTTAGGTCTATGTGAGTTAATTAAAACACTTTTAATTAGCGGCACTCACGATAACTATAATCTAAGAATCTACGGACCGAATTCACTCCGTGTCGGTTTCTTGTAGGGGTGTTCATAGCGTCAACTTAAATACCCTGACCTTAGACAAAACCTTCCTTAGACAGAGTTACTAATCGGTCTCCATTCATAGACTAAACTTTGATTTCCTAATTTCTAATCTCATTAGAAAATAGAAAACCTAAGTCTAATTATTCAAGTTCTAAACACTTTAAAACTAATAATTAACTTAGGTTGCATGCATTTCTATGTTATAGTGCTTGATCATTCATCACATGAATAACTATATACTATAACATAATATAATTCATCACATGAATATAAATGCATGAGCATACTTTAATTTAAAAAATATAACACTTATATTAATTAAATTAAACATGCATTTAATTATATTATAACTCTTATAATATAACCTATCATGCAAACTATATATTATAACTCTTATAATATAAATGATGCATGAAATGTTTAACCTAAGGTGGGATTTTAAATCTATATGACATACATTATGCACATAGAATTTAATTAAATCATACATCTCATGCATAAAATAATTAAATAGCAAAATTGGACCGGTTTTTGGCACCTAGGGGCAATTATTTAATTAAATAACATTAATATAACACTTATATTAATATTATTTAACAAAATAATTAAACAAAAGAATTAAATACATTTTACAAATAAAAATAAAGAAAATAAAACGTGCAAACTGCCCCATCAACATGAAAAACCGTCCACGTCTGCGAACTGCTCGCGAACTGCCCACTACGCGTGTGGCGTTGCAACGCCGTGGGCAGCGTTGCAACGCTGCCGCGTCCAGCGTTGAGGCCAGCGTGCTCCACACCGTGGCGTTGCAACGCTGCTCTGCAGCCAAGCCAGTGCCCGCAAGGATAGCGTTGAGACGCCGATGAACAGCGTCTCAATGCCATCGAAAGAATAGCAAATACCTTTGCTGTTCTACACCGATTTTCGCCTGTTTCTGCTCTGATTTCTTCACAGCAACTCTTGCCACGAAGGAACCGGACTTACAGACTCGATTTACAACAAAAATGCCCAAATACAACGAGCCCTTACATTGACTCATCAACATAAATTGTAAATCTAAAAGTGTCCAAAAACCGAAACATCCAAAAAATTCAACCAACATTCATCTCATGAATTTAAGGCAATTCACCCACCTATTTTAACAAAAAACAGTGCATAATGAAGAACCATCGTAATAGCTCTGATACCAATTGAAGGGAATGAGAATACCCGCGCAGCGGAAGACGGTGGAATCATCATGGTATATTACGCTACTCGAGTTTTGTTAAAATGATCTAACTATTAGATCTAGGTTAAACATGCAAAAAGGAAAGGAAAAACAGTAAGATGAAGTAACTTACTTGTTGAAGACCCTCTTCAAGAACTCCTTTCCAGAAAATCACGAAACCTTCGCGAAGAACCCGATCTCAGTGAACTCGTTCTCTTTTCACGATCAAGAACCGAACACAACCACTAAAAGCTTCTCGGTTGTTCTTCCTTTGGAAAGAAGGAAGTTTGTGGGAACTTCTTGATTTTGGAGAGGGATGAGAGTTGAGAGAAAGGTTGAGAGAATTCTCTTCTTCTCTTTGATGAAAATCAAAAAATGAGAGAAAAGCATGCAATCTCTTCTTGCAAAGGGTTTTAAATAGTGGAATTGATGGAGTTAAAATCTCCACATAATTACCACTTCACCACAACCATAGGTTATACAAATCTCATTTGCCTAACCACATAATATAAGATATCTCATATCTCATATTGCAAATCTCATTTGCAATAAATGTGGATTAATTAAATTGAATCACATCCAATTTAATTTCTCTCAATTAATTTCTCCAATTAGCCCTAATTCAACAATTAGGCTAACCTATAGTTTATTATGAATCTCATTCACATTAAACTATATATTATATCATTCATATCTCATATAAATGACATAAATGCCTTTTAAGTGAAATTGAACACTTCAATTTCATACCTAAACATAAACCCTTCTTTTAACCCAGATTGAGCCAACCGAGGGACCTAATGGACCCTACGTTGCCGGGCCTAATGATCCGAAGATTAACTGTCAAACTCTTTGACCCGGTTAATCAACATTCATTAGCTACGGTAACACTCCACTATAGCCCGTAGCTGCACTCCCATCGGTCTGCGAGAATATTACGTGTCCACTGATATAACCAATGCCCATGAGTCGACCCTTCACAGGTTGTTCGTAGACACGGTTGGGTCAAATTACCGTTTTACCCATGTGTCTACCTCTTGTTCCTTAAGTCCCCACTGCTCCTCTAATGAACAACATATTGTGATGGTCCAACCATACACAACACCCTTCTCGGGCGGTGAGAAGGTAGGCGCCGTTGTCCAAGCCACGGAGACAAAGACTTAAGGGAAAAACCCCTCTAGTTTCCCTAAAAGCGAGAGAACGAGTGAATTCCATCTCGCGTAGTTAAGTTCTCAGCTCCGTACTTGGTCCTGTCCCTGAGAAGATAGGCATATTGGGCGAGTAACTGTGACCACCCTCGCCCGTACTAGTCAAAGGACAGACCCCAGCAGACAGGAGTTCGTAACACGCTCAGGATTCAGGTCGAGTCACTAATAGTCATCTACGAAGTTATTAGTCCTTACTGTCAACGGTGTTACATCAGTAGGTCTACGGTCCGGTCTTGTACAATCTCATTGCACAGGATGCCCCCACTCGCATGCAACCACATGAACGAGTCAGATCACCTCGTTTGTATCTAATACAAAGCGGGTCGCATCCACAGTGTATCCAGGATTAGGTCTCCAACCCTATCCATATACTGTAGACCATTCGGGTCATTTACTCGAACGTGATCCTCCCTGTGTGTCCACTTATTTTTTATACTTTAGGGGCCAAATTATTCCGGTTTTACAGCTTTATGTCATTATGAACGTCATTTAGATTTTTCCCACCTTAGGATAAGCATGATCATGCATTTTATTTATATAAATGTTATATGAATATGGTTAAATGCATGATTAATTTATTTTTCATGAGTAATTAATTATAATTGTTATGATTAGATTATATGGAAAATAAATTGCATGGAGCATGAAATTACTTAGTTTAAAATAAATGTTATTTTGTTTAAGTAATTTTATAATTCAATTAGTTGAATTCCTTTTATAATTCCAATTTGAATAATGATTGTTGGATTTATAATATAGTTTCTTTATCATAGGTTAATTATTAAAATTTATAAAAGTTATAAATTGAAGGGATTTTAGAAACCATAACCTATAATAAGAAATGCATGCAAACATAGGAACTTGGGTTAATATTTAATTAAAATTAATTTAGACCTAAGTTTTAATTTCTAATAGGATTAGAAATTGGTCCTACGTAGTATTTTAAATAGTTTAAAATCTAGTAGGACGTTGGAACCTTTTCACCTGTTGTCATGGTAAAGTCGATTAGAATCCTTCTGGCCATTGCCGCATATTATATGACTATGAGGTATGGCAGATGGATGTCAAGACCGCCTTTCTGAATGGCAACCTTGACGAGATCATCTACATGGACCAGCCCAAAGGGTTCATTGCCCAAGGCCAAGAGCAAATAGTTTGCCGGCTTAAAAGGTCTATTTATGGACTGAAACAAGCCTCGAGGTCTTGGAATATAAGGTTTGATGAGGCGATCAAATCTTATGGCTTTGATCAAAATGTTGACGAGCCTTGTGTTTACAAGAAAATGGAATTATGATCTTTGTCGCGTTTCTTATATTGTATGTGGATGATATCCTTCTCATTGGGAATGAGGTAGGATTTCTCATCGACATCAAGGAATGGTGGCTTCGCAATTCCAAATGAAAGATTTGGGAGAGGCACAGTATGTTCTAGGTATCTGCATTGTCGAAATCGGAAGAGAACAGAGCGCTAGCCATGTCTCAAGCGTCTTATATTGACAAGATGTTGTCTAGATATAAGATGCGAGAACTCCAAGAAGGGTTTCTTTGCCTTTCGGGCATGGGGTTCACTGTCTAAGGATCAATGTCCTAAGAGCGCCTCAAGAGGTTGAGGATATGAGGCGAATCCCCTATGCTTTCAGTGTAGGGAGCTTTGATGTATGACATGTTGTGTACTAGGCCCGACATCCGTTATGCGATTGGGATTGTCGGTGAGGTATCAATCGAGATCCAGATTAGATCTTTGGGATACCTAGTAAATATTGTGAATGTGATTCACATTTGAAAACTATAGGTTAAAATTTAATGTACATTAGATGTGCATTCAAACTATAGGATAAAGGGATAATTCATTAAATGTGTTTTAATATAAATTAAATATAAGATATTTAATTTATTTTGATTATTTAATTACTATGATTAATTAATTAAATAAGGAACGTGTCAGGAGAACACGTTCCCCCTCTCTCCCAACTCCCTATTCGATAGGAAGTGGGAGATGCCCTCTACTGGGTTTAACTTCTCCTGGAGAGAAGTGGTTGAATGATCTGCACCTTTGGGAGAATTCTCTCTGAAAGATCTCTCACTCTCAAAATTCTCAATTTTTCCAAAAGTTGGAATCTTTCCCACCAAGGAGGATCTAAGCACTCAGAGACAGATTTATTGTACAAACCTTTGGAGCAACAAGTTGCTGGAGAAAGTCTACAAAGGTATTCTTCTTCTTCCCTTTAGTTTAATTGTTAAACTTGAATTATGTTTGCATGTAGATCTCCATGTCTAATTAGATTAGGATTAGCTGCTTGTTCTGTATATTTTGTCAATGTATGGTTTTTTGTTTCAAGCAAAACAATCTTGCAAGGAGATCCGATCTCCATCAGCTTTCCTAATTCTCTATGTGGATGGTATCCTACTCATTGGGAATGATGTAGGTTATCTTACTGACATCAAGGAATGGCTAGCTACGCAGTTCCAAATGAAAGATTTGGGTGATCTGCAGTTTGTTCTAGGGATCCAGATTGTTCGGAACCGCAAGAATAAAACACTAGCCTTGTCTCAAGCATCTTACATAGACAAAGTGTTGTCAAGGTTTAAGATGCAAGATTCCAAAAAGGGTTTATTGCCTTTTAGACATGGAATCCATTTGTCTAAGGAACAGTGTCCTAAGACACCTCAAGGAGTTGAGGATATGAGACGGATTTCTTATGCTTCGGCTGTTGGGAGCCTGATGTACGCCATGTTGTGTACTAGGCCCGACATTTGTTTTTTTGCGATTGGGATGGTCGGTGAGGTATCAATCCAATCCAGGACTTGAACATTTGGACGTGGTTAAAACAATCCTTAAGTATCTTCGGAGAACAAGGAACTACATGCTTGTGTATGGGGCTAAGGATTTGATCCTTACAAAAACACGGATTCTGACTTTCAGACTGATAAAGATTCTCGGAAATCTACGTCAGGGTCAGTATTCACGCTTAACGGAGGAGCTGTAGTATGGTGAAGCGTCAAGCAAGGATTCATCGCTGATTCCACCATGAAGGTCGAATATGTAGCAGCTTATGAAACAACTAAGGAGGTCGTTTGGTTAAGAAAATTCGTGCTAAATTTGGAATTTGTTCAAAATATGACTTTGCCCATCACGTTGTATTGCGATAACAGTGGTGCAGTGGCAAATTCGAGGGAACCCCGAAGTCACAAGAGGGGAAAGCACATAGAGCGAAATTAACATCTCATCTGGGAGATCGTGCATAGAGGAGACGTGATTGTCACAAAGATAGCCTCATAGCACAACATTGTTGATCCTTTTACAAAGGCTCTCACGGCTAATGTATTTGAGAGTCACCTAGAAGGTCTAGGTTTACAAGTCTTCCCCAACTAGGGCAAGTGGGAGTATTTTGTACAAAGGGATTTAAATGCCCTAGTTTATTGTATTTACGTTACTGTAATGTTTAGTACTCCACAAGCTTTAGGTCAAGTGGGAGATTGTTGGGATTTATGCCCTAAACTTGTGTAATTTTGATCAATTAAATAAAGTGTTATTTATTTTGATAGAAATTGATCTTGCTTTAATAAATCCAATAAACTAAGCTCCAAGGTTATAACATTTATTTTGAACATCAGTGTAGTGGACACTATTTGGGTTGAGTTCAAGAATATAACCTAAATGGTCTATGGTATAAGAATAAGGTTAGAAACCTCATTCTGGTAATACAATGGATGCGGCCCACTTTGTAATTAGTACAAATGAGGTAATCCAACTCATTCATGTAGTTGACATGCGAGTGGGGGCATCCTGTATGAAAAGTTCATACAAGACTGGATCGCAAATTATTAGTCTAACCAATGTAACACCGTTAATAGGATAAGACTAGTAATTTATAGATGGTCATTAGTGACTCGACCTGAATCCTGAGCAAGTTAAGAACTCCTGCTTATATGGGTTTGTCCTTAGACTAGTATGGGTGAGAGTGGCCTGTAGCCGACTCAATAAGCCTACCTTTTTAGGGACAGAACCTGGTAGGTAGCTGGGAACTTAACTATGCAAGATGGAATTCACTCATTCCTACACTAAGGAATTAGATAGGTTGTTCCCTTAAGAACTGACTCCAGGTCTTGAACAACGGGGCCCTGCCCTCGATGAGGGTATGAGTCTAAGGTAGGACCTTAGACTTGTTGTTCATGAGAGGATCAGTGGTGCTTAAGGAGCAAAGAGGTAATCACAGGGGTAAAATGGTAATTTGACCCAACTGTGATTACGAACAACCTGTGAAGGGTCGACTCATGGGTAATGACTATATCAGTGGACACAATATTATCTACAGTGAGGAGAGTGCAACTACAAGTCTATAGTGGAGTGACTTGTAGTTAATGAATATTGATTAACTGGATCAAAGGGTTTGATCAGTTAATCTCACATCATTGGAGCTCATGAATTGTAGGTCCATTAGATCCCTCTGTTGGCTCAACATGATAATATTGAGGGTATAAAGTTAGGAGTGAAATCGAAGTGTTCAATTTCATACCTGAGGAGTTATATCAATTATATATGATATAATTGATATAATATATAGTTTTAATGTGAATTAGATTCATATATAAACTATATACTAAAGAGAGATTAAAGGAGGGGTAGGATGTTCATTTCCATCCTATTTCTTTATATATATGGTTGCATGAGATGCAACTAGGTTAAGATTTTACAAACTCTTTTGTTGTGTTGTTGGAAGAGTTCTAAAGCACACATCTCTCTCATAAAAATACCTAACCTCTCCTAAAGGGAACCCACCTTCCTCCCTCACCTAGAGAACAATGGAGATGATCCGGTGGTCGTGTCTTCATACGTTCGTGTTCCTGTCGTTGAGATCGAGATCGTGGGAGAGTGGAGCACTTGAAGAAAGGTTCTTCAAAGGTAATTTTCTTGTTGTCCATTCTATTTACATGCTTAATCTAGTTATATTTGTTCTTGAATTTATCGTTGTAACTAAATCAAGAGCGCGCGATTCACAATCGCTTCCGTTGCGAGACTACGATTCCCTTCACTAAGTATCCAGATAGTCCGGAACCGGAAGAACATAACGTTAGCCTTGTCTCAGACATCTTATATTGACAAAATGTTGTCTAGATATAAGATGCATAACTCCAAGAAGGGCATTCTGCCTTTCAGACATGGGGTTCACTTGTCTAAGGATCAGTGTCCTAAGACTCCTCAAGATGTTGAGGATATGAGACGGATTCCATATGCTTCGGTGTAGGGAGCCCGATGTATGCCATGTTGTGTACTAGGCCCGACATCCGTTATGCCAGTAGGGATTGTCAGTAAGGTATCATCCAATCCAGGATTAGATCACTGGACAAACCGTAAAGGCAATCCTCAAGTATCTTAGGAGAACGAGGAACTACAGCTTAGTGTATGGTAGTGGGGATTTGATCCTTACGGGATACACGGATTCTGACTTTCAGACCGATAAGGATTCTAGGGAATCCACTTTGGGGTCAGCCTTCATTCTGAATGGAGGACTTGTAGTATGGCGAAGCATCAAGCAGGGATGCATCGCCGATTCCACTATGGAAGCGGAGTATGTTGCGGCTTGTGAAGCTTCAAAGGAAGTTGTTTGGCTTAGGAAGTTCATGACGGATTTGGAAGTTGTTCCAAATATGAACTTGTCGATCACATCGCTCGTGATAACAAGCAGTGCGAAGAGCCAACTCGAGAAAGCCCCTGAGTCATAAGAGAGGCAAACACATTGAGCGCAAGTATCATTTGATACGGGATATTGTGCACCGCGAGCGTGATGATCACGCAGATAGCGTCGAAGCACAATGTAGCTGATCCATTTACAAAGCCCCTCACGGCTAAGGTGTTTGAGGGTCACCTAGAGAGTCTAGGTCTTCGAGAGCTTTTTGACTAGGGCAAGTGGGAGATATGTAAACGGGTATTCAATGCCCTAGTTTATTGTATTACTTCATTGTAATTTATGTACATTTCAGAAATGTATTTTCTCCACTAGCTTAGTCCAAGTGGGAGTTTGTTGGGATTTTTGTCCTAATCTCGTGTTTGTAAATTATTGTTTGAAATTAATAAGAGTTATTTATTTCATTACTTTGTGTCTCGCAATATTTACAAATTTTTCCAATAAACTAAGCACTAGGGTCATTGAATTTATGAGAGAACTAGAATTTGAGCAGTGCAGTAGTGGACACACAGGGAGGATCACGTTCGAGTTAATGACCCAAACGGTCTCACATGATATGGATAGGGTTGGAGACCTAACTCGGATACATCGTGGATGCGCCCGCTTTGTATTAGATACAAACGAGGTGATCCGACTCGTTCATGTGGTTGACATGCGAGTGGGGGGACATCTGTGCAATGAGATTGTAGAAGATCAGATCGTGAATTATTAGACCTCACCGATGTAACACCATTGCCATGCAGTAAGGACTAATAATTTCGTGAGATGACCATTAGTGACTCGACACGAATCTCGAGGCGTGTTCGACGACTCCCCATCATGGGTCCGTCATTTGACTAGTACTGGGTGAGGGTGGTCACGATTACTCGTCCAATATGCCTATCTTCTTAGGGACGAGGACCAAGTAGGAGGCTGGGAACTTAACTACCCGAGATGGAATTCACCTGCTCCCGCCTTTAGAGAAACTAGAGGGGTTGTTTCCTTGGCACTGTCTGTGGCTTGGACAACGGGCCCCCACCTTCTCACTGGCCCGAGAAGAGTGTTGTGTATGGTTAGACCATCACAATGTGTTGTTCATTAGAGGAGCAGTGGGGACTTAAGGAACAAGAGGTAGACATAGGGGTAAAACGATAATTTGATCCAGCCGTGTCTACAAACAACCTGTGAAGGGTCGACTCATGGGCATTGGTTATATCAGTGGACACATAATATTCTGCACTGACGGGAGTGTAGCTACGGGCTATAGTGGAGTGTTACCGTAGCTAATGAATGTTGATTAACCGGGTCAAAGAGTTTCATTGGTTAATCTTGGATCATTGGAGCCCGTCACTGTAGGTCCATTAGGTCCCTCGGTTGGCTCAATCTGGGTTAAAAGAAGGGTTAATATTTTGGTATGAAATTGAAGTGTTCAATTTCACTTAGAGGCATTTATGTCATTTATATGAGATATGAATGATATAATATATAGTTTAATGTGAATGAGATTCATAATAAACTATAGGTTAGCCTAATTGTTGAATTAGGTCTAATTGGAGAAATTAATTGAGAGAAATTAAATTGGATGTGATTCAATTTAATTAATCCACAATTATAGCAAATGTGATTTGCAATATGAGATATGAGATATCTTATATTATATGGTTATGCAAATGTGATTTGCATAACCTATGGTTGTGGTAAAATGGTAATAATGTTGAGATTTTAACTCCATCAATTTCCACAATTTAAAACCTTTGCAAGAAGGGATTAGTAACTCATTCTCTCATTTTTTGATTTTCATCAAAGAGAAGAGATTAAAAATTCTCTCAACTCTCTCAATTCTCGTCCCTCTCCAAAAACCAAAAAGTCCCACAACTTTCCTTCTTCCAAAGGAAGAACAACCGAGACTCCGAGTGGTTGTGTTTGGGTTTTGTTCGAGAGAAGATTTCGTTGAGATCGAGAAGCACGAAGTGTTCTTGATAAAGGAAGGAACTTTGAAGAACTGTCTACAACAAGTAAGTATACTCTTCTTACTGTTTTTTCCTTCCTCTTTTGTATGTTTAACTTAGATCTAAACGTTAGATCGTTTTAACAAATTTCAAGTAGTGTAACGATACCTTGACGATTTGATCGTCTTCCGCTGCGGGGGGATTCTCATTCCATTCATGATGCCTATAAATACAACCTTATTTCTTCTTGCAAATGGAGCCGAATTTGGTAGATTTTTGCCCCTATTTTTGAAATACACTTTGTAAGGAGAGAAAAGAGAGTGTTTTTTTAGCCAAAGCATTCGTGGAGGTTCGAGATCGAAGACGGGAGCTCGGAGACGAAGGACCGGCATCGACACATAAGTTTAATTTCCTTTTCTTTCAGATTGTAACATCGTTTTAAGACGTTTCCTACATGTTTAGCTTGATTTTCATGTGATTTAGAGTAGCTAAATGTTGTAGTTGGGATTTGATTTACTTGTTAAGACTTTCTTACTATGAATTGAAGCATGTTTTGTTCTTATTTTTGGCAATTCATTCTTAGCTCTTAATTTATTGGTTTAAGTGGACTCGAGAGATAAAACTTGAATTAGAGCAAAGTTTTCAAAACCCTTAGGAATCTGGCATGAGAATGACTAAGAAAGTTAAGGGAAACACATAAAGAAGTTGCTTAATGCCATGCATGTCGTAGGTTCATATGGAGACTATGAAGTTTATTGCATGTGTGAGGCTCACTAAGAATCGAGAGGTTTTCTTGAGTATTTTGCTTCTTGTTTATAAATTCATCTCGTTGGTTCATTGCATGTGTTAGTTAAGTCATTAACTTGTAAAATCACTTTCCTCAAATCTATCAATCTCCATGTGTTAGTCTATTGTTTGTCTTTACTTTCAATCACCTATCCATGTTATGTTTCTTTAGCTAAAATTGAGAATTAGTATCTTGGTAATTAATTAATCTAGAAACCCATTCCCGAGGACGATACTTGGACTCTTAAATCACTATACTAAAACTTGACCCGTACACTGCGGTATTGCATAATCATAAATTATACGCAACAACAGGATAGAAAAGAAAAACCTTGAGGGAGTACAGTCTAGCTAAAGACATTAAAGAAAGTGCTTCTTGGGAGGCAACCCAAGCTTTACTTCTTTTTTTTTTCTGTCTTTAACTTGTTTTAGTTGTTTTTCAGTTCTTAGTTTACTTACTAGTTTGTTTATTTGCTTCGATAGGTTGTGATGATGTCTTCCTTTGTTGAAATCTATGCTCCCGTTCTGAGGAACTCCAACACACATGTTTTGGCTATCCAAGGAACTCAGAAAGATCTCCATAACTTAGGACAATATTGTTCACTCTTACCTTTATACTTACTTTTTGCTTATTTTTGCAAACATTGGGGACAATGTTTAGTTCAAGTTTGGGGGTGAGATGTTATTGATATGATATGACTGTCCTGAGTATATGTTGAATTGTTGATTGATCTTTTGCATAAGTATGATCGTGATAGCCTAGGATGAGATATAATTGAAAATCTTTGTGATTCTGCTGAAACTTGAGAGCATGATATGAATTTGAGTTAATTTAAAAATTTTCTTGAGTTTCTCCTGCACTATTATGCACATAGCCTGTGTTTTTGTAGTTTTGAAATGCTTCGAACAAAGTTATTAGGCTTAGAAGTTTAATATCACCTCGATAGGTCTAAGAATTGATTTGAGAGTTAAACTGCAGGATAGGGTGAATGACAATATGAAGTGCATGATCTGTATACTATGTGAAATAGTTTATTTTTGTTGTTTGTTTCCTAAAGAAAAAATTCGTGAGGGCAAAAAGAGCTACCTTTACTGTTATCAGTTAGGCCACTCATTCAGCGAGTGCTCTCGGTAAGGGTCCCTGCAGTGGATGTGTGAAAGCTAGTGTCCTTGCAAAAAAAAAAAAGAAAATAGAAAAAATGATAAAAAAAGTGATTAAGCTTGAATGTGGAGAGACTCAAAGATTAGTAATTATGACCAGTGTAGGGGGAAGTTGAATGGAGAGCCTAATAAAGTTGATCCGGGCTTAGTAAAAATGAAGGGAACATAGGCTAATCACACACACACGTAGGATCACTTAGGAAAAGTTTTAAATTGTTTGTTGAAGTATTATGATTTAGTGTTTCCTGTGATTGCCAAATTTTCTCTTAAATCTTTGAGGTTTGAATTAAATGTATGTATAAGAACAATCTCATGTTTAATTTTGTTTTTGCTCGGGACTAGCAAAAGGTTAAGTTTGGGGGTGTTTAATAGTACACAAAATGTGTTATCCTTAGGCTTAATTATTACTAGTTTTATAATGATTTCATGGCTTTTACGTGTTTAAATCACTCAATTTCAGTTAAGAGCTTAAACAGAACAATTGGAGACATTTTGGATCACTCGAGATCGAAACGAGGCTATTTGGAGCTAAAAAAACATCAACTGAAAGTAGAAGGATCCATCAAAGCATGAAGACCCGAGGTGAGGGCGTTGCAATGTCGAACATGCTGCTTATAGGCGTTGAAGACCACTTCCGATAGCGTTGCAGCGTCGCAACGCTATCTCGATAAGAATACAAGCTGGAAGGCCGCACAGAGGTCGTCGCAATGCCGGATCGATAGGAACGCGCTTGTTATGGTAGCGGCGTTGCAACGCTGCCGATACATTCCTTATTTACCACGCGTTGAGGGTACAGCGTTGCAACGCTGTCCCTAGCGTTGCAACGCTGTACCGAAAGTCCTTATAAATAGAACCTTATACCTTCTTGTAAAAGGAGCCAAAATTGATAGAAAATTCACCCTATTTTCAAAATACTTTGTAAGAAGAGAAAAGAGAGCATTCTTGGGAGCCAAAGCGTTCGTGGAGGTTCGAGATCGAAGACAGGAGCTCGGAGACGAAGGACCGACATCGACACATAAGTTTAATTTCCTTTTCTTTCAGATTGTAACTCCGTTTTAAGACGTTTTCTACACTTCTAGTTTGGTTTTCTTGTGATTTAGAGTAGCTAAATGTTGTAGTTAGGATTTGATTTACATGTTAACACTTATTTGCTATGTATTGAAGTATGTTTTGTTTTATATTTTTGGCAATTTGTTCTTTAACTATGTGATTTTGTTGGTTTAAGTGGGCTTGAGAGATAGAACTTAAATTAGAGCAAAGTTATCAAAACTCTTAGGGTTTATTTGGGGGCGCAGAGCTTGGAATCGAAGCTTTGAAGGGTTTGTCTGAGGGTTCTGGTTTTCGGGAATCGAAAAAAGTGTGTATGGGGTGCAGTGTTCTGAAGCCTGGAAATCAGAAACCTGTGTTTGGGGTGCATTGTTCTGAAGCCTGGGAATCAGAGAGATGTGTCTTGGTGCAGTTTTCTAAACTCTAGGTTTGGTACAGTTTTGTTTCACCTTTTTTCTTTTAGCTATTTTATTTTTTTCAAATTTTTGTAATTGATCTTATGTGAATTGTAGAAGTTAATGTCTAACATGGATCAATTTTTTAAGTAACTTTTCCATGAATCTTTCAATTTAGGTAGTTTTTTGAACACCCCTACCACGAGTTTACACATACAAATACATCGTCCAAAAGTGTTGTAACTAACACGAAACAAAAGAACATAAAGCGCCTTTGTGGGAAAGAAAAAAAAATTATTTCATTTTTTCTAACTTTTAAAAAAGAAATTACAAAATTGAGCCATTTGAGTGTACATTAAAAAAAATACCAAGTTGTTTTTATTTTTTTTTTAAATAAAAATTTCACAAAATTCAAACGTGTTGAGAATAGCATAAAAAAATGTTTATTAACCATTTTTTAGTTTTATTTTAACCTTTTAAGAAATTGACTAGATTGTCGGATTGTTGGAGTGGTCAAGTTGATGAGGTGGTGGGATTGTCGAGGTGGTCGTTGGATTTTTGGTTGTTGGTGGTCATCGGGTCATCGGAGTTGTTGTTGAAAAGGTCGTTGAGGCAACCATCAGTGGTGGCTAGTTGCAGGAGTTGTTGAAGAGGAAATGGAAAATCAAGTGTTTTTCGGAGGCAGTCATGATCAACGCTAGTCGTGGTATGGTCGTCGGAGTTGTCGTTGTCGATGGTGTCGGGTGGTCGTCGGAGTTGTCGCCGGAGTTGTTGCCAAAGTGGTCGTCGGTACGGTCGTCGGAGTTGTGGTTGTTGAGTGGTCGTCGGAGTTATCACTGGAGTTAATGCCAAAGTGGTCGCATGTGCGGTCGTTGGAGTTTTTATCAGAGTTGTCGTTGTCGGTGGTCGCTGGAGTTTTTACCGGAGTTGTCGTTATCGATGGTTGTCGGTGGTCGTCGGAGTTTTTATCGGAGTTGTCGAAATAGTCGACAAATGGATGAGAAAAACATGGAACAAATTCCATGAGATTACACTATTGTAACCCATGGGTTGTATTGTTGTAACCCATGGGGTTGTATTGTTGTAACCCATGGGAATGAGTTTCAAAACCAAGGATTTGGAACACCTTGCTCCAAACATGGGTTTGGATTTGGATGTCAAACCCATCCAAATCCAAACCCATGGGCCAAACACACCCTTAGAAGTCTGGCATGAGAATGAACTAGAAGTCTAAGGAAAACACATAAGGAAGTTGCTTAATGTCGTGCATGTTTTAGATTTCTTAAGGAGACTTAGAATTTATTGTGTGTGCGAGGCTCACTAAGAATCGAGAGATTTTCTTGAGTATTCTACTTCTTGTTTATAAATTCATCATATTAGTTCATTGCATGTGTTAATTAAGTTATTAACATGTGAAGTCAATTTCCCCTGAATCTATCAATTCGTGTCTCCACTTGTTTGTTTGTTGTTTGTCTTTACTTTCAATCACCTATCCATGTTATGTTACTTTAGCTAAAAATTGAGAATTAGTATCTTGATAATTAATTAATCTAGAAACTCATTCTCGAGGATGATACTTGGACTCTTAAATCAATATACTAAAACTTGACTCGTACACTTGCAGTATTGCATCATTAAAAATATACGCAACAACTGCACGTAACCTCCATGTACAGGTCTTCTCCAAACAACCAACTATGTACAAATCCTTCATAGATTTTTTTACTCTAAATTCAAAATTCTTACTCTTGGCCAACATGGAGAGTCACTTCTTCAACTCTTTCTTATTTACAAACAACTGACCAACCTCAACATCTTCACTATAGTTAGTTTCAGACGAAGATGGATCAGTCAAATACGTAGTGATCAGTCCTCCTGGAGTTGGAGTTGGAGTTGGATTTGGATTTTGAGTTTTAGTTGGTATTAGAGTTGTAGTTGGAGTTGGTATTGGAGTTGGAGTTGGAGTTGGAGTTGGATTTAGATTTGGATTTAGAGTTTGAGTTGGTATTGCAGTTGGAGTTGGAATCGGTCATGTTTCATATCGATCCATTTCATATTGTCCATAAACATCATGAATATATTATGACTCCCAAGGGTTGGTATTGTCGTTCGCTAGGGAGTCTCCTATTTCATTGGGTGGTATATCCACCTCCTCTCCAGGTATATTAAGAGAGTCAAAATTTGAAGTTTGGTGAACATCATGACTTGCGTATGGGGGGTGTCCTCATTCAGTTGGGTGTTACCATCATTTCTGACTACCGTTGATCTAAATAGCTGAAACTTTGAGACATTTTCTTGAAATAGAAGAAACTCAAGGTCTCGGTCAGTCCTTATGTACATTGGATGGGATTTCTCTAGCAACAACATCTTCACCCTTATTATAACGTCGAACATAATCGAGCTAGTGTTTGTTGTTGGGATTTATGCACTAAACTTGTGTAATTTTGATCAAATAAATAAAGGGTTATTTGTTTTGATAAAATTATATTCTTGCTTTATAAATCCAATAAACTAAGCTCCAAGGTTATAATATATCTTGAACATCGGTGTAGTGGACACTATTTCGATTGTGTTCAAGAATATAACCTAAATGGTCTATGGTATAAGAATAAGGTTGGAAACCCTATTCTGGTAACACCATGGATGCGACCCATTTTGTTATTAGTACAAATGAGGTAATCCAACTCATTCATGTGGTTGACATGCGAGTGGGGGCATCCTGTATGAAGAGTTCATACAAGACCGGACTGCAAATTATTAGTCTAACAAGTGTAACACCGTTAACAGGATAAGACTGATAATTTATAGATGGTCATTAGTGACTCGACCTGAATCCTAAGCAAGTTAGGAACTCCTGCTTATAAGGGTTTGTCCTTAGACTTGTTGGGATTTTTTTCCTAATCTCGTGTTTGTAATATATTGTTTAAAATTAATAAGAATTATTCATTTCATCACTTTGTGTCTCGCAATATTTATAAACTTTTCCAATAAACTAAGCTCCAGGGTCATTGAATTTATAAGAACTAGAACTTGAACGGTGTGTAGTGGACACACAGGGAGGATCACGTTCGAGTTAATGACCCGAACGGTCTACTGATGATATGGATAGGGTTGGAGACCTAATCCTCGGATACACCGTGGATGCGCGCCCGCTTTGTATTAGATACAAACAAGGTGATCTGACTCGTTCATGCGGTTGACATGCGAGTGGGGGCATCCTGTGCAATGAGATTGTACAAGACCGGACCGTGAATTATTAGACCCACGATGTAAACCACCGTTGTGAAGAAGGACTAATAACCGTGAGATGACCATTAGTGACTCGACACGAATCACGAGCGTATTACGGACTCCTATCTGCGCGAGGTCCGCATTCTTTGACTAGTACGGGTGAGGGTGGTCACGATTTACTCGCCCGATATGCCTATCTTCTCGTGGACAGGACCAAGTAGGAGCTGGGAACTTAACTACGCGAGATGGAATTCACTCGTTCCGCCTTTAGGGAAACTAGAGGGTTATTCCCTTAAGTGTTGTCTCTAGGGCTTGGACAACGGCGCCCACCTTCTCACCGCCCGAGAAGGGTGTTGTGTATGGTTGGACCATCACAATATGTTGTTCATTAGAGGAGCGGTGGGGACTTAAGGAACAAGAGGTAGACACGGGGTAAAGCGGTAATTTGACCCGGTAGTTTCTCTGAACAACCCGTGAAGGGTCGACTCATGGGCATTGGTTATATCGGTGGACACGTAATATTCGTGCGAGCGGGAGTGCGACTACGGGCTATAGTGGAGTGTTACCGTAGCTAATGAATGTTGGTTAACCGGGTCAAAGAGTTTGTGAGTTAATCTCGGATCATTGGAGCAAATCCTTTGTAGGTCCATTAGGTCCCTCGGTTGGCTCAATCGGGGTTAAAAGAAGGGTTAATGTTTTGGTATGAAAATGAAGTGTTCAATTTCACTTTAAGGGCATTTATGTCATTTATATGAGATATGAATGATATAATATATAGTTTAATGTGAATGAGATTCATAATAAACTATAGGTTAGCCTAATTGTTGAATTAGGGCTAATTGGAGAAATTAATTGAGAGAAATTAAATTGGATGTGATTCAATTTAATTAATCCACAATTATTGCAAATGAGATTTGCAATATGAGATATGAGATATCTTATATTATGTGGTTATGCAAATGAGATTTGCATAACCTATGGTTGTGGTAAAGTGGTAATTATGTGGAGATTTTAACTCCATCAATTCCATTATATAAACCCTTCTTGCAAGAAGGAATGTGACTCACTTTCTCATTTTTCGGAATTTCAACCAAAAGTAGAGAATTCTCTCTGAAGCTTTTTCTCTCAATTCTCCTCCCTCTCCAAAACTACGATCCCACCATCTTCCTTCTTTCCAAAAGAAGAATAACCGAGTTTCCATGTGGTTGTGACCGGATCTTGTTCGTGAGTTCAAGTTTTCGTTGAGATTGAGAAGCACGAAGAGTTCGTGACTAAGGAAGGAAGTTGAAGAACAGTTTACAACAAGTAAGTACGTTTTTCTCACTGTTTTTCTTCCTTACTTTGCATGTTTAACCTAGGTCTAAGTGTTAGATCGGTTTTAACAAATCCGAGTTGCATAATGATACCACGACGATTCGATCGTCTTCCGTTGCGCGGGGATTTTCATTCCCTTCAAGACTAGTATGGGTGAGAGTGGCCTGTAGCCGACTCAATAAGCCTACCTTCTCAGGGACAGAATCTCATAGGTAGCTGAGGACTGTTAGCTCTTAGAATGAGAGCTAAGATTGAGCTTTTATTGTGATTATTCCTTGGTATTTTGAGATTTCTTGACCATTTTAATCCCTTGATTAGGTACTTTTGTGTGTTAATATTTACAATTTACTTTTGAAGTACCTTAAAACCATCGAAGTATTTTTCATTGCTGAATTTTGTCATTTTGGCCATGTTTTCAGAAATGTTTGGGAAGATGGATGTCATGAAGTGCTGAAGGTCTGCTTTGAGTTGTTGTAGCTGTGGAATTGCTGAAGGATAAAGATTGTTGGAGCTCAATTCTGATATCAGATGCAGAATGCACACGTGGACAGAATTCATTAATTGAGCTGGATAGAAATTGCCCTATCAGCAGCTGTGAGCCAATAAGAGGCCTTCATGTCATTACCCTTTGTCTATTCAGCCCTTAATTCGAGGTGGATACGGTATAAATGCCTTGTTTTGGCCGTTTTTGAAATTGGGGGGAGAAAGAGGAAGAGAAAAGAAGAAGAACCCGATTGGGAAAGAAGACAAGAGGCAAAATTCTAGCTAGCCGAATTGGGGAAGGTTCTCCTTCTGGAAAGAGGCTGGGGTGGACCGAGAAAGGCTTGGGAACTTCACCCATCTGTTCATTCTTTCATTCCCCTTGCTCTTTGCTCTTCTATTTTGTAACTAAGACCATTTTAAGCATGTTTCACACTAGTTTTATTGTTTTCTTGTTGTCCTCTTTTATTATCATGAACTAATCACCCTTGGGGTGAGTGTTAGGAGACTTTATGTGGATCAACTTTAATGAAAGAGTAATTTGCTGCAATCTCACTCTTGTGTCTTGTGATTTTACTGTTTAACTAAGGTTTGTTTGGCCACCTCACCTTAGTATTGTTTATTCCAACTTGGGAAAGGGAAGAATAAACCGATTTCAAGGCATGACATTAGTTCTGATTAAGAGATTACTTCTCTCAGGTGATTGAGGAGTCTAGGAATAGTCACTCACCTAGTGTTAACAGTTAGGAGCTAATTTAAGGGTGTTTAATGGGAATTGAAGGCCCAACTCGCAAGGAATTCTGGGAAGATTCCGCGAATTAAACTGTTTTGAGCTATGGTGCAGTTTTGAGCTCTAGCATTAAGATTGCTGAAGCATAACTTCGTCCCTAATCCTATCCCCTTTTTACTATTTTGGTTAAACTTGTGTTGTTGCTGCTTACTTTTACGAACATCTTCTGCAATACTTTAGCATTTCATTTGATACTTCTAAATTCTAATCCCATTACTCCTTTCATTTATGTTGGTTCCCCTTTACTCATTATAAACAAACTCAACCTTGTGAATTTTCAACAACTAATCCCTAAGGAGACGATTAAAATACTTATCACTTGTTGCTTAGATTGTGTATGCTTGCACAGTTTAGGAGTGTTTTCTTGATAATTTCATACACCCCTTTTAAGCAAACAAGGACTTAACTGTGCAAGATGGAATTCACTCATTCCTACACTAAGGAATTAGATAGGTTGTTCCCATAAGAACTGACTCCAGGTCTTGAACAACGGAGCCCCACCCTCTATGAGGGTATGAGTCTATGGTAGGACCTTAGACTTGTTGTTCATTAGAGGATCGGTGTTGCTTAAGGAACAAAGAGGTAATCACAGGGGTAAAACGGTAATTTGACCCAACTATGATTACGAACAATCTGTGAAGGGTCGACTCATGGGTAATGATTATATCAATGGACACAATATAATCTACAGTGAGGAGAGTGCAGCTACAAGTCTATAGTGGAGTGACTTGTAGTTAATGAATATTGATTAACTGGATCAAAGACTTTGATCAGTTAATCTCACATCATTGGAGCTCATGAACCGTGAGGTCCATTAGGTCCCTCCGTTGGCTCAACATGGTTATATTGAGGGTATAAAGTTAGGAATGAAATTGAAGTGTTCAATTTCATACATGAGATGTTACATCAATTATATATGATATAATTGATATGATATATGATTTTAATGTGAATTAGATTAACATATAAACCATATGATAGTGGGAGAATATAAGAGGGATATGATGGTAATTTCTAACATATTTCCCTATATATATAGTTGCATGAGATGCAACGAGGTTAAGCTAGTGATTCCATCTCTTTGAGAAACTCTAGAGAATTCTCCCACATAGTGTTGGAAAGAGTTCTAACTAGACTTTCACAAAACACCTCATCTCACCTAAAGGGAACCCACCTTCCTCCCTTACCTAGAGAACAATGGAGAAGATTCGATGGTAATGTCGGTGATTGTTCGGATTCGTGTAGTTGAGATCGAGAACAAGGGAGAAGGAACACTTGAAGAAAGAGTTCTTCAAAAATAATATCTCGTTGTCCATATTGTTATTATATGCTTAATCTACATAAAATTGTTCTTGAATGTAATCCGTGTAACTAAATTAAGAACGCGCGATTCACTATCGCTT
This sequence comes from Trichosanthes cucumerina, assembly GCA_036507285.1. Lineage (NCBI taxonomy): Eukaryota > Viridiplantae > Streptophyta > Magnoliopsida > Cucurbitales > Cucurbitaceae > Trichosanthes > Trichosanthes cucumerina. The sequence continues at coordinate 24,654,566 of CM071836.1, read as the reverse complement.
TCGTTCGGGATTCGATTTCCTTCAATTGGTATCAGAGCCAGGTTGTGTTCTTGATTTATGTTCTTGATTTTTCAAGAACGAGGTGGGATTTTACTGTTTTGCATGAGATGTATGAATGGTTTGCAATTTAGACGTTTTCAATTTTGGCACTTAGATTTACAATTTTCATTGAATCGTTCAATGAAAGGGCCCAGTGTTTTGGGCATTTTTCATTGTAAATCGAGTATGTAAGTCTGTGTTGATCGAGGCAAAGTGGTTATTGAGAAGATCGGAGCAAAAACGAGCCAAAATAATGGTGATTGTTTTCTGTTCTATGTGTAGCGTTGCAACGCTGTTCATCGTTGGTAACGCCGAAGGAGGCGATTTTCAAGTCGCAAAGAGACGCGGCGTTGCAACGCTTCTCCCAGCGTCTCAACGCTTAGACGATGAGGCGATAGCGTTGCAACGCCGGCATGAGCGTCACAACGCTAAAGGCAAGAGGCGTATCGTAGTGCGCTCCAACGGGCAGAAATGGAAAAGGCGCAACGTTGCAACGCTGTCATTAGCGTTGTAACGCCAAAGACGTTTCACCCGAAGGAGCAACGGGCGAAAAACATTTTTTTAATTATATATTAAATATAAAAATATTTTATATTTAATTTAATTAATTTTAATTAATATAATTAGATTATATTAATTAAAATTGTATTTAGGAAGCCAAAATTTGTCTAATTTTGCTATTTAAATTATGCAATTGTTGTATAATTATTGTCATGCATAATGTATGCTTTTATTTTAGAAATCTCACCTTAGGTTAAACATTTTCATGCATCATTTATAATATAAAGAGTTCTATTATATAGTTTGCATGATTAATTAATATAAAGTGTTATATTAATTTATGGATAGCATTGACATGCATTATATTTCATGAGATGATTATGCTATGTATGTCTTATTATTCATGAGATGAATGATCAAACACTATAACATAGTATGCATGTCACCTAAGGTTAATTATTAGTTTTAAAATGTTTAGAACTTGGAAGTAATATACCTTAGGTTATCTAATTCTAATTAGATTAGAATTAGGAACCAAGTGATTTATAAACAATGATTAAAAGAGTAACTCTATCTAAGGAAAGTTTTGTCTAGGCTGGGGTATTTAAGCTAACGGAAACGGAACACCCCTACCTGGGAACTGACCTGGGAGTGAAATTAATCAAAGGGTTTATAAATCATAGTAGCGTCAGCGGGTTTATTAAAGGGTTAATAAACTAGAAATCCTAGGCTTAATATAAAAGTTATATTAGCAAACTTAGGATAAAATCAATATAAGAGTTATATTGATAACTTTAGGTAAAACCAATAGCCAGGTTTAGCCTAAGTAAGATTCCTATAGATTTAAAGTATCCAGTGGGAAGAAAAGTGTATATGATACATATTTTTCCGCCTACGTATCTCGGAGAAGTTCACACTGTGAGACTCATACTTGGCCTCGTGGCACAAACGGGAGCGACCCCCTTCGGATGGTGTTTCTATGAGTCAATATCAAGGTAAATGGAGAGGGTACTTATAGTGAGTGGGAGCAGGTTTAGTGAAAACAAAACCTATGGTCTCTTCAGTCGGTTTACACCATAAGATCACTATGGTCAGCCTGCTAGTTTGGCCTGGACCAGACAATCCCTTCGGAGGGCTTGATCATAGGGGATCAAACACATTAGACACCCGAAAGGGATAAAGATTTCCTTAGTCTGTTTTTCAATCTAGTACTCCCTTCGGCGGATTTTATTGAATATGGACTCTGGGATCTAAAGACAGAGGGTTACACTCACAAGGTACATAAGATATGTATGTATCCTAACCGAAAAAATGGTAACTTAAACCTATAGGAATAAGAGTTATTCTGGCATTAGGTTTTGGTCAAGAATGTCTTGATCCAGATGAGTGTTTTTTATTACCCTTCGGTGTCATACATTCTAAACCTTTGGAGTATCATTGCAAATTATAAATGACCTTGGAATCATTTGATAATTAGCTAAAACATGATTGGATTAGACAATTATAGCAAGAAACTCATACAAGTTTGTTTGTAAAATTTCACCAAAAATGTCTAGCTCTATTATTTCCTTATTGGGTGCGGAAAAGTTAACCGGAGAGAATATGATGACTTGGAAAAACAAACTCAACACTATATTGATAGTGGATGATCTGAAGTTTGTGCTAACTGAGGAGTGTCCTCAGGTGCAAGGCTTGAATGCGTCACGAAATGTTCGTGATGCATATGATCGATGGATCAAGGCCAATGATAAGGCCAAGGCCTACATGCTGGCAAGTATGTCTGACATATTAGCCAAGAAGCATGAGGGCATGATAACCGCCAAGGAAATCATGGATTCTGTGCAGGGTATGTTTGGACAACAGTCCACATAGGCCTAGCACAATGCCCTAAAGTACATATTCAACTCAAGGATGTCAGATGGTACATCTGTTCGGGATCATGTCTTGGATATGATGGTGCACTTTAACATCGCGGAGTCGAATGGTGCTTCCATCGATGAGTCGATCCAGGTTAGTTTCATTCTGGAAACCCTTCGAGATAGTTTCTTACAGTTTAGAAGTAATGTTGTTATGAACAAGCTTACTTTTAACATTACCTCCCTTCTGAATGAACTCCAGACCTTTCAATCTTTGATGAAAATTCAAGGATCGAAAGGTGAGGCAAATGTTGCCAGTAGGAGTTATCACAGAGGTTCGACCTCTGGAACAAAAACAGTGGCTTCATCTTCTTCTAACCTAAAAGGGAAGAAGAAGAACATGAAGAAGGTTGGTAAAGGGAAACGAGCTAACAAAGTTGCCGCCCAGAAGGGCAAGAAAGTCAAAGAAGTTGCTTACAAAGGAAAATGTTTCCACTGCAACGAAGACGGGCGTTGGAAACGGAACTGTCTGAAGTACATTGCAGAAAAGAAGAAGGAAGGTAAATATGATTTACTTTGCCTAGAAGTTTGTTTAGTGGATAGTGATAAAACTGCTTGGATACTTTATTCAAGCGTCACTAATCATGTTTACTCTTCTTTTCAGGGAATTGATTCCTGGCAGCAACTACAGAAATGAGAGATAACGCTCCGGGTTGGAAATGGAGAAGTCGTCTCAGCTGTAGTAGTAGGCACGATGAAGCTTTATTTTGGCAAGAAATATATGTTGTTGGACAATATATTAGTGATACCAGGGTTTACTAGAAACTTTATTTCAATTTCTTGCCTTATAGAACAATGTATTTTTGTTTCTTTCTCAATGAATAAAGTGTTTATTTTAAAGAAATGTTTGGAAATATGTTCAGCTTCATTAGAAAATGGGTTGTATGTTTTAAGGCCTAATTCAGTCAAAATGGTTTTGAACACTGAATTATTTAAAACTGCATACGCACAAACTAAAAAACGTAAAATTTCTCCTAAAGAAAATGTTCATCTTTGGCATCTTAGATTGGGTCACATTAATCTCAATAGGATTGAGAGATTGGTAAAGAATGGACTTCTAAATGAGTTCGAAGAAAATACTTTACCTGTATGTAAATCCTACCTAGAAGGCAAAATGACTAAAAGACCTTTTAGTGGAAAAGGTTATAGAGCCAAAGAACCTCTTGAGTTTGTACATTCAGACCTTTATGGTCCGATGAGTATTAAAGCCAGAGGAGGTTATGAATATTTCATCTCTTTTGTAGATGATTATTCTAGATTTGGGCATATTTACCTAATACAACATAAGTCTGAAGCACTTGAAAAGTTCAAGAAATTCAAGACTGAGGTTGGAAATGAGTTGGGTAAAACAATTAAAACGCTTCGATCAGATCGAGGTGGAGAGTAGATGGATTTAAAATTCCAGAACTATATGATAGAACATGGAATTACATCCCAACTCTCGGCTCCCGGTACACCACAACAAAACGGTGTATCGGAAAGGAGAAATAGAACCTTGTTGGACATGGTTCGATTAATGATGAGTTTCGCTCATCTCCTAGTTCATTTGGGGTTACGCAGTAGAGACTTCGGTATACATTTTGAATAATGTGCCCTCAAAAAGTGTTTCTGAAACACCTTTTGAACTCTGGAAAGGACGTAAAGGTAGTTTATGTCATTTCAGAATTTGGGGTTGTCTAGCACATGTGCTTGTGACAAATCCAAAGAAGTTGGATTCACGTTCAAAATTGTGCCTATTCGTAGGCTACCCAAAAGAAACAAGAGATGGTTTATTCTATGATCCTAAGGAAGATAAGGTTTTTGTGTCGACAAATGTTACTTTCTTAGAGGAGGACCACATAAGGGACCACAAACCAAGAAGTAGAATTATGTTGAGTGAGTTAGACGGAACAATAGCAAAGGTTGCTAATAAAACTAGTACGTCAACAAGAGTTGTTGATACTAGCTTGTCTAGTCAAGAGAGTTCATCTCAAGAGTTGAGTATGCCTCGACGTAGTGGGAGGGTTATAACACAACCTGACCGTTACATGGGTTAATCTGAAACCCAAGTTGTTATACCAGATGACAACTGCGAGGATCCATCGACTTATAATCAAGCGATGGTTGACAAAGACAAATGGGTCATAGCCATGGACCAAGAAATGGAGTCTATGCACTTCAATTCTGTTTGGGAACTTGTTGATAAACCTGATGGGGTAAAACCTATAGGTTGTAAGTGGATCTACAAGAGAAAGTGTGGTGTAGATGGGAAGGTGCAAACCTTTAAAGCTAGACTAGTAGCAAAGGGTTATACCCAGGTTGAAGGGGTTGACTATGAGAAAACTTTTTCACTTGTTGCTATGGTAAAATCTATCCGTATTCTACTTGCCATTGCCGCATATTATGACTATGAGGTATGGCAAATGGATGTTAAGACAGCCTTTTTGAATGGCAATCTTGAGGAAAACATCTACATGGACCAACCCAAAGGGTTCATTGAACCAGAAAAAGAGCAAAAAGTTTGCAGGCTTAAAAGGTCAATTTTTGGACTGAAACAAGCCTCTAGGTCCTGGAATATAAGAGGCAATCAAATCTTATGGTTTTGACCAGAATGATGATGAACCTTGTGTCAACAAGAAGATCATCAATAGTTCTGTCGCATTCCTAGTTCTATATGTGGATGATATCCTACTCATTGGGAATGATGTAAGATATCTTACGGACATTAAAAATTGGCTAGCTACGCAATTTCAAATGAAAGATTTGGGTGATGCGCAGTTTGTTCTTGGGATCCAGATTGTCCGGAACCGCAAGAATAAAACACTAGCCTTGTCTCAAACATCTTACATAGACAAAGTGTTGTCAAGGTTCAAGATGCAAGACTCCAAAAAGGGCTTACTGCCTTTTAGACACGGAGTCCATTTGTCTAAGGAACAGTGTCCTAAGACACCTCAAGGAGTTGAGGATATGAGATGGATTCCTTATGCATCAGCTGTTGGGAGCCTGATGTACGCTATGCTTTGTACTAGGCCTGACATCTGTTTTGTAGTTGGAACGGTCAGTAGGTATCAATCCAAAGGACTTAAACACTGAACAGTGGTTAAAACAATCCTTAAGTATCTATGGAGAACAAGGAACTACATGCTTGTGTATGGGGCTAAGGATTTGATCCTTACAGGATATACGGATTCTGACTTTCAGACTGATAAAGATTCTCGAAAATCTACATCAAGGTCAGTATTCACTCTTAACGGAGGAGTTGTAGTATGGCGAAACGTCAAGCAAGGATGCATCGCTGATTCCACCATGGAGGCCGAATATGTAGCAGCTTGTGAAGCAGCTAAAGAGGCTGTTTGGTTAAGGAAATGCATGCTAAATTTGGAAGTTGTTCCAAATATGACTTTGCTCATCACGTTGTATTGCGATAACAGTGGAGCAGTGGCAAATTCGAGGGAACCCCGAAGTCACAAGAGGGGAAAGCACATTGAGTGGAAATATCATCTCATTCGGGAGATCGTGCATAAAGGAGATGTGATTGTCACGAAGATAGCCTCAGAGCACAACGTTGATGATCCTTTTACAAAGGCTCTCACGGCTAAAGTATTTAAGAGTCACCTAGAAGGTCTAGGTTTACAAGTCTTCCCCAACTAGGGCAAGTGGGAGTATTTTGTACAAAGGGTTTAAATACCCTAGTCTATTGTATTTACATTACTGTAATGTTTTAGTACTCCACAAGCTTTAGGTCAAGTGGGAGATTGTTGGGATTTATGCCCTAAACTTGTGTAATTTTGATCAAATAAATAAAGGGTTATTTGTTTTGATAAAATTATATTCTTGCTTTATAAATCCAATAAACTAAGCTCCAAGGTTATAATATATCTTGAACATCGGTGTATTGCACACTATTTTGATTGTGTTCAAGAATATAACCTAAATAGTCTATGGTATAAGAATAAGGTTGGAAACCCTATTCTGGTAACACCATGGATGCGACCCATTTTGTAATTAGTACAAATGAGGTAATCCAACTCATTCATGTGGTTGACATGCGAGTGGGGATCATGTATGAAGAGTTCATACAAGACCGGACTGCAAATTATTAGTCTAACCAATGTAACACCGTTAACAGGACTTAACTGTGCGAGATGGAATTCACTCATTCCTACACTAAGGAATTAGATAGGTTGTTCCCTTAAGAATTGACTCCAGATCTTGAACAACGGGACCCCACCCTCTATGAGGGTATGAGTCTATGGTAGGACCTTAGACTTGTTGTTCATCAGAGGATCAGTGTTGCTTAAGGAATAAAGAGGTAATCACAAGAGTAAAACGGTAATTTGACCCAGCCGTGATTAGGAACAACCTGTGAAGGGTCGACTCATGGGTAATGATTATATCAGTGGACACAATATAATCTACAGTGAGGAGAGTGCAACTACAAGTCTATAGTGGAGTGACTTGTAGTTAATGAATATTGATTAACTAGATCAAAGAGTTTGATCAATTAATCTCACATCATTGGAGCTCATGAACAGTAGGTCCATTAGGTCCCTCCTTTGGCTCAACATGATTATATTGAGGGTATAAAGTTAGGAATGAAATTGAAGTGTTCAATTTCTACATGAGATGTTACATCAATTATATATGATATAATTGATATGATATTTGATTTTAATGTGAATTAGATTCACATATAAACCATATAATAGTGGGAGAATATAAGAGGGATAGGATGGTAATTTCTAACCTATTTCCCTATATCTATATAGTTGCATGAGATGCAACTAGGTTAAGCTAGTGATTCCATCTCTTTGACAAACCCTAGAGAATTCTTCCACATAGTGTTGGAAAGAGTTCTAACTAGACTTTCACAAAACACCTCATCTCACCTAAAGGAAACCCACCTTCCTCCCTCACCTAGAGAACAACGGAGAAGATCCGGTGGTAGTATCGGTGATTGTTCGGGTTCGTGTAGTTGAGATCGAAAACGTGGGAGAAGGAGCACTTGAAGAAAGAGTTCTTCAAAGGTAATATGTTGTTGTCCATATTGTTATTATATGCTTAATCTATATAGAATTTTTCTTGAATGCAATCTGTGTAACTGAATTAAGAACGTGCGATTCACTATCGCTTCCGCTGCGGGATTCGATTCCCTTCATTTGTAACATCATATATAATGATTTTCAACTCATCAAACCTAATGGTATCCGACACAACAACACCTGTTAGGCAACCTCCGATGTAACAGTTTTCAATTTCATCCCAACATCCACCGTATCATATGAATAGAGATTTCTTGTTCATCCTACAATAAAGTAAGTTGGAATAACCGGTAAGTCGAATTACTTTCTTCAAACACAAAAAATAGCAACAATATTAATAAACAACATCAAAGAAATGAAACTAAGAACACTGAAAATTTGGGTGTCACTTTTGCTCTCGCTACCCGGTCTCGTCGACTCGCTCTCGCTATATCGCTCACGCACGTTTAGGGTTTGCTACTATTTCTCATTATCTCGTTCAGTAACCCCGATTTCACCTCGACTCCTAACAATGTCACTACTCAATGCTTGAAACACTTTCATTTACTTTTTTTTTACGATGAAATTTTTCAAAAACAATGGTGTCATCCTAAAGATGTTTTCATTCTGATTGAAACGTATAAGAAAATAAAGTAGGCACCCATTAATATTGTAAGTGGCACATTTGAACGTACCTATTATGAACGAGAGTTAGTTGATGCACGAAAGTATGGTTTTACGAGGAGATTTCGAAGAAGAAGAATGAGAAGAATAGAAAACACATATGAAAATTTGAACTTCGAGCACACGGATGGAGTTTTGAACGTCTACTATTAGTTCAATATTGTTATTATCATCATTCCTTTGTCAGAGTCTTCGGCTAATAAATTGCAATGTCATTTCATACAGTGTATGATCGTACAAGTAAAAACTGCGGGTAAGCGTGAACGAATCAGTGTGAGCGAGTGAGCGTGAGCATGAGCGAGTGGGCGAGAGCGTCAGCTTGAACGTGAACACTCGCTCGGATCTGGGATGCCCTTCGACATAATTTTGTGCGCGTTGCACGTCAGAATAGGTTCATTATATCTAAGCGTCAGGTCATTTCACATTAAATATATTAAAAATGGGTCTTCCGTACAAAAACCCCCTAATTTTTACATCTCTTGCTCTACTTTTTTGTCCAAAACTCTTAACTTTTTTTCTCCTCATTATAGTTTTTCTCCCTAAAATTTTATCATTCTGCCCAATTTTTTTTGTTTATCTCTCTAGCTTTAAATTTCACTTTCTTTATTAAAATTAATTTTTTTTCTCTTCCTTTAAAATTTTTATCCCTTCATATCTCTAACCTTTTTTTCTCTTTGAAAACTTTCTCTAGCTTTATATTTTTCTCTCTAAATTTTTAGGTATCTCAATATAACTTTTGTCTACCACCTTGTATTTTTTAAAATCTCTAAGGTAATGTCTTTTGAAAATCACTTAATTGTATGAAAATCACTATTGAAAGTGTAGAAACAAACATGAAAATGATTATATGAAAATCACTTTTAATAAATCAATTATAAACAAATAATTGTACTAAAATCATTCACAAACATACACTGAAAGTGAGTACAACTTGGGTGTAACAAGGTTGCACCAAATATTGTATAACACACTTCAACACCATAGAAAAATAATTTTAGTTTTTTTAAAAAAAAAATCTTGTAGTGTTAAAGTGGACTCATGTTATTAATTTTCATCGACATGTAGACATTTCCATCAATATTTTCACATGTTCATGAGTTCGACATTGACATTTCCATTATACCATTTAAAATTGATGAAATATTAAAAAATAGCAAGAAAATGTAACTTAATGTTAATATTGTAACAAGTATTTTAACTCATTTAAAAAGTTTAAAATATTTTTTATTAATATAAATATTTAAAAAAAAATAAAAATATTCATTGACGACAGTTTATTGATATTGTTGAGATGTATGTCCTAATCTCATATAAGTTTGTAATATAGCAAGTTGAAATAAATAAGAGTTATTTTTCATCACTTTGTGTCTCGCCTATTTATAAACTTAATCTAATAAACTAAGCTCAGGGTCATTGAATTATGAGAGAACTAAAACTTGAACGGTGTGTGGTAGACACACTGGGAGGATCATGCTCGAGTAAATGACCCGAACGATCTCCAATATACGAATAGGGTTGGAGACCTAATCCTGGATACGTTGTGGATGCGACCCGCGTCATATTAGATACAAACGAGGTGATTCCGCTCGTTCATGTGGTTGACATGCGAGTGTGGGCATCTTGTACAATGAGATTGTACAAGACCGGACCGTAAATTATTAGACTTACTGATGTAACACCGTTAACAATATAGGGTTAATAACTTCGTAGATGACCATTAGTGACTCGACCTTAATCGTGAGCGTGTTACGGACTCCTGTCTGCGGGGTCTGTCCTTTGACTAGTACGAGTGAGGGTGGTCACAGTTACTCATCCAATATGCCTATCTTCTCAGGGACAGGACCACGTGGGGAGCTGAGAGCGTGACTACGCGAGATGGAACTCACTCGTTCCCGAATTAGGGAAACTAGAGAGGTTGTTCCCTTATGCTTCAGCTGTAGGGAGCCTCATGTATGCCATGATGTGTATTAGGCCCGACATTTGTTATGCAGTTGGGATTGTCAGTAGGTATCAAGCCAATTCAGGATTAGATCACTGGACAGCCGTTAAGGCAATCCTCAAGTATCATAGGACAACGAGGAACTACAACCTTGTGTATGGAAGTGGGGATTTGATCCTTACGGGATACACAGACTCTGACTTTCAGACCGATAAGGATTCTAAGAAACCACTTCAGGGTTAGCCTTCATTCTGAATGGAGGAGTTGTAGTGTGGCGAACCATCAAGTAGGGATGTATCGCTTATTCCACGATGGAAGCCGAGTATGTTGTGGCTTGTGAAGCTGCAAAGAAAGTTGTTTGGCTTAGGAAGTTCATGATGGATTTGGAAGTTGCTCCAAATATGAACTTGTCAATTACCCTGTTTTGTGACAACAGTGGTGAAGTAGCCAATTCGAGAGAACCTCAGAGTCATACGAGGGGCAAGCATATTGAGCGGAAGTATCACCTGATACGGGAGATTATGCACCGCGGAGACGTGACAGACACGCAGGTAGCGTCAGAGCACAACGTTTCTGGTCCATTTACAAAGGCCCTCACGGCTAAGGTGTTTGAGGGTCACCTAGAGAGTCTAGGTCTTCGATTGCTTCCTGACTAGGGCAAGTGGGAGTATTGTAAAAGGGTATTCAATGCCCTAGTTTATTGTATTATTATTGTACATTTGAGAAATATATTTTGTACTCCACTAGCTTAGTCCAAGTGGGAGTTTGTTGGGATGTATGTCCTAATCTCGTATAAGTTTGTAATATACTAAGTTGAAATAAATAAGAGTTACTTTTTCATCACTTTGTGTCTTGCATATTTATAAACTTAATTCAATAAACTAAGCTCCAGGGTCATTGAATTATGAGAGAACTAGAACTTGAACAGTGTGTAGTGGACACACAGGGAGGATCATGTTCGAGTAAATGACCCGAAGGGTCTACAGTATACGGATAGGGTTGGAGACCTAATCCTAGATACGTTGTGGATGCGACCCGCTTTGTATTAGATACAAACGAGGTCATCAGCTCGTTCATGTGGTTAACATGTGAGTGGGGGCATCCTGTACAATGAGATTGTACAAGACCGGACTGTGAATTATTAGACTTACTAATGTAACACCGTTAACATTATAGGGCTAATAACTTCGTAGATGACCATTAGTGACTCGATCTTAATCCTGAGCGTATTACGGACTCCTGTTTGCGGGGGTCTGTCCTTTGACTAGTACGGGTGAGGGTGGCCACAGTTACTCATCCAATATGACTTACTCATCCAATATGACTATCTTCTCAAGGACAGGACCACGTGGGGAGCTGGGAACTTGACTATGCGAGATGGAATTCACTCGTTCCCGATTTAGGGAAACTAGAGGGGTTGTTCCCTTAAATGCTCTCTCCAGGGTTTGGACAACAGACGCCCACCCTCGATGTTGTTTATGGTTAGACCATGCAACGTAGTTGTTCATTAGAGGAGCAGTGGGACTTAAGAAGCAAGAGGTAGACACAGGGATAAAATGGTAATTTGAATGAGATGTGACTACAAACAACCTGTGAAGGGCCGACTCACGGACATTGGTTATATCAATGAACACAACTTGTCCTACAGTGATGGGAGTGCAGCTACAGGCTGTAGTGGAGTGTTACCGTAGCTAATGAATGTTGAATAACCGGGTTAAAGAGTTTGATAGGTTAATCTCGAATCATTGGAGCTCGTCATCTGTAGGTTCATTAGGTCACTCGGTTGGCTCAAACTGGATAAATTGAGGGTTTACAGTTTGGTATGAATTTGAAGTGTTCAAATTCATTATTTGGGTATTTATGTCATTTATATGTGATATAATTGACATAATATATAGTTTGATGTGAATGAGATTCATAATAAACTATAGGTTAGCCTAATTGATTAATTAGTGTTGATTTGGAGAAATTGGATTGAGAGAAATTAAATTGAATGTGATTCAATTTAAATTCCACAACAATACAAATGAGATTTGTATAATAAGGTATGAGATACCTTATTACATGTAATATACAAATATGATTTGCATATTATAAGGTTGTGGTAAAATGGTGATTTGGTGGAGATTTCAACTCCACCACTCACCATTATATAAAGGCTTGGTAAGAAGCCTTTTGTAAGATTTTAGTTCATTTTTTGGATTTGGCATCCAAGAGAAAAAGAATTCTCTCTCAAATTCTCTCTAATCTCACCAAACTCTCTCCACCCAAAAACCAAAGGGAGCCCCACCACTCTCCCTCAACCGATCGAGAACAACCGAGAAGACTATTTGGAGGTGTCCAAACTATTCGGTTCGTGAGATCGTGTGTAGAGATCGTTGGAATAAAAAGAGATCGTGATCGGAGAAGGAAACGTCGAAGAAGAGTTCTTCAACAAGTAAATAACTTTACTTTCTTGTTTTCTTCTTAAATCAACATGTTTAGCCTAGAATTAAAGTAGTTTAATTCAATTTTAAGAAAAGAATTTCACAACGAACACCACGACGTTTCATGTCGTTTCCGCTGTGGGATTCACATTCCCTTCAAATATTTCTATAAAATTGAGATTTCAAAATTTTTATGGACATCGATATTTTAAAACTTGTGAAATTCAATAAAATATTTATAGTTGTACATACTAGAACTTAAACTTAAGATTTGAGGGGAGGTTGAAAACATACTAACCATTAAGACAGAAAACATTTTTGTGTTTGAATTTGATTTTTCCTATACATCTTATATACAGGGGGGAGGGGAGGACTCGAGCCCCCTCCGGGCCTTAGTTAAATCTGCCCCTGAATACCATACACACTAGTAGACCCCACATCATTTATGGTAGACCCCACATCATTTACAAAGGGATGTTGATTTGGCCAGTAATAGAATTTTTCCCTGAGTTTTCTATACCCTTGGTGAGTTTTCTTTATACCCACCATCCCTATCTTTCTCTCTCGTCCTTTCTCTCTATTATTTATTTATATATTTTTTAATTCATTATAATTAAGGGCAAAATACATTTATGGTCCCTCAGTTTTACATTTGGTTCCCTTTTGGTTTTCTTGAGTTTGAAAACATTTTACCCCTGAGATTTGCATTTAGTAGCACCTTTGGTCCTTCTATCAACTTTTCCGTTAATTTCTAACGAAAAGTTGATCTGACACATTTTTTTATTAAAAGTAATATATATTTTTTAATTATTAAAAATATTTTAAATTCATTTTTTATTTTTCTCTCTCTTCCTTCCCCCTTCTCCATTTTCCCTCTTTCCCCTTCTTCCTCTTCTTCTCTGTTCTCCCATGGTCGACCAAGCTAGGAAGGGAATTCTTACCATTTCGAGTTGTTTCAAATATAAGTGAATTTCAGCTACGGGCAAGACTCGTAGAAAATTGTCGAGCTAAGTATAAGGTGGTCGGTTGATGGCCTCCAGCGACCTAGGTCTAAGAAACCTCTAAGAACTTGTCATACACAAGAAACATAGAGACGAGAATGGCAGTAGCCACAAACCCAAACGACACCGCATTAACCGAATCATCAAAACAACTCTATGGCCCCCCATTTTTTCTCACCACCCATTAAAACCAACCCCAGAAGAGTAATAACAAAAAAAAACACTCTGTGTGTTTCCTCTCGTGCTTGAAGTTCTAATAATGGCAAAGGGCTAGAGTTGCAGAGAATGAGGGATTTAGAGATAGATGGTAATTGGGTTAAAAGAGATACGACAAGATTTCGGGTGTTCTTGTAACTACTTCTTCGTCGTCGTTGTCGGAGTCGTCACGCACGGTGGTTCTGGTGGATTCCGCCATGGGAGAACAAAGAAGAAGAGGAAGAAGAAAGAAAAGGAAAGAGGAAAAATGGAAAGAGAGAAGGAAGAGAGAGAAAAATAAAAAATGAATTTAAAATGTTTTTAATAAAATAATATTTTTTAATAATTAAAAAATAAAATATATTATTTTTAATAAAAAAATGTGTCAGATGAACTTTTCGTTAGAAATTAACAGAAAAGTTGACATAAGGACCAAAGGTGCTACTAAATGCAAACCTTAGGGGTAAATTTGTTGAGTTTAAAAACTTAGGGACCAAAAGGGAACCAAACACAAAACTGAGGGACCAAAAATGTATTTTGCCCTATAATAAATTATTTAATTAAAAATATTTAGAATTAATTAATTAATTTTTATTTATTGAAATTAATTTTGATTAGTTAATAAAACAATACATTAAAATAAAACTTTTAGGATTAATTTCATAAAATAAACATAAACTTCTGATAGAAAATCAATTATGAAAATATTAAGTCACTAATTAATATTAAATTTAATCAATTAATTCTAAATATTATAATTAATTATTCATGAGTTATTTGTAATCAATTAACAAATAATAATTATTTTTTTAAAAAAGTATATTCTTTTTTAAATTCATTTATATTGTTTATTTAACAATAGATAATAATTATATAAGATTTATAAGATCAATCTCATAAAATATATTTTCGCATGATTTATAGAATATATATAAGTGCTTATTTGAATATTTTTTGTTATTGAAACATGCTTACTTCTCGTAAAACAAACTTGTAAAATATTAACCTAACATGTTTATTGTATGTTTCATCTATTACTTATAATTAATTAAACTATATTACTTCTTAGTATAATACGAATGAAGTATGGAGATTTGAACTTTCAATCCCAAAGAGATAAGTGCATGTCAATTAAACTATATTATATTGTGAGTACATTAATTGAATTGTATTTATTTATTAGAATATCAATTAATTATTTAATATATCACAATTACATAAAGTTATATATCGATTTATAAAAATCGGATAACATTCCAACTAAACACAATCATATTATTTTCGATATTTATTGTTGTTGCCAAATTTTGGACAGGAGCATGCACCTGACCTCCACGTGACAACTACGGTAAATTTGTAATTCTTGGGAGAAGAACGCAACCTGCAAGACTCTTGAGTTTTATGTTCTAAAACTTGTGAGTTTGTAAACTGAATGTATATTCTATTTGTAATAAAGATGTTATTGAAATTTATTCAGTAAAGATGTTATTGGATAAAATGAATTATGTATTTTGAAACCCTAATCCAATAAAGAACCCATGGTTATAGGATGTATGCTTGAACTTTATGCGTGACATAAAAGTGGATTAGGTTCAAGTTATAGCAAGAACGGTCTATAGTATAGGGATAGGGTTGGGTACCTTATCATGGGGACACTATGGACGCGACCCACTTTGTAAAATACAAACGATGTGATCTTGAATCGTTCATGTGGAGACATGCGAGTGGGGGTGTCATATGCAATGAGTTTGCATAAGACTAAACCGAGAAATAGTCACTTAGACTTTATAACTCCGTTTACTGTCTTAACTAACTATATTCATACGATCACCTAGGTAACTCGATCTTAATCCTGAGCGTGCCATGAACTTCTGTTTATTCGGATTATCCTTAGATTTGCATGGGTGAGAGTGCCCTGAGATTGTCAACTCAATAAGCCTTCCATTTCAGGGATAAGACTGGGTAGATAGCTGGGAACAATTCTGTAAGATTGAACAAAAGGCCCACCTCTCTCATTGGCCCGAGAGGGATTAAGTTTGTTGGTTGGACCACAAACCAATTGTTCATTAGAGGATCAATGGGACTTAAGGAACAAAAAGTAATTACAGGGGTAAAACGGTAATTTTGACCCAGCTATAATAACGAACGACCTGTGAAGGATCGACTTACTAATCATTGTTATATCGAGTGGACAGAAATATATCTACAGTGAGGAGAGTGCAACCACTGGGTTTTAGTGGAGTGTCCTGGTGGTTAACGAATGTTGATTAGCTAGGCTAAAGAGTTTGGTCGGTTAATCTCATATCGTTGGAGCTCATGATCTTTTATGGAGATCTGATCCCCTTGAGCAGCGAAACGTGTTTTTGGAATCGTAATTGCAAGTTTGTTTTTGGTTAAAAAGCAAAAAAAAAACCAGTACATTGAGAAAAACAGAACAAGCATACATTTCTAATCTAATTAGACATGGATTTAATCATGCAAACATGCTTTAGAAATTAACGGAACTAAAGGGGAATTCATAATTACCTTTGTTGTTTTCTATTCATCAACTCCTTACTCCAAGTGTGTACAACAACACAGTAACCAAAATTTTTCTATGTTTTCTCCAACAGGACAACACCACGGGAAAGGAGTGAATTCCATCTTGCTAGGTTATGTCCCCAGCTGCTCGCTCGGTCTTGTCCCCAAAAAGGTAGGCATATTGAGTCGGCGAATCTGACCACTCTCATCCATACTAGTCAAAGAACAATCCCTCGCAAAGCGGGAGTTAAGTAACTTGCTCGCTCAGGGATTGAGATCAAGTTGCCTAGGTCATCCTAGTGAAATAGAAACCTAACTAGTTAATAGAGTTACATCTAGTAGTTACTATTTCGTGGTCCGGTCTTATGTAATCTCATTACATAGGATATCCCCCTCACATGTCATCTACACGAACACGTTAGGATCACAGTGTTTGTATCATATACAAAGTGGGTCATATCCATAGTTTTACCAGGATAAGGTACCCAAACCTTATCCCCTTACTATAGACCCTTTAGGTTATATCTCGAACCGAGATCCTTTATATGTACACTACATTCAGTTAAAGATACATTTAACAACCTTGGATGTTTAGTTTATTGGATTTGGGGTTAAAACAATGGCAATACAGTAAATAACGAACAATAACGCTTTATTGAAGTAATAACAGTTTATTACAATAATTAGAACAAAAAATTACAAACTACGAGTTTTAGGGCACAAACCCCAACAGATCTGTAGGTCCATTAGGGCCCCTTACTAACTCAGACTAACCCTTGTAACAATTTGAGAGAAAAGAATTTGAATTGTTCAAATTCAGTTTTTGGGGGAGAGCGTTAATTATATGCGATATATTTAACGTTTCACAATTTAATTAAGAATTAAACTATGATAAAGAAGAAGTGAGTGTATTTAAATATGATTTAAATATTGGTTCAGTTTATAACATGAATAGGGATTCATGTTCAAACGGTCGATTTAAGAAATCGGGATTGGTCCAATTATTTAATTTGATATTTGATATTAAATTAAATAATTATTTATAATTAATTAAATAAATTATTTAATTAATTAAATTAATAAATTTATTTTACTTTAAAATTAATTTTATATTAATTTTTAATTAAAATTAAATGAAAATTCAAATACATTTTTGAATTCAAAATGGATCAAATGCATAAAAAGGTGAATAAGCTCCTTTGCTTTTCAAATTCACACAAATTGTCCACCTCCTTCTACAATTAATCTTCATCACTCTTGTGTTGTCTTCTTCTCCAAACTTAAGAAGCTTATGGTTTGGTTTAATTGAAGGAGAATCAAGAGGATTAATGAATTAGATAGAAAATTGGATTTTTTGGTTTTTGAGACCTTTCTCTCTTCTCTCTTCAAATTCTCTCAATCAAAGATCCCACAATCTATTCCAAGGCCTGAAGATAGTAGGGAAGACACTAGAGGTGGTCCATAACTAGTTTGTGCTCAAAGATTGCCTAAGGATTAGGAGAATTTTGAGCTACAAAGGTATGAGTTCTTATTCTCTGTGTTTTCCAGATTTGAGCATGCTTTTTGTTTTGTAAAATTGATCAACTTAGAGTGTTCAAGATCCGAAATTGCTTCCGTTTTTAATATAGACTCTTTCAAAGACAAAGAAAACCTGGACACTGGTGTGGTAAAGACCACACAAGCTCCGATGAAGTCAGAAAGAGTTTTTCCAAAGAATTAGGGAGGAGTTTTGTGTACCTTGCTCTCCCAGTCCTCTCTTGGAAGATCTTAAATACCTTTCTTCTAGGGTCCTTTGTGGGTTTCTGTGACCTATTGGAAAATGTGACCTATTGGAAAATGAAAAGGCTGGGAGAGGGTTGTAAACAAGTATATGGGTTGCATGGGATCAGATGGCCCTGCATCCGGTCGACCTCGTTCGAGGCTTTGGCCCAAGCCCAGACTCCTTTCTTGGGCGTGGGTAGAGCCCAAATGGCTCCCATAGGCCGAGGCTGACCACGCGCTCGACCAGAAGCCCAAGCGCGTCCTCTCGTCTCTTTTCGCCTTGGTTTGATCTCCGTTCAATTTTGGTCCGTTTTGACTTCGTATTGAGTTCTTATTTTGTCTGACCTTTTGCTTTAATCGTTTGACCAACTCATTCTGGTTGGTTGAATTTAACTCATAACATTTATTATTTTCACATATTTTATTCTCAAACATCTAATAAAACTTTAAACCAAATCACCCTCAAAATATATACATACAACCTACAAAGTAAATCTTTTTTACGTATTTATTTTTAGTCTCGTTTACCATTTACAATCTTCCAAACAGAACAATCTTCCAAACCCCTTTGTTAAAGTTTTCGAAAACAAAAACCCAACTTTTCAACCGTTGAACGTCGTCGACCTATCAATTCACTCGACAAAGCGTGAATCCAAAGCGTTGCGCATCGTCGGAGTGAAGGCCAGGGATGGCTGACGAGAGCGTGAAGGCGGAGGCTCTGCAGATTATAGGAATGTTCCAAGTTCTTCCAAAATTGGTAGTCTTCGACCTCGATTACACTCTCTGGCCATTCTATTGGTAATTTCTCATTCTCCTTTTTCATATCCTAATTCACTTTCCCGTTTGTTGACTCAGAAAAACCATGTTGATAGATTCTTTATCAGAACTGTTTTTATCGGTTTCATTTCTGAGCTGTTGCAGTTAGACGAATTTTGACGAAACAATTCGGCTGCTGTGGTCTATTTTTGCCTTTGCTTTAATTGTTTTTCATATTGTTCATCTTATAATTTGATGTCTCGAACGAGAAGATTGTTCTAATTTATGAAACAGAACTACAACATGTTATAGATGAAATTCATTCACTAAACTTCGTGCCTTACGTTATTTTCCATCGAGATTATTAGGTTATTTTTGTATCTGAGCTGATGTTCGTGCGACTTGAGCGAATTAGAATTAAAATGGAATCGTGTGTGATATTCAGATTTTCTAGCATGCAGCAATCGACTTATGGACGAGTTCATGTTCATAGGAAAGTCGGTGTCTATTGTTATTATGATAAACTTGTAGTAACCTTATGGTGGCGTCTATCGCTTCCTAATCTGTAGTTAGATTAAAGTCTTATCTCGTCCAAATCCTAATCCAAAAGGTCAAGGAGGTTTCACCCACCCCAATACTCGCTTCAAGAGAGGGTTTTAAGTCCCTTTTAATAACCATTTGATAAACACAACTTCCAACTATCCCTTTTTTTTTGTTTTGTGATTTACTTGTTATAAATGTTTTTAAAATCCAAGTTAAGTTTTGAAAACTCAAAAAAGTTGTTTTTAAAAAGTAGTTTTTGGAATTTGGAATTTGGCTAAGAATTCAAATGTTTTCTTATGAAAGTTGAAAATGATGGTAAAGAAAGGGTGAGAAGAACAAGAAAAATTTTCAAAAACCAAATAGTTACAATTTTAACCTTGGCTTAAAATCAAGACTTGAATGTCTCTTAACATCTTAAGTCCTGGACACCAAGTTACCTCTTGGGGTTATTTGAGGATAATTGTTAAACCATCCTTAATATATGGTTGTTCTGTAGTTGTTCATGTATCCAAGTTGACCATCATCTTTTTCTTTTTTTCTTTTCTTTTGCAGTGAATGTCGCTCCAAACGTGAAATGCCATCCCTGTATCCTCATGCTAAAGGCATATTATATGCACTTAAAGACAAGGGAGTTGACCTTGCCATTGCTTCTAGATCACCAACATCTGATATTGCCAAGACATTTATCGACAAATTGGGCATCAATTCTATGTTTGTAGCTCAGGTGAGGATGCGAATGAAGACTCATTTTACATTTCTTGTTCAGTTGTCAGCTTTGAATGTTAGTGTATTTCTGTATTCTATTTTCCCAAGTATTCTGTATGATCCTGGAACGAATGAACCTTGAAATATTGTAGCTGAAAGAACATTTCAATAAGGAGGAATTGTGATTTCTTTCCTAATAGCACTAACAATGCACTTTATTTCTTCTAGCAACCTTCTTATATTCTAACAAGGGTCTTATGAGCATTTCTTGCCATTGTTATTTTAGATAATGAACTTATATCGAAAAATCTTTCGTATTAACTCTATCTTGTTTTTCATGCTCAATCTTTTCCAGGAGATTTTTTCCAGTTGGACACACAAAACAGATCATTTCCAGAGAATTCATTCAAGGACGGGCGTACCATTCAAGTCTATGCTATTCTTTGATGACGAGGATCGGAATATTGAAACTGTAAAACTCATTTTTATCATAATTTGTTTTCCGTCTTTGTTCCCTATATTCTAAGATAGTGCTTTGAGATTGCATTGGCATGAGAAAACATTTTAAGGATGTCTTATCTATGTATTGCCATCTTAACAAAGTTTCGTGAACGTAACTGCAGGTTTCGAAAATGGGAGTAACTAGTATTCTGGTTGGCAATGGAGTTAATCTTGGGGCACTGAGGCAGGGACTCACAAAGTACTCCCAGAATGTGAACAAAATTGAGAAGAACAAGAAGAAATGGGCAAAGTACACTCAGAACTCAACTTCATCAGAGAAGACTGAGTAAAAGAATGACAGGAAAGTGATTATATAAACTGTGAATCTGTTGTCATTTTTCTCTGTCTTTAAAAGGATTATTATATAATTTCAGATGCACTTTCTGTGAACTGCCTTAAGAATGGTCACCCTATATACATTCAGACTCCTGAAAGCATCAATCCATGAGTTGGATGCTTAAAAGAATATAGTTGAAGGAGCATTCTTGTTCTTCAACTCGTTCATACGGTTTGTAACCTCGTTGGCTTGGATTTGTCTCGGTTAAGGTCAACCATTTATTTAGAAGCTGTGATAGGAGAATAGCCATTATTGGTGTTGGTTGGTTATATCTAATAACAAATTATTGAAGTTAAGTTTGCTTTATGCACATTTTTCCTCGAAAGAAATTTTGGGCACCTCTTTGCGAAGTATTGATCTCTAAGACGGGTCTTGGTAAAGTTCTCTGTAGTCTGAACTTGTTGCAAATCCTAAAACTGAAAGCTTTGTTTATCACCTGCTAAGTTTCTGCAAACTTTTGAAGGAGGAAGTTAAATATTTTGTTTGCTTATATTCCATTGTGCGTCTATGTCTTGTTGTTTGGAGGGGGAAGTTGTTTTAGACTAATCTATGAAAGAAATTTAGGTCCGATAACCCTATGGTTTTTGAAAATTATGTTTGTTTTTTCACCGTTTTTTTTTTGTCTTCGAAGATTTCTATATTACCATTTAAGTTTCTTACCAAATGTCAAAAACAAAAACAAGATCTTGAAAACTATCTTTTTTAGTTTTTTAGTTTTCAAAACTTATTTTTGTTTTTGAACTCATAAGTATAAAGTAAATAAGAAAACATGAATGACCATGAGTAGAAGTATTTTTAGGTTTAAATTTTAAAAATAAAAAATCAAATAATTATCAAATAGGGTTTGATAAACCAACATGTGGACAATTTTAGTTGGAAAAACTTATTTTTATTTGTTTTTTTTTCTTAATTTCATTATGTATTTATTAATTTTTGGCTAAATTATTGTAAAATATCTCTGAGCTATATCACGTTTCAACCATACACTTGAACTTTAAAAAATTTCATTAATATCCTTAAATCTTTCAAAAAGTATTAGGTTAAGTATTAAGGAAATAAGTTACTGATAGTTTATTGGTTATTTATTAGTTACTCTGTTATTTTCATTAATTTTTGTTATTTCAATTTATCGTTAAGTTGTGGATGAAGAACATTCAAATTAGATGCTTTGCTTAGAAAGTTTGTGTGCAATAGAACCAGATGAGAATAGAGTCTAAAATGGAGATGTCCACAGGCAGGGACTGATGGAGACGGGAAAGGTTTCCCTATCCTCGTCCCCATTACTTATTTCAATTCTCATTCCTACGAAATTCTCCATTTATTTTTGAGGGATCGAGACGAAGATTCTCCGCAGGTTTGCGGCATCGGGCTCCCCACGAAGAATTTTTTCGGTTCTTTTTGTTTTCTTTTTAATTTTTTTTAATTCATTTTCAACCATAATAGAATTTTTTTCCAAACATTTCAAAATGAATAATTTCCAATATAATTTTTATTTAAAGAAAATGTTATAAAATTTCCTAATAAAAACAATAATGTACCTTAAGTAAAAATATTATAATATTGAAACAACTTAATCTCTAAAAATTCCAATTTCAATGTTATAACCTTGTCTTTTAACTTTTTTTTTAATAAAAATAGTCTTCAACTAATTATAACTAATTCTTATTGTAATTTTCTTTTAAAATTTTCTATATATATATACTCTTACTAATTGAGGTTGGATCGGGGACGTGGAATATATTCCTCGACCCCATTTAGCCAATGCGGAGACAACTCTCCCCACTCCCTCCCCCATTTCCCGCGGGTTTAGTATCTCTAATCTACCATTAAAATTGAGTACTCTCTCCTTTTCTTATAAAGGTTTTGTGCTATAAAATTGTTCATAGATTATTCTATCAATGATATACCCTCTCTCTATTTGATATGAAAAAAAATTGCTCAAAAAAAATTCTAAAATTGGTGAAAAAAAACTCTCAAATCATCCATCTCTATTGATGAAAAAGAATGATATGATTTATTACATAGTAAAACATTACAACAATATATATTGTCCACCTTACAAGGTTGAAAATAAATAAAGTTAAAATATGTATAATGAAGACCTGATTGTAACGACCCTACTTTTAAGACTCTTTCCTTAGGATCATTACTAAACATGCATGCATTTTGAGGCCATAATTAACATTAAATAAGTAAAATTTGATAATTAAAATCACTTTAATTTGGGATCTCATAAAATAAAACATTTAAATATCATAAATGATGTTTGACCTCAGTTTCAAAACCCTTCGGAAAACAAAATCATTTCAAATACTACTAATTTAGAAAGTGCAGCAAACATAGTCGTGTGGTCCCCATGACCTTCGTAACGCATCCCTGTCATTCGCCCTGCATGCCCTTACCTTTACCTGAAAAGGTTTTAAAAATGAAGGGTGAATATTATAAAAATAATATTGAGTAAGTAACCTCGCTAGGGATATGCATACACATACGATCATGACTTAAAACTTTCATGTGTTCATGTGTAGGGTCTAACTTCATAAACTATCTTAACTATTTCTTTTGGCTTTTAGTGGTCAATTAAGTTCTCTTGAGAGCATGTTGAGTCCGAAGACTCCGGAGTCATGTTGAGTCCGAAGACATCTATCATATGGGGTCCTCTCAAAATCCCGAGAGCATGTTGAGTCCGAAGACTCCTGAATCATGTTGAGGTCCTCTCAAAACCCTGAAGCATGTTAGGTCCGAAGTCCACTTTCATATGTGAAGTCCTCTCAAACCCTTAATATCATATGGAGAATAATTACCACAACCATTCATATCTTTTTCATGTACATACAATCATGCATGAGGTCTATCTTCCTTTCATATTCTATGATGCACATGTCATAACTCATAGTAAATCACATATCATAACATACTTTCATAACAATTAAATTTATCATTCAATCATAAATCATATAGCATAACTTTTATAAACTTTTTCATAACATTTAAGGTATCAATCAATCATAAATCATACCATAACTTTCATAGTTTTCCATTTAAAATACTTTAAAACATAATACTTTTTCGAAATATTTAAAATAATTAAACATAACAAAATCCATTTGAGGTCCCTTGCCTTAACTTGAAACTCCTAAAGTTTCGTCCCTAACTCAAGATTCCTCTCCAACGATCTTGATACTTGAGTTCCCTAAATTCAATCCATTTTCCTAATTAGAATGCATCTAAATAATCTTAAATTTTAAATCCAACAATGGTTAAGCTAAATTACCACAAACGGATGCTTGAGACGGATTTGTGGGATCAAAATGAATGGGATCAGACGAGTTTCGGCGAACGGTGGCGTGTGTGACGTCCGACCGACCCAAGACAACGGTTCGTGTGTTGCACAGTTGTAGACCTGATGTTCGACAGCGTGGTCGTGCCGGCGAGTGGACAATGGATGCTGCGAGACTTGCGGATGTGTTGCGACATTCAAGGTCTGGCAGACGAAAACTGACCAACTAGTGCAGAACGATTGGCTGGGCTCTAACGACGGCGATTCGAACGCAGGGTCTTGTCTGCCGGTTAGGAGAGATGGTGCAACAACAGAGGTCGATCAACGGTTGTCGACGAGGGGGAAGGAAGACAACAACTGGTGGGTGACAGAGATGGGTGAGGACGGCTGGAGTTCCTTGTCGTGC
Organism: Trichosanthes cucumerina; assembly: GCA_036507285.1. NCBI lineage: Eukaryota > Viridiplantae > Streptophyta > Magnoliopsida > Cucurbitales > Cucurbitaceae > Trichosanthes > Trichosanthes cucumerina. The sequence continues at coordinate 24,630,056 of CM071836.1, read as the reverse complement.
GGATGAAGGATGGAGAGGGAGAAGGATGCTCCTTGAAAAACGTGCCTCCAAAAAGAAACCCTAACTCCCTTACTTTAAAGTAAATTTGACCAAAATACCCTCCTCTTAACTATTATTACACTTTTGCCACAAACTTTATTAATTCCTCAATTTATTTAATTTTCCTTTAGCTTGCACAAAACACTAAATCACTTATTTTATTTAAAGGGCCAACTTAAATATTTTCCATTAAACTTAACGACAAAACACAACTTAAAAGGTACTTGAAAAAATTTGGGGCGTTACACTGATTGTCACAAGTTTTTGGCGAAGTGGTTAATGACACGAATCTGAATGGGTTGACTATGCAAATAACTATTTTTTATTTGTTGTTTTGAAAAATGGCCAAGCGAACAAAATTGTTTAAAAATGGTTAAATCATTACTAATAATTTTCAATATTAATTATTAAATGATCGGACTACCCAAAATCTAAAATAAAAACAAATAAAACTTATCTAAATAAGAAAAGAGGTTATGATTCATTATCTAAAGTTTAAACAAATATTTCAAAATTTTTACTATAATTTAAACAAAATGGATCTAATATGGAAAAAATAGCAATTAAAAGAATCCTAACATAACAAAAAGATTAAAAAAAACTAAAAATGTAGATTAACTAACTAATAAAATCACATGCAAGCTAGAATATAATTTAAACCCAAAGTCAAACTATTCTTAAAAAATCCCAAAATTAAAATAAAATATTATGAGTTACCGTTGTCGTACAGTAAAAATTAAAACTAAAAATACTACTTGGAGAAAGAAATACCTTTCAACGCAAATCGAATTATCCATTCTAGGAATTTTTCTTTCTTTTTTTTTTTCGTTTCCTCACCAAATTTCAATCGATTTGCAAACCTCCAAAGCTCCCTAGATTATTGTACCCATCATCTTCATTCCTAAAGTTTGAAATCTTATTAATTAGGTTCATTCCTATGCTTGTCCGACAAAAAGGGTACGAAATATTCACTCTTTCTTCATTTAAAACTAAAACACATCCTTCTATTTGTAAATTGGAAAACTCATGCATAAGAAAAGTAAGAAACTAATTGAAGTTTGGTTCCAATAGCATAATACTACCATCGAGAAAAATACGAGATAGAAGGAGGAGGAAACAAAAACCTTTGACCCAAAGATTAAGGTATTTACAAAAGATATTTTAAAAATATTTTTTCCAACTTTAAGGAAGGTACATGGTACGCATATATTAAAGAATAATCAGATCCTATTTTTTTAAATTTTATACTTTAAATTAGATAATTTGTTATATATAATGTATTGAGGTAAAAAGATTCTCATTAACATTTGAGGGGGTGTTTGGTCCATGATTTTGGGTTGGGATGGTTTTGGGTTTGAAATCCAAAACCATGTTTGGTACAAGGTGTTTTAAAACTCTTGGTTTTGAAACACAACCTCATGAGTTACTACAGTGCAATCTCATGGGGTTTGTACCATGTTTTCCTCTCTCATTTGTCGTTTTTCATTTAGGACGACCATTTCGACAACAATTCCGATGACAACTCTGACGACCACTGACAATGACAACTCCGACGACTACACCGATGACCCGACCAACTCTGACGACAATTCCGACGACCACCAACAACAATAATTTCAAATTTTTAATCTCTAAAATAGAGTTCCAAAAATATATTTTAAATACTTTATGAAATAGAGTTTTAGACTTTCTAATTTATTAAATAGATTTCAAAATTTTCAATTTCTAAGAGAGAGTTTCTAAAATAGTTTTCTGACTATTTTATGAAATAGAGTATTAATTATTTAAATTATATGTCCTTACTAATGTTATTTAATTTTACATTATAATGAATGAAGTGAGTTAGAATATTTTTTTTTGAGTACATCATCAACATTTGGGGGTGGGGGAATTCGAACCCATGACTTCTTGGTCATAAGTCTTACTTGATGTCAGTTGAGTTATACTCTTGTTGGCAGTGAGTTAGATATTAATATACTTGTACAAACTACACATTTATATTTAACTATTATTGAAACAATTGATCTACATAGTTTGTTAAAATATTGATAAACAATTCAACAAACAATTATCAGTAAAAAAAATCTAAAAAATCATCATAAAAAACTGTTATAAAAAGACAGCCAAAACAAACCAAACCCAACCATGCACCCCAAACACAGGAATCATAAACTCTAGGGTTTTTTATTCCAACCAAGAAACTCCACGGTTTCTGATTCCAAACCAACGCGCTAAACAACCACTGAAGGGATGGTAAAAGGAACGAGATATATATTGCTAAGTTTTTTACAAAGTAACCAAATTTTATATTAATTAATTTTGTTTTAAATGTTTAGATCAATCAAAACATACAAGAGGATGAATCTAGAGGACTAGAGCCAATCAGGATATGCATTTAAGAACTTCACTTTTGATCATAAAATTAGACTTCTGTTGAATTTCCGGACTAAACTATTTTTAGTATACTTTTGTTAATCTATAGACTAAATCCCATAATTTTTAGGATTATTGACAAACTAGTTTATAATATGAATTGTTGTTGATAAATTTTGTATCTTTAACGTATTTTGCTAGTTAGTATTTTGAAGTAATATAAACTTCTGCAAATTTCCAACTTGCGAAGCATACCACTTAAATAAGTGGAACATTCAACCTAAAGTATCCTGAAAATACAAAAAATGTAAATTATAGAATAATTATTACTATGATATACAAAATACAAAGTATTTCCTACAATGTTGAAATTTCAACATATAGTAGTAGTGCACAACAAAAAACATAAATTATATAGAAGCTAGATCATGCATACATATAAAGACAACAACCGAATTGAGTTAAGAAGCAAATGCCGGTAAAATACTACGTATTCGTGAGAGATAAATAGGAAATTTTAGAAAAAAGTATATTTTAATTGAACATTAATGACTCCAAATAATATGAAATAGTGTAATGCTATGCCAAGAATTGAAAACATTGTAGGATCTAAAGGCAATACTAGATGGATGAATAAGGTTGTCTACCAATTTTTCTGATTTTAAAAAAATAAATTTGTAAACTTTATTAAGCAAAAGATAACAATTCATCACAAAAAAAAAAAAAAAACTATGAGATTAAGAATGTGCACTCAAATAATTGACCAGAATAAATTCTAAATCATGCAAGTCTAATGGAATGGTTAACTAGAGCATAAAATAAAGTGCAAAAATATAAAGAGTAAAGAAAGGGGATACTAAAATTTGACAGTGGTTCAACAAACTGCCTACTTCATTCCTCAAGATTCCTTCTTGAGTTCTAAATTGATCTTGAGAGAACCAAACCAACACGACCATTTTTTTTCTAGGCTAAAAAGAAATCTCAAATCCTTTTACTAGTTCAAGATTAGCTAATTTTTTTTCCTCACAATCCAAGGGGTATCCCACATCTTAATACAGATTCCAAAAATATTAAACAAAAAAATTACTTCTTGAAAGTAAAAATACACCAATTTTGGATCATGAAAAATTGCTCTAAAAATTTCTCAAACAATAGCAAAAATGCTGGTTAAGAGAGTGATGAGATTTTTAGAGAGTTGGAGCTTTTTGGAGGCTTGAGAGAGAGTTCTTTCAGAAAAATCAACCCCTTTTGATAGACAAGTTGCTGTCTTTTTTTTTACAGAGAATGGTGTTTTTGTGGCCATTAGATCTCGGATATAATTTATATGTGGTTAGGATCAAAAGAAGAAGATTCTTGAGAGGTTTTTGGTATAAAAGCTAATTGGAAACTTGTCCTAGCCGAAAACGAGAAGTACTAGCCGTGAGAGTATGAAAGACGCAGCTACTCGCGTTTCGCTGAGCACGTCAGGCGCGTGTGGCGCAGATCGACGAAAAAATTCGAATTTCCCTTTTTTAATTTAAATAAATATTTATATATATAATTACATATAAATATATATATATATATATTTAAAATTCAAATTTCTGGATGCTCCTTTTCTAGTTCGTCCACATGTGCCATGTCACCCGTTGTAACATATGACACATCAACAAAAGTCAATTGTTGAGTGTCATGTCATTCACCACATCAGCTTTGAACTTCGATTCGAGTGATTCCGACTCGAATCTTCGAACTCTACAAAATGATCCCTTAAAATACTAAAAAGATTAGTAAAAAAAATTGAGTTTGTTATCATCAAAACATTTAGTTTAATTGAAGCCTTAAAGCTAACAATCCCCCTATTTTTTTATGATGACAAACTTATAACACTAGAAGAAAATAGGGATACAATGACGGACAAGAAAATCAGAGGGTGAGAAACGATGACGGATAGAGGAAAGGCGCGTTGGATAATTTTTGTCGGACATATAATGGCGGGCATTGCGTCATCATAGTAAAGTGACTTTTAATGAGCGGGCATTGCGTCATAATAGTCCTTTTAAAAAGACCCAGCTCATTTTCTCTCTTCCACTTTACTCTTTTCGTCGATCGACTTCTCCCGACTCATTTCTCTCTCTTCTCGGCTCCCGTCGTTTTACGCCGCCGATCGATCTCCGCTAGTTCTGCCGTCGAGCTGCTTCCGATCTTTCGTTCGTCGTTGTCGGCTCTTCTTCCACCGCTTGCCACCGTCGGTCGCCCGCCGAATCGCCACCCATCGCATTCAAGCTCGCCAGATCGTGAGTATCGGTTCTACATTTGCCACCGTCGGTCGCCGACCATCTCCCTCCATCGTCCGTCGCCGGCCACTTCTTCCACCGAGAGTAAGTGGTTTTTCGCCTCTGTCGGTCAGATCTAGGCTAGATTGTTTTCTTTTGTTGTGGATCTAATTTTTTTTAGATTTGACTAAGATAGGGACGACCGTCGGGTTTTTTTGGGGTGTTTTTTGTAGGCAGTGAGTATGAGATTGCTGCAACGTTTCGTCTTTTAAAATTTGGAAGGAAGGAGAAAACCAAAATGCAAATAGTTGTGATACAATGATCTGAATTGGAATATTTGTTAGTAGCTCTACCTCCTAGTGAAGAGGTATTTTGTTAGGCAGTATTTGTTTTTTTTTTTTAAAAAAAAGGATCAGTTCCAGTGGACTTTTTCTTTGCCTTTTGAATATGTGGAATCTGTAAAAAGTGTGAAATTTAATTTTTTTTAGGAGTTTATGCTAATGATTTTTTTTTTTGTGTAGATCTAAATTGACTAATGAAAATTTTAATTTTGTGTAGATCTAAATTTAATTTTTAGTTAAGAATTGAATGATTGATTTTCTCCGTGTTAATTTTTTTTTTATGTAGATGGGTTGGTTTTTTTAACAGGTTTTTTTTATGTTCATGGGTTGGTTTATATGTTGGGAAATATTAGTTGTGATGGAGAAATGGTTTAAGTTTAATACATTTGTGGCTAGATTCCTAAGTTTTGCTTAATTTATGGAAAGAATGGTTGAAAACTTGAATTACAATGTAAGGGGAGGAGTTGAGAACTTTTTATATTTTGTTTAATTCTAATATGGAGAAAAGGTTGAAAACTTTTGTTTATTAGATTGTAAGAAATTTAATTTTAATAGTTAGTTTATGTTATGTTTGATAAGTTAGTTTTTTTGTTAGTCTAATGAGTATGCTTAGTGTTTGTGTGTGTGTGTGAGGAGAGGAGAGAAAGGATTTGAAATTGAGTAAGTAGTGAACTTTAGTTCAATTAGATGAATTAAGGGTCATGATGGAGGGGTTTAGAATCAAAAATATCATGATGTTGGTTTTTGAATCAAGATCATGAAATTGAGTAAGTAGTGAACTTTCATGATGTTGGTGACTTCCTAAGGACATAGTAAGTACATAAGTTTAAGTAACTATTATTCTTCTTGTAGATTAAACTTTCAGAATATCGTTATGGATAAGTCGTGGATGTCAAAGAATAGAATGTCATCGAATATCGTTTAGGAGTTGAGGCGTTTATCCAAAATGGTATACGACATTCAAATAGGTCAGATGTCATTTGTTGTCCATGCTTGAAATGTGTGAATGCAAAGTCTCAAAATGCGAATGTCGTAAGAGACCATTTATATATTAATGGCATTGATGAAAGCTATAGAACATGGATTTGGCATGGTGAGTCACTACCGAATGAGAGAAAGAGGAAAGTGAAGTTGGGGACGAAGATGTTGACGACACAATAGGAATGTTTGAGGCTGCACATAACTATTTCAATGACAAGTCTCCAATATTTGAAGAAGTGTTAGATGATGCCAAGAAACCATTGTACTTAAATTGTAACAATTTTACCAAAATATCTGCATTGATAAAGTTATATAATTTGAAAGCAAAGTTTGGATGGAGCGATAAGAGTTTCACTTGAGTTGTTAGCATTGGTTCGTGACATCTTACCAAGTCCAAATGAACTTCCTAGCTCTACATATCAAGCCAAAAAATCTTGTGTACTCTTGGAATGAAGTATGAAAAGATTCATGCATGTAGTAATGATTGTTGTTTGTTTAGAAAAGAGCTTATGGATGTAGAAGTATGTCCTACATGCGGAACATCAAGATGGAAGCTTTGTAAAAATTCGAAGGATGTGATGAAGAACATTAAGCGAAAGTCATGTGGTATTTCTCTCCTATCCCAAGATTTGAAAGAATGTTTATGAGAAAGAAATATCGAGTTTGTTGACTTGGCATGCTAATGAGCGAGTAATTGATGGGTACATACGACATCCTGCGGATACACTATCGTGGAAGCAAGTAGACAATTTGTGGCGAGTTTGGTTTAGAACCTAGAAATCCACTGTCTTGCTCTTTCTCATCGATGAAGTCAATCCACACGGTGATCTTAGTAGTAGATATAGTTGTTGGCCAGTTATGTTGGTGACATACAATTTACCTCCATGGTTATGCATGAAACGAAAATTTTTGATGTTAAATGCATTAATATCTGGGCCTAAACAACCAGGAAATGACATAGATGTTTATTTAGCTCCATTAGTTGATGATCTGAAAAAACTTTGGAATGATGGAGTTCAGTGTTACGATGTACATCACGAACAATCTTTCCTACTTAAAGCTATTTTATTGTGGACTATTAATGATTTTCCTGCATATGGCAATTTGTGTGGTTGTACAGTAAAAGGATATCATGCGTGCCCAATATGTGGGGAAAAAACTTCATCCACTTATTTGCCAAAAGGGAAAAAATGGCATATCTTGGACATCGAAAATATTTACCAGTAATCATCCATATAGAAGATGAAGAAAGCTTTTAATGGTGAACAAGAATTGGAATTCGCTCCTGAACCGTTAAGTGGAGAGGAAATTCTTGCGAAAGTTAGTAGACTTCAATACTCGTTTGGAAAGAAGCCAAGAAAGGAAAAAAATAAAGGAGATCCTTCAAGCACTTATTGGAAGAAGAAGTCTATTTTCTTTGAGTTAGAATCTGGAAACATTTTGGCGTGCGACATTGTTTAGATGTGATGCATATTGAGAAGAATGTGTGTGCAAATATTATTGGCACGTTACTTGATATTCCCGGCAAGACAAAAGATGGATTAAAAACTCGTCTTGATTTGGTTGAATTGAACATTAGATCAGAGTTGGCCCCTCAATTAGGAGAGAAAAGAATCTTCTTACCTCCAGCATGTTATACACTATCGCGGATGGAGAAATTGAATTTGTGTAAGACACTATCAGAAATTAAAGTACCTGAAGGTTATTCTTCCAATATACAAAGTTTAGTGTCGCTCATGATTTGAAACTTTATGGGCTTAAATTGCATGACCACCATGTTCTTATGCAACAATTATTACCTGTGGCTATACGTGGTATTTTACCAAAGTATGTTAGATATGCAATTATTAAATGCATGTTTCTTTTTCAATGCCATATGTAGTAAGACGATCGATTCATCAAAGTTAAAAGGCTTGCAAGAGGATGTAGTGATTACTTTGTGTTTGTTAGAGAAATATTTTCCACCAGCATTCTTCACGATAATGGTACATCTTGTGGTCCATCTTGTAAGAGAGATAGAATATTGTGGACCAGTGTATTTGAGGTGGATGTATCCTTTTGAACGATATATGAAAGTTCTAAAAGGTTATGTGCGAAATAGAAACCACTGAAGGATGCATTGGAGAAAATTATATCGTGGAGGAGATTTGTAGAATTTTGTTCGAATTTCTATCCGGGGTTGAGTCTATTGGGCTACGTTCAACGACAATGAAAGAGAAATCGATTTTGATAGACCATTGTGCATTGCTCACTATATCAAACCCAATAAGGAACAATTGGATCAAGCTCATCTTTACGTTCTTCAAAATGTGAATGACGTGATTCCATACATAGGTACGTAAATCTCAACACATAACTTTGAACTATGGAATGATGTACTAATTTTCATTTGTTCTATGAATTTAGGCAACACATGGAAACTCTATCTAGACTCAATCCTAGTAGATCCAAAAATAAAAAGTGGCTTCAAGATGAACATAATCGCACATTTAGCGGATGGTTGCGTAATCGGGTAATCTTGAGTGAAACTTTTGTAATGAGTGGGGTTAATGTTTATTCCTACTTAATTTACAATGTATATTTTTCAGTTCAACTTGCTCTCGAGGTGCCAAACAACTCCATATCACCTTCTTTAAGATGGATAGCTCATGGGCCTTGTCGGATGTAGCCACATTTAGTGGTTATGTGGTTAATGGTACTCATTATCATACGAAGAAACGTGATGATATTAGGAATACCCAAAATAGTGGAATTCTTATAACAAACAAACACAATGCAAGTTTCGATTGCTAAGGATAAAAATCATGTTATGTCCGGCATGACCTTTTATGGTGTAATACAGGAGATTTGGGAGATTGATTACAGAAAATTAACATTTATTTTGTTAAAATGTATTTGGGTTGAGAATAATAATGGAGTTAAAGTAGATGACCTTGGATTTACAAATCATCAACCTTAATCGCATTGGGCATAGATCGGACTCATTTATTTTAGCATCTCAAGCCAAACAAATATTTTATGTAAAAGACCCTCTTGATCCTCGATGGTCGGTGGTTTTAACCCCTCCTCAAAGAATGGTTGAAGAAGAATATTCTGAGGTTAATGTTGATACCGTTCAAGATTGTGGATATGGTGTCCTAGAAAGAATGCCTAATATTGAGCGTGACCCATGAAATCGATGAAATGTCATCCACATATCTTAGAAATGATTGTGAGGGTATATGGATCGATAAATAATGTATTAAATATAGTATGCATTTGTTTAGTTATTGCAATTTTTATGAGTTCAATATATATATGTTATTATAACTTATATTTTTTATGGTATTTTTTTTTTGGCAGATTGTTACAATGAGTGAATCAAGTGACGAGGAAGTGAATGTATAGATCCAAATGGAGGCTAGGCATACTAATCGGCGTGGTCTCACTACTATGCGTGATGTCCGCACGCGTAAGGACTCTGTGGGGCGCTTGGTCATCCAATACAACAATCAAGGCCAAAGTATTGGTGATAATGCAAACCAAATGCAAAGTTACATAGGAGTTTGCGTTAGGCAACAAATTCCATTAAGTTACAAGACTTGGAAAGAGGTTCCCCAAGAATTGAAAGATAAAATTTTTGATTCTGTAGAGGTAAGAATAATAGTATTTTTCCGTACAAACTTTTTAATATATAGAGTTATTTAGCCATTTATTATGTGTTTCCTATGTAGATGTCATTTGTGATCGACCCTAGGTCCAAAAATGCTATTCTTCAATCAGCGGCAAATAAATTTCGAACATTTCGATACACGTTGTATCAAAAACACATACTTCCATTTAAGGATGAGCCGTCCTTGTTGAAGCATCCTCCACAAAAGTATTCACACATTGATCAAAACCAATGGGAAGCATTTGTGAATGCTAGATTATCGGAAGAATGGGAGGTAAGTACATTATACTTGTTGCTTTTAAAAGTTATTAAAAAAAGTACATTATACTTGTTTCTTTTAAATTGATTCTATTATGTGATACAGGCACAAAGTCGTGTACAAAAGGAAAGGAGAGAGAAATGTAAATATAATCATCACATCTCTCGTAAAGGATATGCCAACTTAGCTGAAGAACTAGTGAGTAACATTATTTCTTATAATTTTCCATAAATGAGATTTAATAACTTGTGTGTTTATATAGGAATTGGCGGACGATCCTTCCACTCGTGCCACCTTATGGATACAAGCACGAAAAGGAAAAAATAATGAATACTACGATGATGAAACCAAACAATGCGCTAGTCGAATCGTAAGTTAATATGTTTTATTTTAACATGATGCAAAAATGATTCGTAGTTTAAATATCTTATGGTTAGTTTCAATGTTAATCTAAATGGTTGTGACAGGACGAACTAGCTATGAAGAATAAAGGTAAAGACATATTGACCGAAGCATTAGGCACGCCAGAACACAGAGGGCGTGTTAGAGGATTAGGTATGTCTGTCAAACCATCAACATACTTTAACAATCCTCGAGCGAAGTCAAAATCAAGCAAAGAGTGCGGCAACAAAATGTCGTGCTCACCTTCCAAAAAGTGCTGCAAGCAAGCATAGCGGTAATCATCCAAAAGACAAGGAGGTCATTGGCGAGGAGGAAGAAATTTTAGAGGTAATTACGATTTTGTGGAAATTTTTGATCATATATGATACATTTTTCTCACATTCCTTTTAATTTTTGAAGGGAACTCCATGCCATCTAGCAATAGGATCAAAGGATAATGTGGTTCTTTGTGAGGCACAATGTACACGTCGACGCTCAATTTCCACACCGTCCATGGAGTTCCCTTAGGAGATGAAAATGTTAGAGTGGTAGTGGACATGATCGTAGGTGAAGATGCTCCACTACCAATTCCTATACTGGGAGAAGTAGAGTCCCCGAGTCAATCTATGGGAAATTTTGTGGCATGGCCTCGTGACCTTGTCATTTTTAATAAGGGAAAAAGGTATGAAATTATTCAACTCAATGTTAAAAATTACTAAATTCTTTGTTTACAAATTTAAATGTTGTTTTCTTGTGATAGGTGGCTTCTCCAAGCCAAAACATAAAGTCGGATGTTTACGTACATGTGTCTACTTCACATTCTACAAACTACACGGATGCTCACGTGACTATTAAACTTCTCAATCGTTATGCAATGTTATCGATGCAAGAAGATGATACGATTCAAGTCACGTTGAGTGAGCACATGTTCGGGAGGAAAAGTTAATTTATTTACATCGCGATGATATCTGCATTCTTGTGGGATGGTGGAGATAGGTACTCCTGCATAGTCGCATACATTGCGTAAGTATACAACATCTTCCATTTACAACTATATTGACTACGCTTTTGAATGTTTTATTAAAATGACTTTACTTTTGTTTTAGGTATCTTTGGACTGTATGTGACTATGAAATAATCGCCAAGTTCTTGTTAGTTGATCAAATAACCATTTCTAATTTTGTTAAAAGTCAAGAAACACGTTGTATAAATCGGCTAATGAGTTAGAAATGGTTAATTTGGACTTGGATCAACAAGTTTTCATCCCATATATAATTTGGGTAAGTTTAAATTACTTCAATTTATTTATATGTTTTTGTTCATAAAATGATATTAGAATACTCCTAACTTTAATAGATATCATTGGATGTTGATCGTTATCCATCCGAGGGCAAACACCGTTTATGTCTTAAACTCGTTGAGGAGTAAGATCGAAGAAAGTTTTCAAGGAACAATAAATACGTAAGTGTTTCAAACCTTTAGAATGAATTACTTTCTATTAATTTTTCTAATGTTTCAAACACTTTAGATCCTTGAGAATGTGGCAAGCCAAACACTCACTTCCACAATATCGTTCTTCCATCACTTGGAAACTTGTAAAGGTAAACATAATTTAATATATTCGAATGTTTTGTTCAACGTTGGAACAATATTTAACTCAAATATGCTATTTTTAAATTATTTTGCATATAGTGCCCCAAATCAACCAAGTTACGTGGAGTGCGGGTATTATGTATGTAAGTATATACGAGAAATCGTATATAATTCTAGTATTCCTATAATGAACCTCGTAAGTACTCTTATTTTATCGGTTTGTGATTCAAAACATAATTTAGTCTAATGTTATATTATTTTTCTTTATAGTTCAACACAAAAAGCGCATACAAACAAGAAGAAATCGACGAGGTTCGAGTAGAATGGGCGGATTTTGTTGTGATTTGTGTAAGCCATTTGTGAATACGAATTTTGTGAAATTTTTACTACATTTCGTTAGGGTGTACAATATACTTGTTTATAATGTATATAGTAGAAGTGTATTAGTAGTTTGTGTTTTTAGATGTATATACTTTGTTTGTTGGATGTGGAGAGGCGGGTGGCCTCATTCTTCTGAATCTGGGATTGGAGTTTGTTGGGTGTTTTGTATGAATGAATGTGTTTTTAGATGTATATACTTGTTTGTTGGATGTGTGAGAGGCGGGTGGCCTCATTCTTACGAATCTGGGATTGGAGTTTGTTGGATGTTTTTGTATGAATGAATGTGTTTTTAGATGTATATATATACTTGTTTGTTGGATGTGGAGAGGCGGGTGACCTCATTCTTCTGAATCTGGGATTGGAGTTTGTTGGATGTTTTTGTATGAATGAATGTGTTTTTAGATGTATATACTTGTTTGTTGGATGTGGAGGCGGGTGGTCTCATTTTTACGAACTGGATATATAGAAGTGTTCTGCAATGTTTTGAGTTATGGTTAGTTGATGTTACTCAGAGGTCATGCAGAAATTTTTACTTATTGGCTTGATATTTCGTGTTAGTTTTAGAGTTTCTTGAATTTTGTGATATAAGTGTTAAGGTTTGTGATGTAGGAGTTATGGTTTGAGTGTTATGATATAGGAGTCTATGATTTTAGAGTTATGGTTAAGGTTTATGATATACTAGTTTATGGTTAATTAAGGTTTGTGATGGTTTTAGAGTTATGGTTAAGGTTTGTGATATATGAGTTTATGGTTTTAAAGTTATGGTTAAGGTTTGTGATATATAAGTTTATGGTTTTAGAGTTATGGTTAAGGTTTAATTTTGATATATGAGTTATGGTTAAGATTTGTGATATAGGAGTTTATGGTTTGTAATATTAGTAGTTTATGGTTTTGGATATAAAAGTTTTCTATGTGCATTGTTTTGGTTGAAAAAGAATTTTGTTGGATGTTGTTATGGGTGATTTGATGTATGTTTTGGATATAAAAGTGTTTTTGTTTCATGTTTGTAAATTTGTATAGTGATTTCATGTGTGGTTTCAATATAGAAGTTAATATATTTGCAATATTTCAGGTAATTAGTTATTAAAAATTGTTGGTGCCATCGGGCTATTAACGACGTTTTTTTTTATTAAAATTATGCTAAAAACGATGACGGGCATTGCCCGTCATAATAAAAAATTATGAACTAAAAATAATGACAGATATAATGACGGACAATAGATTTTTTTTAAAAAAAAAAATTCCAAGAGTTTTAATGACGGGCATTGCCCGTCATTAAAAGCTGGTTTCCAAGCCATGTTACAATGACACTCGCATAGATGACGGGCGCAAGCCCGTCATCAAAACCCTTTAATGACGGGCAATGCCCGTCATTAAAACCCAAATTTCTACTAGTGTAAATAATGTTAAATTTTCAAAGACATTCATTCTCTCCCTTTTATTATCACCAAAAAGATTCAAACATGATTTCTCCTCCTCAAACCCATAACTAATGAGATAAGAAGCTCCCCTTCCAATCTACATATAATTAAACATATGCTCCCCTATTAAATATGAAGAATACCAAGTGTAAGTCTATTTTTATAAAATATTTCTTCATTTAGAGATTTTGTAAAAATATCTACCACTTGTTTCTCTATATGAACATAATTAATGACAAATTGACATTTTTTTTTGTAACGACCCTAACTCTAGAACCTGTTTCTAAGTTCATTACTAATCATGCATGTTTTTTAGGCTATAAAATAACATAAAATTAGAATTAAAATTCAGAAGAAAATAAAACTATTTTAATTGGGATTCCATAAAGGAAAAATCATTTTAAAAAATAAAATTTAAAGGTTAATGCCTATAATTTAAAACAAACAAATTTTTGTGTCAAACATTGTCAAATAAGATAAATTTTAGTAAAATTTTCTAAGTTGCTGAAATAAAAGCGAAAGACAGGACTTTCTATTCCCATGGGCATAGAAACGTGATTCTCGTCATGCGCCTTGAATGCCTTTGCCTAAAAATATTTTTAAAACAAGAAAGGGCAGTAAGTGACCCTACTACCGAGGTTGAGATATGTTCACATACAAGCATGACAAACTTTCATAAACATTTTTCTTTCCTTTTTCATGAATCATACACACATGCATGAGGTCCCAACATGTTCATAAAATGTTGATACAATAACCACGGTAAACATGAGACCAGATAATATATTTTCATTCAAGTAATGATGCGATAATCATGGCTCAGAAATTTTTGCAAGTATTGAAACCAAAAAGAAATATGGAAAAGAACATAACATTTATAAACAAAAAATTACATTTAAGAATTCCTTGAAAATCATGGCTACTAAAAGTTCTAATCCCACAAAGTTGGGCATGAGATCCGCCTTAATATCCAAAAATCCAAAATCCTAACTCCTAATAGAGTGCTTACTTTCGAAGCTGCTTAACAAACAATTTCCTAAATTAATTTCCACAATCCAACTTTGGAAAACCAACCTTTTTACCTCAAATATCTAGGAGATTCACCAGGAAAATTCTTAAATGGAAACACCCTTCAACCTTGGTTTTCTTTCGATATTGATCTGTAAAATTAAAATTCAATCCAAAATAATTAATTGACCACGAAAAGACTTAAAGCTGAATAAACTTACCATCGATCTCTCTTCCCTTTGTTGGATAGAATTCCAAAATTAATCGTGTAAATTTCGTGTTTTCAACGCTGAAACGGAGTGAGTAATCTTGAAACGACGATATAATCCATAAATCAATCTTACCCAAGCTATGAACATCAAGAAACATATAAAATCAACACTTACCCACTGATCGACGACCTGAATCTACAAAAATATTATAAGGTAGTAATTCCGATCCGACAGCGACTTGTGAATCTGAGTAAATTGGACCCATGACAATGCTTTATGGCGAGGTTGTGCTTCATCCGACGCGGAATTGAATGGCTCAACACAAAGGCTTGACGGCGTTGTTGGTTTTCGGTGGGTGTGACTCACAGATCTGGCGTTCAGCATCAGTGTGATTTCGCTGAACGGCGCGGCTGCTTGCAGCTTCGAGCGGTGACGATAGCTCAAGTCAATGAAGGGAGATGTCTGTGTCGGTGTGAGGTTGCGCGACGGTGGCAACAATATTTGAAGCTGCAATTCTTTTTTTTCTAAAACTCCAGCTTGTCGAACATGAAGAGGAATGGGAATAGAGAAGATGATGAATAGTTTCTCTCAATATAAGATAAAACCCTAATTCCTCCCTTTGATCTTTTTCCAACTTTGTCCTTCTTTTTCCATTATACTACAACAAACCATTATCTCGAATTTCTAACAATAAAAATAGTCCAACATTAGAATTTTCAATTCTAACTTCATTTCTAATTAAATTTTCACTTCAAAACTAAAACCAATTAGGCGTGGAATTTCCATTCCAACTTAGAGCATGTTAGAGCATGTTTGGGAGTGACCAAAATCACTTTTGACATGTCTAAAATCACTTTACTACCCAAAGTGTGATGTTTGACAATATTAAGCAATCCAAAATCGATTTCCTTTCAATCACTTGGAAGGTGATTCCCAAGTGATTTTTGTCAAGTGATTGTAATTTAAATGACTATTATTCATTTTTGAAATTAGTATACTTTTAACAACGAGTAAAAACCGTAATCTTTTGTCAAAATTCATAAATTTCTGTAAAAAAGTGATTTTTTTCAAAACCAAAATCACTATTAAAAGTATAGAACTAAACATGAAAATGATTATATGAAAATCACTTTTAATAAATCAATTATAGACAAATCAATTACACTAAAATCAATATTTCTAAAATCATTCCCAAACATGCACTTAATCATTTTCTAAGAATTTTAATCAAACCTGAAATTAAACTTTCTCTGGCGTTACATTTTTGCACACACTCTTTAAGAAAGTGATGCCTTGTATCTATATGTGTTGCCTAGAATGCTGAATAGTATTTTTAGTTAAATTAATTGAACTAGTATTATCACAAAAGATAGGTACTTGTTCAAAATTTAAACCAAAATCACCCAAAGCTTGTTTCATCCATACAACCTGAGAGGAACAACTCACAATAATATATTCAGCTCAGTAGTGGATAATGCAACAAAATTTTGTTTAAGAAATGACATGTTCCACTAGTACTTTTCCTATCAGTTAAACTACCAACAAAGTCAGCATCATAAAATATGCAATTAAGTCTAGATTCATTCTTAGGATACCACAAACCTAAATCGATAATTCTAAGAAAATATTTGAAAATTCTTTTTACATGCAAGTGATTCTTTAGGACAAGATTGAAATCTAACACACATGCACACACTAAACAAGATATTTGGCTTACTTGCAATTAAGTGAAGTAGAGATCTAGTCATATCTCGATAAACTTTAATATCTGCATTTTTACCTTTTTCATCTTTATTAAGCTTTGTAGTGGTGCTCATCAAGGTATTTGCTACTTTTACATTATCAAATTTAAATCTCTTGAGTAGATCCCTTGTATACTTCTCTTGATTTATGAAGATTCCTTCCTCGAGTTGTTTGATTTGAAGCCAAAGAAAGAATTTGAGTTCTCTTATCATGCTCATTTCAAACTCATTGTGCATGCTTAGAAAATTCTTCACACAGAGTAGGGTTAGTGGCACCAAAAATAATGTCATCAACATAAATTTGCACTAACAGAATATTTTTTTTTTTTATTTTAATAAAAAAATGTGCTATCAATAAGTCCCATTTTAAAACTATTTTTAAGCAAAATTTTTCTCAAATACCATACCAAGCTCGAAGAGCTTGTTTAAGATCATAAAAAGGTTTATTTAATTTTAAAACATGATCTGGGTTTTCAAAGCTTTCAAACTTAGGAGACGGTTCAACATAAACTTCCTACATTATAAAACTATTTACAAATGCACTTTTCACATCCATTTAGAAAAGGTAAAATTCTTATGAGATGAAAATGCAAGCAACATGCGAATTGACTCAAGCCTAGCAGCAAGAGCAAAAGTTTCCTCATAATCTATTCATTTTTCCTGATTGTAACCTTGAGCAACTAACCTAGCTTTATTTCTAACGATATTAACAGATTCATCCATTTTATTTCTAAACACCCATTTAGTACCTATAACTGAAAAATTACTAGGAAGTGAAACTAACTCCCACACGATATTTCTTTCAAATTGATTTAAGTCTTCTTGTATAGCAATTAACTAGAACTCATCACATTCAACAACTTTGAATGACTTTGGTTCAATTTGAGACACAAAAGCAAGATTATTTAAAACATTTAAAGAAGAGCTAGTTCTTACCCCTTGAAATACATCACCTATAATTTGTTCCTGAGGATGGTAAGTAGAGAATTACCAATCCTAAGGGAGGGTTTCCTCTAGCTCTTTCTGAGTCTCATTTGCTACTACTTATGTGTCTTTATCTTGAATACTCAAATCCTCAAAAGTTTTTTCTAATTCATTACTCAAAGATACTTTATTAAATCAACATGTGTTTCATCAAATATTGCATTTATTGACTCTTCAACCACAAGAGTTCTTGTATTAAAGACTCTATATGTTTTACTATATGCAGAGTATCCTAAAAATATGCCAATGTCAGTTTTTGAGTCAAACTTTCTAAGTTTTCTTTTGTCCTTCAAAATGAAACACTTGCACCCAAAGACTTTGAATAGTTGATATTCAGAGTTTTATCATTAAAAAGTTCATAAGGGAATTTTATTCAAAACAAACATTATTCAAACTCTATTCATTACATAAGATGCAGTATAAACAACTTGAGCCAAAAAATATTTTGGCAAATTATATTCATTTAGTATGGAGGTGGCTAATTCTTGTAAAAACCTATTTTGCTCTTCTACAATTCCATTTTGTTGAGGTGTTCTTAGAGAAGAAAAATCATGAGAAATACTATTTTCCTCATAAAAAGTATCAAAAGAAGCATTTTTGAATTCTCCTTCATGCTTACTTCTAAATTTGAAATCATAAACCTTTTTCATTTTGAATTCTTTTTGAAAAAATGATAAAAAATTTAAAAGCTTCATCCTTATAAGATAAAAATAAAATCCAAGTGAATCTCGAAAAATAATCAACTATAACAAAGGCATAGTGTTTTCCACTTAGACTTGCAACTCTAGTAGGTCCAAAAAGTAGTGTTTTCCACTTAGACTTGCAACTCTAGTAGGTCCAAAAAGGTCCATATGTAATAGTTAAAGGTATAGTGTTTTCCACTTAAACTTGCAACCAAGGATCATCATGCAAAACAAACAAACATTTATTATCTACTACAGGAGAATGAATTAGATCAACCGTATAAACATTTCTATCTCTATTTCCAACCAACAAAATTTTTCCATCAAATAAACTTTCAATTATGTAATTTTCCTATAGCTCTTATCACATAACTGGCTAATACTTAGTAGATCATGCTTTAATCCATCAACTAACTGAACATCTTCAATAAGAAAACTCGGACCATTACCTATGTTACCTTTGCCAATGATCTTACCCTTTTAGTCGTCAGGTAACGTATCCTCCATCTTTCTTTTTTAGGTATACAAATTTTGTGTGGTCTTTAGTCATGTGTTTTGAGCACCCACTACCCAAGTACCACTTGTTTTTTATCGATCTCAAACATACCTAAAAGAAATTAATTCTCAAGATCGATGTAATCTTAGGTACCTAAATTTGTTTTGGTCTTTGGGGGTTAGTCAACAAAAATTTAGGAATCCATCTCCTTTGATTTTCATTTATAACATTGAATTTCCTTAAATTTCATACATAAGCTTTATGACCATGTTTCCCACATGCATGATAGACACAATAGATGATATGATGCTTTCTTTCACAAAAATAATTTACAAATTTCTTTTGCTTTTGATGAGGTTTGTAATCTAGACCACTTTTATCAAAATTACCTTGTTGTTTACCCATCATAATATTTAAGTTCTTCTTCCCATTAGTAAATTTTATTAGGGTAGAGAATAAATCTTCATTTATACTTTCTAATTTGATATTCCTCTTTTAAAACATGCAAATTTGACTGAGACGAATCAAGATCTTTCCTTAATGTCTCATTTTCTTCTTTTATAGTTTCTAGCTCAAGTAATAAATCATTATTCTCGTGAGCTATCCTAGCATATTTCTTTGTAAGAGACATGTATGTGCAACCTAATTTTTCAAATTCATTTTTAACTTTATTAAAAGCTTCAACAATTCATCATAAGTAAGGTTTTTAGGAATTACCTCATCGTCGTCATTGTCATCGTCTCTAAATGCCATAAAACATAGGTTAGCTACTTTTTCTTGATAGCATGCAATGCTATCTTATTTCCTTTATTTTAGCTAGTTTTTATGAATTATGTGGTTTTATGTCATTTTAATGATAATTTTAGGAAACCGAGTATTGAAGGTGAAAACTGCAAATGGGAGTAAAAGGGTGAATTTTGGGCTTAATTGAGTATTGGATGAAGACAAGATCAAGGATAAAGTTGTCAAGGTTGTAGGACCCGAGAGGACAATAAAGTTGTCAAGGTTGTAGGACCCGAGAGGACAAGTAGCATTGCAATGCCAAATGCAGATGTAGAAGAAGCCCTTTTCCATTCGTAGCGTTGCAACGCTACTAATGGTGTTGAATTGCTACCATGGACAATGTTGCAACGCTGCTCCGATAAGACTATATATTCTTTCTTTTCTCATTTGTAAAAGGAGGAGACCAACCGTGGGTTAAAGGCCTAATCTCAATTCCATGCTAAATTGGGAGCTTTTGGAGAGATTTTGTGAGCTTAGGGAGCAGAATTGAAGTCCTTGGAGTTCGAAATCAGAATTGATTGCCTCAACAACTCAAAATAGCCATACATTTGCAATTTCTTCTCCTTAACTTTCATTTTAGCTACTGTATAGGCTTGAATTTAGGGACATATGAGTTGTAATTCTTGTATTTAATTAAATTTGTCCTTAAACTACTCGAATTTTAATGATTTGTAAGAGATTTATGCTTAATTGTGAAAATTTGTGACTAATTACTTGCCAATTAGACAAATCTCACAACCATGCAACTAACATCCAAATCTCCTTTTCCAAAACAAGCTCACAAATTCAACATGCAAAATATTTTCAACAAAGCTAAAAAAAAATCTAATCATTCAAACATGCTTAGCCAAGACAGTCAATAGTTCGAGCTCAGGTGCTTAGAGACCACACAAGAAAACACTCTATCCAAACCTCAAGATAACTAGTCAGAGCTCAGATGCTCAAGGACTCAACCAACAAGCTAAAGTAATTTCTTAATTAAAGCTCAACATAAAAATTACCCACCCACCCCAAACCTAGATCATGCAACATCTAAAACTACAAAAAGACAGGGAACTGAAACTTCCCTGACATTCTAAGCTCATAGGTGGTGTGGTAGGGTGGCGATTTCCTCCTCAAGTTCTCATTCATTTCCATCTCAAGCAAAAAGAAATGTACTACAAAAGCAGACAAAGGTAGATCAACAAACTACACAAAACAAAAGCACACTTATGAAAAGCAAGGAAAACTTTAAAATTTAGTCGCCTGGATCCTACAGGAAGGGCAAATTTTTAACGTTGATTGTTCGACGGGCCTTGGGGCTCTCCTTTTAGCTAGGATCCATCAAACTTGATCCTTCTCTGTCAAACAATCCATCATCCATCAAGTCCTGTAAACTAAAACTTTCTTCTCCCTCCAACATATCAACATGGTCAAAAATAACTTTGAAATCACAAACTTTCCCATCAAAGGCAACAGATACAATCCCTCTATCCACGTTTATATTTGTCCTAGCGATTTTCATGAATGACCTACCTAACAAAAATGATGCAGAAATGCATTCCTAGACCTATCTCCCATGTTAATAACATAAAAATTTGTAGAGAACAATAAATCATGCCCTTTGACAAGCAGATTTTCAATCACACTAGAGACTTAATAGAAGATTTGTCTACTAACTGAATCGAAATATGGCAATCATGCATATCATGTTGGGATCTATGTCCTAATCTCGTATATGTTTGCAATATTACTTATTGAAATAAATAAGAGTTATTTTTTCATCATTTTGTGTCTCACATATTTACAAACTTTATCCAATAAACTAAGCTTCAGGGTCATTGAATTATGAGAGAACTAGAACTTGAACGGTGTGTAGTTGACACACAGAGAGGATCACGTTCGAGTTTATGACCCAAATGGTCAACAACATACGGATAGGGTTGGAGACCTAATCCTAGATACGTTGTGGATGCGACCCGCTTTGTATTAGATACAAATGAGGTGATCGAACTCGTTCATGTGGTTGACATGTGAGTGGGGGCATCCTGTGCAATGAGATTGTACAAGACCGAACCGTCAATTATTAGACCTACTAATGTAACACCGTTAACAATATAAGACTAATAACTTCGTAGATGACCAATAGTGACTCGACCTTAATCCTGAGCATGTTACGGGCGCCCACCCTCTCACTGGCCCGAGAGGGATGTTGTTTATGGTTGTACCATGCAACGTTGTTGTTTATTAGAGGAGCAGTGAGACTTAAGGAGCAAGAGGTAGACATAGGGGTAAAACGGTAATTTGATCCAACAGTGTCTACGAACAACCTGTGAAGGGACGACTCACGAGCATTGGTTATATCAATGGATACAACTTGTCCTACAGTGATGGAAGTGCAGCTACAGATTTTAGTGGAGTGTTACTGTAGCTAATGAATGTTGAATAATTGGGTAAAAGAGTTTGACAGGTTAGTCTCGGATCATTGGAGCTCGTCATCTGTAGGTCCATTAGGTCCCTCGGTTTGCTCAAACTGGATAAATTGAGGGTTTACAGTTTGGTGTGGATTTGAAGTGTTCAAATTCATTAAATGGGTATTTATGTCATTTATATGAGATATGATAGACATAATATATAATTTTAATGTGAATGAGATTCATATTAAACTATATGTTAGCCTAATTGATTAATTAGTGCTAATTTAGAGAAATTGGATTGAGAGAAATTAAACTGAATGTGATTCAATTTAAAATCCACAATTATACAAATGTGATTTGTATAATAAGGTATGAGATATCTTATTATATGTGTTATGCAAATATGATTTTATAACATAAGGTTGCGTAAAATGGTAAATAGGTGGAGATTTCAACTCCACCTCTCGCCATTATAAAAGGACCTTTGCAAGAAGGATTTAGAGAGTGATCTCTCATTTTTTGGAATTCCATCCAAAAGCTCTCTCTCATTCTCTCAATCTCTCTCAAATTCTCTTACTTTAAACCAAATGGAGTTCCACCACTCTCCCTCAACCGATCGAGAACAACTGAGAAGATCAATTTGGAGGTGTCCAAGTTCTTGGCTCGAGAGATCGTGCTTGTAGAGATCGTAGTTGCGAAGAGGTTCGTGATCGGAGAAGGAAACTTTGAAGAAGCGTTCTTCAACAAGTAAGTACATCTTTCCTTACTGTTTTTCCTTCTTAGAAATGAATGTTTAGCCTAGAATCTAGGTTTGATTTTAAGAAACGTTTTTCACAACGAACACCACGACGTTTCAAGTCGTTTCCACTGCGGGATTTCCATTCCCTTCATATCATTCACGTTTAGTTCTCGATAAATAGACAAAAACACAACATTAATCGATGCACCTAAGTCTAACATGACATGTTTTATCTCTTTCCCTCCGATCACACACGGTAATGTAAACATATCACAATCAAAACATTTTTTGGGCAATGAATCTAAAGATAAAGCAGACAAATTTTTACTAACCTCCTTCTTACTTCGTATGGTCTTTTTGGTGGTACGCTATTTCTTAAAAAATCGAGAACATTTGGGGATTTGCTTCACTAAGTAGAATAGGGGAACATTCACCTCTACCTTACTGAAGATTTTGTAAACATCATTCTCTTATTCTTCTACTCTAAAAGACTTCTCTTCCTTTCTATGTGTTGATAACACTAAAATAAATGCTATATTTATGCCTTATTTTAGCTAGTTTTTGTGTTGCAAATGTATGTTCTTATTATAATTTTGTGTTAATTTCAGGAAATCGGACTTAATTAAGAGAAAGTGTTGATTTGGAAGCATTAAGGCAAATTTGGAGGTTTAGGTGACATTATGGATGAAAAGGAAGAAAATTTTAAATGAAGTATTTTGGAAAACTGGGAACAACATCAAGACGTTGTATGCAGCGTTGAGACGTTGCCTCTATTACACTCCCAGATAGCCAAAGACGAGGGGACAACGTCGAGACGGTGCCCTCAACATCTCAATGTTGGCCAAATTAATGTGCGCCTCAATTCTGTCTGTAGCGTCTCAACACTACCCTTAATGTCACAACGTTGCGGACGCACACGTGTTAATAATATGATGCGTGTGACATAGCGTCTCGACGTTGTATCAAAAGACAACATATATTCATCATTTTATGTTGTGATTAAGAGGGGGTCCGAGAGTTTTTAACCCTAATGTCGATAAGCAAGCCTTGGGACTTGTAGAAGCATACTTTGGAGCGTTTGAAAGCGTTGATCAAGGTTTGGGTAGCAGAAATCGAGACTGGAGTCGAGATTTTGGTCTACAACAGTCTTGTTCATCATTTTTCCTTTCCTTTTTATGTTTTCAATGAGTTATTTTAGGATGGACTCCTCTATTTTAATGGAAATTATGGCTAATTTGATTCTTTTAGGGATTAGAGCGTATTTGGACTCTTAATTATTGTTTAATTAGGTTTTTAATTTTGAATTACTCGTTGTTGTTGAATTTATTTGAATTATGCTTAATGCCTTGCTTTATTCGACCAAGTAAACCATTGATTTTGTTCCTAATTTGAGTTCGACAGAGGATAATTAGGATGAGACTTAATTTAATTAACATTTGTAGGTTACTGACATGACATAGGAGCAACAACCGATAAGTGAGGCTAATTATGAGCAGACTTAATTAATTAACCTATCAATTAGTGCCAATGACACTTAGGCAAGCGAGTGGTTAAGTGTGCACTCAAATAAGACCGACAAGAGATTTCAACCTGTTTAACTCTAGGTTTATGCATTACACGGTAGTAATTCACTGTTGCTCTTAATTTTCATAGCTAAGGTATAAAGCACACTCGAATTCCCTAAACATTCCCTCTAGTGATCTCAATTCGAGGGTTTAAGCCCTAAGTTCGATTCCATACCAAAATTTAGGGCATTTGGGAGATTTTGTGAGCATTTAGAATAGAATTGACGATATTAGAGGCTTGGGCTCATAATTGATCACCTCAGAAGCACGGGATCAACATTAGTTTTCATTTTCTTCCCTTATTCAGTGGTTGTAATTAGGAGTTTTTGGTCTGTAATTGTTGAATATGTTGAGTTAAACTCTTAATGATCTACGTGTTTGGTGTAATTTTGGACCATTGCACTTAATCTTGCTTAATTAGTTATTAATTGTGGTTTAATTGATATTTAGATTCATTTGTGCATTTTAGGTTTAATGTTTTAAGGTTGTGTTCATTAATTAATTGAGGTAGAATTAGGATGAGCTCGACAGAGGATTCCTAATTAGCTTAATGCATAATTGGTTAATTACTCGAGTGACACGAGATAAACGAAGGACGATAATTGGATTGAGGCTTCTGATGTCCTCCTCCACTCCCATAACTGAAATTGGGATGATCTCTCCATCCAAGGTTGTAATGATTGGAATAAGGGTCATAATTTCTTTGATTCTAATGATTACTGGCATAGCCTCCAATGACATTCACTTCAGGCTTCTTCTCACTCTGAACTTGGGGATAAACGCTTGTAATGTGTCCCATCACTGAACACACACCACAACCCTTGGCATTTTGTGCCTGTTCTACAACAAGCTGGCGAAGTTCGAAAATTTGCATAAGATCACTTACCTCCTTTACATGACCAAGCATGGTAGGAAATGGTCCTTTGGTTCTGAAGTGTTGGGAGTTC
The DNA here is from genome assembly GCA_036507285.1 of Trichosanthes cucumerina. Classification (NCBI taxonomy): domain Eukaryota; kingdom Viridiplantae; phylum Streptophyta; class Magnoliopsida; order Cucurbitales; family Cucurbitaceae; genus Trichosanthes; species Trichosanthes cucumerina. The sequence continues at coordinate 24,604,825 of CM071836.1, read as the reverse complement.
TCCGCCATGCTACTGATGAACTACCTCACTTCTGTGGGTGTCATGTTCACTAAGGCTCCTCCACTTGCAGTATCAATTATGGAACGATCATTCGACAAGAGTCCTTCATAAAAGTAAGCGATTAGCAGCTAGTCCGAGATCTGGTGGTTGGAAAAACTTGCGCAAAGTCTCTTGAAGCGCTCCTAATACTCATGAAGTATCTCACCAGTCATCTGAGTGATACCATAAATTTCTCTCCTTAAATTGGTTGCTCGGGAGGCAGGGAAAAACTTCTACAAAAACAATCTTTTCATTGTATTCCATGTGGTCATTAATTTGGGCAGCAGGAAGTAGAGTCAATCTTTGGCTTAATCCTTTAATGAGAAAGGAAAATCCTTAGGATTGATTTGTTCCTCTGTCACTCCATGTGACTTCATCCAGAATAGACGATATGAAATTCTTTCAAGTGCTTGTGCGGGTCCTCACCTGCGATCCACGAAACATAAAAAGTAAGTGAATAAGACCAAGTTTGAGTTTAAACTCACCTTGTGTCTTAGGATAGGTGATGCACAATGGTTGCTCATTAGGTTTGGAGCAACTAGTTACTTAAGTGTTTGCGCCGTTATTTCTCCTTCTTCAGACGATTCTTCAATTTCTGATAATTCTCTGAGGTCAGATAATTCTTCAGCGTTTGCAATATTAAAAGATACAATATCTCTCAAACATAGGGTGATGAGCCAACAAGACTTTGCAACGAAGATCAAAGAAGCAAGCCAGAAGCAAACCAAGCATGAATGACTATAAAGTTTCAAACTCAAGCAAAGAATATTAGAATATTAAAAAAAAAGTAAAAACTAAAAATCAAGAACCTAATGTTCAAGATCCAACAAACTAGGAAAAGAAATAACAAAAATAAGATATCCATAATCAAGAATTTAAGATTGAAAATTTAAGAAATTATGTGAGATGAATAAAGAAGAGACAAATAACTAGACAATAATAAGAATACGAATAAGAATAAGAATAAGAAACAAGAAAACAGAATTCAAGCAATAGAAAACTAGAATTCACCAAGCCCAAAATTTCACAAAATTTAATCTTTAGAAACCTAAAAGTTGAAATCTCAAATGATTCTTAAGGTTTTATCTTAAAAATTGCAATCTTCTTTACAACTTCAAGCTGCTTAAAACTATGAAAATTCAACAGGTTAACTTGCGTGCTTCAGTTGCCTACTTTTTATTCAAACCCAAAAATGTCCATACGCTAAAATTCACGACAATTCAACCTCTCTTGCTTGCTTAAGAAAATTCGAGAATTTGGAGGAACTTATTTCGATGTAATTGGAAATCACCCCACTTCCTTTTTTTTTTTTTTAGGAAAATTTCTAGTATCACTTTATACTTCTTATATTCCCATCATGTTTTAATAAAAGTAGATCTCACTTCATTTATGGTAGACTCTACATCATTTCTAGAGGGATATTGATGTGACAAGTATTCCAGGAGAGTACTAGAAAATTATCCCTTTTTTTTTTCTTTTTTTCTTCAACCTCACCACCTAGATGTCATACATCACCTAATTTTTCTTTTGTCTTTTTTTTCTTTCAATTCCAATCTGGACCTCATTTTTTAAGTCCAATTTGAATTTGAAATTACTTTGTTTTCCCACCGCACACCTCTTCCAAATTCGATTTCAAGTCAAATTTACGGTTGAAATTCAAATTTGAAACTCAATCGACTCCTTCAAATTTGAATTCCCAATTCCGATAAGTCGAATTCAAAATTTTGATTTAGTGTTCCAATCGATTTCTCTTTTTTCCCTTCAAACCAAAACTCAATCACCTAATATCTTCTCTTTGTTTTTCGCTTCAAATAAAAAAACCCCAATTTTTTTCTTCTATTGTTGCCAACCAAATTTTCGTCCCGCCTAGACTTCAAAACTTCTTTCTTTTTCTTTAGATCAACCCAAAAAGAAAAATCAATCAAGAATTCAACACTGATATACCCAGTCTAGAGCCTAAGCTGATCTGATACCAAATGATATGAAAACCTTAAAATTTTGAAAATTAGGAACTTTTGATTATATGAACCCCTAACTATAAAATTCTAAAGCCCCAAATGAATTGATTCCAATTGCAAGGGAAGGAACAAATACAAGATTATCTTGTTGATCAAAGACCAAGAGGTAAAGAAACTAGTTCTCACTCAAGGCTTGAACACTCCACAAACAAGTTGATTAGACCCACCTGAATATTCCTAGTTTGCGATTCTAGATTTTAAAATTACGAAAAGATGATGATGTGGCTCAGACATCAACTCACAAAAAATTTCAATTCTAAAAAACTCAATTTCCATATAGAATGCCTTCAAGTTTTAACCTAGGAATCTTGCTAATGGGCTAAAAGTAGGGGTGTACATAAGCCGGGCTGGGTTGGGATGAGTTGGGGGAGATTTTTAAACCAACCCGAAAATTTGGGTTGGTCATTCATTCAACCCAACCAACCCTATTCCTGAGAGTAACCCAACCCAATCCAATATTTTCGGGTTGGGTTGGGTTGGGTCGCCGGGTTAATTTTTTTATTTTTATAAATTGTTTTAATTATTTAAAATATTTCTTTCTTGAATTAATAACTAAAATCACATAAAATTCAAAGTTCAAACTTCAAAGTTCATAACATCTTAATATTGGTTAGAAATCTAGAAAAAACATAAATAATTGATAAATAATTCATTTAAGTATATATGAAATTAAAATAAAATTAAAAATGCAAACTTTGTGTTGGGCTGGGTCAACCCGAGCCTAAAAAGCTCAACTCGAGAACCGACCGAAACTTTTCGGTTCTCCAAATTTCTAACTCAACCCAAACCGAAAAAAAATCTAACTCAACTCAACCCAAATGATTTAGATTGGTAGTTCGGGTTGCTCGGGTTACTGAGTTAGTTGTACACCCCTAGCTAAAAGGCCAAACTGTCCTTCAACATAATTTTCCAGCCAAATAAAATAAATAATATAATAAAACTTTAATTAAAGTCATAATGTAAAGGTAAACATAAAAACCTAAAAATAATAAAAAAATTTTTTACCAAAATTACAATAGCAAATTTCCTAACATAAACCTATATTTCCTTCTTGTAGCATCATCTGACAAAATATATAAATCTTTTATTCTTTTGCCCTACCTTGACCTTCATTAAATGAATTTTTTGTCACTTGTATATGGAAATCGAAAACCAATTGTAGTTGTTTGGCCCTTGAACGTGTGATTGGCCTTGGAGGTAAAGCGAGAGCATCTTGGTTCATATCATGTGGTGAGGGTATTAATGATGGGATCGAATCCCAGAGCGGCAACGATTTGAATCGCGTGTTCTTGTAATATGTTACATAGATCAAATCAAAAACAGAAATATACTAGATTAAGCACATAAATAGAAAATGGACAACGAGTATTACCTTTGTAGACTTAAACCTTCACGTGCTCCTTGCTCCTCACGATCTCACGTTCTCAATGATCCCGACACAATCGATCACACTACTAAGTCTTCTCCGTTGTATCTCCTAGGAGAGGGAGGATAGTAGAATATCCTTTATGAAGTTGGGAGAGATTTTGAGAGAATAAGTGTTTTGGAACTTTTCCAACAACACTCACAAAAGAGCACTAGGATTTTCACAAATGCCTTAGATTGCATACCAAATGTGCATCTTATGCTCATATTTATAAGGAAATAACGTAGAAATGACTATCATACCCCGATGCTCTTATTATGTATTTCTCATTTTGTATATAGATTAAACTATATATTATATCAATTATATCACATATAATTGATATATCTCTTTATATATGAAATTGAACACTTCAATTTCACTCCAAACTTTATACCCTCAATATTTCCATGTTGAGCCAATGGAGGGACCGAATGGACCTACAGATCATGAGCTCCAATGATACGAGATTAACCGATCAAACTCTGCGATCTAATTAACCAACATTCATTAACTACGAGTCACTCCACTATAGACTCGTAGCTGCACTCTCCTCACTGTAGATTGTGTTGTGTCCATTGATATAATCAATACTTGTGAGTTGACCCTTCACAGGTTGTTCGTAATCACAGCTGGGTCAAATTACCATTTTACCTCTGTCATTACATCTTGCTCCTTAAGCACTACCGATCCTCTAATGAACAACAAGTCTATGGTCTTACCATAAACTTAGTCCTTCTTAGGCCAGTAAGAAGGTGGGGCCACGTTGTTCAAGACCTGGATTCAGTTCTTAAGAGAACAACCTATATGATTCCCTAATTTAGGAATGAGTGGATTTCATCTTGCAGAGTTAAGTTCTCAGCTACTTACAAGGTTCTGTCCCTGAGAAGGTAGGCTTATTGAGTCGGCTACAACACTCTCATCCATACTAGTCTAAGGACAAACCCCCATAAGCAGGAGTCCGGAACTTGCTCAGGATTCAAGTCAAGTCACTATTGATCATCTATAAATTATTAGATCTATCTTGTTAACGGTGTTACACTAGTAGGTTAATAATTTGCATTTCGGTCTTGTATAATCTCATTATCCAGGATGCCCTCACTCGCATGTCTACCACATGAACGAGTTAGATTACCTCGCATTTGTACTAAATACAAAACGGGTCGCATCCATGGTGTTACCAGTATAAGGTTCCCAACCTTATGCATATACCATAGACTATTTAGGTTATATACTTGAACATTATCCAACTTGTGTCCACTACACATTTGTTCAAAATCTATCATTATAACCTTGAAACTTAGTTTATTGGATTTAGGTTTATGTGCAAGAATATAATAAATAACTCTTTATTTATTTTAATAACATTATTACAAAACTACACTTGTTTAGGGCATAAACCCCAACAATCTCCCACTTGACCTAAAGCTAGTGGATACATAACAAACATTACAGTAATGTAAATACAATAAACGAGGGCACTGAATACCCTTTGTACAACAAATTCCCACTTACTCTAGTTAGGGTAAGACACGTAGACCTAGACCTTCTAGGTGACTCTCAAACGCTTTATCCGTGAGATCGTTTGTAAAAGGATCAGCAATATTGTGCTCCGAAGGTATCTTCATGACGATCACGTCTCCTCGATGCACTATCTCCCGAATTAGGTGATACTTCCGCTTAATGTGTTTACCCCTCTTATGACTTCGGGGTTCCCTTGAATTTGCAACAACACCATTGCTATCACAATAAAGTGTGATTGGCAAACTCATAATTGGAACAACTTCCAAATCCATCATGAATTTCCTTAGCCAAACAACCTCTTTAGCTGCTTCACAAGCTGCTACATATTCGACTTCCATAGTTGAATTTGCGATGCATCCTTGCTTGATGTTTCGCGAAACTACAACCCCTCCGTTAAGAGTGAAAACTAACCCCAACGTAGAATTCCTAGAATCTTTGTCAGTTTGGAAGTTAGAATTTGTGTATCCCGTAAGGATCAAATCCTTAGCTTCATACACAAGCACGTAGTCCCTCGTTCTTCGAAGATACTTGAGGATTATTTTAACCGTTGTCCAGTGTTCTGGTCCTGGGTTGGATTGATATCTGCTGACCATTTCTACTGCTAAGCATATGTCTGGCCTAGTACACAACATAGCGTACATCTGGCTTCCAACAGCTGATGCATAAGGAATTCGTCTCATGTCCTCAACTTCTTGAGGTGCTTAGGGCACTGTTCATTCGACAAATGGTCTCCATGCCTAAAAGGTAACAGGCCTTTCTTGGAGTCTTGCATCTTAAATCTTGACAACGCTTTGTCGATATAAGATGTTTGAGAGAATACTAGAGTTTTATTCTTGTGATGTCGAACAATCTGGATTCCAAGAACAAACTGCGCCTCTCCCAAATCTTTCATTTGGAATTGTGTAGCTAGCCATTTCTTAATGTCAGTAAGATAACCTACATCATTCCCAATGAGTAGGATATCATCCACATATAAGACTAGGAATGCGACAAAACTATTGATGATTTTCTTGTAGACACAAGGTTCATCAAAAGGCTTCTTGCAAAAACCTTTATATAATGGTGAAAGATGGAGTTGAAATCTCCATCAAATCACCATTTTACCCCAATCTTATAATATGCAAATCATATTTGCATATTACATAGAATAAGGTATCTCATACCTTATTATACAAACCTCATTTGTATAATTGTGGAATTTTAAATTGAATCACATTCAATTTAATTTCTCTTAATTTCAATTTCTCTAAATTAGCACTAATTAATCAATTAGGCTAACCTATAGTTTATTATGAATCTCATTCACATCAAACTATATGTTATGTCAACTATATCACATATAAATGACATAAGTACCCAAATAATGAATTTGAACACTTCAAATTCACATCAAATTGTAAACCCTCAATTTATCCAGTTTGAGCCAACCGAGGGACCTAATGGACCTACAGATCACGAGCTTCAATGATTCGAGATTAACCCGTCAAACTCTTTGACCCGGTTATTCAACATTCATTAGCTACGGTAACACTCCACTAAAATCCTAGTTGCACTCCCATCAATGTAGGTCAAGTTGTGTCCATTGATATAACCAATGTTCGTGAGTCGACCCTTCACAGGTTGTTCATAGACACAACTGGGTCAAAATTATCGTTTTACCCCTGTGTCTACCTCTGGCTCCTTAAGTCCCACTGCTCCTCTAATGAACAACTACGTTGTATGGTCCTACCATAAACAACACCCCTTTCGGGCCAGTGAGAGGGAGGGCGCCCGTTGTCCAACCCTTGGAGATAGCACTTAAGGGAACAACCCCCCTAGTTTCCGTAATTCAGGAACGAGTGAATTCCATCTCGCGTAGTTAAGTTTCTAGCTCCCCACGTGGTCCTGTCCCTAAGAAGATAGGCATATTGGATGAGTAACTGTGACCACCCTCACCCGTACTAGTCAAAGGACAAACCCCCGCAGACAAGAGGCCGTAACACGCTCAGGATTAAGGACGAGTCACTAATGGTCATCTACGAAATTATTAGTCTTATGCTGTTAACGGTGTTACATTAGTAAGTCTAATAATTCACGGTTCGACCTTGTACAATTTCATTGCACAGGATCCCCCACTCGCATGTCAACCACATGAACAAGCTGGATCACCTCGTTTGTATCTAATATAAAGCAGGTCGCATCCACAACGTATCCAGAATAAGATCTCCAACCCTATCCGTATACTGTAGACCGTTCGGGTCATTAACTTGAACGTGATCCTACCTGTGTGTCCACTACATACCGTTCAAGTTCTAGTTCTCTCATAATTCAATGACCCTGGAGCTTAGTTTATTGGATTAAGTTTATAAATATGCGAGACACAAAGTGATGAAAAAATAACTCATATTTATTTCAATATGGAATATTACAAACTTACACGAGATTAGGACATACATCCCAACAGTTTCTGAAGTACTTTTTTATGGAACGTTATTCAAAATATAAATTGCAGTCTCCACTGCATAACCCCTGAACAAGTTAGGGAGATGAGCGTAGCTCATCATTGATCGAACCATGTCTAACAAGGTTCTATTTCTCCTTTCTGATACGACGTTTTGTTGAGGCGTACCAGGTGCTGAGAGTTGGGATGTAATTTCATGTTCTATCATATAGCCCTGGAATTTCAAATCCATATACTCTCCACCTCGATCAGATCAAAGTGTTTTAATAGTTTTACCTAATTGATTTTCAACTTCAGTATTGAATTCCTTGAACTTTTCAAGTGCTTCAGACTTGTGATGCATCAGGTAAATATGCCTGTATCTTGAATAATCATCTATAAAGAGATGAAATATTCATGCCCTCCTCTAGCTTTGACATTCATCGGACCACAAAGGTCTGAATGTATAAACTCTAAGGGGCCGTTTGGCCCCCTATTTTGGATTTGGATGGCCAAATCCAAAACCATGTTTGGCTCAATGTGTTCAAAACCCTTGGTTCTGAAACACAACCCCATGGGTTACAACAGTGCATCCCTATGGGTTTGTTCCATGTTTTCTTATTTTATTTTTCATTTTTCATTTTCGGTGATTACTTCAACAACAATTTTAGTGACAACTCCAACAACTACACCGGTGACCCGACCACTGCTGACAATTACCTCCGGCGACAACAAGACGACCACACCGGTGACCCCGCTACCGCTGACGACTACCTCCGATGGCAATTCCAACGACTACACCGACAACTCCCCACCGATGAGGACTACCTCCGACGACAACTCCGACAACCACACCGGCGACCCCTGCCATCGTTGACGACTACCTCCGGCGCCCATACCGATGACCCCGACTACAACTGACGACTACCTCCGACAACAACTCCGACGACCACACCGGTGACCCCAACCACCGCTGACGACTACCTCTGTTGGCAACTCGAACGACCACACCGGCAACCCCTGCCACCACCGACGACTACCCCTGATGACCATATCGATGACCTCGACCACTGCTGACGACTACGTCGACGACAACTCTGACGACCACACTGACGCCCCCAACCAACGTTGACGACAACTCCGACAACCACAACGACGATCCAAACCACCGTTGACGACTACCTTCGACGACAACTCTAATGACTACATTGACGACCTACCACTACTAACAACTACTTTCGACAACCACTCAAGAGACTTGTATACGTCTACCCCAACAACGCGATCACTCGAGCAATCAACTAGCCTAACGACTTAACTTGTGTCCAATCACCACTTTTCTTATTAGAATTCCAAAAATAGGTTTTTGGATACTTTGTGGAATAAAATTTTAAATTTTCTAATCACTTAAATAGACTTCCAATTTTTTTAATTTTTAAAATAGAATTCCAAAAATAAGTTTTTGAATACTTTATAAAACATAGTTTCAAATTACCTAATTTATTAAATAGACTTCCACTTTTTTTAATTTTAAAGTAGAATTCCAAAAATTAGTTTTAAGAATACTATGTGATGTGAAATAGAGTTTTTAATTCCCTAATTTCTTAAATAAACTCCTATTTTTTTAATTTCTAAAATAGAGTTCCAAAAATACTTTTCTAAATATTTTTTGAAATATAGCTTTAAATCTCTAATTTCTTAAATGGACTCTCAATTTTTTAATTTCTAAAATAGAGTTCCAAAAATACTTTTCTAAATATTTCATGAAATAGCGTTTTAAATTCCCTAATTTCTTATATAGACTTCCAATTTCTTAATTTCTAAAATAGAGATTCAATTTTGTAACCCATTTATGTTATACAAGAGTTTCTACAATTGAAAAAACATCCACTAAAAAATAAGAGAACAAAACAGCTAAAGAAAAAAGAAAAAAAAAACTGCATAAACCCAGGATTCAGAACACTGCACTCGAAACATTGTTTTCTTATTCCCAGGCTTCAAAACACTGCACCCCAAACACAACTTTTTGATTCCCAGGCTTCAATACCCCCAAGAACAAACCCCTCACGGGTTTGATTCCTAGGATTTTGATTCCAAGACAGGGGGCCAAACAACCCCTAAGGGTTTTTGGCTCTATAACCTTTTCCACTAAAAGGTCTTTTAGTCATTTTACCCTCTAGGCAGGACTCACATATAGGTAAGGTACTTTCTTCTAACTCATTTAGAAGTCCATTCTTTATCAATCTCTTAATCCTATTGAGATTAATGTGACCTAACCTAAGATGCCAAAGATGAGCATTTTCTTTAGGAGAAAATTTACGTTTCTTTTAGTTCATATATTTGTTGTTTCGAATAATTCAGTGTTTAAAACTATTTTTAATCGAATTAGACCTTAAAACATGCAAATAATTCTTAAATAGAGCAACACATAGTTCAACACCTTTCAAAAAAATAAAAGCTTTATTTAATTGAAAAGAATTTGAAGTACATTGTTTGATAAGGCAAGAAATAGAAAAAGTTTCTAATAAACCCCGAAACTATATAGATGTTATCTAATAACAGTATTCTCTTGCCAAACAGCTGCTCCATAGTGCCTACTACTATAGCTGAGGCAACATTTCCAGCACCAAGTCTGAGTGTTATCTCTCATTATCGTGCTTCTTGAAGGAACTAATTTCCTTTCTGTCAGCAGTAGCAGAAGCCTTTCCCTTTTCTCTTTTCCTTTTAATTTGTATCTTCTTAAGTCTAGAAGGATGGCTACAGTACTTAGTCCCAGAGGATGAACCCTTCTAAAACCTTTTGGAATGGGCAAAAATATTTGCCTTTCCATCGTCTTGACCCTTATTATCCATAAGAGATTGGTAAGTTTGCAACTCATTTAGGAGGGAAGCCAGATTATACTCTATATTATTCATCACTACGTTGTTGCGGAACTACAGAAAACTCTTCGGAAGAGATTCCAGGATGAACGATACCTGACTTTTCTCGTCTATGACCGGCCCGTTCATTTCGGCTATGTTAAGTGAGCCAACAGATCGAGAACATGTTCTTTTACTGAAGTTCCCTCCTCTATGTGAGCGTTATAAACGTACTTGAGGGATTCATGCCGAATTTGTTTAGACGGATGTCTAGACAAATTCTGCAGAAAACTCATGATCTCACGTGTTGAGGTCATGCCCTCCAGCCTCTTGGCCAAAACATCAGATATGCTAGCCAGGATGTAGACCTTTGCCTTCTAGTTGGCCTTGGTCCAACGGTCATACGTATCCTTAACTGATTGAGACGCATTTTGAGTAGGGACTTGAGGACATTCCTCATTGAGAACAAACTTAAGATCATGTGTAACCAAGATTATATTATGGTTATTCTTCCACGTCATCATGTTTTCCCCGGTTAATAATTCAACTATTCATATTGTTGAAAAGAAAACAAATTACTTGTATTTAGTTTCTCGCTAAACCTTTTATCTAATCAGTTTTAGTTAATTATCTAATGATTTCTAGGTCATTAATAATTTGCAATGATACTCCAAACGTTTAGAATGTATGATACCAAAAGATAATAAAAAAATACTCCTCCTCTAGATCAATACATTCTTGACCAAAACCTAATGCCAGAATAACTCTTATTCCTATAGGCTTTAGTTACCATTATTTGGTCTGGATACAATTACAACTAATGCATCCCGTGAGTGTAACCCTCTATCTTTAGATTATAGAGTTCCGATCCAACAAAATTTGTCGAAGGGAGGACTAGGTTGGAAAATTGACTAAGGTAATCTTTATCCTTTTTAGGTGTTCACTATGTTCCGATCCCTATGATCAAAGCCCTCCGAAGGGATTGTCTGGTCCAGGCCAAACTAGCAGGCTGATCATAGTGATCTCACGGTGTGAACCGATAGAAGAGACCGTGGGTTTTGCTTCCACAGTTCCCGCTCCCAATCAATATAAGTATCCTCTCCATTCACCTTGATATTGACCCATACAAACGTCATCCGAAGGGGGATGCTCTCATTTGCGCCATGTCAAGGTTGGGTAACCCCTAAAAAGAACCGGTCTGCTTAACACATTAAAGCATTGAAGCTCTTATTCCAATGTTGAACTGATCTAAGTCATATTCCTGCATCCCCAGAGTAACATCACTGTTACGGTCCATCATTGACTTCACTTTGCATTCCTCAGGTTGTCCTACACAAGAAAGGTTATGCCTTGCTGGATTAAGCTTTTTTATCCACTATAAGCTACTAACATTGTGAAGCCACTTCTTTCTAGACAACCCAAACTCAAAACTTCATTACTAAGCTCCCTCTTAGTTCCTAGCATGGCCACACTTTTGATGCAACTCACCTAGGCCTCAAGAGGCTTAGCAATGGGAACCAAGAGCATTTATCAACACCAAACCTTTCTCTTTTTTTGTTTAACAGGAGAGTACACTTTATGTATACAAGGCCTTCGATCCAAACAACAACATTGGTGATGAAGGTGCCTGACAATGAGCCTCATTACAAAATTGGGTTGCCATTCATACTCATGCTCATGTTATCTTTAAATTAAAGTCAGGCACGGGTGTCATGCCTTTCCCTGTCTTACTAGCCTGCACGGAGGAGTAACTCTCCACAACTACCTCTTTTTTCTCTTTTCTTTTTTTTAAGAAGTAATGGCTTCACAATATTGTGCTCAACTTAAAATTTATTGTTTAATTCCCACTAAAAGATTGAATTCTCCCACAATATTGTGCTCAACTTAAAATTTATTGTTTAACTCCCAAACTTCTTGTACTCATTGTCCTCAATGAGTGAAATAGAGAAACAAGAAAGGACTAGTGAAGACAATCTTTTCACAACAAGGTTTCCCTAATTTTGCACAGAGCTTGAAGAGTAAAGACTTAAGAATTAACAGTGATAACAAGGGGCTTAGATTATTTTTAGCTCAGCTCAGCAAAGAGTAAGTTTCTTGAGGACAATTTAATCATGTTAAGCTTGGTACATCTTTCAACAAGAAGTTCTTCACCACAAGACAGATAAGGGCCTTTTCATTCAAAATTCATTAATTGACAATGACCCTAACAAAAGATTACTAAAAGCAAGAAATAAAGTAGAAAGGAAATAAGAAATAACATACCATCCTAAGCAGACCTACAACATAATTCAAGAAAGTAGAAAACAGATATAGCAAAAAGACAAGCAGAAGAGCAGTCAAGCTGAAACACAACTCCCCTTAGGCAACTCAGTCTTCATCTCCAGGGAGAGGCTCCTCATCTTCCTCCTCTTGGTCACCATCCAGGGCATGAGAATTCCATGGATTGAACACCACATCGGGAAAATCAGAAAAGAGAGGATATGGACCGCTAAAGTTAGCTAACATGGCTTCTCTAACTGAAATATCTTTGGTTTTAGCATATGTCTAGTAAGCTCTTTGCTTCAGAGTGATCCCATCGTTGCATCAACTCAGATTATTGTTCCAACAATTTTTTGACCCCTACAGCTAGTCCTCCATGGCCTCTACTGCCTCCTCTTGTCAGCCTTTAAATGTTGCTTAGACAAATGGTGGCTTGTTCATGCACCATGTCCTCAGTTGGCTGAAAAGGTACTCCTGCCATCAAACATAACTTTATGGTGTTTGGGAAAAACAACTTACCCACCTTCTTCTTGGCACATGCTTGAATCTCCCTTGCAATGATCCTGCCCACATCAATGCTTAAAACCTTCAATATTGCAAAAGTCAAGAGGGCTCGATCCTTGGAGATGATGTTGTCATGAGAAGTAGGTAAAAGCCTGTTTTTCACAAATTTAAGCCACACATTGGCTTCATCTGTCAAGTAAGCTGCTTCTAAGCTTCTAACATATGTTGTAGATACTCTCCACTGTGTGCCTCTAACCCCCACCACTTTGACTGCATAATTCAAATAAGGGTATGGGTGGCTACCCCTATCTCATTGTAAATTGCATTAGGAATGTCCTGAAAGTTAAATAGTCCATTGATTGTAAGTGGAGTCCAATATACAACTTTTCCTCTTACAGTGGTGTGATAGGTGGAATTTGGTTCCAAGTTTGCATAGAACTCCTGGACAATGGGGATGATAGCTGGTTCTGGTTGCTGGCAGAATTGCTCCCAACCATGGTTAATGATGTTGGTCCTTACAAAAAGAGGAAGAGTGGAATAGGGTTGAGCAAAACCTTTCTCATGCAGCATTTCCCTTAGTTTGATCAGCTCAAACCGGCTCCTAGCTGCATCACTGATGAACCTTTCTCTAGAAGAGTGTTTGGAAGGTTTTTCTAGCTGCTTACTTTTTTTCTTGGAAGCTTTCAACTGAGCAGCTACCAAAGGTTGCTCCACTTGTTCAGGATCAGTGGATGCATCATAGGCAGTTTCTTCCTTAGTGGGCTCTTCTACAACCTTCTTCTTCCCCTTGGACCTTGAGGATTTGGATTTGCTTCTTAAATGAAAGTGTCTGGAGTTCTCAGTTTCATCTGCAATAGCTTGCTCCGGAACTTCTTCTTCAACATGCTCCTCAGTTACTTTCCTCTTTCCTTTGGACTTGGAAGGTGCCATTTAAACTTTTGAGGATGAGGGTAGCCATTAATCTACTCTCCTATTCTGTTATGTTTCTTCGAGCTTTTGGTGATGTGCAACAACCTTCAACTTAAGCCTCAATTTAAAGAGTTGGTTGGGCATGGAGGAGAGTGTGCATTAATTCCCCTTTAATTTTCTCATCGATTCCTCCACTTTTCCTCTAGTCAAACTGCTACGATCATTCAATGCATTTTGTCAAGCATTTTTCTAAATCTTTTTTTCAGAAATCTTCTTCCCTTTTTGGTCTGATGTTGCATGGCAGGCCTGCTATCTCAGCAGATGCTGTCCACAATTTCCCAAGTTAGAAAGATTGTCTGCCAGAAAATCATATGATGCAGATTCCTTTTATGCTATCTTCTGACCTTCTGCCTTGAAACATACAAAAAGCTTAATGGAAAGAAAAAACAAAGAAACTTAACAAGTTATTTCCTAAACAAAAAGAAGAACTAAAACGGATAAAGTAAAGAAAAGAGATTGACACATGGGAGGGCTTTTAATTTTTCAAGAAAAGAGTACTCCCTTATTGCAAATGGTTCTTCAATTGTCTAGTCCATTCGAGAGTAGCCTGCTAGAGGCTATCCCTTTTTTCAATTCCTCTCCCAATAGTGCTTAAGCCTTTGTCTATTCACTTTGAATTCTCGGCCATCTTTATCATTTCTCAAAAGAACTGCACCATGTGAAAATGCTTCAAGCACTCTAAATGGACCAAACCATTTTGATTTTAACTTCCCTGGAAAGAATTCCAACGTTGAGTTGTACAACAACACATTTTGCCCTTTCTCAAAAGATTTGTGGATAATTCTTTTATCATGTCAGACCTTGGTTTTCTTCTTATAGATTTTAGCATTTTCATAAGCCAAGTGCCTAAATTCTTCTAACTCATTGAGTTGCAACATCCTTGTGGTACCTGTTGTTGTTAAGTCTAGATTTAACTCTTTTATGACCCAAAAAGCCTTATGCTCTAGCTCAAGAGGCAGATGACAAGCCTTACCATACACCATCCTATAGGGAGACATACCCAAAGGAGTTTTGAATATTGTTCTATAGGCCCATAATGAATCATCTAGCTTAGTTGACCAATCTTTTCTATTAGAATTGACCACTTTTTCCAGGATGCCTTTAATTTTCCTATTGGATACTTCTGCCTGTCCATTTGCCTGAGGGTGGTATGGTGTTGAAAACTTGTGCTTGACATTATACTTCCCAAGGAGAGTACTCATTGCTCTATTCACAAAATGTGAGCCTTCATCACTGATGAGAACTCTTGGTGTCCCAAACCGAGTAAAGATGTGCCTATGCAAGAACTTCATCACTATCTTAGCATCATTTGCTGAACATGCCATTGCTTCCATCCATTTTGACACATAGTCTACTGCTAATAGGATGTAAAGGTTGCCATTGGATAGTGGGAAGGGGCGCATAAAGTAAATCCCTCAAACATCAAATAATTCCACCTCAAGGATATAAGTGAGGGGCATTTCATCTCTTTTCCCTAGGTTACCCCTGCTTTGACATTTTTCACAAATTTTGCAGAATAGATGTGCATCCTTAAAAACAGTTGGCCAATACAAGCCTCTCTAGAAGATCTTGGCTGCTGTTCTTTGTCCACTGAAGTGTCCACCATAAGGAGAGCCATGACAATGTTCCAAAATAGATGTGAATTCACTCTCATCTGCACATCTTCTCAAGATTCCATCAGCACACTGCTTGTATAGAAAAGGTTCATCCCAAAAATAGGATTTAGAATCATGGAGGAATTTCTTGAGTTGTTGTCCTTTGAGGTCTTTTGGTATTATCCCACTCATAACAAAATTAGCAAAATCAGCAAACGAAAGGCTTTACACCACTTGCACTTGAGCAACCATAAGTAATTGTTCATAAGGAAAAACATCCTTGACTTCAGAATGCTGGAGCATTTGAGATGTGGGCCCAATTCTGGACAAATGGTCAGCTACCTGATGTTCTGTCTCTCTCCTATCTTTAACTTCCACATCAAATTCTTGCAACAAAACCACCCAACGGATTAATAGAGGCTTGGCAACCTTCTTTGCCAAGAGGTATTTTATTGCAGCATGGTCAGTGTACACTGTTACCCTTACTCCAACCAAATAAGCTCTGAATTTTTCAAAGGCAAAAACCACACTTAATAACTCATTTTCAGTAGTTGTGTAGTTCAATTGAGCTTCATTCAAGGTCTTGCTTGCATAATAGATTGGATGAATCAACCTATCCTATCTTTGTCCCAACATAGCTTTCACTGCATAGTCATTAGCATCAGTCATCACCTCAAAGGGTAGTTCCCAATTAAGACTTGAAATGATAGGTGTTGTAACTAAGGTCAGTTTCAACTTGTGGAAGGCCTTTAAACACTCTTCATTGAACTCAAATGGTCTGTTTTGTTGTGATGTATGTCCTAATCTCGTTTTGTTTGTAATATTACCATTTGAAATTAATAAGAGTTATTTCTTTCATCACTTTGTATCTCGCAATTTTACAAACTTTGTCCAATAAACTAAGCTCTAGGGTCATTGAATTTATGAGAGAACTAAGAACTTGAATGGTGTGTAGTGGACACACAAGGAGGATTACGTTCGAGTTAATGACACGAACGGTCTACAGTATATGGATAGGGTTGGAGACCTAATCCTAGATACGCTGTGGATGCGACCCGCTTTGTATTAGATACAAAAACGAGGTGATCTGACTCGTTCATGTGGTTGACATGCAAGTGGGGGCATCCTGTGCAATGAGATTGTACAAGATCGGACCGTGAATTATTAGACCTACTGATGTAACACCGTTGACAGTACAGGACTAATAATTTCGTAGATGACCATTAAAGACTCGACCTTAATCCTGAGTGTGTTACGGACTCCTGTCTGCGGGGTCTGTCCTTTGACTAGTACAGGTGAGGGTGGTCACAGTTACTCGCCCAATATGCCTATCTTCTCAGGGGCAGGACCACGTGGGGAGCTGAGAACTTAACTACGCGAGATGGAATTCACTCGTTCTCGACTTTAGGAAAGCTAGAGAGGTTGTTCCCTTAAGTGTTGTCTCCAGGGCTTGGACAACGGGCGCCCACCCTCTCACCTACCCGAGATGGGTATTATGTATGGTTGGACCATTACAACGTGTTGTTCATTAGAGGAGCAGTGAGGACTTAAGGAGCAAGAAGTAGACACAGGGGTAAAACGGTAATTTGACCCAGCAGTGTCTACGAACAACCTGTGAAGGGTCGACTCACGGGCATTGGTTATATCAATGGACACAACTTGTCCTACAGTGACGGGAGTGCAGCTACGGGCTTTTGTGGAGTTTTATCGTAGCTAATGAATGTTAATTAACCGGGTCAAAGAGTTTGACAGGTTAGTTTTGGATCATTGGATATCGTCACGTGTAGGTCCATTAGGTCCCTTGGTTGGCTCAAATTGGATAAATAGAGGGTTTACAGTTTTGGTGTGAATTTGAAGTGTTCAAGTTCATTAAAGGGTAATTATGTCATTTATATGAGATATGATTGACATATTATATAGTTTAATGTGAATGAGACTCATAATAAACTATAGGTTAGCCTAATTGTCTAATTAGGGCTAATTTGGAGAAATTGAATTGAGAGAAATTAAATTGAATGTGATTTAATTTAAAAATCCAAAATTATACAAATGTGATTTGTATAATGAGATATGAGATATCTTATTATATGTGGTTATGCAAATATGATTTGCATAACCTATGGTTGTGGTTAAATGGTAAATAGGTGGAGATTTCAACTCCACCTATCACCATTATTTAAACTCCTTTGCAAGAAGGATTTCTCACTTAAAAGTTCATTTTTTTGGAATCTCACCAAAAGAACTCAAGAATACTCTCTCAATCTTTCTCTCAATCTCTCCTCCCCTTTTACCAAAAAGGAGTCCCACACTACTCTCCTTCTACCTAAGGGAGAACAACCGAGAAACCTTTCGAAACGTGTTCGGTTTGTTGGTTCGAGAGGAGATCGTGATCACGAAGAGTTCGTGACCGGAGGAGGAATACGTGAAGAAAGGTTCTCCAACAAGTAAGTAATTTTTACTAGTTTTTCCTTCTAATGCATGTTTAACCTAGGATCTATGAGATAGTTTCAATTTTAAGAAAACATATTTCACAATGATACCACGACGATTCGATCGTCCTTCCGCTGCGCAGGATTTTCATTCCTTCAATTGAATCGTTGGCTTTTCGTTGTGCATTTCTTTTTTCTTAAATTTAGGTGGGTATTGCTTCAATTTATGTGATGAATTGTGGTTTGCATAATTGGGTGTTTTGGTTTTGGCACTAGTTTTAGGTTTATTTTATATTTGATGAGATCAAATGTAAAAGTCCGTGTTTTTGGGCAAATTAGAAAATAAATCGAGTCTGTAAGTCTGTGTCTTTGTAGGCAAGAGTTGTTGTGAAGAAATCGGAGCGGAAACGGGCGAGAAACGACGAAGAACAACAAAGGAGCTTGTTGTTCTGTTGACGGCGTTGGACGATGTTCTTCAGCGTCTCAACGCTGTCTGCGCGGGCAGAGGTTGTGCTGCAGAGCAGCGTTGCAACGCCCTGACATGGAGCACGCGACGTGCGATGCTGAGTGTTGCAGCGTTGCAACGCTGCCCGCGGTGTTGCAACGGGCAGCGTTGCAACGCTACGTGCGTTGAGGAGCAGTTCGCGCGGTAGTTCGTGCAACGTGGGCGTGAGGATGTCTTCATCAACGTGGGGGCAGTTGAAAATTTGTTTTTTTAATTCATTTTTAATTTTGTAAAATGTATTTTTATTTTATTTAATTAAATTAATTAATTAATATTAATATAAATGTTATATTAATGTTAATTAATTCATTTAATGTCTCCTAAGTGCCAAAATCGGTCCAATTTTTGCTATTTAATTATTTTATGCATGAGATGTATGAAATTTTTAATTCTATGTATATAATGTATGTCATATAGATTTAAAATCCCACCTTAGGTTAAACATTTCATGCATCATATTTATATTATAAGTGTTATAATATATAGTATGCATGATAGGTTATATTATAAGAGTTATAATATAAGTTTAACATGTTTTAATTTATTTAATATAAGAGTTATATTTCTTAGATTAAAAGTATGCTCATGCATTTAATTCATGTGATGAATATTTGTTATAGTATAGTATTATTCATGTGATGAATGATCAAACACTATAACATAGAAATGCATGTAACCTAAGTTAATTATTAGTTTTAAAATGTTTAGAACTTGAATAATTAGACTTAGTTTTCGAGTTCTAATAAGATTAGAATTAGGAAATCAAATATGACCTTTGAATGGTGACTGATAAGTAACTCTGTCTAAGGAAGGTTTTGTCTAAGGCTGGGGTATTTAAGCTGACGTTTTGCGGAACACCCCTACCTGAAAACCGACCTGGGATTGAATTCGGTCAGGAGATTCTTAGGTTATATTATCATGAGTGGCGTTAATTAAAAGTTGATTAATTTACTCACATAAACCTAAGTTAATAATGTGATTATAAACTTAGGTTAAATCAATATAAGAGTTATATTGGTAGACTTAGGTAAATATTACCCGATTTATCTAGGGCAATCCCGAATAATATAAAGTGCTGAGTGGGAGGAAATAAAGTGTATAAGATACATTTGATTTTTCGACCACAAATCTCCGTTAAAGTCCGCACTGTGAGATCCATACTCGGTCTCGTGGCGCAAATGGGAGCATCCCCTTTCAGATGGTATTTGTATGGGTCAATATCATAGTAGATGGAGAGAGTACTTATAGTGAGTGGGAGCGGGACCTGTGAAAACGGGACCCACGGTCTCTTCTTTCGATTCACACCATGAGACGCCTATGATCCGTCTGCTAGTTTGGCCTGGACCAGACAATCCCTTCGGAGGGCCTTAATCATAGGAGTCGGAACACCGTGAATTCTCAAAAGGGATATAGTTTCCTTGTTGGTTTTCCTTCTTGGTTCACCTTTTGGTGGCTATTGTTTGGACGGATACTTGGAAACTTAAAGATAGAGGGTGGCACTCACAAGATTCATTAAGAGTTAATAGATTCAGACCAAAAAATGGTAACTGGACGCCTAATGGAATAAGAGTTATTCTGGTATTAGGGTTTGGTTGAGAAAGTCTCGTCCTAGAGGAGGAGTGTTTCTATTCACCCTTCGGTGGCGGTCATTCTAAACCTTTAGGATATCATGGCAAATTCTTAATGACCTAGGGATCATAGGATAAATGTTTTTCTAAAACTTGATTGGATTTCAAAAAGTTTTTTGCGAGACTGACACAAAGATTTTTGTTTTTCAACAAAATGTCTAGCTTAATAATAACATTACTAGCATCCAACAAACTAGTGGGAGATAATTTCCAAACATGGAAAAACAATATAAACATGATTCTAGTAACTGACGAACTTAAGTTCGTGCTCACTGAGGAGTGTCCTCAGTTGCCGAGCTCGACTGCGTCACGAAGTGTTCGTGATGCGTACGATCGATGGATCATGGCCAATGAAAAAGTCAAGGTCTACATCATTGTCAGCTTATCTGAAGTTTTGGCAAAGAAGCATGAGCTAATGATCACCGCCAAGGAGATCATGGAGTCCTTACAGGAAATGTTTGGACAACAATCCTTTAAAGTCTGGCATGACTCACTCAAACACGTCTTCAACGCCAGAATCTTCCCAGAGATCTTGAGTTATAACAACTAATTCCCATTACTTGTCTGATTATCAATTTCATCCTTGCATTCGTTAGGTGAGTTACTATCCCTAGTATCCTCAATTACCCTAGGGCTAACCCCTAATCAGAACTAATCCTGATCAGTGAATTCAACTTATTCTTCCTTTTCCCAAATTTAGAATAAGCACAACTTAAATCGGTTGGCCAAACAGATCTAAGCTAGTATTAAGCACACAAAGATTAGAAGAGTGGATAATTGCAACTCAAGCCTTCACAGATAGCTCACATTCACAAACCTCCCCTAATTCTTCCCCTTAACTGAATTAGCTCATGATGATAACAAGGAGACAGAAAAGTAAATTTGCATTAAACTTGATAAACATGGCAAGGTCTAACAACAAACAAACTTTTAAATACAACAAGAACCTAACTATACTACAAGCTCAGAAATTAAAGAAATTATGACAGGAAAGAAAGAAGAACAAAGGTAGACTGCAACTCCCAAGAGTGAGGTTGGCTTCCTTCCCGAGGCAGCTCCTTCTCCCCATAATTGGTAGCTTTTGTCCTTGTTGAATTAGGTAAGAAGAATCTCTTATCGAAATCAATCTCTTATTGAAATCAGTCACTCCTTCCTTCTCTACCTCAAAAGGCAAGAATAGGTTGCTTAAATAACTAGCCTCAAATGGGAAAATAAGGGCTTTTGTGGCATGGATGTCCACATAACCACTGTTAATTGGTCCAACCGCGAGTTACTGTCAGATTCATTAATTGAGGTGGCTGCCACGTGTCCAAATGCTTGTACTTTTCCACCGAAAACTTTAGGCATTACTGTAGCTTCAACATTCTTGCATAATTTTGCTGCAACAATTATTATGTTGCAACAACATTCTAAATGCTCCAGCATTTGGTGTTTTGTGCCTTCCGCATAGATGCTCCAACATTTGGCTCGCAAGCTATCAACATCTGACTCATTATGCTCCAACATTTGGTATGTTGCAACTTCGACTTAAATGCTCCAACATTTTCCTTGACTAAAATCACAGTAGCATTAGTCAAACACCACTTTTACCTGCAATATTTCCAAAATGGATTTCATCATTACTTAGCAGAATTCATACACTTAAAGCACAACTTATAACCAAAAGAAACACATGCTCAAACCCAATTAGAACTTATTTACCCAAAGATCGTCCACTTAATAGCTCTCTTTGTAGAGCTATCACGCCACGAGGCCAAATATGGATCTCATGGTGTGAATTTCCTCGAGATATATAGGTGGAAAAATTTATGTATCATATACACCTTTTTCCTCCCACTAAGTACTTTAAGTGTTTTAGGAAAATTTACCTAGGTTAAATCCGACTAATGATTTTACCTAAGTCTATCAATATAATCCCTTTATATTGAATCTTACCTAAGTATATAAATCTAGGGTTTCTAGTTTATTAATCCCTTAATAAACTGTGTTTACATTTTAATAATTTATAAACTCTTAGATTAAATTCACTCCCAGGTCAGTTCCCAGGTATGGGTGTTCTATTTTCGTTAGCTTAAATACCCCAACCTAGAAAAAACTTTAACCATAGCTTATAAATTATTCGGTCCCTAATTCTAATTTAATTAGAACTAGATAACCTAAGGTCTATTAAATACCAAGTTCTAAACATTTTAAAACTAATTAATTAACCTTAGGTGACATGCAATACTATATTATAATTGCTTGATCATCCATCACATGAATAATAAACATACATAACATATTCAACTTATGAATCATAATGCATGTCAATGCTGTCCAAAATTAATATAACACTTTATATTAATTTATCATGCAAACTATATAATATAACACCTTATATTATAAAATGATGCATGATTATGCTTAACCTAAGGTGGAATTTTTATAAATAGTATACATTATGCATGGAAATATATTATACAACAATTGCATAAAAATAAATAGAAAAATTAGACCACTTTTGGCACCCTAAAATTAATTTTAATTAATATAATCTAATTATATTAATTAAAATTAATAATAATTAAATAAATACAAAAAACGTTTTATATATTAATTATATAAAAAAAAAGGTTTCTGCCCGTTGCTCAGCTCCAGTGGTTATGCCTTCGACGTTGCAACGCTTGTTACAACGTTACAATGCTGGTCCATCTTGCACCGGCGTGTTGAAGCTTCAATGTTGCAACACCGAGGATGGCATTGCAACGTTGTCGTCTCTTCTGCCAAAATCTGTTGCAGTGACATTGCAACGCCGATGAACAGCGTTGCAACACCATTCACAGAACAACAATCTCCTCTTTAGTTTTTGCTCATTTTTGCTCCGTTCTTCTCAGCAACCACTTTGCCTCGATCGACACGGACTTACAGACTCAATTTACAATTAAAATTGCCCAAAACATCAAGCCCTTTACATTGAACATTTCAATGAAAAATTGTAAATTTAAGTGCCCAAAATGAAAACATCTAATTTGCAAACCTCCATTCATCTCATGAATAAAATACAATCCCACCTATGTTTCTGATAGATCTAGAACAGAAACAAGAACACAATTAGCTCTGATATCAATTGATGGGATCGAATTCCAGAGCAAAAGCAATTTGAATCGCGTGTTCTTGTAATATGTTATGTAGATCAAATCAAAAACAAAAATATACTAGATTAAGCACATAAATCAAGAATGGGCAGCAAGTATTACCTTTATAGACTTAAACCTTCACGTGCTCCTTGTTTCTCACGATGTCACGTTCTCAATTATCCCGACGCAATCGATCACACCACTAAGTCCTCTCTGTTGTATCTCTAGGAGAGGGAGGATGGTGAAATTCTTTATGGAGTTGGGAAAGATTTTGAGAAAATAAGTGTTTTGTTACTTTTCCAACAACACTCACAAAAAAACACTAGGGTTTTCACAAATGAATTAGATTGTGCCCTAGTTCATTGAAATGTTGAAGTGTTCAATTTCATATATAAGGAGATATATCAATTATATGTGATATAATTGATATAATATATAGTTTAATCTATATACAAAATGAGAAATACATAATAAGAGCACAATAGGATTTTCACAAATGCCTTAAATTGCATACCAAATGTGCATCTTATGCGCATATTTATAGGGAAATAGGGTGGACATGACCATCCTACCCCTATGGTGCTCTTATTATGTATTTCTCATTTTGTATATAGATTAAACTATATATTATATCAATTATATCACATATAATTGATATATCTCCTTATATATGAAATTGAACACTTCAATTTCACTCCAAACTTTATACCCTCAATATTTTCATGTTGAGCCAACGGAGGGACCTTATGGGCCTACAGATCATGAGCCCTAATGATACGAGATTAACCGATCAAACTCTTTGATCTAATTAACCAACATTCATTAACTACGAGTCACTCCACTATAGACTCGTAGCTGCACTCTCCTCATTGTAGACTGTGTTGTGTCTATTGATATAATCAATACCTGTGAGTTGACCATTCACAGGTTGTTCGTAATCACAGCTGGGTCAAATTACCATTTTACCTCTGTCATTACATCTTGCTCCTTAAGCACTACCGATCCTCTAATGAACAACAAGTCTATGGTCCTACCATAAACTTAGTCCTTCTTAGGCCAGTAAGAAGGTGGGGACACGTTGTTCAAGACCTGGATTCAGTTCTTAAGAGAACAACCTATCTGATTCCCTAATTTAGGAATGAGTGGATTTTATCTTATAGAGTTAAAGTTCTCAGCTACTTACAAGGTTCTGTCCCTGAGAAGGTAGGCTTATTGAGTCGGCTACAACACTCTCATCCATACTAGTCTAAGGACAAGCCCCCATAAGCAGGAGTCCGTAACTTGCTCAGGATTCAAGTCAAGTCACTATTGATCATCTATAAATTATTAGACCTATCTTGTTAACGGTGTTACACTAGTAGGTTAATAATTTGCGGTCCGGTCTTGTATAATCTCATTATACAGGATGCCCCCAATCACATGTCTACCACATGAACGAGTTGGATTACCACGTTTGTACTAAATACAAAGCGGGTCGCATTCATGGTGTTACCAGCATACAGTTCTTAACCTTATGCATATACCATGGACCATTTAGGTTATATACATGAACATTATCCAACTTGTGTCCACTACACATTTGTTCAAAATATATCATTATAACCTTGGAACTTAGTTTATTGGATTTAGGTTTATGTGCAAGAATACAATAAATAACTCTTTATTTATTTTAATAACATTATTATAAAACTACACTTGCTTAGGGCATAAACCCCAACAATTCATATTAATAAATTAGGTATTTTTTTTAATAAAAGTGTTGTAAATGTAAGTTTTGGCTAGTCAAACAAGTAACAATCTCCTCAAGATTGATGTTAAATTAAAAATACAATACAAAAGGCTTATAATATCATGTTGGAAATGAAAAGAACTCATAAAAGTGTTGGAAATGTAAGTTTTGGTTAGTCAAACAAGTAAAAATCATTTCAAAATTACACTTCAACATTGATTTTGAAGTGAAAATACAATGCAAGAGGCTTACAATATCATGCTGGAGATGAGAACTCACCACAAAAGCCTCATGTTGGAAATAAAAACTCTCATAATAACATAAAGATAAAAACGTTGATATTATGTAGACATTTGAGATTTTTCTAAGATATTGCATCGATATTTGACCGATACATCCATGACATATCCACTATTTGTTAAGATAAATTCACGATTCATTCTCGCATGTTTCGATATATCCACAAAACGACATATCGCCAATATATCAGTGATATTGTTGATAAATTGCGAAAAAACAGGTAAAAAAGATTATATTCTCTAATATCTCTTTCGATCCCCTTAAAATACCGATATATCAGTGATATTTCAACAATTATCGATGATTTTTGCATCCTCGAACATGACTGAGTGGTTATGACTATGTTTCTTTTAAGTATATGCTCAAGCATGTTGGTCATTGGATTGGATGATATACTCAGTAAAATGATCAAGTATGAGGTCTACTTTCTTATGTTCTACCATGGTGTTTAAAGAGGTCTGATGACGGATTGATTTGGTTTTAAATCTTTATGATTTTTAGCATGGTAATCATAGAAGTCTCAGTCATGTGTTATGTTTTTTTAAGTAGTCTAGCCTACAGAACTCCTTAAGAACTCATCCAAAGGATATATTATGAGTATGAACTTTTTGCTAGTTGGTTTAAAACCAAATGGGCATGAATGTTTGGGATGTGTGAAGATGTTTGTTTAGTTATAGAGTTCAAAATGTTTGAGTTGTATGTGATTGATTGACTGAGTACAAGTATGCTTTTAAGCACGCTTTCATGTAAGTTTTCATGTATGTTGTATATTTTTAGGTGGGGGGGGGGGGGTTGTTCCTTCTTGTTTACAGCTTGGGGTCACTTTCTCATGGTTAGAATGGGTATTGTGTTGTGAAAGGTCTAGAACTACTAGGGGACCGTCAATTTCCCTCAAGTGATGTTTCCCCTTACATAACTGTCACTCACAATATCGTAGTTGGCCTAGCTTTGGAGATAGGTTAGTTGTTCACTTAGATAGAAATTTTTCATGCTTTTAGTTAAGACGTTTATGCATCAAAACACTTTCTGATGTAAGACAGTTTGATAGAATGTCATGTTTTCAGTTAGGGTCTTTAAAGTAGCAAAACATGAATGAATATATATTTTATTTCATGACCCGACATGTTGCTGCTTATAAAGGGTGTGTGATCTTGTAAACAATAACACCTTGTCATGTGCAAGTATACACAGCTTTATGCAGCAAGTGAGAAGTAATTTAATCGTGTTCTCAGGATTAGTTTGGTGAAGTCTTACTATCTTGAGATAGTTTTAGTGAACGGCAAGGGTAACCAAATATTCAAGTGGAATTTAAACTCTACAAAAATAAACTAGCAGAATAAGTGCTAAAGGACACAGAACCAAGTGCACTAACAGTCAGAACAACTTAGATCAAATGCTTAAGTACATGGGTTTATATTAAGGGTAGATTTATGCTTCATCAATCTAAATGCTACAACATAGACATTGCTCCAACACTTAATGCAAGTTCAATACAGACTTTTTCCAGAAATCTTAAGTAGAGGCAACTAATTCCCATGGTATTACCTCCTCATTTTTCTCTCGTTGCATTCATTAGGTGAGTTACTATCCCGAGTATCCTCAATTACCCTAAAGCTTACTCCTAATCAGAACTAATGTTAATCAATGAACTCAATCTATTCACCCTCTTCCCAAATTCAGAATAAACGCAACTAAAATTGGTTGGCCAGACAGTTAAACTTAAATACACAAAGATTAGAAATGAGGTTTATGCAAGCTATGTTGTATCATTCAGCTCAAATCCACATAAAATTCCCTAATTCTTATAGAGTGATTAGTTCATAGTAAAGAAGAATAAACCGGAAATGAAACTTAAATTAAACTGAAAAGGCATTATAAGGTCTAAATGAGAAACAAGAAATTTTAAAAGAGAAAATAAAATAACACAACAAAATCGAGGTAGAGATGGAGTTGCAGCTTCCAATGGTTGAGGGAGATCTTTTTTTCCAAGAGCCTCTCCCTTCAATCAGGAACCTTTACTCCTTTTGATCTACTCTTCTCTTCTTCAAAAAACTCTTCCCTAATCTCTTGCTATCGTAAAAATGGTCCTCTCTAACTAACTTTTTGCCTCCTCCTCAAAATGGAAAAAAGAAGCTTAAATACTTCTTGGCAAAAAGAAGCTTAAATACTTCTTCCCCAAATTGGAATAAGGGCTTAGTGGCATAATAACTCCCTGTGGCAGCCTCCAATTGGCCCAACTAGGGCTAGCTGACAGCTTCAATAAATGAGGTGACTCCCACGTGCTCCTTTTGCTTCACCTTCCAACTGGTTGCTTAAGACAAAGTCACTGCTTCACCATTCTTTACATCTTTGCTCCAACAATTGGAACAATGCTGAAACCTTGAAGATGCTCCATTATACCGGTGAGTTTTTCTCCAGCAATAAAAATGCTTCAGCATTCCTTTTAGCTCTTATCACTTGACCATTATGCTGCAACAATACTACTTTCGAAGATTACGTTATGCACAAATCAGTCAAAAATTTCACTTAGAGCAACAAAGGATTTTAACATTCAAAGGACTTTGCTACTTCATTTTACTAATTAACAAACTTTGGCTGACTAAAACAACAAACCTTTACTCAAATAGACACAACTCACTCCATTTAATCTACTTAATAGCTCTCTTTTGCAGAGCTATCACATGTCTTAATATTACATAAGATGTATGAAAGTATAGTTCGACCCCTCAAGTGGGGTTACTTACGGAGTATTTTTATACTCATCTATGTTACCCTTCTTTTCTTTTCAGATTTACAAGGCGTGTGACAATGTGTTCAGCTTCATGAGGCTATAGAGAGGGCATCTAAGTTCCTTAGAATCCTATAAAATTCATAGCTTCATGTTTTATGCACGGATTGTTTATTCATTCATTTTGTAATTATTTAGAAGCTCTACATTCGTTAAGTTTTGTAAACTTATGTTTTTATTGGGATCTCAAGCTCAAAGTTCTACAATTTCTTATCAATTTTAATAACCAAATATTTTGTTTACATTTACTCAAGCTTTCGTTTTACTTTCAAAAGCCCATCTTTTGCATGCATGTAGTAGCAATCCTCAGAAATCCAGTCTTCGAGGTCTTTTAACAGTCATAGGTTTGGACCTCCACCTCTATAAATGGTTGGACTCAAAACTTAAAAAAAAGTAATCATGATATATTATTATGTGAGAAAAAATTTAAACCACATTTGATAACTATTTTGGTTTTTAAAAATAAGTCTATAAATATTATTTTCACCTATTGATTTTTATGTTTTCTTATCTATTTTTTTATATGGTTTCAAAAACCAAGTCAAGTTTAAAAATTAAAAAAATATAGTTTTCAAAAACTTGTTTTTGTTTTTAGAATTTAGCTAGACACTCAAATATTTTCTTAAAAAAAATGAAACCATTGTAGAGAACATGAAAACTAGTGTAAATAAATTGTAATAAAACAAACCCAATTTTCAAAAAAGTCAAATGATTATCAAATTGGACTTACAAATTTTGTTTCAAAAAATTTATCTAAATAAATTATAAGAAGTAGATGCCCAATCCACCTCTATTTTTTTTTTATTTCGACAATAGATGAGATGGGAGATTCAAACATCTGACATCCTAATCGAAAAATATAGTTTATATCAGTTAGACTATGCTCATATTGTTTAGTACCATGTTGAATAATTTTGGTTCTCCAACAAAAAAGAATTATAAGACCATCCTAATGAAGTGAAGACAAAAATAATAATTCAATAATTACTTTTAAATTTTAATTAATGCTTTTATTTTGCCTTTTTTTTAAAGAATGTTCTCTGTTTTGCCGTGTACCAAATTTCGGAATATTTTTCATAGGCACACATGCACCTAACACGTGATGGTAGCGATACAGCTTAATTGCAAGCTAGCCAAGCGATCACCATAATCGCTCCGCTGCTTTTATTAGTTCAATGTATCTGATAAAACGACAAATCATATAATTAATCACCATCTAATACTGAATTAATCAATAGCTCTATCTCTTTCGCCCAAAGGCAACAAGGTCTGGAACACAGAAAAATGGAGAAGACCTTGCAGACTGACGCTGCTGCGGACGGGGAGCTTACCGATGGAAAAGACGCCATTAACAATGCCTCCGTCTGTGGTTACGAATCGCTCCATCGACTCCTTGCTGAAAATCTCAAACCTCAAATTTTCCAGGTCGTTTTCTCAGTTCTTTTAATCGATTTTCCTTTGTCGCTGGAGTTTAATGATTTTTTAGGGATTACGGGAAATTGCTTATGATCTGTTTGTGGATGTTGATTTTTTTTGTCTCATTTTTCTTAGAGTTCTGTTTGATTCCGTACTGTTGGTCGGTGGATTGGATTCTGTGTATCGGGAATCTTTTCGTACTTTATCTGAGAGAGGATGAAAGTTTTTGGATGTAGTTGGTTTAATCGGTCGCTTAAAGATTTCGGTTTCGAAATTGAGTAATTAATTGTTATTACTCTGTTTTCGGTTGAAGGTCTGAAAATGACCACGTGGATTATTCTATCCAATGGAGATTGGTTTGATTTTTTTTTCTGGCCGAGGAGCTTTTGTTTTGCTGAAAAGAACCAATTGTAGTCATAAATGATTTCCAGTGCCTGACTGTTTTGCCTTTGCATCCACTGAACAAGCTATCTTTTTAGATAAGAATCCTGCATCAGCTTTATACAAGGACTATTGAATTCTATGCCAACAGATTCTCTAAAGCAAACTTTTTTGTTTATGTTTTTGTTTTTAAAAATCATAATTATTTTCAAACATTTTCTCTTTTGTTTCTAATCTACTTCCAAGCAGAAACTTGAGTAGTTAGCTTAAAAGACATGTCTTGTTTTTAGAATTTGACTAAGATGTCAAAAGTTATTTTAAAAATTGAAAAATTGAAAAATTAAACATATAAATAGTTTTCATAAGCTTAATTTTTTAAAAAATAGGATACCATCAACAAAATCATTATTAAATAGGGCCATGAAGATTTATTAGTCAACAATGTTACAGAGTGCTAAGATTGTCTGGTTCACCCTGCTAAAGATTGTACTTGCTGATTTTTATGTAGCCAATATGTATGCTTCATGCTATAGCTATTTGCCTATTTTATGTTTCTTTTCAATTATTTTACTATTTCGTAGCTTGTTTTTTTTTCTACTTTTAATAGAATACTATTTCGTAGCCTAACAAGTACAATTGTTTGTTATATTATTCATACGGTCTTTACGTATCTAGAAGTTACAAATTTAACGTTTTTGGCATCTGCTGAAACATTGGACAAAACCAGTTCAAATTTTCTTTCCTCCTCAAGCCAATGTATTCCAAAGCAATATAGACTTTTGTTGTATTATGCATGCTTCTAATATTTCTTTTTTTTTTTCTTTGACCTTTTGAAATATTCGATTCGACTAACTTCAACATTGCGTTGCGAATGCCAGGAAGTTAGCCGGTTGCTTTTAGGGCTTAACTGTGGGAAGCCGCTTCAAACTATTTCTCTTGCAGAGCCTGTGAAGAGTCTTTCTCTAAAGCATGATTTTGACCTCCAGGTAGTCACTTGTTGGAGTTGCTTCTTAAGTTTCTTTGATAACATTGATTACATGTTAGTTGCAATGTAAAAATCATATTTGTGTCGGCTTTCCTAAGAATTTTAGTTTATGATTTGGCTGCAGAGATTTGTTTTACCAGAAGCAGTTAGCAATCTCTATCTTCTATTTTTATTGTTTAGTTATGATGTTTTCATGTGGGTAATCCATCATTTTCATGTTGAAGTACAATGAAAGCAATGAATTAAAGGTTTGTCTTTAATGGAGCACACTGAAGAAGTAATGGAGATCAATAAAGGAAAATTAAGAGGTTCTGAGCTGATGTAGTTCTTCCATAATCTTTGTTCATATCTGAAAAAGAAAAAAGATTAAAAATACTTCAAATGTATGATTAAGAGGTTATGGTCATTTTAAGACATTAATTAACGAACAGAGGGGAGATAATGCCTGTACTATTAGGATACAGTAAGATTTTTGTGGCATTTGAAAGCCTTTCTCTGCAAATCTTATACGAAAAGGCACTCTGCAAAAAATTATTGTGACCTACAGACTTCTATACTGATCTATGTCAATGTCATCGGAATTATTTTTTTCACTGTGCAACATTTATGTGATGAATAGCACTTGCAGTTACAGCTTTCTTTGCTTTTTTTTTTATTTCTATGACATTGTATTGATGTTTATATCTATTATTCTTTTAAATCATTTCAGGCTTTCTGCTTTCATGCTGACAAGGAATCAGTGAGAGAACCTCGAATAGTTAGGGTGGGTCTCATTCAAAATTCTATCACTCTTCCGACAACTGCCCCCTTTTCAGACCAAAAGAGGGCTATTCTTGAGAAAGTAAAGCCAATGATTGATGCAGCAGGTGCTTCTGGAGTCAACATATTGTGCTTGCAAGTAGGTTACAGTGACCAACTGTATTTCTTCTTATATTTTTTGAGGTTTTGGGGCTTTTCCTATTCATACATATATATGTAGGAAGCATGGATGATGCCATTTGCTTTTTGCACCCGCGAGAAGCGGTGGTGTGAATTTGCAGAACCAATCGATGGGGAATCGACACGGTTTCTTCAGGATCTTGCATTAAGATACAACATGGTCATTGTAAGTTCCATTCTTGAGAGAGATGTTAGTCATGGCGAAACTTTGTGGAATACTGCTGTTGTTATTGGAAATCATGGAAATATAATTGGCAAGCATCGCAAGGTAACCATTATTGATAGAGTTAGTTTTCATATCACACTCTCTCGGCTGTTAAAACTATTTTGGTCAATGGAATTTTGCAGAACCATATACCAAGAGTTGGCGACTTCAATGAGAGCACATACTATATGGAAGGAAACACCGGGCATCCTGTGTTCGAGACAGCCTATGGGAAAATTGCAATAAATATATGTTATGGGAGGCACCACCCTTTGAATTGGTTAGCTTTCGGCTTAAATGGTGCTGAGATTGTTTTCAACCCTTCTGCAACTGTTGGTGAACTCAGTGAACCAATGTGGCCTATTGAGGTTAGTCTGTTACTTGTTTCATCCATTTCAACTTTCAAGTAATCATTTCACTTGTACCACAGTAGTCAAACAAGGCAATGAATGCTGATACTTGTTCTTTTTCCTTTGATCAATAACTGCAAATCACAATGTTGCCTTTTTTCGCCTTTGGCTAGGATGCTTCAACTCTGGCTGATTACGTTGTTCGGCTGAGTTGCAAATTATGAAACCGTTGTTTGAGCAGCCTGTTACTATACTAGTTCTACCAACTTCTATAGAAAACTCAAAAACTTTGTCTGCATTCTATTCCCGTTTAAAATTTTGATCGACATATTTCAAAAATAATTTTGAGTGACATATTCTGTGTTTGCAGGCCCGAAATGCTGCAATAGCGAATAGTTATTTTGTTGGATCGATCAATCGTGTTGGGACCGAGATTTTCCCGAATCCATTCACTTCAGGCGATGGGAGACCACAGCATACAGATTTCGGTCACTTTTACGGGTCCAGCCATTTCTCTGCCCCAGATGCATCTTGCACCCCCTCACTCTCCCGTTTCCGGGATGGTTTATTAATCTCCGACATGGATCTCAACTTGTGTAGGCAGCTGAAAGACAAATGGGGATTCCGAATGACTGCTCGGTATGAGTTGTATGCCGAAATGCTTGCTCGGTATCTTAAGCCTGACTTTGAGCCTCAAGTCATTTCTGATCCTTTGTTACACAAGAAGGGTTCTTGAAGTATAGGCAATTGGAAAGTTTGGAAAAGAAGCCAATATGTAAGTTAAACCTGTTGAACATTTTCTAATCCACTGTGAAAAGTAAGCTCACTTTCCCCTTCTGTTTGTAATCTTTGCCTCAAAATTTACCTGTTTATAGACAAAAGTAGTAAAGAAATGAAATAAGAAAGGCATGCTGCTGATGGATGGAAAGTGGTAAATGGTGTTGAGTTGTTTGAGGATGGCTTTACCTCTAAAGTCCATTGTCTTAATTTTCTTTTTCCAGTGGATACTGTTAGATTTTTCTTTTCTTTTTCTTTTCCTTGGGGTAAAAAACAGATTTAAAAGGGCCCGTTTGATAACGTTCTTGTTTCATGTTTCTTGTTTTTGTTTCTCATTTTTTAAAAAACAAACTTGTTTGATAATACATCCCGTTTCCTTGTTCCCAAAATTTGAGAAACGTTTCTAAAATTTGGACTAAATTTTGGAAACTACAAATACTAGTTTCTATCTGTTTCGTTTTTTCTTATATTTAAACGTTTCTAAAATGTTCTAAATCTTGCCATTGGTCTGTTGGTAAGTTCATGCCTGTATCAAGTCCCAAGTAGAGCAACTGTGTTGTTTCTTTTTCTTTAATTTCGATTTTTTGCAATATAAATAAATATATATATATATATACTGTTTTATTATTATTTATATATTTTTTAATATGTTTATTTATATATTATTTGTGTTTTGAATTTTAAATTTTTGCATACATATATTTATATATTATTTTGTTTTTTATTTTCCAATATATTTGTATGCATATTTATATATTATTTTAATTTTTGATTTTGCAATAGATATATTTATATAATATTTTAATTTTTGATTTTGAAAAATATATATATTTATATATTATTTTAATTTTGAATTTTAGATTTTTAATAGGTGTATTTATATATTGTTTTAATTTTTAATTTTTATTCTTGTAATATATATTTTTTAATTTTTAGTACGCTAAGAATCCATTAGATTTTGCAATAAATAAAATTTGCTGACTAAAAGAAAACATGCATCTAACCTCACTTTGATATTTTACAATCATAACATTTAGGAATATAATTGAGTTTGATCTGATTCAACATCATTTAAGATGAATGACTAGAGTAACAGATAACATTGTAGATCAAGTTTAGACAACATTTGAAGGATAAAACAATTTTATTTATTTGCTTTTTAGTGCATAAACATATTTTATTATTGTTGTTATTGTTGTTAATTTTGCATCGTGACTTGTTGGTACTAGATATTGTAATTTTTTTATAATTGTATTTTTAATGCATGTTAGGGTTGAGCTTCAATCGGGCGGGGTTGATTTTCAACCCCAACCGATGCCGAACCAACCATATGATCGGTTCGATCGACAATCTTTTTTGTTGTTCCGGGCTTAAATTGACCAACGGTCAGTTCGATCGGTTTAGGAAGTTAAGTTTTTTTTATATATAATTTGTTTATTTATTTATTTAATTTATTATTTATAAGATATAATTTTTTTTTAATATTTGGTCGGTTTGGGGATTTAACCTCAAACCGACAGACCGACGAGTCAACTTTACCAAGGGCAAATCGACTCTGACTGACCATCTCCCTTAAAATCGACTTAGTCGGTTTTGATCGATCATGTCGATTTTTTATCTTTTTTTGTTCACTCCTAATGCATGTTATCTATTTTATATTATATAATTAAACTCTGTTTAAACTATAAAAAATGAGAAAAAAAATATGTCCCCTCAATATAGTGCTTCTTTGGGTTCACTATTCTTGGATCGAATACCCGTTTAGGTTTAACGGACTTTGATACCATATTAGATTATATAGAGTTTTATCTCAAAACCAATTGATAAGAAAAAGAGTAGTCCATATATCTTATATATTATAAGGCTTCTCTCCGATTTTCTAATGTGAAATTTTCAATATGGTGGAATGGTGGAGTATCTTATTTTCTTTCCTTTGAATTAATTGGAGAGCTTAAAGTTGAAAGGAAGTGTATACTAATGTAATAGGTCATCGACCCTAAATGATAGGATTTCTTCCATTTGAAATAGGAATGCTTACTCTGTCTGGGCTTCATTGAAGAGCTTAGATTAATCATAGGTTTCTTTTTTTTTTCTTTTTTTCTTTTTTTCTATCAGTCCTTTATTTATTAATAACATTGCCCAATGGGATTGAAACTGATAAAACATAATATTTTTTTTTTGACAAAAATCATGATATGCAATTTTTTTTAGTTCAGCCAGTTGAATAGGGAGATTCGAATTTTTTACCTTTTTGTAGAGGGCATATGTCTTAACTAGTTGAATTATGTTTAAGTTCACAAAATCACAATATACAATTAAATATCGTTTTGTTGCTCTTGTACGCATTTCTCGTCATAGTAATCACTCAAAAAGTATTCAATTTTAGAAGTGGAAATAAAATATCTATATAATAAGCAAAGGTAGAAGAAATAGGAAATGTGTTTAATATGTTAAAATATAAAACTTATAAGGTTGTTTGTCTTGATGCTATGTTTGTTTCCCTTGGATCGCTTGTGAAGTTCAAATGAATTCCATTTGTTACCTTTGAAATAGAATCATGGGCTTAAAAATTGTTTTCACGTTTAAAATTTTAGACTAGAGTAGCTAAGTCACAATTTAAAATTTTAATTTACTATTGACAAAATAAGATTTAAATGTTATAGTCGTAATCTTATTATTTTCTTTTCCTTTCCTTTCTTATGTCACAGCTAACCAATTTTAATTACATTTATTTGAAAATTTCTCTATTCAAAATAAAATAAATAACGTTAAATTACAAATTTGGTCTCTATCGTTCGAAAAAAGTTATAATTTAGTCTCAATAATTTTAAAATTAAGAATTCATCTCTATGGTTTGAGTTTAAGTATTTATGAGGTTTATCAAATCATAAGGACGGACTTCTATCTTTTAAAACCACCTGGAATAAATTCTAATTTTCTCTAAACCAAACTAAATTTATAATTTAACCCATAAATAATTTATAAAATTTTTGGATCATGTAATTTAAATTAGTTTTTATACCTTTTAGATTGAAGGTGAAGGTTGTCATCTTGCGCCTAGTTTAATTGATTAAGACATAACTTCAATCATGAGATAGCAGGTTTGAATTCTTTCACTCTCCCTTATTATTGAACTTTAAAAAATAAAATAAAATAGAGGGGGAAGGTCTGACTCTAATTTGACTTTTTAGTGCTCTTTTGTGTGCCAACAAAAACATATAGCCGTCTTATCAAACTATGCTTGAGTTACAAAATCTATTAATTTCTTGTGAATAACAATAATTTAAGAAACACAAGAACAATGGAGAAAAGAGAGCAAAGTAAATAGATTTCTTATATTGCCAAGTGAATTACTCTTTTTTTTTTTGGTATATCTCTCTTGTTTAAAACTTTCATACAACATGTATTTATAGTGTTATAAGTGAGTAGGCTCCAAGTAATCCAATGGATATCTACAATATACAATAGTATATTTATAACACTCTCCCTTACATATTCATTGTATATAATTTATATGCCTCACTAAAACCTTATTAGGAAAGATCCAATGGGAAAAAAAAATCTAGTTAAGAAAAAAGAATACATTGTTTATATACTTCAACAATTGTCTCATTAAAAAACCTTGTTAGGAGAACTCAATGGAAAATAAAACCATAATCAAGGAAAAAGAGTGCAATACTTTTACTTTCCCTCATAGAAACATCACTTAAGATCTCCAAGTCGTCTCATTTCAATGTTATGCACCAACTTCTTGAATATTGTGATAAATGATGTCTTCATAAATAAGTCTGCTAAATTATCTTTTGAAAAAAATTTGTTGAACTATGATTTCACCATTTTCTTCAAGATCATGGGTGTTAAAAGAGCTTTGGTGAGATATGTTTCGTTCTATCTCCTTTAATATATCCTCCTTTGATTTGTGATATACATGATGTGTTATCTTCATATAGTACTATTGGACAATCTTTACCACAACGCAAGTCATATGTTCTACGAATGTGTTAAATCATTGATCTCAATCGTACATATTCTCGACTAACCTCATGAATTGTAAGAACTTTAGTATGATTTGAGGAGGTGGTTGTAATGGTATGCTTTTACAAACCACCATGATATAACAGTTTCTCCACAAGTGAATAGATAACCTGTTTAAGATCTAGTTTTATGTGGATCAAATAAATATTCAGCATCTGCATAACCAACTAGATCAAATTCAATTTGTTCGAATAAAATAAACTCATATTAATATCCCTCGAAGATAACAGAGTATATCATTCCAATGTCTTTTTGTAAGAGAAGAACTATATCTAACTAATAAATTTACTGAAAATGTTATATCAAGTCGTGAATTATTAGCAAGATACATAAGTGCACATATCGCACTAAGATATTGTACTTCGGGTCCAAGCAGTTCTTCATTATCTTCTCGAAGCTGAAATATGTCATTTTTCATTTTCAGTGATCGAATTATCATTGGAATATTCAATGGGTGTGCTTTGTCCATGCATTTTTAAAATCCTTTCTATATAAGTTGACTGATGAATGAATATCTCATATGCTAAAGGTTCAATTTGCAAACCAAAGCAAAACTTTGTTTTTCCAAGATTTTTCATCTCACATTCTTTCTTAAGATACTCTATTGTCTTTAAAAACTCTTCCGAAGTTCCAATTATATTCAGATCATAAACGTGAGATGAAAAATATAGCAATAATTATTAATCCTTACTATGATTTTCTTATAAAGACACATGGATAGATAAGGTTATTTTTAAATTATTTTTTCAACAAATGTTCACAAACGATTATACTACATTTCATCAGGATTATTTTAATTCACATAAGGATCTTTATAATTTGATCGAATATAATTATCTATCATTTGAATTATATGATTATGGTATCTTTAATCCTTTAGGAATTTTTATACAAATGTCATTAATCCTTTAGGAATTATCTAGATATCCATTATAAATATTATAAATATATTGTGACTACATCCATTAAATGTGTCAAGTTTTTCATATATAGTCATGCTAATTAGATATTCCAATTTTATTGCATCTACCACAAGAGAATATGTCTCGTCATAATTAATATCATATCCTTGCTAGAATCCTTGTGCAACAACTCTTGATTTATATCTTGTGACCTTATATTTTTCATTTTTTCTTAGAAATACTCATTTGTATCCCACAAGTTTGACGTCTTCTCATGTCTGGACTATTGGTACAAAAACCTCACGTTTTGAAAGTGAGTTTAATTCTATCTGGATTGCTTCTTTTCACTTAAGTCAATCATTTCTATGTCGAAATTATTTGACAAATGTTGGTTTAGAATCATCATTTTCATGAATAATATCATCGACAACATTATAAGCAAAAATGTTATCAATAACTATATTATTTCGGTGCTATCTTTTTCATTTTATGATATAGTTTATGGAAATTTCATTATTATCTTCAAACATATGACTTTCTTCAATATTTTTATGAGTAGCCACATTTAATATTTCTTTTGGAATATCTACATCCTCAATTGAATCATTTTGATTATTAACTACTTTTTTTTTAGAATTTTTATCTTTGGAACCCATCGATCGACCACGCTTTTAGCATGCCACAAACTCATTAGTTGTAGCAATTTGGTGTGTTGGGGTTTAACTCTATATGGAGCATTTTGTAGTTGGTATGTGTGACTTGGTCACTTTCTAAATATCTGTTAATGAATCTGACATTTGATTTGCAATATTTTGCAAATGAATTATCTTTTGAATTTCTAGTTCACATTGATCTGTTTGAGAATTGAAATGAGATAATGGCGATGCATTCCATTTAATCATTTTTCAACTTCTTCATTCTTCTCCCTAATATTGATATCTCATTAAAAAGACAATTAGCAAATCATGCAGTAAATGCATCACTCGTTAGAAGTTCAAGACATCTAATAATTGATGAGAATCAAATCCAACGTATATTCCTAACCTCCTTTGGGAACCCATCTTAGTACGTTGAGGTTAAGCAATTGGAACATATACGAATCATCCAAATATGCGTAGATGAGAAATATTTGATTTTTGCCCATAAGCCAATTGCATTGAGGAGTACTTATGACTAATGCATATAAGTGATGTTGCATGCAAAATTGCATAACCCATACAAATATTGGAAGCTTTGTTCTCATAAATATTGATCTAATAATTAATTGCAAATATTTTATAAATGATTCCGCTAAACCATTTTGAGTATGAACATGAGCTACAGAATATTCAACATGTATCCCAATGAATATAAAATATATTGAATGCTTGAGTGGTAGATTCGCCAGCATTATCAAAACGAATACATTTAATTGTATAATTAGGAAATTGTACTCTTAATTTGATTAATTGAGCAAGTAATCTTGTAAATGCAAGGATGGAGAGTTCAAC
The DNA here is from genome assembly GCA_036507285.1 of Trichosanthes cucumerina. Taxonomy (NCBI): domain Eukaryota; kingdom Viridiplantae; phylum Streptophyta; class Magnoliopsida; order Cucurbitales; family Cucurbitaceae; genus Trichosanthes; species Trichosanthes cucumerina. Next base: position 24,565,260 of record CM071836.1, on the reverse strand, counting down.
TTATCTTTATATTTGTTAGCTTCTTTAGTGTGCATATAACTAATCAATGGTTATGGTAGTTACTTCATGAAAGGGAAACTTTTCAAATAGCACATTCACTGGAAGAATCTCGTAGAGGAATTATTCCATTTTTTTAATTATATTAAATTAAATGAATTCTTTTAGAAAATTTTTAAGGTTAAAATTCTATGTTGGTCCTCGTACTTTGAGCATTGTTCCATTTTAGTTCTTGTACTTTCAATGTCCAAATTTAGTCATTGTACATTCAATAAAGCTTAAATTTGGTCTCGACTATTAGTTTACTCTTAATTTTTCTTAAAAAAAAATAGTCTTATATTAAATTTTCCTCTACAAATTTTGAAAGTATGTTCACATTGTGTCCTTTCTTGTATTGAAATTATTATTATTATTTAACCAATTTGGATAAAATTCACTTCGAACTTATTACAGGGATCAATTTTAAGCTTTATTGAAAGTACATGGACTAAAATTGAATATTTAAAAGTATAGAGACCAAAATAGAACAATGCTCAAAGTATATGAACCAAAATGGTATTTTAACCAATTTTTAATCATATAGTTAATTTTCATTTGTTATTTAAATGGTCATTTTTTTTTTAAAAAAAAATCTTATTTAAAGAGAAAATTTCTAAATCTCCTCGTAGAAACAAAATAATATTGCCTATCAAATTATTTCATAATCATTATATAGTCGAAATGTTCAACATATGGTTCAATTATATCAAATTATTTAAGTCACTAAATAATACAATTTTAAATTTAAATACTTCGTAGTAATAATAATAATAATAATGTAAAGATGCCTTGAATCCGTCATTCGACGCTTACCAAGTACGAAGATCTATTGGGCAGATTTTATATTGTAGTTTAGGAGGGGTGCCATATATAAACCCCCTAGATTTATATTTCAAACTTAATCTATATTCTATAATCGGTTTCTCTCCCATTAATAAAATTCTCTCACTCTACATGTGGATGTAGCTAGCACAACGTTAGTAAGCCACGTAAATGTCTGTGTCGATTTTTTCTCTCTGTGACTCTTTGCTTTATGTGTTGTTTTGTTTTTAACAAATAATAAGGGGAAAAAAAATCTTTTTTTTACTCTAAACTTGGCATGTTGTATCAATTTTAACCATAAACTTTCAATTTCATCAATTTAAACCTCAAACTTAGCATGTTGTATCAATTTTAACTAAACTTTCAATTTCATTAATTTAGATCTCAAACTTGAATAAGTATATCAATTTATACTCTCGGTTAAGTTTTCATTTCAATCCCAATTAGAAAGGTTTCCTGCACATGTCCAAAGCTACTGCTCTATAACAGATACATATCTGTCATTTTTTTAAAAAAATAAAATTGCTGAAAAAAAATTAGAATAAACTCGCCATAATGTTTTTCAAATTCAGAGTATGATTTTTTTTTTACTTCTTGTATATCTTCTATGATTCTACTGCTTTTTCATTTCATTAATTGAGGGTTCTTAAATTGTAAGGTAGGATTCTACTCGATCCATCAACTTTTAGTAGGGACAAAGCTTATTTGCATCATATTTTTCCTCAATGGAGTACTCTCATTCTTGAATCGACCACCAATATTGATATTTTTTTTAATTTCTCATTGGCCTCGAGCTCAATTTGTCTTCCATGTGCCACAACGGATGTATGGCTTTCAGAACCACCCTCGTCAGAATCTTTATCTTCTTCCTCTCCAACATCAATGTCACTTTAATCCTCCATAAGACGTATGATACGAGAGCTTGTCGAAGACTATCAAGATTAAATTTATAAAATCGGACCTCTAAGTATTTTGCAATAGTAGTGACCAGGGTCATCATAGGGATTGGAGCTCTTAGATTAATTAAGTACCACAATTAATTATGCTCAATTTTATTTAGAGAAACGAAACTTTGAAATGATTATCAAAAATATAAAATAAAACCTAAATTACTATTTACAAAAATTGGAGTCAATTTTAGAGAGATGAATGGAAAATTGCAATCCAGGGAGCGCAACTATAAATTTGATTAAATTTGATTAAGGAAGTGTAAAACATGCAATAACTCTAAACTAAAAATTACTAAAATATACAATTGACTCTCTCAAGCCCAATTAAATTCATGCAAAGAATTAAATCAATCTCTTGCTCTTTTTCTATAACTAAACATGGCATTATGAAATTCTCTTAATGGCTTCTAGTATTAATCTATTCATTCTCATGCAATAGATTAACCATAGTCATGCATTTAAGTCCTTAGCTAAATTTAATCTAACATGGAAAGTTATGGCCAAAAGCTTAGAAAGTTAAATTAAGATGCATAAAAGACATTACTGAAGGTTTCAAATAACCAATTGCACAGCGGAAGCCAATTGGGAATCGAATCGTATTTTAATTTGGTTTCCAAAATACTAGTACATTGGCAAATTAGATAAATACAACAGAATGAAATCTACAATTAAGAAATTCCATGTATAAATTTAAGTATCGAATACTTACTTTTGTAGAACCAAATTTCTCTTTCTGCAAAATCTTATGAACTTCCAGCAAGTTCTGCCAATGCCAATTGGGACCAAGAACAGGATACTACCACAGAGAAAACTTCCTATTCTCTGGATTCTTGGATTAGAGTTTGTGGGAACCTTCTTGATTTTGTGGAAAGAATTTCATAGAGAAAACTTGGAAAGACAAGCTTCAATAAGCAACCCAAAAAAAAGGAAAAATCGATCAACTTCCTTCTCCTAACTCCTCTGCTCTTATCGACAAGGAGAGAGAGAAGAAAGGGAGAAGTTGTGAGATGTGGGGAACGTGTCATTTACACGTTCCCCTTTAATTAATTAATAAAATAATAAATAAAACTAATTAATAAATAAATAAATTTAATTAACATTTAATTAAATTTTGTATGTGTATTGAATACTGAATTATTTAAAACAGCAGAAATGCGAACCAAGAGATTAAAAGTTTCTCCAAAAGAAAGTGTCCATCTTTGGCATCTAAAGTTAAGCCACATAAATCTCAATAGGATTGAGAGACTAGTAAAAAGCGGACTTCTAAGCGAGTTGGGAGAAAACTCTTTACCGGTTTGTGAGCCATGCCTTGAAGGCAAAATGACCAAACGTCCTTTTAGTGGAAAAGGATATAGAGCCAAAGAGCCTCTTGAGCTTATACATTATGACCTCTGTGGTCCGATGAATGTTAAAGCACGGGGAGGTTACAAATACTTTGTATCTTTTATAGATGACTATTCGAGGTATGGGTACATTTACCTAATGTATAGGAAGTCTGAAACTCTTGAAAAGTTAAAGGAGTTCAAGACTGAGGTTGAGAACCTGTTAGGTAAAACGATTAAAACACTTCGATCGGATCGAGGTGGAGAGTATATGGGCACTGAATTCCAAAACTATATGATAGAACATGGAATTACGTCCCAACTCTCAGCACCTGGTATGCCACAACAGAATATCGGAGAGGAGAAACAGAACCCTGTTGGACATGATTCGGTCGATGATGAGTTATGCTCGTCTCCCTAATTCTTTTTGGGGTTATGCAGTGGAGACTACAGTATACATTTTGAACACAGTTCCATCGAAGAGTGTTTGTGAAACATCTTTCGAACTCTAGCATGGTCGACAGTTCCGTCGAAGAGTGTTTGTGAAACATCTTTCGAACTCTAGCATGGTCGTAAAACTAGTTTACGACATTTCAGAATTTGGGGATGCCCGACCCATGTGTTGGTGTCAAACCCGAAGAAGTTGGAACCTCGTTCAAAGTTGTGCCTCTTTGTAGGTTACCCAAAAGAGACTAGGGGTGGTCTGTTTTACAATCCTAAGGATAATAGGGTGCTTGTGTGAACAAATGCCACTTTCCTTGAGGAAGACCACATTAGGGATCACTTACAAAGGAGTAAGATTGTGTTAAACGAAATGGACAGTTCATCAGCAAGAGTTGCTAATGGTGTTAGTACATCAACAAGTGTTGTTGATCCTTGCTCGTCTAGTTAAGTTCGTTTTCAAGAGTTGAGAATGCCTCGACGTAGTGGGAAGGTTGTGAGACAGCCTGAACGCTACATGGGTTTGGCTGAAACCTAGGTCGTCACCCCTGATGATGACTGCGAGGATCCATTGATCTATGATCAGGCAATGACAGACGTTGACAGAGACGAATGGATTAAAGCTATGGACCATGAAATGGAGTCGATGTACTTCAATTTCGTCTGGGAGCTTGTGGACCAACCGGATGGGGTTAAACCTATTGGTTGCAAGTGGATCTACAAGCGTAAACGTGGCGTAGAAGGGAAGGTGCAGACCTTCAAAGCCAGACTAGTGGCAAAGGGTTTTACCCAAGTTGAAAGGGTAACTATGAGGAAACCTTTTCTCCTTTTGCCATGGTAAAGTCTATCAGGGTCCTTCTGGCCATTGCCGCATATTATGACTATGAGGTATGACAGATGGATGTCAAGACCGCCTTTCTGAATGGCAACCGAGACCATCTACATGGACCAGCCCAAGGGGTTCATTGCCCAAGGCCAAGAGTAAAAGGTTTGTCAGCTTCAAAGGTCTATTTGTGGATTGAAACAAGCCTCGAGGTCTTGGAATATAAGGTTTGATGAGGCGATCAAATCTTATGGCTTTGATCAAAATGTTGACGAGCCTTGTGTCTACAAGAAAATCGTTAACAGTACTGTCGCATTTCTAATATTGTATGTGGATGATATCCTGCTCATTGGGAATGAGGTAGGATTTCTTACTGACATTAAGGAATGACTAGTTTCGCAATTCCAAGTGAAAGATTTGGGAGAGGCTCAGTATGTTCTAGGTATCCAGATAGTCTAGAACCGGAAGAACAGAACGCTAGCCATGTCTCAGGCATCTTACATTGACAAAATGTTGTCTAGATATAAGATGCAGAACTCCAAGAAGGGCTTGTTGCCTTTCAGGCATGAGGTTCACTTGTCTAAGGATCAATGTCCTAAGACACCTTAAGAGGTTCAAGATATGAGACGAATCCCCTTTGCTTCAGCTGTAGGGAGCCTCATGTATGCCATGTTGTGTACTAGGCCCGACATCTGTTATGTAGTTGGGATTGTCAGTAGGTATCAATCCAATCCAGGATTAGATCACTGAACAACCGTAAAGGCAATCCTCAAGTATCTTAGGAGAATGAGGAACTACAACCTAGTATATGGAAGTGGGGATTTGATCCTTACGGGATACACAGACTCTGACTTTCAGACCGATAAGGATTCTAGAAAATCTACTTTGGGGTCAGCCTTCATTCTGAATGGAGGAGCCGTAGTGTGGCGAAGTATCAAGCAGGGATGCATCGCTGATTCCAAGATGGAAGCCGAGTATGTTGCGGCTTGTGAAGCTACAAAGGAAGTTGTTTGGCTTAGGAAGTTCATGCTGGATTTGGAAGTTGTTCCAAATATGAACTTGCCAGTGACCTTGTTTTGTGACAACAATGGTGCAGTAGCCAACTCGAGAGAACCTCGGAGTCATAAGAGGGGGAAACACATTGAACATAAGTATCACCTGATACGGGAGATTGTGCACCGCGGAGACGTGACAGTCACGCAGATAGTTTTGGAGCACAACGTTTCTTTATCCCTTTACAAAGACCCTCACGACTAAGGTGTTTGAGGGTCACCTAGAGAGTCGAGATCTTCGAGTGCTTCTTGACTAGGGCAAGTGAGAGTATCGTAAAGGGTATTCAATGCCCTAGTTTATTGCATTACTTTATTGTATCTATACATTTGAGAAATGTATTATGTACTCCACTAGCTTAGTTCAAGTGGGAGTTTGTTGGGGTGTATGCCCTAATCTCGTGTAGTTTGTAATATTTCATTGTTGTAAATAAATAAGAGTTATTTATTTGAACTTTGTGTCTCACATATTTAATAAACTTAATCCAATAAACTAAGCTCCAGGGTCATTATATTATGAGAGAACAAAGAACTTGAATGGTGTGTAGTGGACACACGGGGAGGATCACGTTCGAGTTAATGACCCGAACGGTCTACAGTATACGAATAGGGTTGGAGACCTAATCCTGGATACGTTGTGGATGCGACCCGATTTTTATTAGATACAAACGAGGTGATCCAACTCGTTCATGTGGTTGACATGCGAGTAGGGGCATCTTGTACAATGAGATTGTACAAGACCGAACCGTGAATTATTAGACTTACTGATGTAACACCGTTAACAGTATAGGACTAATAAATTCGAGATGACCATTAGTGACTTGACCTTAATCCTGAGCGTGTTACGGACTCCTGTCTATGGGGGTCTGTCCTTTGACTAGTACGGGTGAGGGTGGTCACAGTTACTTGCCCAATATGCCTATCATCTAAGGGACAGGACCACGTGGGGAGTTGGGAACTTGACTACGCAAGATGGAATTCACTCGTTCCCGATTTAGGGAAACTAGAGGGGTTATTCCCTTAAGTGTTGTCTCCAGGGCTTGAACAACGGGGCCCCACCCTCTCATTGGCCCGAGAGGGTTGTTGTTTATGATTGGACCATGCAACGTAGTTGTTCATTAGAGGAGTAGTGGGACTTAAGGAACAAGAGGTAGACACAGGGGTAAAACGGTAATTTGACCTAACTGTGACTACGAACAACCTGTGAATGGTCGACTCATGGGTATTAGTTATATCGATAGACACAACTTGTCCTACAGTGATGAGAGTGTAGCTACGGACTTTAGTGCAATGTTACCGTAGCTAATGAATGTTGAATAACCGGGTCAAAGAGTTTGACAGGTTAATCTCGGATCATTGGAGCTCGTCATCTGTAGGTCCATTAAGTCCCTCGGTTGGCTCAAATTGGAAAAATTGAGGGTTTACAGTTTGGTGTGAATTTGAAGTGTTCAAATTCATTATTTGGGTATTTATGTCATTTATATGTGAATAGATGACATAATATATAGTTTGATGTGAATGAGATTCATAATAAACTATAGTATAACCTAATTGATTAATTAGTGCTAATTGGAGAAATTGAATTGAGAGAAATTAAATTGAATGTGATTCAATTTCAAATTCCACAATTATGTAAATGAGATTTGTATATTAAAGTATGAGATACCTTATAATATGTGATATGCAAATATGATTTTCATATCATATGGTTGTGGTTAAATTGTGATTTGGTGGAAGTTTTAACTCCACCATACACTAATATTTAAAGGGCTTGCAAGAAACCTTTTGGGTGTCATTTGCCATTTTTTGGATTTTCATCCAAAGAGATCAAGGCAAATTCTCTCAAACTCTCTCAATTCTCTCTCAAACTCTCCTCACCCAAAACCAAAGGGAGTCTCACTCACTCTCCCTCAACCTCCCGAGAACAACAGAGAAGACATTTTGGAAGTGTCTCACCGTTTGGTTCGAGGATCGAGTTCGTAGAGATCGTTTGTTCGAGAAGGATCGTGACTGGAGGAGGAAAGCTTTGAAGAAGAGTTCTTCAACAAGTAAGTAACTAGTTATTCACTGTTTTTCTTCTCTTTGTGCATGTTTAGCTTAGAATTGAAGTAGTTTAATTCGATTTTATGAAATGAATTACACAACGAAACAACGATGTTTCACAACGTCTGCTGCTGCAGGAATTTCAAATCCTTTCAAAGAGAAGGAGGCAAATGTTGTCACTTCGAAGAAGTTCCTAAGAGGATCGTGCTCAGGGACCAAGTCCGGTCCTTCTTTTTCCAAGAATAAGGGTATTCATAAGAAGAAGAGGGACAAAGGGAAGGGACAAGCTCCCACATGCAAGGCTAAAGCCACAGGAAAATGTTTCCATTGTGGTGCTGATGGGCACTAAAGGGGAACTGCCTAAAATACCTTGCAGAAAAGAAAGTTGAGAAGGAAAAACAAGGTAAATGTGATTTACTTGTTGTTGAAACATGTTTAGTAGAACATGATGATTCCGCCTGGATATTGGATTCAGGAGCCACTAACCATGTTTGTTCTTCTTTTCAGGAAACTAGTTCTTGGCAGCAGCTTGCTGATGGGGAGATAACTCTCAGGGTTGGAACATGAGAGGTTGTCTAGGCCAAAGCAGTGAGAGCAGTAAAGTTGTTATTTAGAGATAGATTCATTTTATTAGAAAATGTACTTTTGGTTCTTAGAATCAAAAGAAATCTTGTATCTATCTCTTGTTTGCTTTACATATGTATAAAGTATATTTTGATCATAATGAAGCGTTCATTTGTAAAAGAGGTATACGAATATGTTCTGCTAAACTAGAAAATAACTTATATGTGTTAAGACAACCAGAGGTAAAAGCTATTTTGAACACCGAGATGTTTAAAACAACTGATACTCAAAATAAAAGACAGAAGCTTCCTCCTAGTACCTATCTTTGGCACTTGAGACTAGGTCACATTAATCTCAATAAAATGAGAGATTGGTCAAGATGATGGAGATCTGATCTCCTTGAGCAGCGGAAACGTGTTTGGGATCTTAATTACTTGATTGTTTTGCTTAAAAACGAAAAACTAGTACATTGACAAAAAGAACAGAACAAGCATGCTAATTCTAAACTAATTAGGCATGGATTAATTGCATACAAACATGCTAAGTTTAACGATTAAACTAAAGAGAATAGAAGGAATACGTTTGTAGTTTCTAATTCTCCAGCACAACAACTCCTTGCTCCAAAAGAAATCAGCAACACAGAAACTTCAAAAGTTCTCTGTGAAACAACACCACCACTTAGATCACCTCCTATATCTCTGAGTTCTACTTAGATCCTCCTTTGTGGGAAAGATTCCAACAATTGAGAAAATTTGGGAATGAGAGTGTGAGAGAAAGAGAATTCTTTCAATTGGAAATCCATCAATCGATCTTCTGCTTCTCACCAGGAGAAGAAGAACCTTCAGTGGGTAACTCCCCACTCCCTATCGAGGGGGAGTTGGGGAGTAGTGGGAACGTGTCCTCTTGACACGTTCCCAATTAATATTATATTAATTAAATCAAATCACATTTAATTCAATTATAATATTAATTAAATTGATTAAATCATATTTAATCATTTTACCCTTTAACCTATAGTTTAATGTACATCTCATGCACATTATGTTTTAACCTATAGTTTGCAAATGTGAATCACATTCACATCTAAAACAATATTTGAACTCTTTCAAATATTCAATTCTCTCATATAATTTAATATGAATCATATTCACATTAAATTTATAATATATAGTTCCAAAACTATATATTATACCGTCTCAATATACATTAAATATATTCCCTAATGAATTTGAACATTTCAAATTCAAATGATCTAAGTGTTGAGATTTCTGTCCTAATCTCGTGTTTGTAAAATATTGTTTTGAAATTAATAAGAGTTATTCATTTCTTTACTTTGTGTCTCGCAAATATTTTAAACCTTTCCAATAAACTAAGCTCCAGGGTCATCGAATATATGAGAGAACTAGAACTTGAACGGTGTGTAGTTGACACACAAGGAGGATCACGTTCGAGTTAATGACCCGAACGGTCTATAGTATAAGGATGGGGTTGGAGACCTAATCCTGGATACACTGTGGATGCAACCCACTTTGTATTAGATACAAACGACGTGATCTGACTCGTTCATGTGGTTGACATGCGAGTGGGGGCATCCTGTACAATGAGATTGTAAAAGACCGGACCGTGAATTATTAGACTTACTGATATAACACCGTTGACAGTAAAGACTAATAAATTCATAGAAGACCATTAGTGTCTCGACCTGAATCCTGAGCGTATTACGGACTCCTGTCTGCGGGGGTTTGTCCTTTGACTAGTACGGGTGAGGGTAGTATCAGTTACTTACCCAATATGTCTATCTTCTCAGGGACAGAACCAAGTAGAGAGCTGGGAACCTAATTACGCGGATGGAATTCACTCGTTCCCGCCTATAGGGAATCCAGAGGGGTTGTTCCCTTAAGTGTTGTCTCCAGTGCTTAGACAACGGGCGCCCACCTTCTCACTGGCCCGAGAAGGGTGTTGTGTATGGTTGGACCATCACAATATGTTGTTCATTAGAGGAGCAGTGGGGACTTAAGGAACAAGATGTAGACACAGGGGTAAAACGGTAATTTGACCTAGCCGTGTCTCACGAACAACCCGTGAAGGGTCGACTCATGGGCATTGGTTATATCGGTGGACACGTAATATTCTACATCGATGGGAGTATGCACTACGGGCTTTAGTGGAGTATTATCGTAGCTAATGAACATTGGTTGGCCAAGGTCAAAGAGTTTGACTGGTTAACCTCAAATCATTGGAGCCCCACTGTAGGTCCATTAGGTCCCTTGGTTGGCTCAATCTGGGATAAAAGAAGGGTTAATATTTTGGCATGAAATTAAAGTGTTCAATTTCACTATAAGAGTATTTATATCATATAGATGATATAATATATAGTTTAATATGAATGAGATTCATAATAAACTACATGTCAGTCTAATTGTTGAATTAAAGACTAATTGGAGAAATTGATAGAGAGAAAATAAATTGAATGTGATTCAATTTAATTAAATCCACAATTATTGGAAATGAGATTTGCAACATAAGATATGAGATATCTTATATTATATAATTATGTAAATGAGATTTACATAATATATGGTTGTGGTAAAGTGGTAATAATGTGAAGTTGTGAACTTCATCATTCCACTATATAAACCCTTTGTAAGATGGGTTTGGTAAGCTAAGCTAAGTTCTCATTTTTGGATTTTGACCTAAGAATCCAAAAGTGAACTCTCTCCATTCTCTCATTTCTCCTCTCTTTCCAAAAACAAAAATTCCCACCAACTTCCCTTCTCCAAAAGAGAACAACCAAGAAGATCATTTGGTAGTGTTTGGGATCTGATCGTGGAAGAGTTCATAGAGATCGAGAAGCACGAAGAGTTCGTGATCAACAAGGAGAGTTTGCTGAATTGGTCTACAACAAGTAAGTATTTTTCTTCTTGCTGTAAAATTTCAACATGTTTAACCTAGATCTAATAGTTAGATCAAATTTAATAAGCATGTTGCATGATGATACCACGACGATTCGATCGTCTTTCGCTGCGCGGGGATTCTCATTCCCTTCAATATTTAATCTAAAAATATAACACTTATATTAATTAAATTAAATATGCATTTAATTACATTATAACTCTTATAATATAACCTATCATGCAAACTATATTTCAGCATGTTTAGCCTAGATCTAATAGTTAGATCAAATTTAATAAGCATGTTGCATGATGATACCACGACGATTCGATCGTCTTCCCCTGCGCGGGGATTCTCATTCCCTTCAATTGGTATCAGAGCCATTTCGATGGTCATTCATCTATGCACTCTTTTATTAAGATTTAGGTGGGTATTTTACCATGTTTTCATGAGATGAATGTTTGGTTTGCGAAATGGATGTTTTCGGTTTTTGGCACTAGATTAGATTTACAATTATGTTGATGAGATCAATGTAAGGGCCCGTTGTTTTGGGCAATTTTGTTGTAAATCGAATCTGTAAGTCCGGATCGTTCGTGGCAAGAGTTGCTGTAAAGAAATCAGAGCGGAAACAGGCAAAAAATCGGGGGGAAAAACAGCAGATTGCATGTTGTCTGTCGATGGCGTTGAGACGCTGCCCAACGGCGTCTCAACGCCGTGCTCGCGGTCGAAGGCTCTGAAGCACGATGGCGTTGAGGACGCGCCTCGACGCCATGGGCAACAGCGTTGCAACGCTGCCCACAGTGTTGCAACGCTGTATGCGTTAAGGAGTTAATGCGCGCGACGTGGACGTTTTCTGTCCGTTGGTTTTAATTACTTTTCAGTTTTATTTAGTAAAAAATGTTTTAATTTTAATTAATTAATTTATTTTATTAAATATTATTAATATAAATGTTATATTAATTTTATTTAATAAAATATTTACCGCTAGGTGCCAAAAACCGATCCATTTTTGCTATTTAATTATTTTATGCATGAGATGTATATTTTTTAATTAATTTCTATGTGCATAATGTATGTCATATAGTTTTAAAATCCCACCTTAGGTTAAACATATTCATGCATCATGTATATTATAAGAGTTATAATATAGTTTGCATGATAGGTTATATTATAAGAGTTATAATGTAATTAAATGCATATTTAATTTAATTAATATAAGTGTTATATTTTTAGATTAAAGTATGCTCATGCATTTATATTCATGTGATGAATGATATTATGTTATAGTATATAGTTATTCATGTGATGAATGTTCAAACACTATAACATATAATGCATGCAACCTAAGTTAATTATTAGTTTTAAAGTGTTTAGAACTTGAATAATTAGACTTAGGTTTTCTAATTTTCTAATAAGATTAGAATTTTAGGAAATCAAATATAATTTTTGAATGGTGACTGATTAGTAACTCGCTGTCTAAGGAAGGTTTTGTCTAAGGTGGGGTATTTAAGTTGACGCCATGAACACCCCTACACGAAACCGACACAGGAGTGAATTCGGTCCGGAGATTCTTAGATTATATTTACGTGAGCACCGTTAATTAAGTGTTAATTAATTTTCTCACATAGACCTAAGTAAATAATGTGATTATAGACTTAGACTAAATACCATATAAGAGTTATATTGGTAGACTTAGGTAATTTTTAGCCGATTATCTAGGTCAATCCCTATTAAAATTAAAGTACTGAGTGGGAGGAAATATAGTGTATGAGATACATTTAAATTTCCATCCACAAATCTCTTTTAAGTCCACACCGTGAGATCTATACTCGGCCTCGTGGCGCAAATGGGAGCGTTCCCCTTCGGGTGGCATTTGTATAGGTCAATATCATCGTGGATGTAGAGAGTACTTATAGTGAGTGGGAGCGGGACTTGTGAAAACGAGACCCACGGTCTCTTCTTTCGATTCACACCGTGAGACACCTATGATCCGCTCGCTAGTTTGGCTGGACTGCACAATCCCCTCCGGAGGGCTTGATCATGGGAGTGGAACACGATGAATTTCGAAAGGGATACTGATTTCTGGTTGGTTTTCCTACTTAGTTCACCCTTCGGTGGCTATTGTTAGGGACGGATACTTGGAAACTTAAAGATTGAGGGTGACACTCACAGAATTCGTTAAGTGTTAATGAATTTGACCGAACAATGGTAATTGGATGCCTAATGGAATAAGAGTTATTCTGGGATTAGGGTCTGATCGAGAAAGTCTCGTCCTAGAGGAGGAGTGTTCTGCATTCACCCTTCGGTGGCGATCATTCTAAACCTTTAGGGTATCATTGCAAAATTCAATGACCTAGGGATTATGAAATATTTTTGCTAAAATTAGATTAATTTTCAAAAGGTTTTTGCGAGACTAATACAAAGTTTTTCTTAAATTTTAAGTTAAAAATGTCTAGCGCTATTATAGCTTTACTTGCTTCCAATAAGTTAGTGGGAGATAATTACCAGAGCTGGAAAAACAACATCAATGCAATATTGGTAACTGACGACATAAAGTTCGTGTTGTCTGAGGAGTGTCCTCGATGTCAAGACGCACCGCATCGCGAGTTGTTCGCGATACGCACGATCGATGGATCAGGGCCAATGAAAAGGCCAAGGTCTACATAATTGCCAGCATGTCTGATGTCTTGGCAAAGAAGCATGAGCTGATGGTTTCCGCTAAGGAAATCAAGGAGTCCTTGCAGGAAATGTTTGGACAACGATCCCTTTTAGGTCGGCATGACTCGCCAAATACATTTTCAACGCTTCGGATGAAAGAGGGTCGTCTGTCCGTGATCATGTTCTAGACATGATGATCCGCTTTAATCTGGTCGAGATGAATGGGGCTTCAATCGACGAGTCGAGTCAGGTCAGTTTTATCATGGAGACTCTTCCGAAGAGTTTCCTTGGCCAGAGCAATGTCGTGTATGAACAAAATTAGCTACAATCGACTACCTCCTCAATGAGCTACTGAATTTCCGGTCCACGAGCAGGTCAAGGAATCTGAGGCAAATGTTGCCACTGTGTCTTATCACGGGGTTCGACCTCTGGGACAAAATCTGTTGCTCCTTTACGCCCGAAAGGGAAGAAGAGGATGATGAATGGTAAAACTGACCGAGCTGCCGCCCAGAAGGGCAAGAAGGTCAAGGAGGTTGCAGAGAAAGGAAAGTGTTTCCACTGCAATGGAAGCGGACACTGGAAGAGAAACTGTTCCAAATTCCTGGCCGAGAGGAAGAACCAAGGTAAATGTGATTTACTTGTGGTAGAAACATGTTTAATGGAGAGTAAAGACTCTTCGTGGATATTAGATTCAGGCGCCACTAACCACGTTTGTTCTTCTTTTCAGGGGATTCCTGGCAGCCGCTGCGAGAGGGTGAGGTGACTCTACGGGTTGGATCCGGGAGCTTTGTCTCTGCTGCAAACAATCGGCATGATGCTGAAGTCGCATTTTGGCGGGAAGTACTTATTGTTAGACAATTTGTACATAGTTCCAGGGTTTACTAGAAACCTTGTTTCTATTTCCTGCTTAATTGAACACTATATTTCAGTTTCTTTTGAATTAAATAAATCGTTTATTTCTTTCAAAGGGAATGTTATTTGTTCAGCTTCACTTGAAAATAATCTGTATGTTTTAAAACTCAATTCGGTTAAAAGTATTTTGAATACTTAATTGTTTAAAACTGTGGAAACACGAACTAAGAAAGCAAAAATTTCTCCAAAAGAAAATGCCCATCTTTGGCATCTACGGTTAGGCCACATTAATCTCAATAGGATTGAGAAACTAGTGAATAGTGGACTTCTAAACGAGTTGGAAGAAAACTCTTTGCCAGTATGTGAGTCATGCCTTGAAGGCAAAATGAACAAACGTCCTTTTAGTGGAAAAGGATATAGAGCCAAAGAGCCTCTCGAGTTAGTACATTCTGACCTCTGTGGTCCGATGAATGTTAAAGCTCGGGGCGGTTATGAGTACTTCGTGTCTTTCATAGACTATTACTCCAGATATGAGTATATTTACCTAATGCATAAGAAGTCTGAAACTCTTGAAAAGTTCAAGGAGTATAAGACTAAGGTTAAGAACCTCTTAGGTAAATCGCTTAAAACACTTCGATCGGATCGAGGTGGAGAGTACATGGACACTGAATTCCAGGACTATATGATAGAACACGGAATTACGCCGCAACTCTCAAAGACTTTGGTATGCCACGTGCAGAATGGTGTATAGGAGAGGAGAAACAGAACCTTGTTGGACATGGTTCGGTCGATGATGAGCTATGCTCGTCTCCCTGATTCTTTCTAGGGGTACGAAGTAGAGACTGCGGTTTACATTTTGAACAATGTTCCATCAAAGAGTGTTTGTGAAACACCCTTTGAGCTCTGGAGTGGACGTAAAGGAAGTTTACATCACTTGTAATTTGGGGATGCCCACCCATGTGTTGGTGTCAAACCCAAAAAGTTGGAACCCCGTTCGAAATTGTGCCTATTCGTAGGTTACCCCAAAGAGACTAGGGGTGGTCTGTTTTACGATCCCAAGGAAAATAGGGTGCTTGTGTCGACAAACGCCATTTTCTTAGAGGAAGACCACATCAGGGATCATTTACCACAGAGTAAAATTGTATTGAATGAAATGGACAGTACATCAACAAAAGTTGCTGATAAGGCTAGTACGTCAGCAAGCGTTGTTGACCCTAGCACGTCTAGTCAAATCCGTTCCCAAGAGTTGGGAATGCCTCGACGTAGTGGGAGGGCGTGAGAGACACCGATCGCTATATGGGTTTAGCTGAAACCTCAGTTGTCACTCCTGACGATAACTGTGAGGATCCATTGACCTATGATCAAGCAATGGCTGATGTTGATAAAGACGAGTGGATTAAAGCTATGGACCAAGAAATGGAGTCTATGTACTTCAATTCTGTCTGGGAGCTTGTGGATCAACCGGATGGGGTAAAACCTATTGGTTGTAAATGGATCTACAAGCGTAAACGTGGCGTAGATGGGAAGGTGCAAACCTTTAAAGCCCGACTAGTGGCAAAGGGTTTTACCCAGGTTGAAGGGGTTGACTATGAGGAGACTTTTTCACCTGTTGCCATGGTAAAGTCAATCAGGATCCTTCTAGCCATCGCGCGTATTATGACTACGAGGTATGGCAGATGGATGTCAAGACAACCTTTCTGAATTGCAAACTTGATGAGACCATCTACATGTACCAACCCAAAGGGTTCATTGCCCAAGGCCAAGAGCAAAAGGTTTGCCGGCTTCATAGGTCCATTTATGGACTGAAGCAAGCTTCGAGGTCTTAGAATATAAGATTTGATGAGGCAATCAAGTCTTATGGCTTTGATCAAAATGCCGACGAGCCTTGTGTCTACAAGAAAATCGTTGACAAAACTGTCGCATTTTTGGTGTTGTATGTGGACGATATTCTTCTCATTGAGAATGAGGTAGAATTTCTTACTGACGTTAAGAAGTGGTTAGCTTCACAATTCCAAATGAAAAATTTGGGAGAAGCTCAGTATGTTCTAGGTATCCAGATAGTCCGGGACCGGAAGAACAACATGCTAGCCTTGTCTCAGGCGTCTTATATTGACAAGATGTTGTCTAGATATAAGATGCAGAACTCCAAGAAGGGCTTGCTGCCTTTTAGGCATGAGGTTCACTTGTCTAAGGATCAGTGTCCTAAGACTCCTCAAGATGTTGAGGATATGAGACGCATTCCATATGCTTCAGCTGTGGGGAGCTTGATGTATGCAATGTTGTGTACTAGGCCCGACATCCATATGCAAGAGGAATTGTACGTAGATATCAGCCCAATCCAGGATTAGATCACTGGACAACCGTAAAGACAATCCTCAAGTATCTTAGGAGAACGATACAGCTTAGTGTATGGCCGTGGGGATTTGATCCTTACAGGATACACGGATTCTGATTTTCAGACCGATAAGGATTCTAGGAAATCCACTTCGGAGTCAGCCTTCGTCTTGAATGGAGGAACTGTAGTATGGCGAACCATCAAGCAGGGATGCATTGCTGATTCCACTATGGAAGCAAAGTATGTTGCGGCTTGTGAAGCTGCAAAGGAAGCTGTTTAGCTAAGGAAGTTCATGACGGATTTGGAAGTTGTTCCAAATATGAACTTACCAATCACGCTGTTTTGTGATAACAGTGGTGCAGTAGCCAACTCACTGAGCCTCGAAGCCATAAAAGAGGTAAACACATTGAGCGCAAGTATCATCTGATACGGGAAATTGTGCACCGCAGAGACGTGACAGTCACACAGATAGCATCGGAGCACAAGGTAGCTGATCCATTTACAAAGCCCCTCACGGCTAAAGTGTTTGAGGGTCACCTAGAGAGTCTAGGTATTTGAGAGCTTCCTGACTAGGACAAGTGGTAGATATGTAAACGGGTATTCAATGCCCTAGTTTATTGTATTTTTATTGTAACTCAAATACATTTTGAAATGTACCTTCTCCACTAGCTTAGTCCAAGTGGGAGTTTGTTGGGTTTTCTGTCCTAATCTCGTGTTTGTAAAATATTGTTTTGAAATTAATAAGAGTTATTCATTTCTTTACTTTGTGTCTCACAAATATTTTAAACCTTTCCAATAAACTAAGCTCCAGGGTCATTGAATATATGAGAGAACTAGAACTTGAATGGTGTGTAGTTGACACACAAGGAGGATCACGTTCGAGTTAATGACCCGAACGGTCTACTGATATAAGGATGGGGTTGGAGACCTAATCCTGGATACACTGTGGATGCGGCCCGCTTTGTATTAGATACAAACGAGGTGATTTGACTCGTTCATGTAGTTGACATGCGAGTGGGGGCATCCTGTACAATGAGATTGTACAAGACCGGACCGTGAATTATTAGACTTACCGATATAACACCGCTGTGAAGAAAGACTAATAAATTCATAGATGACCATTAGTGACTCGACACGAATCCTCGAGCGCACACGGACTCCGCATCATGCGGGGTCCGTCCTTTGACTAGTACGGGTGAGGGTAGTATCGATTACTTGCCCAATATGCCTATCTTCTCGAGGGACAGAACCAAGCAGAGAGTCGGAACCTAATTACGCGAGATGGAATTCACTCGTTCCCTTTATAGGGAATCTAGAGGGTTGTTCCCTTAAGTGTCGTCTCCGGGTGGCTTGGACAACGGGCGCCCACCTTCTCACTCGCCCGAGAAGGGTGTTGTGTATGGTTGGACCATCACAATATGTTGTTCATTAGAGGAGCAGTGGGGACTTAAGGAACAAGATGTAGACACAGGGGTAAAATGGTAATTTGACCTAGCGTGTGTCTCACGAACAACCTGTGAAGGGTCGACTCATGGGCATTGGTTATATCGGTGGACACGTAATATTCTACATCGATGGGAGTACATGACACACAGCTTTAGTGGAGTGTTCATGTAGCTAATGAACATTGGTTGGCCAAGGTCAAAGAGTTTGACCGTTAACCTCAAATCATTGGAGCCCAAATCCTTTGTAGGTCCATTAGGTCCCTTGGTTGGCTCAATCTGGGATAAAAGAAGGGTTAATATTTTGGCATGAAATTAAAGTGTTCAATTTCACTATAAGAGTATTTATATCATATAGATGATATAATATATAGTTTAATATGAATGAGATTCATAATAAACTACATGTTAGTCTAATTGTTGAATTAAAGGCTAATTGGAGAAATTGATAGAGAGAAAATAAATTGAATGTGATTCAATTTAATTAAATCCACAATTATTGGAAATGAGATTTGCAACATAAGATATGAGATATCTTATATTATATAACTATGTAAATGAGATTTACATAACATATAGTTGTGGTAAAGTGGTAATAATGTGAAGTTGTGAACTTCATCATTCCACTATATAAACCCTTTGTAAGATGGGTTTGGTAAGCTAAGCTAAGTTCTCATTTTTGGATTTTGACCTAAGAATCCAAAAGTGAACTCTCTCTATTCTCTCATTTCTCCTCTCTTTCCAAAAACAAAAGTTCCCACCAACTTCCCTTCTCCAAAAGAGAACAACCAAGAAGATCATTTGGTAGTGTTTGGGATCTGATCGTGGAAGAGTTCATAGAGATCGAGAAGCACGAAGAGTTCGTGATCAACAAGGAGAGTTTGCTGAATTGGTCTACAACAAGTAAGTGTTTTTCTTCTTGTTGTAAAATTTCAGCATGTTTAGCCTAGATCTAATAGTTAGATCAAATTTAATAAGCATGTTGCATGATGATACCACGACGATTCGATCGTCTTCCGCTGCGCAGGGATTCTCATTCCCTTCACCAAGAACCCTTTATGAGCTAGAAGGTGGACCTAATGGACCTACAGATCAGAAGCTCCAACGATACGAGATTGCTCGGTTAATCTCATTAACCTCCCAATCAACATTCGTTAACTGCGGGAACTCTCCACTAAAGTCCCACAACTGCACTCTTCTCACTGCAGATATATTTCTGTGTCCATGGATATTGACCAATAACAACAAGTCAATCCTTCACGAATGTTCGTAACACCAGCTGGGTCAAATTACCGCTTTACCCCAGGTTACATCTTGTGCCTTAAGTACCAGTGCTCTCTCTAATGAACAATTTGTTTGTGGTCCTACCAACAAACAGAGTCCCTCTCGGGCCAATGAGAGGGTCGGGCCCTTTGTTCAAGTCCCGGAGACACCACTTATTGGAACATTCCTCTACTTACCCTAGTAGGCGGGAAGGAGTGAATTCAGTCTTGCTAAGTTAAATTTCCAGCCGCTCACTCGGTCTTGTCCCCAAGAAGGTAGACATATTGAGTCGACGAATCTGGCCACTCTCACCCATACTAGTCAATGGACAATCCCTCGCAAACAAGAGTTCGTAACCTGCTCAGGATTGAGATCAAGTTGCCTAGGTCATCCTAGTGAAATAGAAACCTAACTAGTCAACGGAGTTACAGCTAGAGGTTAGTATTTCGTGGTCCGGTCTTATGTAATCTCATAACCCAGGATATCCCCACTCACATGTCATCTACACGAACACGTTAGGATCACAGTGTTTGTATTAAATACAAAGTGGGCCACATCCATAGTTTAACCAGGGTAAGGTACCCAAACCTTATCCCCTAACTATAGACCCTTTAGGTTGTATCTCGAACCGAGATCCTTTTTATGTACATTACATTCAGTTAAAGATTCATTTAACAACCTTGGATGTTTAGTTTATTGGATTTAGGGTTTAAATAAAGGCAAACTCGTAGATAACGAACAATAACACTTTATTGAAATAATAACACTTTATTACATTAATTAGAACATAATTACAAACTACGAGTTTTAGGGCACAAATCCTAACACAAGAGTGGTCTCCTAAGTAAGTTAGAGGAGAACTCTTTACCACCATGTGAGTCATGTCTTGACGGAAAAATGACTAAAAGACCTTTTTTCTGAAAAAGGTTATAGAACCAAAGAGCCATTGGAACTCGTGCATTAGGATCTCTGTGGTCCTATGAATGTCAAGGCACGATGAGGGTATGAATATTTCATCAGTTTTATTGATGATTATTCTAGGTATGGTTATCTTTACCTGATGCATCATAAGTCTGAAACCCTTGAAAAGTTCAAGGAGTATAAGGCAAAGGTTGAGAACACATTAGGTAAAATGATTAAAACACTTCGATCATATCGAGTTTGAGAGTATATGGATTTGAGATTCCAAGACTATATGATAGAACATGGAATTGTATCCCAACTCTCAGCGCAAAGTACACCTCAACAAAATGGTGTGTCTGAGAGGAGAAATAGAACCCTGTTAGACATGGTTCGATCCATGATGAGCTATGCTCAGCTGCCTAGTTCGTTTTGAGGATATGCAGTAGAAGCTGCTGTATATATTTTGAGCATGGTTCCCTCTAAGAGTGTCTCAGAAACACCCTATGACTTATGGAAAGGGTATAAAGGAAGTTTACGTCACTTCAAGATTTGGGGATGTCCGACACATAAGCTGGTGTCCAATCCAAAGAAATTGGAATATCATTCCAAATTATGTCTATTCATAGGATACTCCAAAGAAACGAAAGGTGGTTTGTTTTATGATCCTCAAGAGGATAAGGTGTTTGTGTCGACAAACACCACGTTCTTAGATGAAGACCACATGAGAGATCGTCAGCCTCGTAGTAGAATTGCCATGAGCGAAATTTTCAGGGAAGCTACAGATAAATCAATAAAAGTTGTTGATCAAACTGGCTCTTCTCAAGAGTTGAGAATGCCTCGACGTAGTGAGAGAGATGCTAGACGCCCCAACTGTTACATGGGTTTAACTGAAACCCAAGTCATCATACCTGATGATGGCATTGAGGATCCATTGACCTATAAACAGGCAATGAACGATATAGATAGGGACTAGTGGATTAAAACCATGAACCTCGAAATGGAGTCAATGTACTTCAATTCAGTCTGGGAACTTGTAGATCAACCAGATGGTGAAAGACCTATTGGTTGATAGTGAATCTACAAAAGGAAACGAGATCAAGCCGGTAAGGTGCAAACCTTGAAGGCTCGACTTGTGGCAAAGGGTTATACCCAAAGGGAATGGGTGGACTATGAAGAAACCTTCTCCCCCGTTGCAATACTTAAGTCCATTAGAATACTCTTGTCCATTGTCATGTTTTATGACTATGAAATTTGGAAAATGGTTATCAAGACATCCTTTCTGAATGGCAATCTTGAGGAGAGTATCTATATGGATCAACCAGAGGGGTTCATAGTTTAGGGTCAAGAGCAAAAGGTTTGCAAGCTTAAACGATCTATTTATGGATTGAAGCAAGCTTCTAGATCCTGGAATATAAGATTTGATACTGCGATCAAATCTTATGGCTTTGAACAGAATATTGGTGAGCCTTGTGTTTACAAGAAGATAGTCAATACCACTGTAGCTTTCTTAGTCTTATACGTAGACGATATCCTGCTCATTGGGAATGATGCAGGATTCCTGAGTGGCGTTAAGCAATGGCTAGCAACCCAATTCCAAATGAAATATTTAGGAGAGGCTCAGTTTGTTCTTTTGTTCAGAATCACAAGAACAAAACGCTAGCACTGTCTCAAGCATCTTATATTGTCAAGATGTTGGTTAGATATAAGATACAAAATTCCAAGGGATCATTACCTTTCAGGCATGAAGTTCATTTGTTAAAAAACAGTGTCCTAAGACACCTCAAGAAGTTGAGGATATGAGACGCATTCCCTATGCATCAGTTGTCAGTAGTCCACTGTATGTCATGCTATGTACTCGACCCGACATATGCTATGTAGTGGAAATTGTCAGTAGGTATCAGTCCAATCCAGGATATGATCACTTGACTGTCGTTAAGAGTATCCTCAAATATCTTAGGAGAACAAGGGACAATATTCTTGTGTATGGCGCCAATGATTTGATCCTTGCAGGATACACTGACTCTGATTTTCAGACTGATGTAGATTTGAGGAAATCCACATCAAGATCAGTGTTCATTCTTAACGGAGGAGCTATAGTATGGAGAATTATAAAGCAAGGTTGTATTGCTGACTCCACCATGAAGGGTGAGTATGTTGCAGCTTGCGAAGCAGCAAAGAAGGCAGTATGCCTTAGGAAGTTCTTGGCAGATTTGGAAGTTGTTCTAAATATGAATTTGCCTATCACCCTTTATTGTGATAATAGTGGTGCAGTGACAAATTGTAAAGAACCTAGAAGCCATAAGCGCGAAAAGCACACAGAGCGCAAATATCATCTCATCAGGAAGATTGTGCAACGAGGAGACATGATCGTCACACAGATCGCTTCAGAGCATAACATTGTTGATCCGTTTACAAAGCCCCTCACGGCTAAAGTGTTTGAAGGGCACCTAGAGAGTCTAGGACTACGGGTTGTACAACAGAGTAGTTTTTCTTTGCTCAACATGTTTAACCCCACGACGTTTTAGTCCAAGTGGGAGTTTGTTGGATTTTATGTCCTAAAACTAGTGGTTTTGTAAATTGAATGTATATTCTATTTTGCAATAAAGATGTTATTGAGATTTATTCAGTAAAGGTGTTATTGAATAAAGTGATTGTGCATTGTGTAACTTTAATCAAATAAAGAACCTTTGGATATATGATGAATACTTGAACTTTATGTGTGACATAAAAGTGGATGAAGTTCAAGTTATAGCTAGAACGGTCTATAGTATAAGGATAGGATTGGGTACCTTATACTAGGGACACTATGGACGCAACCCACTTTATAGAGTACAAACTATGTGATCCTAAATCGTTCATGTGGAGACATGCGAGTGGGGGCGTCCTATGCACTGAGTTTGCATAAGACTGGACCGCGAAATAGTCACTTAGACTTTATAACTTCGTTTACTGTCTTAACTGAATATATTCATACGATGACCTAGGTAACTCGATCTTAATCCTGAGCGTGCTATGAACTCCTGTTTATTCGGATTATCCTTAGATTTGCATGGGTGAGAGTGGCCCGAGATTGTCGACTCAATAAGCCTGCCATTTCAGGGATATGACCAAGTAGATAGTTAGGAACATAGTTCTGCAAGATGAGATTCGCTCCTACCCGCTTTAGGGATTAGTAGAGAGGTTGTTCCCTTAAGTCGTCGACTGGGTCTTGAACAAAAGGGCCCACCCTCTCATTGACACGAGAGGATTCAGTTTCATTGGTTGGACCACAAACCAATTGTTCATTAGAGGATCGGTGAGACTTAAGGAACAAGAAGTAGTTCTGAGGGTAAAGCGGTAATTTTGATCCAAATTGTAATACTGAACAGTCGTGAAGGATCGACTTACTAGTCATGGTTATATCAAGTGGAAAGAAATATATCTACAGTGTGGAATGTACAGCCACAAGATTTTAGTGGAGTGTCCCGGATGTTAACGAATGTTGATTAGCTAGGCTAAAGAGTTTGATCAGTTAATCTCGTATCGTTGGAGCTCATGATCTGTAGGTCCACTAGGCCCTCCTTACTAGCTCGGACTAAGCCTTGTAACATTTTGAGAGAAAAAAATTTGAATTGTTCAAATTCAATTTTGGGAGAAATTGTTAATTATATGTGATATATTTAACAAGTCATAACTCAATTATGAATTAAACTATGATTAAAAGGAGGTAGATATATTAAATATGATTTAAATATCGGATCTGTTTATAGCATGAATAGGGATTCATGTTCGAAAAATCGATCGAGATCGGGCAATTTATTTAATTTAATATTTGATATTAAATTAAATTAAAATTTAATTTAATTAATTAATTAAATTAATTAAATAAATATAATTAATTAATTAAATTAATTTTAACATTATTGATTTTTGAATTAAAATTAAAAAAAAAGGAATTTTCATGGATTTTCCATGAAATTCAAGTTGCCAACTTGCCCATGATGATTCAACTCAAAATTGGCCAAAATTGACCACCTCCATCTCAATTCATCCTCATCATTGTCGAGTTGTCACTCTAATGAAGCTTGATGAAGCTTTATTTAATGGTGATTTGAGGTAATTTGATAGAATTTTGCAGAAATTTTCTCAATTCTCGGTTTGTGACCTTTGAGATCTTTTCTTCCAAATTCTCTCAATCTAGGATCCCACAATCCGTTCTAAGGCTCGAGTACAGTAGGGAAGACTCTAGAGGTGGTCCACAAAGTGTTCATGTTGAAAATCATCCACCGGGTGAAGAGAATTTGATCTTCAAAGTTGAGTTTTTTGTTCCTCTGTTTTTCTAGCTTTGAGCATGTATTTTATTTTACAAAATTGATCAAATTAGAGTGTTCAAGATCCTAAATTGTTTCCACTTTCTTAATATACACTCTTTCAATGCAGTAGAGATTGCAGATTATACTTTGAATAATGTTCCATCAAAGAGTGTTTCAGAAACACCATTTGAACTCTAGAAAGGACGTAAAGGTAGTTTACGTCATTTCAAAATTTGGGGATGTCCAACACATGTGCTTGTGACAAATCCAAAGAAACTGGAATCACGTTCAAAATTATGCCTATTTGTAGGCTACCCTAAAGAAACGAGAGGTGGAATATTCTATGATCCTAAGGAAGATAAGGTACTTGTATCGACAAATGTCACTTTCTTAAAGGAGGACCACATAAGGGATCACAAACCAAGAAGTAAAGTTGTGTTAAGTGAGTTAGATATAACAACAACAAAAGTTGTTGATAGTACTAGTGCATCAACAAGGGTTGTTGATACTAGTTTGTCAAGTTAAGAAAGTCCATCTCAAGAGTTGAGAGTGCCTCAACGTAGTGGGAGGGTTATAACACAACCTAACCGTTACATGAGTTTGACTGAAACCCAAGACGTCATACCAGATGACGACTGTGAGGATCCATTGACTTATAACAAAGCAATGGTTGACAAAGACAAAGACAAATGGGTCATAGTCATGGACCAAGAAATGGAGTCTATGCACTTCAATTTTATTTGGGATCTTGTAGATAAATCGGATGGGATAAAACCTATAGGTTGTAAATGGATCTACAAGAAAAAACGTGGTGTAGATGGAAAGGTGCAAACCTTCAAGGCTAGACTAGTAGCAAAGGGTTATACCCAGGTAGAAGGGGTGGACTATGAGGAAAATTTTTCGCCTGTTGCTATGGTAAAGTCTATCCGTATCCTACTTGCTATTGTCGCATATTATGACTATGAGGTATGACAGATGGATGTCAAGACAACATTCTTGAATGGTAATCTTGACGAAAACATCGACATGGACCAACCTAAAGGGTTCATAGAACTAGGACAAGAGCAAAAGGTTTGCAAGTTTAAAAGGTCCATTTATGAACTGAAACAAGCTTCTAGATCCTGGAACATAAGATTTGATGAAACAGCCAAATCTCATTGTTTTGACCAAAATGATGACGAACCTTGTGTCTACAAGAAAATCATCAATAGTTCTGTCGGATTCCTAGTCTTATATGTGGATGATATCCTACTCATTGGGAATGATGTATGCTATCTTATTGACATTAATAAATGGCTAGCTACGTAATTCAAAATGAAAGATTTGAGAGAGACACATATTGTTCTTGGAATCCAGATTGTCCGGAATCGCAAGAATAAAACTCTAGCATTGTCTCAAACATCTTACATCGACAAAGTGTTGTCACGATTTAAGATGCAAGACTCCAAGAAAGGTCTATTACCTTTCAGGCACGTGGTTCATTTGTCTAAGGAAGAATGTCCTAAGACAGCTCAAGAAGTTGAGGACATGAGACGAATTCCTTATGCAGTAGGAATGGTCAGTAGATATCAATCCAACTCAAGACCAAAACACTGGTCGGCGGTTAAAACAATCCTTAAGTATCTTCGGAGAACGAGGGACTACCTGCTTGTGTATGGAGCTAAGTATTTGATCCTTACAGGGTACATAGATTCTGACTTCTAGACAAACAAATATTCTAAGAAATCTACGTCAGGGTCAGTTTTCACTCTTAACGAAGGAGTTGTAGTTTAGCGAAGCATCAAGCAAGGATGCATCGCAAATTCAACTATGGAAGTCGAATATGTAGCAACTTGTGAAACAACAAAAGAGGTCGTATGGCTAAGGAAATTCATGATGGATTTGGAAGTTGTTCCAAATATGAGTTTGCCAGTCACACTTTATTGTGATAACAGTGGTGTTGTGGCAAATTCGAGGGAACCTCGAAGTCATAAGAGGGATAAACACATTGAGCGGAAGTATCACCTAATCTGGGAGATAGTGCATCAAGGAGACGTGATTGTCACGAAGATAGCTTCGAAGCACAATACTGTTGATTCTTTTACAAAGACTTTGACAGCCAAAGTGTTTGAGAGTCACCTTGAAGGTCTAGGTCTACGGGTCTTACCCTAACTAGGGCAAGTGGGAGTATATTGTACAAAGGGTATTCAAGTCAAACTAGTACTAAATGAAGCTACACATGAACCAACAAGAGTTGTTGATAAAGCTGGACCTTCATCAAGAGTTGATGAAGAAGCCAACACATCAAGTCAGTCTCGTTCTTCTCAATCGTTGGGAATGCCTCGACGCAATGGGAGGGTCGTGTTTCCCAACCTGATCGCTACTTGGATTTAGCTGAAACTCAAGTCGTCATACCTGATGACGGTGTAGAAGATCCATTGTCTTATAGACAAACAATGAATGACGTAGACAAGGACCAATGGATCAAAGCCATGAACCTTGGAATGGAGTCAATGTACTTCAATTCAGTATGGGAACTTGTAGACCAACCTGAAGGGGTAAGACCCATAGGGTGTAAATGGATCTATAAGAGAAAGAGAGATGCAGCCGGAAAGGTACAAACCTTTAAGGCTAGACTTGTAGCAAAGGGTTTTACCCAAAGAGAAGGAGTTGACTATGAGGAAACTTTTTCCCCTGTTGCTATGCTTAAGTCTATCACGATACTTTTGTCCATAGCCGCATTTTATGATAATGAGATTTGGCAAATGGGCGTCAAGACTGCCTTTTTGAATGGTAATCTTGACGAGAGCATCTATATGTCTCAGCCCGAAGGGTTCATAACCCAAGGTCAGGAGCAAAAAGTTTGCAAGCTCAATCGATCCATTTATGGGTTGAAACAAGCATCCAGATCTTGGAACATAAGATTTGATACTGCGATCAAGTCTTATGGCTTTGACCAAAACGTTGATGAGCCTTGTGTTTACAAGAGGATCATCAACAACAAAGTAGTTTTCTTAGTGCTTTATGTGGATGATATCCTACTCATTAGGAATGATGTAGGATACCTTACTGACATAAAGAATTGGTTAGCGACCCAATTCCAAATTAAAGATTTGGGAGAGGCGCAATATGTTATTGGGATTCAGATTTTCAGGAATCGCAAGAACAGAACGTAGCTTTGTCTCAAGCATCTTATATCGATAAAATGTTGACCCGATATTCGATACAGAATTCCAAGAGGGGCTTATTACCCTTCAGGCATGGAGTTCATCTGTCTAAGGAACATTGTCCTAAGACACCTCAAGAGGTTGAGGATATGAGACGTATTCCCTATGCCTCTACAGTAGGTAGCTTAATGTATGTTATGTTGTACACGAGGCCAAACATTTGCTATGCAGTGGGAATAGTCAGTAGGTACCAATCCAATCCAGGGTTAGACCACTAGACCGCAGTTAAAAATATCCTCAAGTATCTTAGGAGAACGAGGGACTATACGCTTGTGTACGGGACTAAGGATTTGATCCTTACTGGATACACTGATTTTGATTTTCAGACCGATAAAGATTCTAGGAAATCCACATCGGGATCAGTTTTCACCCTTAACGGGGGAGTTATAGTATGACGAACCATCAAGCAAGGATGCATCGCGGACTCCACGATGGAGGCTGAGTATGTCGCTGTTTGTGAAGCAACTAAAGAGGTTGTTTGGCTAAGGAAATTCCTTACTGATTTGGAAATTGTTCCAAATATGGAATTTTCCATCACCTTATACTGTGACAACAGTGGTGCGGTAGCCAATTCGAAGGAACCTCGCAGCAATAAGCGAGGCAAGCACATCGAGAGGAAGTATCACCTGATATGAGAAATAGTGCAACAAGGAGATGTGACAGTCACGAAGATCGCTTCAGAGCACAACATTGTTGATCCGTTTACAAAAACTCTCACGGCTAAAGTGTTTGAGGGTCATTTGGAAAACCTAGGTCTACGAGATATGTGCATAGGCTAATCTAGGGCAAGTGGGAGATATGTAATGGGGTATGTGGATGCCCTAGTTTATTGTATTTGTATCTCTGTAATCACTATTTTAGATTGTAATGTATCCCACTAGAGTTTTAGTTAAAGTGGGAGTTTGTTGGGTTTGTGCCCTAAAACTCGTAGTTTGTAATTATATTCTAATTATTGTAATAAAGTGTTATTATTTCAATAAAGAGTTATTGTTCGTTATTTACGATATTCCCATTGTTTTAACTCTAAATCCAATAAACTAAACATCCAAGGTTGTAAAATGTATCTTGAACTGAATGTAGTGTACATATAAAGGATCTCGGTTCGAGATACAACCTAAAGGGTGTTGGGGTTTGTGCCCTAAACTTGTGTAATTTTGATCAAATAAATAAAGAGTTATTTGTTTTGATAAAATTATATTCTTGCTTTATAAATCCAATAAACTAAGCTCCAAGGTTATAATGTATCTTGAACATCAGTGTAGTAGACACTATTTGGATTGTGTTCAAGAATATAACCTAAATGGTCTATGGTATAAGAATAAGGTTGGAAACCTCATTCTGGTAACACCATGGATGCGACCCACTCTGTAATTAGTACAAATGAGGTAATCCAACTCATTCATGTGGTTGACATGCGAGTGGGGGCATCCTGTATGAAGAGTTCATACAAGACTGGACTGCAAATTATTAGTCTCACAAGTATAACACCGTTAACAGGATAAGACTTATAATTTATAGATGGTCATTAGTGACTCGACCTGAATCTTGAGTAAGTTAAGAACTCCTGCTTATAGGAGTTTGTCCTTAGACTAGTATGGGTGAGAGTGGCCTGTAGCCGACTCAATAAGCCTACCTTCTCAGGAACAGAACCTCGTAGGTAGCTGGGGACTTAACTATACAAGATGGAATTCACTCATTCCTACACTAAGGAATTAGATAGGTTGTTCCCTTAAGAACTGACTCCAGGTCTTGAACAACGGGGCCCCGCCCTCTAATTGAATTAAGAGGGCATGAGTCTATGGTAGGACCTTAGACTTGTTGTTCATTAGAGGATCAGTGGTGCTTAAGGAACAAAGAGGTAATCACAGGGGTAAAACGGTAATTTGATCCAGCTGTGATTACGAACAACATGTGAAGGGTCGACTCATGTGTAAGATTATATAAATGGACACAATATAATCTACAGTGAGGAAAGTGCAGCTACAAGTCTATAGTGGAGTGACTGGTAGTTAATGAATATTGATTAACTGGATCAAAGAGTTTGGTCAGTTAATCTCACATTTTTGGAGCTCATGAACTGTAGGTCCATTAGGTCCCTCCGTTGGCTCAACATGGTAATATTGAGGGAATAAAGTTTGGAATGAAATTGAAATGTTCAATTTCATATATAAGGTGTTATATCAATTATATGTGATATAATTGATATAATATATGGTTTTAATGTGAATTAGATTCATATATAAACTATATATTAATGAGAGAAAGAAGGAGGGATATGATGGTAATTTCCATCCTATTTCCCTATAAATAGTTGCATGAGATGCAATTGTAAGGAGAGGCAAAATCTTGGAAACCCCTAGATTATCAAGTGTCTTTGTCTTGTTGGAAAAGTTCCACAAAACAAAACACAACCTCTCTCACAACGATCTCACCTCATCCTAAAGGAATCCACCTTCCTCCCTCACCTAGAGAACAACGGAGAAGATCTGGTGGTAGTGTCCGTGATCGTTCGGGTTTGAGTTGCGTTTGAGTTGTTGAGATCGTGATCGTGGGAGAAGGAGCACTTGAAGAAAGAGTTCTTCAAATGTATAATTTCTTGTTGTCCATCTTATAGAAGCATGTTTAATTTAGATCTAGTTCTTGTTTATAAGATCCATGTGACAAAATTAAGAACACGCGATTCACAATCGCTTTCGCTGTGGGATTCGATCCCATCAATTAGTATCAGAGCCTAATTGCATTCTTAATTTTCGTTCTGGAATGATAAAAAACGAGGTGGGATTTACTGTTTTTCATGAGATGTGTAAACGGTTTGCAAATTAGATGGTTTCAATTTTGGCACTTAGATTTACATAATTTCGTTGAATTCTTCAATGTAAGGGCCTATTGTTTAGGGCATTTTATTATGTAAATCGAGTCTATAAGTCCGTGTCGATCGAGGCAAAGTGGTTTATGAGAAGAACGGAGCAAAAACAAGCAAGAAACTGAAGTATTGTTGTTGTTCTGTGAATGACGTTGCAACGTTGTTCATTGGCGTTGCAACGACACTGCGACAGGCGCGCGACTGAGAAGACGACAGCGTTGCAACACTGTCCTCGGCGTTGCAACGCTGGAGCTGAGGCGCGCTTCAACGGCCAGAAGAGGACAAACAGCAGCGTTGCAACGCTGGTATCAGCGTTGCAATGCCACAAGCGTTTCACGCGAAGGAGCAACGGGCAGAAACGTTTTTTTATATATAATAAATATAAAAATGTTTTATATTTATTTATATTTAATTTATTTAATTTATTTAATTTTAATTAATATAATTAGATTATATTAATTAAAATTGAATTTAGGGTGCCAAAATTGGTCTAACTTTTCTATTTAAATTATGCAATTGTTGTGTAATCATTGCCATGCATAATGTATGCTTTTAATTTAAATATCCCACCTTAGGTTAAGCATTTTCCATGCATCATTTATAATATAAAGTGTTATATTATATAGTTTGTATGAATAATTAATATAAAGAGCTATATTAATTTATGGGCAGCATTGACATGCATTATAATTCATGAGATGTTTATGTTATGTATGTTTTATTGTTCATGCGATGAATGATCAAGCACTATGACATAGTATGCATGTCACCTAAGGTTAATTATTAGTTTTAAAATGTTTAGAACTTGGAAATAATAGACCTTAGGTTATCTAGTTCTAATTAGATTAGAATTAGGAACCAAGTAATTTATAAACAATGATTAAAAGAGGAACTCTGTCAAAGGAAAGTTCTGTCTAGGCTAGGGTATTTAAGCTAACAGAAACGGAACACCCCTACCTGGGAACTGACCTGAGAGTGAAATTTAATCAGAGAGTTTATAAATTATAGTAGCGTAAGCGAGTTTATTAAGGGGTTAATAAACTAGAAATCCTAGGCTTAATATAAAGAGTTATATTATCAAACTTAGGATAAAATCAATATAAGAGTTATATTGATTATCAATATAAGAGTTATATTGATAAGTCTAGGTAAAACCATTAGCCGGGTTTTAGCCTAAGTAAATTTCCTATAGAGTTAAAGTATCCAGTGGGAGGAAAAGTGTATATGATACATATTTTTCACCTATGTATCTCCGAGAAGTTCACACCGTGAGACTCATACTTGGTCTCGTAGCGCAAACGGGAGCGTCCCCCTTCGGATGGTGTTTGTATGAGTCAATATTAAGGTGAATGGAGAGGGTACTTATAGTGAGTGGGAGCAAGTTTAGTGAGAACAAAACCTATGGTCTCTTCAGTCGGTTTACACCGTAAGATCACTATGGCCAGCCTGCTAGTTTGGCCTGGACCAGACAATCCCTTTGGAGGGCTTGATCATAGGGGATCAAACACAGTAGACACCCGAAAGGGATAAAGATTTCCTTAGACTCTTTTTCAATCTAGTCCTCCCTTCGGCAGATTTTATTGGATGGGGACTCTAGGATCTAAAGACAGAGGGTTACACTCACAAGGTACATAAGAGGTGTATGTATCCTGACCGAATAATGGTAACTAAAGCTTATAGGAATAAGAGTTATTCTGGCATTAGGTTTTGGTCAAGAGTGTCTTGATCCAGAGGAGGAATGTTTTTTATTACCCTTCGGTGTCATACATTCTAAACCTTTGGAATATCATTGCAAATTATAAATGACCTAGGAATCATTTGATAATTAGCTAAAACATGATTGGATTAGACAATTATAAAAAGAAACTCATACAAGTTTTGTTTGTAAATTTTCAGCAAAGTGTCTAGCTCAATTATTTCCTTACGGGGTGTGGAAAAATTAACTGGAGAGAACATAATGACTTGGAGGAATAAACTCAACATAGTCTTGGTTGCACATGATCTTAAGTTCGTTCTCAATTAGGAGTGTCCTCAATTTCCTACTCAAAACACACCTCAATCTGTTGAGGATGCGTATGACCGTTGGATCAATGCCAATGAAAAGGCAAAAGCCTATATACTGGCTAGCATACCTGATGTTTTATCCAGGAGGCTGGAGGGCAAGGTCTCAGCTCGCGAGATCGTGGATTTTGTGCTAAATTTGTCTAGACAACCGTCTAAACAAATTCAACATGAAGCCCTAAAGTACGTTTACAACATGCACATGGAGAAGGGAACGTCAGTAAGAGAACATGTTTTCAATCTGATGGCTCACTTCAACATCGCAAAATTAAACGGAGCGGTCATAGATGAGAAAAGTCAGATTTTGTTCATCCTAGAATCTCTTCTGAAGAGTTTTGGCAATTCATGACAATGCAAATGATGAACAACAAAGAGTATGATCTGACTTCTCTGCTAAATGAGCTGCAGAATTATCAGTTTTTTATGGATGATAAGAGACAACAAAATGGAGAGGTAAATCTGTTTGCCCATTCCAAAAGTTCTTAGAAGGGTTCACCCTCTGGAACTAAGAACTGTAGTCATACTTCGAACTTAAGAAGATACAGAAGAAAAGGAAAATGAGCAAATAAAGAGCAACCGTCTAGCAAGAAAAGTTGTTATTTGATAACATGTATGTAGATTCAGGGTTTATTCGAAACCTTATTTCTTGCCTTAGCCAACATTGTACTTCAATTTCTTTTCAATTGAATGAAGTGTTTATTTCTTTGGAAAAGAATTGAACTATGTGTTGCTCTTCTTGAGAATTATTTGTAAAGTTTTAATTCAGTTAAAATAGTTTTAATCACTGAATTATAGCAAATACACGAACTGTTTTCTCCTAAAGAAATGCTCACCTGTGGCATCTTAGATTGGGTCACATTAACCTCAATAGGATTGAGAGAATGGTAAAGAATGGACTTCTAAATGAGTTAGAAGAAAATGCTTTACCTGTATGTAAATCCTACCTAGAAGGCAAAATGACTAAAAGACATTTTAGTGAAAAAGGTTATAGAGCCAAAGAACTTCTTGAGCTTATACATTCAGACCTTTGTAGTCCGATGAGTGTTAAAGCCAGAGGAGGTTATGAACATTTCATCTCCTTTATAGATGATTATTCTAGATTTGGGCATATTTACCTACTACAACATAAGTCTGAAGCACTTGAAAAGTTCAAGGAATTTAAGACTGAAGTTGAAAATCAATTAGGTAAAACAATTAAAACACTTCGATCAGATCGAGGTGGAGAGTACATGAATTTAAAATTCCAGAACTATATGATAGAACATGGAATTACATCCCAACTCTCGGCTCCCGGTACGCCACAACAAAATGGTGTATCGGAAAGGAGAAATAGAACCTTGTTAAACATGGTTCGATCAATGATGAGTTATGCTTATCTCCCTAGTTCCTTTTGGGGTTACGTAGTAGAGACTGCGGTATACATTTTGAACAATGTGACTTCAAAAAGTGTTTTTGACACACCTTTTGAATTCTGGAAAGGACGTAAAGGTAGTTTATGTCATTTCAGAATTTGGGGCTGTCCAGCACATGTACTTGTGATAAATCCAAAGAAGTTGGATTCAGGTTCAAAATTGTGCCTATTCGTAGGCTACCCAAAAGAAACAAGAGGTGGTTTATTCTATGATCCTAAGAAAGATAAGGTTTTTGTGTCGACAAATGCTATTTTCTTAGAGGAGGCCACATAAGGGACAACAAACCAAGAAGTAAAATTGTGTTGAGTGAGTTAGACAGAACAATAACAAAGGTTGCTAATAAAACTAGTACGCCAACAAAAGTTGTTGATACTAGCTTGTCTCGTCAAGAGAGTCCATCTCAAGAGTTGAGTATGCCTCGACGTAGTGGGAGGGTTATAACACAACCTGACCGTTACATGGGTTTATCTGAAACCCAAGTTGTTATACCAGATGACAGCTGTGAGGATCCATCGACTTATAATCAAGCGATGGTTGACAAAGACAAAGACAAAAGGGTCATAGCCATGGACCAAGAAATGGAGTCTATGTACTTCAATTCTATTTGGGATCTTGTAGATCAACCTAATGGGGTAAAACCTATAGGTTATAAGTCGATCTACAAGAGAAAGTGTGGTGTAGATGGGAAGATGCAAACCTTTAAAGCTAGACTAGTAGCAAAGGGTTATACCAGGTTGAAGGGGTTGACCATGAGGAAACCTTCTCACCTGTTGCTATGGTAAAGTCTATCCGTATCCTACTTGCAATTGCCGCATATTATGACTATGAGGTATGACAAATGGATGTCAAGACAACCTTTTTGAATGACAATCTTGACGAGAACATCTACATGGACCAACCCAAAGGGTTCATTGAACCAGGACAAGACCAAAAGGTTTGCATGATTAAAAGGTCCATCTATGGACTGAAACAAGCCTCTAGGTCCTGGAATATAAGATTTGATGAGGCAATCAAATCTTTTAGTTTTGACCAGAATGATGATGAACCTTGTGTCTACAAGAAAACCATCAATAGTTCTGTCGCATTCCTAGTTCTATATGTGGATGATATCTTACTCATTGAGAATGATGTAGGATATCTTACTGACATTAAGAATTGACTAGCTACGCAATTCCAAATGAAATATTTGGGTGAAGCACAGTTTGTTCTTGGGATCCAGATTGTCCGGAACCGCAAGAATAAAACACTAGCCTTGTCTCAAACATCTTACATAGACAAAGTGTTGTCGAGGTTTAAGATGCAAGACTCCAAAAAGAGTTTATTGCCTTTCAGATATGGAGTTCATTTGTCTAAGGAACAATGTCCTAAGACACCTCAAGGAGTTGGAGATATGAGACGAATTCCTTATGCATCAGCTGTTGGGAGCCTGATGTACGCCATGTTGTGTACTAGGCCAGACATCTGTTTTGTAGTTGGAATAGTCAGTAGATATCAATCCAATCTAGGACCTGAACACTGGACATCGGTTAAAACAATCTTTAAGTATCTACGGAGAACAAGGAACTACATGCTTGTGTATGGGGCTAAGGATTTGATCGTTACAGGATACATGGATTATGACTTTCAGACTGATAAAGATTCTCGGAAATCTACATCAGGGTCAGTATTTACTCTTAATGGAGGAGTTGTAGTATGGCGAAGCGTCAAGCAAGGATGCATCGCTTATTCCACCATGGAGGTCGAATATGTAGCAACTTGTGAAGCAGCTAAAGAGGCCGTTTGGTTAAGGAAATTCATGCTTAATTTGGAAGTTGTTCCAAATATGACATTGCCCAGCACGTTGTATTGCGATAACAGTGGTGCAGTGGAAAATTCAAGGTAACCCCGAAGTCACAAGAGGGGAAAGCATATTGAGCGAAAATATCATCTCATCCGGGAGATCGTGCATCGAGGAGACGTTATTGTCACGAAGATAGCCTAAGAGCACAACGTTGTTGATCCTTTTACAAAGGCTCTCACGCCTAAAGTATTTGAGAGTCACCTAGAAGGTCTAGGTTTACAAGTCTTCCTCAACTAGGGCAAGTGGGAGTATTCTGTACAAAGGGTTTAAATGCCCTAGTCTATTGTATTTACATTACTGTAATGTTTTAGTACTCCACAAGCTTTAGGTCAAGTGGGAGATTGTTGGGATTTGTGCCCTAAACTTGTGTAATTTTGATTGAATAAATAAAGAGTTATTTGTTTTGATAAAATTATATTCTTTCTTTATAAATCCAATAAAATAAGCTCCAAGGTTATAATGTATCTTGAACATCAGTGTAGTAGACACTATTTGGATTGTGTTCAAGAATATAACCTAAATGGTCTATGGTATAAGAATAAGGTTGGAAACCTTATTCTGGTAACACCATGGATGCGACCCACTTTGTAATTAGTACAAATGAGGTAATCCAACTCATTCAAGTGGTTGACATGCGAGTGGGGGCATCATGTATGAAGAGTTCATACAAGACCGGATTGCAAATTATTAGTCTCACCAGTATAACGTCGTTAACAGGATAAGACTTATAATTCATAGATGGTCATTGGTGACTCGACCTGAATCCTGAGTAAGTTAAGAACTCCTGCTTATAGGGGTTTGTCCTTAGACTAGTATGGGTGAGAGTGGCCTGTAGCCGACTCAATAAGCCTACCTTCTCAGGGACAGAACCTCGTAGGTAGCTGGAGACTTAACTATACAAGATGGAATTCACTCATTCCTACACTAAGGAGTTAGATAGGTTGTTCCCTTAAGAACTGACTCCAGGTCTTGTACAACGGGGCCTCGCCCTCTAATTGACTTAAGAGGGTATGAGTCTATGGTAGGACCTTAGACTTGTTGTTCATTAGAGGATCAGTGGTGCTTAAGGAACAAAGAGGCAATCACAGGGTAAAGCGATGAATTTGACCCGACTTTGATTACGAACAACCTGTGAAGGGTCGACTCATGGGTAATGATTATATCAATGGACACAATATAATCTACAGTGAGGAGAGTGCAGCTACAAGTCTATAGTGGAGTGATTGGTAGTTAATGAATATTGATTAACTGGATCAAAGAGCTTGGTCAGTTAATCTCACATCATTGGAGCTCATGAACTGTAGGTCCATTAGGTCCCTCCGTTGGCTCAACATGGTAATATTGAGGGTATAAAGTTAGGAATGAAATTGAAGTGTTCAATTTCATATATAAGGTGTTATATCAATCATATGTGATATAATTGATATAATATATGGTTTTAATGTGAATTAGATTCATATATAAACTATATATTAATGAGAGAAAGAAGGAGGGATAGGATGGTAATTTCCATCCTATTTCCATATAAATAGCGATGCAATGTTAAAGAGAGGCAAAATCTTTGAAAACCCTAGATTATCAAGTGTCTTTTTCTTGTTGGAAAAGTTCTACAAAACAAAACACAACCTCTCTCACAACGATCTCACCTCATCCTAAAGGAACTCACCTTCCTCCCTCACCTAGAGAACAACGGAGAAGATCCGGTGGTAGTGTCCGTGATCGTTCGTGTCACACCCCCTCCCGAACTACCTGCTAACTTAGCCCGGCAGACGGCGTGAAGCCAACAGACATCGTTCACCTCTCTAACGATACTTGTTGACCCTGTTTTCCCTGATAAGCATACTAAACTTGTATAAGAAACACTTAAACATAACACAGCGGAATATAGACAAATACGTAACCTACGTAAGGGGTAATTACACTCGTGCTTTTCAATTGCCTTAACGCATAAGCTATTACTTTTCCTTCTTGCAGGAACACACACCCTAATCCTTGTCCTGAAGCATAACAGTAAATCACATATTCTTTTCCCGTTACAAGAAGTGTTAGAATAGGTATTGTCATCAACCTTGTTTCCAGCTCCTGAAAAACTCTATTCACACTTATCTAACCATTCAAGCTTAACATTCCTCCTTGTTAAAACTGTTAAGGGTAATACTAATCGTGAGATGTTCTCAACAAATCATCTGCAGTATCCTGCCAAGCTTAGGAAACTACGTACCTCTGTCGCATTAACTGGTCTCTCTAAGTTGACCATAGCTTTTACTTTTATGCGGATCCATACCAACTCCATTTGTTGAAACAACTTACCCCAAACACTACCTTATTCAACCCAAACTCACATTTGGTGAATTTAGCGTGCAACTGTTTATCTCGTAGTGTTTGTAGAATAATACTCATATGTTCCCCGTGGGCTTTCCTGTCAATTGAGTAAACTAGTATATCATTAATAATTACTATTACAAAGTTATCCAAATACTGGTGGAAAACCTGCCCATGAGGTCCATGAAAACTGCTAGTACATTGTTAAACCGAATGGCATTACTAAACACTCATAATGCTCGTACCTCATTATGAAAATTGTCTTAGGAATGTTTGATTCTCTGACCTTTAACTGATGATATCCTGATCTCAAATCAATCATAGAAAACACTGATGCTCCTTGTAACCGGTCAAACAAGTCATCTATTCGGGACAAAGGACACTTGTTACGTATTGTGACTTTGTTTAACTGTCTATAATCAATGCATAATCTACGGGTACCATCTTTCTTTTTCACAGATAACACTGGAGCTCTCCAAGGCGATACACTAGGTCTGATGTATCCCTTATCAATTAGTTCTTGTAACTGCATCTTTAGCTCCCTGATCTCACTTGGAGCCATTCTATACGGCGCTTGCGAAATAGGTGCTATTCCTGGTAACAGTTCAATGGTGAACTCAACTTCCCTATCAGGTGGCAATCCTGATAGATCTGCTAGAAGAACAACAAGAAATTCATTCACAACAAGAACATTTTCTTGTTTTAGCTTTTCTTCCTGCACCTCAACTACATGTGCAAGAAACGTCGTGCAACCTTTTCTCAATAACTTCTGAGCTTTGAATGCTGAAATCAAACTCGTAGGGATAATCTTTCTTTCATCCCATAAAACCACTTCAGCTAATCCTGGTTTCTTGAAAACAACTTCCTTTATATGGCAATCTCTGGGAAGCATAATGAGTAAATACGAAATCCATCCTTAAGATTGCATCTCACACCTGCAAGTCTAGTGGAAGAAGATCCACTAACATATTAAGACCTTCTACAAAGATCTCACAGTTTCGCAACACTACATCGACTAATAAAACATCACCAACTAGAGTGTATATAACTAACCTTTTACATAAAGGTTCTAGCTTCCCATTCAACTTAGTCAAGAACATACTAAAAACAAAGAAATGTGTAGCACTGGTTCTATTAAAGCAGTGTGTACATTACAAATAGTAATCGCACTCGATAATCACATCCGTGCTTCCTCACTTCTTCTTTGAGTCATAACGTAGACCTTTCCGTGTTGCCTAGGCCTCCCTACAACTCTCTTTAGTCTAACACCACTGGTGCCCTCTCTTGCAGACTCTTTCAAACTCTCGGTTGCTCAAGTATGCCCGGGACTCAACTCCCTAGTCCTCTCATGCTACTGGGCCCATAGTTGTGGACAATCCTCTTGACATGTCCTGGTTGTCCGCACTGGTAGCACGTACCAACACTGACAAGACAATGACCTTGATGATTCTTGCAACAAATCACATAATTTGAACATAAAGTTCTACTTGCTACACTAGCAAATGCACACTCGCAATGTGCGTGGTCTTGCCGTGGATCCGCAGATTGACTAGGTGCTCTTTGACTCTCGCCTCGATAGGCACCACTCACATGCATCTGCCTCGATGCCTGGCCGCCAGCTCGACTTTTAAAGTCCTGGCGACTCGAAATATTCACACAGTGTGAATCGTCGCCGCTCACTACCCGTAAACCGCCATTGTTGAAGGCCCTCGAGTAGCGCGCGAAGATCGCTTGTGCCTCTGTTATACTCTACTCAACACGTAGAGCAGTCTCTACCAGTAGGGAAAAGTCAGTCCAGTTTGCAATGGCTGTAACTGGGGTACGTATCTCAGGTCGTAACCCTCGTCAAATCTTCGACACCTGTCACTCTCAGATGCCACAATTACATCAACATACCGCGACAACTCGGTATACCTTCTCTCATACTCAACCACTGAAAGTGTCCCTTGCTTCAGTTCTAAAAATTCATCCCTCTTTGCCTCTCGGTATGTTCTAGGGTAATATTTATCTTCAAATATAGTTCTGAAAGTTTGTCAGTCTAAAGTTCGTGCATCATTACAGCTGGCTAACATCGATTTCCATCATCCTTCTACCTTCTTCGATAGCAAGAATGTGGCCAACTTAACATTTCGCTCCTCAGAGCAACTCATCACATCAAAACATTTATCGAGCTTATTCATCCAAACCTTAGCTTCAACTGGATCTTTGGAACCCTCAAACATTGTGGCTCCTAATTCTTTTAGGTGATCTATTCTATATGTCTTGTCTGAATCACATAGCTCTATTCTCTATGACTTACCTACCTCCTGTGAGGAATTAGCATGCTGCTTAATTCTGGCCCCCATCTGAACTCTTGGGGCACTAGATCCCCTCTCAGAGTGGGCTTAGGTAGAATCCTGCGTCCCGTCCTGATCCTGCCTGCATCGTCTGCTAGTACGTGGTGGCATGACTTCTATTGCATATCAACATACTAGACATGTAATGAATACTTTCAAATGCACAATTCTAGACTTGTATTTACATTCTAGTCCTGACTGGACTTATTATTATCCTTACTTGGACCATACTCTACTAGTTCGATCTGAACTAACTCAATAACTTGTTATAACCTTTACTTTATTCTCAGAGCTAACTTGCCCTGTCTCCTTCCCATGGAGCTAACTGCTCTGACACCAAGTTGTCACACCCCCTCCCGAACTACCTGCTAACTTAGCCCGACAGACGGCGTGAAGCCAATAGACATCGTTCACCTCTCTAACGATACCTGTTGACCCTGTTTTCCCTGATAAGCATACTAAACTTGTATAAGAAACACTTAAACATAACACAACGGAATATAGACAAATACGTAACCTACGTAAGGGGTAACCCTACTTATGACTCTCTGGAAAACTGAAAGAGATATGAACATCACAACCAAAAACATACCCAACCATTGATCACACAACCACAACCTAAAATGTACACATAAACATAACTTTATAGTCCTTCTACAATACATATAAACTTCCTATACATCTCCACCCACGTACAACATGTCATACTTGTGAAGCTTCCAGCAGACTATGGCAGGTTATCAGGCACCGGGAGCTCGATCCTACCTGAAAAGTTGGAAAACACTGAAAGAATGAGCTATGAAGCTCAATGAGTGACTTGAGTTTAAAGGAAACTACTAACTCGTAAATCATATCACCTGGCCATCTACGAGCATATGCATCTGTAATCAAGCGTTAAAAGTAATCGTGTAATCATAATAGCTTTTCAGAAAAACCAACAAGTATATCGTTAAAATCTCGTAAGGCATGTAAATGATATAAACTCTTTTTAAAACATGTCACAATCTACGTTTGTTCTACGATGTAGTGGGGCCCGCCCAGCACTCACGACAGCGTTGTTGTCACGAAGTTCACTCAACGTCGACAACAGAAATGACCTCTGTGCACACGGTACCATAAAGCCTCGGGCTCAATATCTCAGAAGATCACATGAAAACATTCGAACATGCCTGCTTATCTTTTCTTTCATAAAACTCAAGCTTACTTAGCTTGTTCATTAAACTAGAAATCTTTAAAAACATACTTGCTTAAACATACTTGCTTGGAATCATAACATTTCCATAAACTTCGGAAATTCAATAAACATATGCTCGTATATAAATTTCATCAAGACATTTAGGCTCATCATGAACACTTTAAAACATTTCTAAGAAATCATGAATACTCATAAACAAGTATTCAAAGAAAACAATAAACATCTAAACCCTTTCCTTCAAGCAAAACTTGTATTTCTTAAAGCATTTTTCAAGCATATAGCTCATTTACGAAGTTCGTTTGTCACTCAGTGTTAGAACTAGAACTTTGGCCCGTACACTCGACCTATCTCCTCTTGGCCTGTCAAACAAACCAAATCCATGTATTAAAACCTCAAGCTCATGATTTTTAACCTTAAAGTTATAAGAAAACACACTTTCAAGTTTTCCAGCATTTTTAGATTTTCGGCCATGTTTTTCAGACAGCCATAACTTCTTCATTACTTATCCAAAAATAATGTAATTTATACCAAACTCTTCCTTTTTGAACCCTCTAAAAATCATAGGAAGACATGAAATTGAGATTCTCAACGGATTTGTTCAAACATACCTCGAAAGCTTCTTTCCCAGGAACTAACTTCTGCTGTTTCCAGATTCGGATTTCCTGCTGCACAACAAATGTAACCTGATATTTAAAACATCTTCTACACATATGCTACTCACAATTTCTTCATGAAAGTTGAAGGAAATTCAATAAGCTTTCCAACCATACCTATTAGAGCTTCTAACTCCAAGTATACAGATCAGTACAACCAAAACATCAGAGACTTCTCGGATTTGACAACAAATTCTGTCTTTTGTCTTCCTCTTCACAAAACAGCAACATAAGGTCAGAATTGGCTCAAGCATCCTTCACGAACTTTGTTAAAAAATGAATTAACTTTCAAGAAAATTAAACCTCAACTCTTACCTCTTCTTGTGGAGCTTGAAATTAGTTATACATCAGAACTGGTCTGAATTGATCAAAGAATTTCCATGGAAGTTGAATGATTCTTCTCCTTTCTTCTTCAACCTCAAACCAGAAAATTTCTCCCTTCTTTTTCTCTCAAACCTCTCCCACGAAGCTCTGCCGTCAGAAGAGTAATCAAGGAGAATTTGAAGGTAGCTCAAGACCGTTAGAAGAGTTATGCAGATAAGCGACGAAAGGACTTAGAATTCCAAGTCGGAGATCAAGTTTTCTTGAAATTATCTCTGTGGAGAGGTGTCCTTCGCTTTGGCAAGAAAGGTAAGCTAAGCCCTAGGTATATTGGTCCTTATCAAGTAACGGGACGAGTTGGGCCAGCAGCCTACAGACTAGAATTGCCAGCAGAACTATCTCAAGTACATGATGTTTTTCATGTGTCCATGTTAAGGAAGTATATTCCATATCCGACACATGTGCTGCAAGCACAACCCGTTAAGCTGAAAGAAGACATGAGTTACGTGGAGGATGCAGTTCAAATCCTCGACAGGAAAGAACAAGTTTTAAGAAACAAGACGATCCCACCCGTGAAGGTTCGTTGGAGACATCACGGAGTG
Organism: Trichosanthes cucumerina; assembly: GCA_036507285.1. NCBI lineage: Eukaryota > Viridiplantae > Streptophyta > Magnoliopsida > Cucurbitales > Cucurbitaceae > Trichosanthes > Trichosanthes cucumerina. Next base: position 24,521,762 of record CM071836.1, on the reverse strand, counting down.
GAGGAGGCAACCTGGGAGTTAAAGGACCAAATGAGGAGGAATTACCCGACGATTTTCACTTAAAGACTGCTAAATTTCGAGGACGAAATTTCTTAACGGGGAGGTAAGTTGTAAACCCGAGATCTCTCTTTGGAATTTCCTTACAAAAAAAAAAAAAGAAAACAAAAGAAAACAAGAAAGGAATATATTTTGGTTTGGTTTTGCTTTGAAAACAAAAGCAAAGAAAAGAAAAGTAAAATAAAGAGATAAAGGAAAAGAGAAAAGGAAAAAGAAAAAGAAGAAAAAGACAAAAAGATAAAAACAACCGTTTGGCTTATTTAAACCATTTTTTTTATTCATTTCCAACCCATTTTGTTTTCATTTTCAACCAAGAAAAGGCAGAGCTTCGTGGGAGAGGTTTGAAAGAAAAAGAAGGGAGAAAGTTTCTGGTTTGAGGTTGAAGAAGAAAGGAGAAGAATTTCGAGCTCTGATGTATAACTAATTTCGAGCTCCACAAGAAGAGGTAAGAGTTGAGGTTTGCTTTTCTTGAAATTTAATTCATTTTTGAACAAAGTTCGTGAAGGATGCTTGAGCCAATTCTCGACCTTAAGTTCTTTGTTTTGTGAAGAGGAAGACAAAAAGCAGAATTTCTTTGTCAAATCCGAGAAGTCTCTGATGTTTTGGTTGTACGGATCTGTATACTTGGAGTTAGAAGCTCTAATAGGTATGGTTGGAAAGATTATTGAATTTCCTTCAACCTTTATGAAGTAATCGTGAGTATAAAATGTGTAGAAGATGTTTTAAATATCAGGTTAAATTTGTTGTGCAGCAGGAAATCCGAATCTGGAAACAGCAGAAGTTAGTTCCTGGGAAAGAAGCTTTTGAGGTATTTTTGAACAAATCCGTTGGGAATCTCAATTTCATGTCTTCATATGATTTTTAGAGGGTTCAAAAAGGAAGCGTTTGGTATAAATTACATTATTTTTGGATAAGTAATGAAGAAGTTATGGCTGCCTGAAAATGCTGGAAAACTTGAAAGTGTGTTTTCTTATAACTTTAAGGTTAAAAATCATGAGCTTGAGGTTTTAATACATGGATTTGGTTTGTTTGACAGGCCAAGAGGAGATAGGTCGAGTGTACGGGCCAAAGTTCTAGTTTTAACACTGTGAGTGACAAACGAACTTCGTAAATGAGCTATATGCTTGAAAAATGCTTTAAGAAATACAAGTTTTGCTTTAAGGAAAGGGTTTAGATGTTTATTGTTTTCTTTGAATACTTGTTTATGAGCATTCATGATTTCTTAGAAATGTTTTAAAGTGTTCATGATGAGCCTAAACGTCTTGATGAAATTTATATACGAGCATATGTTTATTGAATTTTCGAAGTTTATGGAAATGTTATGATTCCAAGAAAGTATGTTTAAGCAAGTATGTTTTTAAAAGATTTCCAGTTTAATGAACAAGCTAAGTAAGCTTGAGTTTTATGAAAGAAAAAATAAGCAGGCATGTTCGAATGTTTTCATGTGATCTTCTGAGATATTGAGCCCGAGGCTTCATGGTACCGTGTGCACACAGGTCATTTCTGTTGTCGACGTTGAGTGAACTCCATGACAACAGCGCTGTGTGAGTGTTGGGCGGGCCCCACTACGACAAAGACGATGGGAGTGCTGGGGGGCCCCACTACATCGTAGAACAAACGTAGATTGTGACATGTTTTAAAAAGTGTTTATATCATTTACATGCCTTACGAGATTTTAACGATATACTTGCTGGTTTTTTTGAAAAGCTATTATGATTACACGATTACTTTTAACGCTTGATTACAGATGCATATGCTCATAGATGGTCAGGTGATATGATTTACGAGTTAGTAGTTTCCTTTAAACTCGAGTCACTCACTGAGCTTCATAGCTCATTCTTTCAGTGTTTTCCCACTTTTCAGGTAGGATCGAACTCCCGGTGCTTGATAACCTGCCATAGTCTGCTAGAAGCTTCACAAGTATGACATGTTGTACGTGGGTGGAGATGTATAGGAAGTCTATATGTATCATAGAAGGACTATAAAGTTATGTTTATGTGTACATTTTAGGTTGTGGTTGTGTGATCAATGGTTGGGTATGTTTTTGGTTGTGATGTTCATATCTCTTTCAGTTTTCCAGAGAGTCATAAGTAGGGTTACCCCTTACGTAGGTTACGTATTTGTCTATATTCTGTTGTGTTATGTTTAAGTGTTTCTTATACAAGTTTAGTATTCTTATCAAAGAAAACAAGGTCAACAGGTATCGTTAGAGAGGTGAACGATGTCTGTTGGCTTCACGCCGTCTACCGGGCTAAGTTAGCAGGTAGTTCGGGAGGGGGTGTGACAGTTCGGGTTTGAGTTGCGTTCGAGTTGCTAAGATCGTGATCGTGGGAGAAGGAGCACTTGAAGAAAGAGTTTTTCAAAGGTATAATTTCTTGTTGTCCATCTTATAGATGAAGGGAAGGAATCCCGCAGCGGAAACGATTGTTAATCGTGCGTTCTAAATTTCATTACTTGGATTACATTCAAGAACTAATCTATCTAGATTAAGCATATAAAAACAAGATGGACAACAAGAATAATACCTTTGAAGAACTTTTCTTCGAGTGCTCCTTCTCCAACGACCACGATCTCAGTAACACGAACCCAATCGATCACGGACACTACCACCGGATCTTCTCCGTTGTTCTCTAGGTGAGAAAGGAAGGTGGGTTCCCTTTAGGTGAGATGAGATGTTTGTGAAAGAGATTGTGTTTTGGAACCTTTCCAACAACACAACAAAAATTGACACACTACGGTTTTCAAAGGCTTAGGTCAAAGTTGCATCTCATGCAACTATATATATAGGGAAATAAAGATGGAAATTACCATCTTATCCCTCTTTCATTCTCTCTTTAGTATATAGTTAATATGTGAATCTAATTCACATTAAAACTATATATTATATCAATTATATCGTATATAACTGATATGACATCTCATATATGAAATTGAACACTTCAATTTCATTCCTAACTTTATACCCTCAATATAACCATGTTGAGCCAACGAGGGACCTAATGGACCTACAGTTCATGAGCTCCAATGATGTGAGATTAACTGATCAAACTCTTTGATCCAGTTAATCAATATTCTTTAACTACAAGTCACTCCACTATAGACTTGTAGCTGCACTCTCCTTACTGTAGATTATATTGTGTCCACTGATATAATCATTACCCATGAGTCGACCCTTCATAGGTTGTTCGTAATCACGGTTGGGTCAAATTATCGTTTTACCCGTGTGATTACCTCTTTGTTCCTTAAGCACCACTAATCCTCTAATGAACAACAAGTCTATGGTCCTACCATAGACTCATACCCCCATAGACGGTGGGGCCATGTTGTTCAAGACCTGGAGTCAGTTCTTAAGGGAACAACCTATCTAATTCCTTAGTGTAGGAATGAGTGGATTCCATCTTGCACAGTTAAGTTCTCGGCTACCTACGAGGTTACGTCACGAGAAGGTAGGCTTATTGAGAGTGGCTCATGTGCCACTCTCACCCATACTAGTCTAAGGACAACCCCTTATAAGCGGGAGTTCTTAACTTGCTCAGATTCAGTCGAGTCACTAATGACCATCTATAAATTATCGGTCTTATATCACGTTAACGACGTTATACTGGTGAGACTAATAACTTGCAGTCCGGTCTTGTATGAACTCTGGATGCCCCCACTCGCATGTCAACCACATGAATGAGTTGGATTACCTCATTTGTACTAATTACAAAGTGGGTTGCATCCATGGTGTTACCAGAATGAGGTTTCCAACCTTATTCTTATACCTTAGACCATTTAGGTTATATTCTTGAACACAATCCAAATAGTGTCTACTACACTGATGTTCAAGATATATTATAACCTTGGAGTTTGTTTATTGGATTTATAAAACAAGAATGTGATTTTATCAAAACAAATAACTCTTTATTTATTTGATCAAAATTACACAAGTTTAGGACATAAATCCCAACAATCTCCCACTTGACCTCAAGCTTGTGGAGTACCAAAACATTACAGTAATGTAAATACAATAAACTAGGGCATTTAAACCTTTTGTACAGAATACTCCCATTTTCCCTAGTTGGAGAAGACTTGTGAACCTAGACCTTCTAGGTGACTCTCAAACACTTTAGCCGTGAGAGCCTTTATAAAAGGATCATCAACGTTGTGCTCTGAGGCTATCTTCGTGACGATCACGTCTCCTCGATGCACGACCTCCCGGATGAGATGATATTTGCGCTCAATATGCTTTCCCCTCTTTTGACTTCGGGGTTCCTTTTAATTTGCCACTGCACCACTATTATCGCAATACAGCAAGATAGGCAAAGTCATATTTGGAACAACTTCCAAATTTAGCATGAATTTCCTTAACCAAACGACCTCTTTAGCTGCTTCACAAGCTGCTACATATTCGGCCTCCATGGTGGAATCAGCGATGCATCCTTGCTTGACGCTTCGCGATACTACAACTCCTCCGTTAAGAGTGAATACTGACCCTGATGTAGATTTCCGAGAATTGTTATCAGTCTGAAAGTCAGAATCCGTGTATCCTGTAAGGATCAAATCCTTAGCCCCATACACAAGCATGTAGTTCCTTGTTCTCCGTAGATACTTAAGGATTGTTTTAACCGTTGTCTAGTGTTCAAGTCTGGATTGGATTGATACTCATCGACCATTCCAAGCTGCAAAAGCAGGATGTCCGGCCTAGTACACAACATGGCGTACATTAGGCTCCCAACTGCTGATGCGTAAGGAATCTGTCTCATATCCTCAACTCCTTTAGGTGTCTTAGGACATTGTTCCTTAGACAAATGAACTCTATGTCTAAAAGGCAGTTAACCCTTTTTGGAGTCTTGCATCTTAAACCTCAACAACACTTTGTTGATGTAAGATGTCTGAGACAGGGGTAGTGTTTTATTCTTGCGGTTCTGGACAATCTGGATCCCAAGAACAAACTGTGCATTACCCAAATCTTTCATTTGGAATTGCATAGCTAGCAAATTGTTAATATCAGTAAGATATCCTACAACATTCGCAATGAGTAGGATATCATCCACTTATAGAACTAGGAATGCGACAGAACTATTGATGATTTTCTTGTAGACACAAGGTTTATCATCATTCTGATCAAAACCATAAGATTTGATTGCCTCATCAAATCTTATATTCCAGGACCTAGAGGCTTGTTTCAGTCCATATATTAACCTTTTAAGCCTGCAAACCTTTTGCTCTAGTCCTAGTTCAATGAACCCTTTGGGTTGATCCATGCAGATGTTTTTCTCAAGATTGCCATTCAAAAAGGTTGTCTTGACATCCATTTGCCATAACTCATAGTCAAAATATGCGGCAATGGCAAGTAAGATACAGATAGACTTTACCATAGCAACAAGTGAAAAGGTTTCCTCATAGTCAACCCCTTCAACCTAGGTATAACCCTTTGCTACTAGTCTAGCATTAAAGGTTTGCACCTTCCCATCTACACAACGCTTTCTCTTGTAGATCCACTTGCAACCTATAGGTTTTACCCCATTAGGTTTATCTACAAGATCCCAAACAGAATTGAAGGCATAAACTCCCGTTCTTGGTTCATGGCTATGATCCATTTGTCTTTGTCCTTGTCATCCATCGCTTGATTATAAGTCGATGGATCCTCACAGTTGTCATCTAGTATAACAACTTGGGTTTCAGATAAACCCATGTAACGGTCAGGTTGTGTTATAATCCTCCCACTACGTCGAGGCATACTCAACTCTTGAGATGGACTCTCTTGACTAGAGAAGCTAGTATCAACAACTTTTGTTGACGTACTAGTTTTATTAGCAACCTTTGCAATCGTTCTGTCTAACTCACTCAACACAATTTTATTTCTTGGTTTGTGGTCCCTTATGTAGTCCTCCTCTAAGAAAGTGGCATTTGTCGACACAAAAACTTTATCTTCCTTAGGATCATAGAATAAACCACCTCTTGTTTCTTTTGGGTATCCTACGAATAGGCACAATTTTCAACGTGAATCCAACTTCTTTGGATTTGTCACAAGCACATGTGTTGGACAACCCCATATTCTGAAATGACATAAACTACCTTTACGTCCTTTCCAGAGTTCAAAAGGTGTTTCAGAAATACTTTTTGATGGCACATTGTTCAAAATGTATACCGCAGTCTCCACTGCGTAACCCCAAAAGGAACTAGGGAGATGAGCATAACTCAGCATTGATCGAACCATGTCCAACAGGGTTCTATTTCTCCTTTCCGATACACCGTTTTATTATGGCGTACCGAGAGTCGAGAGTTGGGATGTAATTCCATGTTCTATCATATAGTTTTAGAATTTTAAATCTATGTACTCTCCACCTCGATCCGATCAAAGTGTATTAATCGTTTTACCTAATTGATTTTCAACTTCAGTCTTGAATTCCTTGAACTTTTCAAGTACTTCAGACTTATGTTGTATTAGGTAAATATGCCCAAATCTAGAATAATCATCTATAAAGGAGATGAAATATTCATAACCTCCTCTGGCCTTAACACCCATCGGACCACAAAGGTCTGAATGTATAAGCTCAAGAGGTTCTTTGGCTCTATAACCTTTTCCACTAAAAGGTCGTTTAGTCATTTTGCCTTCTAGGCAGAATTCACATACCAGTAAAGTATTTTCTTCTAACTCATTTAGAAGTTCATTCTTTACCAATCTCTCAATCCTATTGAGATTAATGTGACCCAGTCTAAGATGCCAAAGATGAGCATTTTCTTTAGGAGAAAGTTTACGTTTCTTAGTTTGTGTGTTTGCAGTTTTAAATAATTCAGTGTTCAAAACCATTTTTACTGAATTAAGCCTTAAAACATACAACCCATTTTCTAATGAAGCTGAACATATTTCCACACCTTTCTTCAAAATAAACACTTTATTCATAGTGAAAGAAACAGAAATACATTGTTCTATAAGGCAAGAAATTGAAATAAGGTTTCTAGTAAACCCTAGTATCACTAATATATTGTCTAACAACATATATTTCTTGTCAAAATAAAGCTTCATCGTGCCTACTGCTACAGCTAAGACGACTTCTCCCTTTCCAACCCGGAGCGTTATCTCTCCTTTCTGTAGCTGCTGCCAGGAATCAATTCCTTGAGAAGAAGAGAAAACACGATTAGTGGCGCCTGAATCAAGTATCCAAGCAGTTTTATCATTGTCCACTAAACAAGCTTCTAAGCAAAGTAAATCATATTTACCTTCCTTCTTCTTTTATGCAATGTACTTCGGACAGTTCCGTGTCCAATGCCCATCTTCGTTGCAGTGGAAACATTTTCCTTTGTCTGCAACTTCTTTGACTTTCTTGCCCTTCTGGGCGGCATCTTTGTCAGCTCGTTTCCCTTTACCTACCTTCTTCATGTTCTTCTTCTTCCCTTTCAGGTTAGAAGAAGATGAAACCACTGTTTTTGTTCCAGAGGTCGAACCTCTGTGATAACTCCTACTGGCAACATTTGCCTCACCTTTCGATCCCTGAATTTTCATCAAAGATTGAAAGGTCTGGAGTTCATTCAGAAGGGAGGTGAGATTAAAAGTAAGCTTGTTCATAACAACATTACTTCTAAACTATAGGAAACTATCTGGAAGGGTTTCCAGAATGAAGCTGACCTGGCTCGATTCATCGATGGAAGCACCATTCGACTCCGCGATGTTAAAGTGTACCTTCATATCAAGGACATGATCCCGAAGAGATGTACTCTCTGGCATCCTCGAGTTGAATATGTACTTGAGGGCATTGTGTTGGGCCTGTGACTGTTGTCCAAACATACCATGATTTTCTTAGCGGTTATCATGCCCTCATGCTTTTTGGCTAATATGTCAGACATACTTGCCAGCATGTAGACCTTGGCCTTATCATTGGTCTTGGTCCATCGATCATATGCATCACGAACATTTCGTGATGCATTCGAGCCTGGCACCTAAGGACACTTCTCAGTTAGCACAAACTTCAGATCGTCCACTACCAATATAGTGTTGAGTTTGTTTTTTCACGTCATCATATTCTCTCCGGTTAACTTTTTCGCACTCAATAAGGAAATTATAGAGCTAGAAATTTTTGCTAAAAATTTACAAACAAAACTTGTATGAGTTTCTTGCTATAATTGTCTAATCCAATCATGTTTTAGCTAATTATCAAATGATTCCTAGGTCATTTATAATTTGCAATGATACTCCAAAGGTTTAGAACGTATGACACCAAAGGGTAATAAAAAACACTCCCCCTCTGGATCAAGACACTCTTGACCAAAACCTAATGTCAGAATAACTCTTATTACTATAGACTTTAGTAACAATTTTTCGGTAAGGATACATACACTTCTTATGTACCTTGTGAGTGTAACCCTCTACAATTAGATCCAAGAGTCCCCATCCAATAAAATCCGCCGAAGGGAGGACTAGATTGAAAAACAGACTAGGAAAATCTTTATCCCTTTCGGGTGTCTACTGTGTTCGATCTCCTATGATCAAGCCCTCCGAAGGGATTTTCTGGTCCAGGCCAAACTAGCAGGCTGACCATAGTGATCTTACGGTGTAAACCGACTGAAGAGACCATAGGTTTTGTTTTCACTAAACCTACTCCCACTCACTATAAGTACCCTCTCCATTCACCTTGATATTGACTCATACAAACACCATTCGAAGGGAGACGCTCCCGTTTGCGCCACGAGGCCAAGTATGAGTCTCACGGTGTGAACTTCTCGGAGATACGTAGGTGGAAAAATATGTATCATATACACTTTTCCTCCCACTGGATACTTTAAATCTATAGGAATCTTACTTAGGCTAAACTCGACTAATGTTTTTACCTCAAAATTATCAATATAACTCTTATATTGATAACCAATATAACTCTTATATTGACTTTATCCTATGTTTGCTAATATATCTCTTTATATTAAGCCTAGGATTTCTAGTTTATTAACCCCTTAATAAACCCGCTGACGCTACTATAATTTATAAACTTTCTGATTAAATTTCACTCCCAGGTTAGTTCCTAGGTAGGGGTGTTCCGTTTCCGTCAGCTTAAATACCCTAGCCTAGACAGAACTTTCCTTAGACAGAGTTCCTCTTTTAATCTTTGTTTATAAATTACTTGGTTCCTAATTCTAATCTAATTTAAACTAGATAACCTAAGGGATATTATTTTCAAGTTCTAAACATTTTAAAACTAATAATTAGCCTTATGTGACATGCATACTATGTTATAGTACTTGATCATTCATCTCATGAATAATAAGACATACATAGCATAATCATCTCATGAAATATAATGCATGTCATTGTTGTCCACAAATTAATATAACACTTTATATTAGTTAATCATGCAAACTATATAATATAACTCTTTATATTATAAATGATGCATGGAAATGCTTAACCTAAGGTGGGATGTCTAAATTAAAAGCATACATTATGCATGGTAATAATTACACAACAATTGCATAATTTAAATAACAAAATTAGACCAATTTTGGCACCCTAAATTCAATTTTAATTAATATAATCTAATTATATTAATTAAAATTAAATAATATAAATATAAATTAAATATAAAACATTTTTATATTTAGTATATAATTAAAATACGTTTTTCACCCGTTGGAGAAATCCTGATGGCAGCGTTGCAACGCTGCGCCTTGTCCGTTTCTGCCCGTTGGAGCGCGCCTCATCTCAAACGTTTCACAACGCCTCAGCGTTGCAACGTTTTCGTCTCCACAACCGCGCGCCTGCTGCAGTGGCATTACAACGCTATTGAACAGCGTTTCAACGCCATTCATAGAACAACAACACCATTTTTCATTTATTGCTCGTTTTTTGCTCCGATCTTCTCAGCAACCACCTTGCCTCGATCGACATGGACTTACAGACTCGATTTACAATTAAAATTGTCCAAAACACCGGGCCCTTACATCGAACGATTCAATTAAAAATTGTAAATCTAAGTGCCAAAATTGAAAACGTCTAAATCGTAAACCGTTCATACATCACATGCAAAACAGTAAATCCCACCTCGTTCTTGAAAAATCCAGAACGTAAATTTAGAAAGCAATTGGGCTCTGATACTAATTGAAGGGAAGGAATCCCGCAGCGGAAGCGATTGTTAATCGCACGTTCTAAATTTCATTACAAGGATTACATTCAAGAATTAATCTATCTACATTAAGCATATACAAACAAGATGGACAGCAAGAATAATATCTTTGAAGAACTTTTCTTCGAGTGCTCCTTCTCCAACGACCATGATCTCTGCAACACGAACCCAAGCGATGTCGAACACTACCACCAGATCCTCTCCGTTGCTCTCTAGATGAGGGAGGAAAGTGGGTTCCCTTTAGGTGAGATGAGATGTTTGTGAGGGAGATTGTGTTTTGGAACCTTTCCAACAACACAACAAAAATTGACACACTAGGGTTTTCAAAGGCTTAGGTCAAAGTTGCATCTCATGCAACTATATATATGGGGAAATAAGGATAGAAATTACCATCCTATCCCTCTTTCATACTCTCTTTAGTATATAGTTAATATGTGAATCTAATTCACATTAAAACTATATATTATATCAATTATATCACATATAACTGATATGACATCTCATATATGAAATTGAACACTTCAATTTCATTCCTATACCCTCAATATGCCATGTTGAGCCAACGGAGGGACCTAATGAACCTAAAGTTCATGAGCTCCAATGATGTGAGATTAACTGATCAAACTCTTTGATCCAGTTAATCAATATTCATTAACTACAAGTCACTCCACTATTGACTTGTAGTTGCACACTCCTCACTGTAGATTATATTGTGTCCACTTATATAATCATTACCCATGAGTCGACCCTTCACAGGTTGTTCGTAATCACGGCTGGGTCAAATTACTGTTTTACCCATGTGATTACCTCTTTGTTCCTTAAGCACCACTGATCCTCTAATGAACAACAAGCCTATGGTCCTACCATAGACTCATACCCTCATAGAGGGTGGGGTCCCGTTGTTCAAGACCTGAAGTCAGTTCTTAAGGGAACAACCTATCTAATTCTTTAGTGTAGGAATGAGTGAATTTCATCTTGCACAGTTAAGTTCCCAGCTACCTACGAGGTTCTGTCCCTGAGAAGGTAGGCTTATTGAGTCGGCTACAGGCCACTCTCACCCATACTAGTCTAAGGACAACCCCTTATAAGCAGGAGTTCTTAACTTGCTCAGGATTCAGGTCGAGTCACTAATGACCATCTATAAATTATCAGTCTTATCCTGTTAACGACGTTATACTGGTGAGACTAATAACTTGCAGTCCGGTCTTGTATGAACTCTTCATACAGGATGCCCCTACTCGCATGTCAACCACATGAATGAGTTGGATTACCTCATTTGTACTAATTACAAAGTGGGTCGCATCCATGGTGTTACCAGAATGAGGTTTCCAACCTTATTCTTATATAATAGACCATTTAGGTTATATTCTTGAACACAATCCAAATAGTGTCCACTACACTGATGTTCAAGATATATTATAACCTTGGAGCTTAGTTTATTGTATTTATAAAGCAAGAATGTGATTTTATCAAAACAAATAACTTTTTATTTATTTGATCAAAATTACACAAGTTTAGGACATAAATCCCAATAATAGAAGCATGCTTAATTTAGATCTAGTTCTTGTTTATAGGATCCATGTAAAAAAATTAAGAACACACAATTCACAATCGCTTCCGCTGTGGGATTCGATCCCATCAAAGGGTCTTTAGTGAGTAGCTGGTGACTTAGCCTAGCAAGATGGAATTCACTCCTTCTGGTCTACTAGGGTAAGTAGATGAATGTTCCCTTAAGTGGTGTCTCCGGGACTTGAAGAAAGGGCCCGACCCTGTCATTGGCCCGAGAGGGACTTCTGTTTGTTGGTAGGACCACAAACAAATTGTTCATTAGAGGAGCACTGGTACTTAAGGTACAAGATGTAACCCAGGGGTAAAACGGTAATTTGACCCATTTGGTGTTACGAACATTCGTGAAGGATTGACTTGTTGTTATTGGTCAATATCCATGGACACAGAAATATATCTGCAGTGAGAAGAGTGCAACTGCGGGACTTTAGTGGAGTGTTCCCGCAGTTAACGAATGGTTATTAGGAGGTTAATGAGATTAACCGAGTAATCTCGTATCGTTGGAGCTTCTGATATGTAGGTCCATTAGGTCCACCTTCTAGCTCGTAAAGGGTTCTTAGATCGTTTGAATTTGAAATGTTCAAATTCATTAGAGAATAAATTTAATGTATATAGATATGTTATAATATAAAGTTTTAGAACTATATATTATAAATTTAATGTGAATATGATTTATATTAAATTATATGAGATAATTAAATATTTGAAAGAGTTCAAATGTTAAATTTAAATGTGAATGTGATTCATATTTAAAAAGTATAGGTTAAAATTTAATGAGCATGAGATGTGCATTAAAACTATAGGTTAGATGAGAAATAGATTAAATATGATTTGATCTTAATATATGATATTTAAAGATTAATTAAATATGTGATATTTAATTAATTAATTGAATTTGATAATTAATTAATAATTAATTAATTAATTAATTATTGGGAACGTGTTATGAGGACACGTTCCCCTCTTCTCACCTCATTCCCTATCGATATGGAGTGGGGAAGCTCTCCTCTCCCTTTCAACTTCTCGTTTGACAGAAGTTTGAGGGGATCGATCATTTTTCTGGAAATTGATGAATTGTTGCATCGAAGAATTCTCTCTCTAATTCCCTTCTCATTTTTCTCTCCAATTGTTGGATCCCTTCCCACCTAGGGAGATCTAAGTAGTACTCAGAGACATAGGAGGTTTACTGGGTGGTTGTGTCCTGTTGGAAAAATAGAGAAGTTCTTTTTGGTGTTCCTATGTTGTTGTCGAATTGGAGCAAGGAGTTGTTGTTGGAAAAACTACAAAGGTAAATTAAGAATTTCCTCATTGTTTATTAATTTACAGCATGTTTGCATGATTAGTTTCATGTCTAATTAGATTAGGAAATGTATGCTTATTCTCTATTTTTTTTTTTTTGCACAATGTACTGGTATTTGTTCAACCAAAAACAAACTAGCAAAATCGATTTCAAATCACGTTTTCGCTGCTCAAGGAGATCTGATCTCCATCATATGGTACATGCATGAGGTTGGGAACCTTATACTGATAACACCATGGATACGACCTGCTTTGTATTTAGTACAAACGAGATAATCCAACTCGTTCATGTGGTAGGCATGCGAGTTGGGGCATCCTGTATGATGAGATCATACAAGACCGAACTGCAAATTATTAGCCTATTAGTGTAACACCGTTAACAGAATAAGTATAATAATTTGTAGATGAGAAGAGTGCAGCTACAAGTCTATAGTGGAGTGACTTGTAGTTAATGAATGTTGATTAATTAGATCAAAGAGTTTGATCGGTTAATCTCTTATCATTAGAGCTCATGATCTGTAGGTCCATTAGGTCCCTCCGTTGGCTCAACGTGGAAATATTGAGGGTATAAAGTTTGGAGTGAAATTGAAGTGTTCAATTTCATATATGAGGAGATATATCAGTTATATGTGATATAATTGATATAATATAGTTTAATGAGAATTTGATTCACAATAAACTATATACTAAAATGAGAGATACCTTATAATTATGTAAATATGCAAATATGATTTGCAAATGCATAATGTGGGCACTATATTGAACAATATGGATAGGATGGTAATTTTCATCCTATTTCCCTATAAATAGATGCATGAGATGCACCTTGCATAAGTGATTTTAGGAAAACGCCCCTAAGGGGGCGTTTGGATTGAGGAGTTGCAGGGAGTAGGAGTTGCAGGGAGTAAGAGTAAAAAAGTCTGGGGAGTAAAAAAGTCTGAGGAGTTCTGAAGTCTGTGTTTGGGGTGCAGAGTTGTTTACTCTGGAGTTCTGAGAAACTGTGTTTGGGGCAAGAAGTTGCAGGGAGTAGGAGTTATGATGTCTGAGTTTAAGGTGATGGTGTTTGAAGTGATTTTAGCTACTTCTTGTACAGTTTTTTTCTATCATTTGTCAATTTTTAGTACTATAGAATTATTCTAAATAATCTTTTTATTTATATTTTAAAATTTTACAAAAGCTAAAAATTTGGATAAAATACAATTCGGTATATTTTAATATCACATTAATTATTGATTTTTCTTGGATTAATTTTCAAAAAGTAAAATATTACAAAATACATCACAAGAAGTTACTCAATCCATAAATTAACATAAATACTAGTGTAATAGATTTTTTTAATTTTACAACTTTGAGTAATTAACCAATCTAATTTACCTAATTTTATATTGTAATTGAAAAGGGTAAGATTAACCATTTTCCATGATATAAAACAACAAGTATTTGATGCATAATAGATCTAAACTTCATTGTTTTTTCACAAACATAATACATGTGTTTGTGTGATGTTTGTGACAAAAATAAATAAAATGACCTAATGGCCAAGTACATAGTTAGAAAAATATTTGATAGTTACAAAAGTAGTTGTCATCTCAAAGCAAGATGAGGCTTTAAGTACATTACAAAAAAAATATTGGTTAAAGATATATGAGTCAGATATGTAGGAGCACAAAATGTTAGTTCAAGATTGATCATCCCTTCAGTCCAAGAAGGTACATGCAATACTCCCATCTATCGTCCACCGGGACTGCCAAGAAGCTGTTGGGCTTAAATGCATCAACGAATAATATGTCCATCAACCTTACTCTTTCTTGTCTAGATAGTGTTGGTGTCAACTGGCAAAGACTGTCTGCTACTTCTTTGCGTCGACTGTCCTCGAGAGCATAGTTTGATACAGGCCATGATGCAATCCGCTCCAACTGGGAATTTTGCATGTCCATCGCAGTGCGTACAACATCTAGCATTTCAGATTGATAAGATGTACGTTTTCGCTTGCTTCCACGCGATGTCGTGGCTGATCTTTGAACTCCACTAGTTGGCGTGTCTGGATTTTGTTCCTCGTTCATATTGTCCGATCCATCAAAGAGAGGGGGTTGTGGCACATAAGGTTCTTGTGATATGTTCATCTCATCATCTGCCCCCAGTGGCATGGCATCGTTAGATGCCATGTCACCTGGGGTCTCTGCACCAGCCCCAGTCGTGCAATCTTTTCCAAAGACGATTGACAACTCGTCAAAATGGGGGAATGGGTTACATCGTAGCCCCTTCGCTCCAGGATGAGCCTACATGTCAAAATAAACATATATATATATATATCTATATTATATGTAATTAGTAGTGTAACCAATGTGTACATTAATCTTACCTTGACCCATGCGTCAAACACGTCCTTCTCAGCCTCCACATATTTGAACTCTTCATTCCAACCAAAGCCACTGCACCCAGGACCTAGCATCTCCGAGATGGTTGCGTACTTCTTCTTCAAGTTCTTCACTATGCAGTCAATAGTGGTTGTTGCTTGAATTGCACAATTTGAAATTTTTTCTCTAAGCAACCTAACAGATGCGATAGGTAGCCGGGTCGGAATGTTCCATTGTCTGATCTCCAGCATCCCTCGTGGACCATTGCAACGAGACATTCTACCAACTTGGCATCCTCGAATCTAGTCCATGTGTGTTTTGGCATTCGCTCCACACCTGTCATTGTCCTAAACACATATGTACATATAACTACATGTTGAACTTCTATTCAAATAAAGTATGTGAAGTAGTCAATGGATTAATGCATAAATTCAACAGATAAGCAAAAAGTTCAAATAAAAAAAGTTCGCATAGTAGAGAGTATGATAAATCTACTTTAGGGTCACATAACAATAATAATCAACATCTTTTATGATCTTGATTGTGTCCATTCAATGAACATTCGTTCAGCCATTTCATCTCGTTGTTGGTTCCATTCACTGGAATTTTCAATGAAATTTATATGATCTCCATTAGAGGAACTTGAGGGGGTTTCTTCCGCTTCCCAGTTTTCCATTGTTATACTCGAGCCCATCTCTCGACTGATAAGATTGTGGATCAAGCAGCATGTTGTTATGGTGCGACACTGGGTCTGGACAGGGTAAAATGATTTTCCCCGCAGAATGGCCCATCGCCCTTTCAATACACCAAAGGCCCTTTCGATTACGTTCATCGCAGATGAGTGTTTCATGTTAAATAATTCCTTAGGGCTAGTCGGTGCATTCGCTGCCCCACGCCATTCAGAAAGGTGGTATCGCTCCCCTCTATATGGTACCAAGAATCCTTCTGCATTTGGGTACCCAGCATCACAAAGATAATAGTATCCTGAACAATATGAATCATTGAACACATAACCAATGAGTTGTGTGCATCCAAAGCTTATTAAGACTCAGATATATGCTTGGTACATTACCCTTGGGAACCTTCAAGCCATTAGGTCTTGATATTGCATCTCGAAGAACTCGAGAATCAGCTACAGACCCTTCCCATCCTGGCATTACGAATATGAATTCACCACTCAGATTGCAAACAGCAAGGACATTGGTCGCGATCTCACCCTTACGCGTCCTATATCTCGGTCGATCTGCGGTACTGACATTCACCTTGATGTACGTGTCATCCAACGCACCCAAACAATTCTGTATTGCAAATGCATCCACTACGGAAGTTATGTACACCATTCTAAACCTCATAGAATAAAGGAAAAATTTAATTATATATACCTCAAACCACTTCCACTTTCGATCAGTGCAAGCGTTCGTGATTGGCTCTAGTTTTGCTAGTAGAATCTCATGCAGTTGCAATATTGCAAAAAATACAGCATTAAAGTGTCTTGACACTGTCTCACCGGACCTTACAAAATGTCTACGAATGATTCGATTTTTAACATCATGTGATATGATATGTAGGAACATGGCAACCATCTCCTCAACATCTACATATTATGTCGCCTCCAAACGGCCTGTTGTCCTCAACATACTACAAAGGACAACAAAACACCTTCTATCCATCCTCGTGCTCTCAATGCAACATAAGTCACTTTCGTAGATCAAGCGGAATACTGCTAGTTGCCTAATTTGATGTCTAAGGTATGGCGACTGGTGCTCTATTCTACGATGGTTGTTAATTAATATATCTAGCAGATGTAATGTCTGATGTTGGGAGGTCGTAATTACTGTCAATATTGTGATCAACTCACGATTTTCCATAGTAGAAGGAACGAACAATTATATTTGCTCCTGATACACAAAATTTCTCATTAGCGATCCATTCAATCCATGACTACGTGGGTGGGTATGACTCATATGTAGATATTGTTATTCATAGGTATGTTATGAGAAACTTGTGTCGAATATTGCATATCAGACTGACAAGTTCCCGATAAATTATAAATTCAATGTATAATCAATTTAGGGGTTTTATGGGTTTGAAGGGGTTTAGGTGTTGTGTTATTGTTGTTTGGAGGGTTTAGGAGTTAGAGATTTGGGGATTTAGGATTTGGGTTTCTAGATATATTGCATATATTTGAATTGAAATACATAATTGACAAATATATGTAAACCAAATGTGTGACTTTCTGTTATAATTAAAAAGAGTAGTATAGGGTTATGAAAAAAGTGGAAGGTTAATTAGAGGTATTGTATTGAGACTTCGTAAATTTTATTTTATTTGAGAAAATGAGATTTTTCAAATTTTATAATTAGAGAAAATGAGATTACCATTTTATTTGAGATTTTTCAAGTTAAATGAGAGAAAAGTAGATTATGGTTAACATTAGTTTCAATTCTTTATTTTCTTTGAGAAATTAGAGACTTTTTTCATTATGACTTTGCAATTAGAAAAAAAAAATAGCATAGATAAGCTTACGATTTCAAAATACATTATTGGAGTGCAAAAAGAAAATATGTATTTGTGAAACATTGTAGGTTTATGAAAAAAGTGAAAGGTTAATTAGAGAAACTATATTTAGACTTTGCAAATTTTATTTTATTTGAAAAAAGGTGATTGTTCAAGTTTTATAATTAGACAAAAGAGGTTTTGGTCAACATTACGAGTTGAGATCTCTATTTTATTTCATAAAATGAGTTTTTTTCAAATCTTATAATTACGGAGAAAAAAGAATTTTTCAAATGTTATTTAAGATTTGCAATTAGAAAAAAATAGCTTCGTTAACATTACAGTTTCGAAATAATATATTGGTGAGAAAAAATATATAAATATATTTGTAAAATGTTTATATACTATTTTTTTTGTTCACAGTCAAATTTTTTGGCAACCTTCAAAATATTGTAATTCAATACACAAACATATGAAGGAACAAATTTATATATATGAACGAAATGAATTATTCCAGAATTAAAAAAAATGTCCAAACACATAAGTCCAAGAAATACATGTGAATGAAATAATGTACTAAACAAATAAAATGTATTATAAATAGTCCAATACGATATACATGTGGAAGAAAAATATCCCGAACCTCAAACTAGGGCCAATGATCTCTTTTTAGGTACCTACAAATTGATGAAAAACAAAATAGAATTAGTGTCTATAGGTGAAGTAAAAAAATAACTAAATTAATGGAACCAAGAATTAACACCTTAGTTTTAGGGGACGAAGCAGTGGTTGGTTATCGAAAACTTGGAACACTGTAATATATATGAAGAACACAAAAAATGAATACAAGTAATCTACAATACTATCATAACATACATACAAGGAAGGTAGAGAAGAGAGAAACAAAACTCACCTGTGTTTGCTGAGTGAAGAAATTGTGGAGTTGTGTTCAAAGAAAAATATGTGTCACGGTGGGCATATATAGAGGGAAATTAACAGGGTGGGTTACATGGTAGTTGGGTGCACTAATGATAATAAGTGCACCTAACTAAATTAAATTTGATTGAGAGGTTTGGTTTTGTGTCAATAGAGTACACAGTAGGTTTAAATGCTACCACAGTGAAATAAAAAAATAATATATTTTTTTCTTAAACACCGATGGTGAGTTAGTAACATATTAACTCCAAATGAATGACCTCAGAGAATAGAATAATAAACAACCGACCGAATACATAGTACATAATACCAAAGAACCCATCAGTATACATAATTTCAGATTTTAGATAGATCTGGCCTTAGAGATAAAAGTATTTCATCTAGAAATGATGAATTTACTATAACAGTTTCAATAATTTGATTCAACTGATTACAAAAATAAAATGAGAAAAAAACAGAATGAGAAAAAGTAGATTTGAAAACAGAATCACACATGTAAAAAAAATATTTAGATTTGAAAACAGAATCACACATGTAAAAAATATTTAAATTTGAAAACAGAATCACACATGTAAAAAAATATTTAGATTTGAAAACAGAATCCCACATATAAAAAAAATATTTTGGAGATTGAATAGCCGAAACCTTGATTGAAAATTTAATGGAAGATATAAAAAAAAAAAATTGCTCATCATAGGCCTTAGGGACAAGATCCAAACCTGTTGTGAAGCCCCCTCCCCCACCAAGCTCCATAGTGTGCTTCTTCTACCAAGCATAGTGTCATTCAAACCCATATACTAATCGAAAAAAAAGAAGCATCGAGTGAATAACAACAACAACAACAAGAGAAGGGTCACGGTTGAAGCGGCGAGGGGGTGAGGCTTCAGATTTGGAAAAGAAATGAAAGCTATTGTCAATTAAAAACGATTGAAATCAAATTAAAGGAGGAAATAGAACATGCAAATGTAAAAAAAAAAAAAAAAGGAAGATCTGAGTTTGGATATGGGACCTTTATAATTTTTTTTTCCAGATCTACTGGAAGTTGGAGATCTCAAACAAAGGGATCGTTACGTTGCACGATCGAAAGAACAATGAAGAACCATACGAAGGAACTGTACATTTACGAGAAGACGAGATGAATCGAATCGAAGGAATGCACGAAGAACTCGAGCAGATGACTTGAAGAAGATTAAACAAAGAAGCAGAAGACAGAGAGGAAGAAGACGATCGGAAGAACATTACCTTGGAGAGAGTGTGCATAGAGAAGAGAAACATTACCTTGGAGAGAGTGTGCATAGAGAAGAGATGATTCAATCGAAAGAACCCCTCGTAAAGTGTGCAGACTTCAACAGTAATTACTGTTGAAGTGCTAGGGTTTGATTAATTTTAGAACGGGCTAAATAACCCCTCGACCCAAACGAGTATAATGATAGCCTGTCTAACTCCACCCAATTCTAACCCTTGGGCCAAACGCCCCCTAAGTGCTCATCATCTTGTTGTTGGAAGAGTTCCACAACAACTTCCTCTCATTTTCTCTAAATCTCTCTCAACTCCAAGAAAAGGAATCTCACTTCCTCCCTCTCCTAGAGATACAACAGAGAAGATCTAACGGTCGTGTCAAATTTGTTCGAAACTTGTGGATAACACAAGATCGTTGAGATCGTGAGGAACAAGGAGCACGAGAAGGTTTAGATCTACAAAGGTAACAATATATTGTCCATATTTCTTACTTATATGCTTAATCGTTGTAGTTTAGTGTTTTTGATTTGATCTACGTAACGAATTTCAAGAACACGCGATTAAACTTACTTCCGTTGTGGGATTCGATCCTATCAGTTTTTTCTATGACCTACAAGAAAATAAGGTACTTGTATCGACAAATGCCACTTTCTTGGAGGAAGAGCACATGAGGAACCATAAACCACGTAGCAAACTGGTACTAAATAAAGCTACTGAAGAGTCAACAAGAGTGTTGACCAAGTTGAACCTTCATCAAAGGTTGATGAAGAAGCCAACACATCAAGTCAGTCTTGTCCATAGCCACGTTTTATGACTATGAAATATGACAAATGGACGTCAAGACTGCTTTTCTAAATGGTAATCTTGATGAGTGTATCTATATGTCTCAACCCGAAGGGTTCATAGCCCAAGGTTAAGAGCAAAAAGTTTGCAAGCTTAATCGATCCATTTATTGGTTAAAGCAAGCTTCCAGATCTTGGAACATAACATTTGATGCTGCGATCAAGTCTTACGGTTTTGACCAGAACGTTGATCAATCTTGTCTATACAAGAGAATCATCAACGATAAAGTAGCTTTCTTAGTACTTTATGTGGGTGATATCCTACTCATTGGGAATGATGTAGGATATCTCACTGACATAAAGAAATGGCTAGCGACCCAATTTCAAATGAAAAATTTAGGAGAGGCGCAATATGTTTTTGGAATTCAAATTCTGAGGAATCACAAGAACAAAATGTTGGCTTTGTCTCAAGCGTCCTATATCGACAAAATGTTGATACAATGTTCGATACAAAATTCCAAGAAAGGTTTATTGCTCTTAAGGCATAGAATTCATCTGTCTAAGGAACAGTGTCCTCAGACATCTCAAGAAGTTGAGGATATGAGACATATTCCCTATGTCTCGGCAGTAGGTAGCCTAATGTATGTTATGTTATGCACGATGACAAACATTTGTTATGTTGTGGAAATAGTAGTATGTACCATTCCAATCCAGGGTTAGACCACTGGACCACAGTTAAAACCATCCTCAAGTATCTAAGGAGAACGAGACACTATATGCTAGTTTATGGGTCTAAGGATTTGATCCTTACAGGATACATTGACTCTGATTTTCAGACTGATAAGGATTCTAGGAAATTCACTTCGGGATCAGTTTTCACCCTTAATTGGAGAGCTTTTAATAGTATGGCGAAGCATTAAACAAGGATGCATCGCATACTCCACGATGGAGGATGGGTATGTAGCTGCTTGTGAAGCAACTAAGGAGACTGTTTGGCTAAGGAAGTTCTTAACTGATTTGGAAGTCGTTCCAAACATGGAATTACCTATCACCTTATACTGTGACAATAGTGGTGCAGTAACCAATTCTAAAGAACCTCGTAGCCACAAACGAGGGAAACACATCGAGAAGAAATATCATCTCATTCATGAGATAGTGCAAAGAGGAGATGTGATAGTCACCAAGATTGCTTCGGAGCAAAACATTACTGATTCATTTACGAAGACTCTCACGGCTAAAGTGTTCGAGGGTCATCTAGAGAGTCTGGGTCTACGAGATTTGTACATAGTGTAATATAGGACAAGTGGGAGATATGTAATGGGTATAATGATGCCCTAGTTTATTGTATTTATGTATCCACTGTTCTGAATTGTATGTACCCCACTAGAATAGTGTTTTAGTTCGAGTGGGAGTTTGTTGGGTTTTATGCCTTAAAACTCGTAGTTTGTAATTTTGTTAAATTTATTTCAATAAAGTGTTATTGATTTTGTTATTTCTATATATTGCCTTATATTAACCCTAAATCCAATAATCGAACATCGTAGGTTGTTGTATGTCTCTTAAAATGTATGTAGAAGACATATGAGGATCACGGTTCGAGAAACAGTTTAAAGGGTCTATAGTATAGGGATGAGTTGGGTACCTTATCCTGGTGACACTATGGATGTGGCACACTTTGTATATGATACAAATACAGTGATCCAACGTGTTCGTGTGGACGATATGTGAGTGGAGATATCCTATGTGATGAGATTACATAAGACCAGACCGCGAAATAGTAACTACTAGATGTAAATCCGTTGACTAGTTAGGTTTCTATTTCAATAGGATGACCTAGGCAACTTGATCTCAATCCTGAGCAGGTTACAAACTCCTGTTTGTAAGGGATTGTCTTTTGACTAGTATGGGTGAGAGTGGCCTAAGACGCCGACTCAATAAGCCTACCTTATTGGGGGAAAAATCGCGCAGGCAGCTGGAGACTTATCCTAGCAAGATAGAATTCACTGCTTCCCGACTTTAGGGTAAGAAGATGAGTGTTCCCTTAAGTAGTGTCTCCGAGACTTGAACAAAGGGTCTGACCCTCTCACTGACCCGAAAGGGACTTCTGTTTAATGGTAAGACCATAAACAGGTTGTTCATTAGAGGAGCACTGGTACTTAAGGTCTAAGATGTAACCAAGGGGTAAAACGATAATTTGACCCAACTGGTATTACGAACACTCGTGAAGGATCGACTTCCTATTATTGGTCGTTAACCACGGACACAGAAATGTGCAGTGAGAAGAGTGCAACTGCGAGTCTTTAGTGGAGTGTACCCGCAGTTAACGAATGTAGATTAAACAGTTAATGAGATTAACTTATTAATCTTGTATTGTTGGAGGTTCTGATCTGTAGATCCATTAGGTCCAGTTCCTAACTCATAAAAGGTTCTTAGATTGCTAGATCTTAATTAGAATTTGAAATGTTCAAATTTACTTTGGGAATTAGTTTAATGCATGAAGATACATTATAATATAAAGTTGTACATAAAAACTTTATAGTATAAATTTAATATGAATATGATTCAATGTAAATTTATAAGAGAATTGAATTTTTGAAGGAGTTCAAATATTGTTTTAATATGAATAGGATTCATATTAAAAACTATAGGTTAAAATTTAATGCGCATAAGATGTACATTAAAACTATAGGTTATAGGGAATATGGTTAAATATGATTTAATCATATATAACCTAAATTAAATATATGATATTTAATTTATGAATTAATTAATTACAACATACAAATTACTCTCAAGCGAAGTAGAACATATCAAATTTCCATTTCGAGAAATAAATGCTTTATTACTCATGAAAGAAACGGAAATATTTTGTTCTAATAGGCAGGAAATAGAAACTAGGTTTCTAGTAAACTCTGGAACTATGTACATATTATCTAATAATAAGTACTTCTTGCCAAAAAACAGTTTCACCGTGCCGATGGTTGCAGCTGAGACAACTTCTCCAGATCTAACCCTGAGTGTTATCTCACCCTCTTGCAGTCGCTGCCAGGAACTTAATCCTTGAAAAGAAGAACAAACATGGTTAGTGGCGCCTGAATCTAATATCCCGACAGAGTCACTACTCTCCACTAAACAAGTTTCTGTAACAAGTAAATCACATTTACCTGCCTTCTTCTTTTCGACAAGGAACTTGGAGCAACTCCTTTTCAGGTAATCGCCCCCATTGCAGTAAAAACACTTTCTTGCAACTTCCTTGATCTATTTGCCCTTTTGAGCGACAGCACGGTCAACCCTAACCTCCTTCAACTTCTTCTTCTTCCTTTTCGGGCCTGAAGAATCTACAAACTTTGTCCCAGAGGTCGAACCCCTGTGAAAAGATCTAAAGGCAACACTTGCCTCAGCTTCCTGTGCCCTTGATTTGCACCAAGGACTAGAAGGTCTGTAGTTCGTCGAATAGGATTGTTGCACCGGGCACCTGAGGACACTCCTCAGTGAGTGCGAACTCTAGGTCGTCATTTACCAAAATCGTGTCAATATTGTTTTTTCACGTTTGAATATTACCGCCGAGTACCTTATCGAAAGCTAAAGGAGCATTAATTAACTCTTATATAACTCTTATATTGGATTACCTATAATTTACCTAAGTCTACCAATATAACTCTTATATTGGATTAGCCTAAGTCTATAATCACATTATTAACTTAGATCTATGTGAGTAAATTAATTAACTCTTAATTAACGACACTCACGAGAATATAACCTATGAATCTCCGGACCAAATTCACTCGCAGGTCGGTTTCCAGGTAGGGGTATTCCGCAAAGTGTCAGCTTAAATACCCCAGCCTTAGACAGAACCTTCCTTAGACAGAGTTACTAATTAGTCACCATTCGTAAGTCATATTAATTTCATAATTCCAATCTTATTACAACTAGAAAACCTAAGTCTAATTATTCAAGTTCTAAATAATTTAAAACTAATAATTAACTTAGGTTTACATGCATTTCTATGTTATAGTGCTTGATCATTCATCACATGAATAATTAAACTATATAACATACATACATCTCATGTATAAATGCATGCCCATGCTTTTAATCTAAGAAATATAACACTTATATTAATTAAATTAAAACGTGCAAACATTATATCATAACTCTTATAATATAATCCTATCATGCATACTATATATTATAACTCTTATAATATAAATATGATGCATGAAATGTTTAACCTAAGGTGGGATTTTAAACTATATGACATACATGCCCATGTTGCAGCGTTCAACGTTCAACATTGCACCTCACGCGCCCAACGCCTCAGCATTGCAACGCTACACCCAGCATTGCAACGCTGACCTGCAGCACCGCCTGGATCCGCATGGACAGCGTTGTGACGCCGAAGAATAGTGTCTCAACGTCATCGACAAAACAACAAACTCGTTTGCTGTTCTTCTCATTTTTCGCCTGATTCTGCTCCGTTTTCTTCACAACAACCCTTTCCACGAACGACATGGACTTACAGACTCGATTTACATTAAAAAATCCCCAAAACACTCGACCATTTGTTTGCTTAAAAGGGGTGCATGAATCTATCAAGAAAACACTGCTAAACTGCGCAAGTATACACAATCTAAGCAGCAAGTGATAAGTATATTTAATCGTCTCCTCAGGGATTAATTATGGCAATTTCACTAAGTTGAGTTGAATTTAATGAGTAAGGGGTAACCAACATAAATGAAATGAGTATGGACTTTAGAAATTAAAAGTAACTGAAAGACTAAACCAATGCATAATGGATTAACAAAAGTAAGGCAGCAGTAAGAACAACGAGCTTAACCAAAGCAGTAAAAAGGGGATTGGATTAGGGGTAAATTATGCTTCAGCAATCTTAATGCTAGAGCTAAAAACTGCACCAGAGCTCAAAACAGTTTAACTCACGGAATCTTCCCAGATTTTCTTTTGAATTAGGTACTCAATTCCCATTAAATACCTAAATTGTAGCTCCTAACTATTTACACTAGGTGAGTGTCTATCCCTAGACTCCTCAATCACCTGAGAGAAGTGAATCCCTTAATCAGAACTAGAGTTATGCCTTGAAATCGGTTTACTCTTCCCTTTCCCAAGTTGAAATAAACACTACTAAGATGAGATGGTCAAACAAATCTTAGCTAAACAGTAAAATCACAAGGCACAAGAGTGAGATTGCATGAAATTACTCATTCATTAAGTTTACATTCACATAAAGTCCTTAATCCTCACCCCAAGGGTGATTAGTTCATGATGTTAAGAAAAGACAACAATAAAACAGTAAACCTAATGTTAAACATGCTTAAAATGGTCTTAGTTACAATGTAAAAGAGTAAGAGCAAGAAAACAAAAGAATAAGTAGGTGGGTGAAGCTGCCAAGCCTCCTTTGGTCCACTTCCACACTTTTTCAAGAAGAGGAATGCTTTCCAAGGTTGGTTTCTCTTGAAATTCTTCTTCCTCTCCCTCTCCCAATCGGCTTCTCCTATTTTCTTCTTGCTTCTCACCACCCTTGCCAAAAACGGCTAAAGAAAGCATTTATATTATATCCACCTCGAAATGAAGGCTGAATAGACAAGAACAATGATATGAAGGCCTCTCATTGGCTCACAACAACTGATATGGCAGTTTTTTTTGTCCAGCTCAATTAATGAATTTTTTCCACCTGTACATTCTGCGAATTGATATCAGAATTGTGCTCCAGCAATCTTGATCCTTCAGCAATTGCACAACTACAACAGCTCGAAGCAGACCTTCAACACTTCATAACATCCATCTTCCCAAATCTCCTGAAAACATGGCCAAAATGATAAAATTCATCAATGAAAAGTACTTAGATGGTCTAAAGGTACTTCAGACTCACCTTGTGACAATTAACATACAAATGTACCTAATTAAGGGGGTTAAGATAATCAAGAAAACTCAAAATACCAAGAAATAATCACAATAAAAGCTCAATCTTAGCTCTCATTCTAAGAGCTAACACCCTTACTTTGATCTCATCAACTTTAATGTAAATCTAAACTAAGTGTCAAAAACCGAAAATATCCAAAAACGCAAACCATTAACATTCATCTCATGAAAAATTAATGCTACCCACCTAATTTTAAGATATTATAGAATACACAACGAAGAGCAACGATTAGCTTTGATACCAATTGAAGGGATTTGGAATTCCCGCAGCAGAAAACGTTGTGAAACGTCGTTGTTTCGTTGTGTAATTCATTTCTTAAAATTGAATTAAACTACTTCAATTCTAGGCTAAACATGCACAAAGAGAAGAAAAACAGTGAGTAACTAGTTACTTACTTGTTGAAGAACTCTTCTTCAAAGCTTTCCTCATATGGTCACGATCCCTCTCGAACCAACGATCTCTGCGAACTCGATCTTCGAACCGAACGGTGAGACACACCCAAAATGTCTTCTCGGTTGTTCCCGGGAGGTTGAGGGAGAGTGAGTGGGACTCCCCTTTTATATTGGGTGAGGAGAGTTTGAGAGAGAATTGAGAGAGTTTGAGAGAATTTGCGTTGCTCTCTTCGGATGAAAATCCAAAAAATGGAAAATGGCACCCAAAAGGCTTATTGCAAGTCCTTTAAATATTAGTGTATGGTGGAGTTAAAACCTCCACCAAATCACAATTTAACCACAACCATATGATATGCAAATCATATTTGCATATCACATATTATAAGGTATCTCATACCTTATTATACAAATCTCATTTGCATAATTGTGGAATTTTAAATTGAATCACATTCAATTTATTTTCTAACACTAATTAATCAATTAGGCTATACTATAGTTTATTATGAATTTCATTCACATCAAGCTATATATTATGTCATCTATATCACATATAAATGACATAAATACCCAAATAATGAATTTGAACACTTCAAATTCACACCAAACTGTAAACCTTCAATTTGTCCAATTTGAGGCAACCGAGGGACCTAATGGACCTACAGATGACGAACTCCAATAATTCGAGATTAACCTGTCAAACTCTTTGACCCAGTTACTCAACATTCATTAGCTACGGTAACACTCCATTAAATCCCGTAGCTGCACTCTCATCACTGTAGGACAAGTTGTGCCCATCGATATAACCAATACCCATGAGTCGACCCTTCACAGGTTGTTCGTAGTCACAGCTGGGTCAAATTATCGTTTTACCCCTATGTCTATCTCTTGCTCCTTAAGTCCCACTGCTCCTCTAATGAACAACTACGTTGCATTGTCCAACCATAAACAACAACTCTCTCGGGCCAGTGACAGGGTGGGGCCCCTTTGTTCAAGCCCTTGAGACAACACTTAAGGGAACAACCCCTCTAGTTACCCTAAATCGGGAACGAGTGAATTCCATCTTGCGTAGTTAAGTTCTCAGCTCCCCACGTGGTCCTGTCCCTGAGGAGATATGCATAACTGTGACCACCCTCACCCGTAATAGTCAAAGGACAAACCCCTGCAGACAGAAGTCCGTAACACGCTCAGGATTAAGGTCGAGTCACTAATGGTCATCTACGAATTTATTAGTCATATACTGTTAACGGTGTTACATCAGTAAGTCTAATAATTCACGGTTCGGTCTTGTACAATCTCATTGTACAGGATGCCCCCACTCGCATGCCAATCACATGAACGAGCTGGATCACCTCGTTTGTATCTAATACAAGGCAGGTCGCATCCAAAGCGTATCGAAGATTAGGTCTCCAACCCTATCCATATACTGTAGACTGTTCGGGTCATTAACTCGAACGTGATCCTCCTCGTGTGTCCACTGCACACCGTTCAAGTTCTTAGTTCTCTCATAATATAATGACCCTGAAGCTTAGTTTATTGGATTAAGTTTATGAAATATGCGAGACACAAAGTTCGAATAAATAACTCTTATTTACACAATGAAATATTACAAACTACACGAGATTAGGGCATACATCCCAACACTCTTTTCCCAAAGTCTGAAGCTCATTGAGGAGAGTAGTCAAATTATACTCTATCTTATTCATAACCGCATTGGTGCGGAATTGCAGGAAGCTCTTCGGAAGATATTCCATAATAAAGTTAACCTGACTCTTCTCATCTATGCAGCCACGTTTACTTCTGCCACTTTGAAGTTGACCATCATGTTAAGGACATGTTCTCTAACAGAAGCTCCCTCCTTCATACGGGAGTTGTAAACGTATTTGAGAGCATCATAATGGACCGATGAGGACGGTTGTCCAAACATCGCCTGTAATGATCTCATGATCTCCTTAGCGGTGACCATACTCTCATGCTTCTTAGACAACACATCAGATATGTTGGCTAAGATATAGACTCGGGCATTATCATTAGCCCTAATCCATCTGTCATATGCATTCCAAACAATTCGGTTTGCAGTCGAGCTGGGAGGGGGAGGCCATTCCTCCGTTAAGACGAACCTTAGATCATCAACAACAAAAATCGTATTCAAGTTTGATTTTAGGTTTCGTAGTTATCGCCGTTAAGTTTTTCGTGATGGAGATCCGATCTCCTTGAGCGGCGGAAACGTGATTTGAAATCGTAATTGCTTGTTTATTTTTGGTTAAACACAAATACCAGTACATTGTGTAAAAACAAAGAATAAACATACATTTCCTAATCTAATTAGGCATGGAAATTAGTCATGCAAACATGCTATAAATCTAACTAAACTAAAAGGGAATTTGAAATTACCTTTATAGATACGAATTTCTAGCAACTCCTTACTCCCTTGTGAACAACAACACAGCAGCAAGATATCTTCTCTGTTTTTACAGAACACCACCAACAGGAAAACCTCCTATGACTCTGAGTTCCACTTAGATCTCCCTTGGTGGGAAGGGTCCAACTAATTTAGAAAGGAGAAGGGAATTTGAGAGAGAGAGAATTTTTAGCAATTCACCAATTGCTCAATATGCATCGTTAAGTGATTCACTCATTCTCACAGAAGAGAATAAGCATTCTCTCGAGGGATAACTTCCCCCACTCCCTATCGATTGGGAGTTGGAGGGAAGTGGGGAACGTGTCCTCCTGACACGTTCCCAATAATTTAATAATAATATTAAATAATAATAATTAATCTAATTAATTATTATATATATTAATTAAATTATATTTAATTAATTAAATTTAAATATCTTATTTTTAATTAAGATTAAATCATATTTAATCATAATTTTCCTTCTAACCTATAGTTTTAATGCACATCTTATGCACATTAAATTTTAACCTATAGTTTTCAAATATGAATCACATTCACATTTAAATATAACATTTGAACTCTTTCAAATATATAATTCTCTCCTATAATTTAATATGAATCATATTCACATTAAATTTATAATATATGGTTCCAAAACTTTATATTATATCGTATCTATATACATTAAATTATTCCCTAATGAATTTGAACATTTCAAATTCAAACGATCTAAGAACCCTTTACGAGCTAGAGGGTGGACCTAATGGACCTACAGATCAGAAGCTTCAATGATACGAGATTATTCGGTTAATCTCATTAACCTCCTAATCAACATTGGTTAGCTGCGGGAACACTCCACTAAAGTCCCACAACTGCACTCTTCTCACTGCAGATATTTTTCTGTGTCCACGGATATTGACCAATAACGACAAGTCAATCCTTCATGAATGTTCGTAACACCAGCTAGGTCAAATTACCGTTTTACCCCTGGATTACATCTTGTACCTTAAGTACCAGTGCTCCTCTAATGAACAATTTGTTTGTAGTCCTACCAACAAATAAAAGTCTCTCTCGGGCCAAGTCCCAGAGACACCACTTAAGGGAACATTCATCTACTTACCCTAGTAGGCGGGAAGGAGTGAATTCCATCTTTCTAAGTTAAGTTCCCAGCCGCTCACTCGGTCTTGTCCCCAAGGTAGGCATATTGAGTCGGTGAATCTGGCCACTCTCACCCATACTAGTCAAAGGACAATCCCTTGCGAACAGGAGTTCGTAACCTGCTCAGGATTGAGATCAATTTGCCTAGGTAATTCTAGTGAAATAAAAACCTGACTAGTCAACGGAGTTACACCTAGTGGTTACTATTTTGCGGTCCGATCTTATGTAATCTCATTACATAAGATATCCCCACTCACATGTCACCTACACGAACACGTTAGGATCACAGTGTTCGTATCATAAACAAAGTGGGCCACATCCATAGTGTTACAAAGGTAAGGTACCCAAACCTTATCCCCTTACTATAAACCCTTTAGGTTGTATCTCGAACCGAGATCCTTTATATGTACACTACATTCAGTTCAAGATACATTTTACAGCGTTGGATGTTTAGTTTATTGGATTTAGGGTTAATACAAGGGCAATATCGTAAATGACGAATAATAACTCTTTATTGTAATAATAACTCTTTATTGCAATAATTAGAACAAAAAATACAAACTACGAGTTTTAGGGCACAAACCCCAACAAACTCTCACTTGAACTAAAACTCTAGTGGAGTACATCATAATCTAAAACAGTGGTTACAGAGATACAAATACAATAAATTAGGGCATCCCTACACCCCATTACATATCTTCCACTTTCCCTAGATTAGCCTATGTACATATCTCGTAGACCTAGACTTTCCAGATGACCCTCGAACACTTTACCCGTGAGAGTTTTTGTAAACGGATCAACAATGTTGTGCTCCGAAACGATCTTCGTGACTGTCACATCTCCTCGTTGCACTATTTCTCATATCAGGTGATACTTCCTCTCGATGTGCTTGTCTCGCTTATGGCTGCGAGGTTCCTTCGAATTGGCTACCGCACCACTGTTGTCACAGTATAAGGTGATGAGAGATTCCATATTTGGAACAACTTCCAAATCAGTAAGGAATTTCCTTAGCCAAACAGCCTCTTTAGTTGCTTCACAAGCAACGACAAACTCAGCCTCCATCGTGGAGTCAGCGATACATCCCTTCTTGATGCTTCGCCATACTATAGCTCCCCCGTTAAGGGTGAAAACTGATCCCGATGTGGATTTTGTAGAATCCTTATCGGTCTGAAAATCAAAATCAATGTATCCAGTAAGGATCAAATCCTTAGTCCCATACACAAGAATATAGTCCCTCGTTCTTCTAAGATACTTGAGGATATTTTTAACTGTGGTCTAGTGATCTAACCCTGGATTGGATTGGTACCTACTGACTATTCCTACTGCATAGCAAATGTCTAGCCTCGTTCACAACATAGCATACATTAAGCTACCTACTGCAGAAGCATAGGGAATACATCTCATATCCTCAACCTCTTGAGGTGTCTTAGGACACTATTCCTTTGACAGATGAACTCCATGCCTGAAGGGTAATAAGCCCCTCTTGTAATTCTGCATCGAATATCGGGCCAACATTTTGTCGATATAAGATGCTTGAGACAGAGCTAGCGTTATGTTCTTGCGATTCCTGAAAATCTGAATCCCAAGAACATACTGCGCCTCTCCCAAATCTTTCATTTGGAATTGGGTCGCCAACCAATTCTTAATGTTAGTTAGGTATTTTACTTCATTCCCAATGAGTAGGATATCATCCACATAAAGTACTAAGAAAGCTACTTTGTTGTTGATGATCCTCTTGTAAACACAAGGCTCATCAACGTTTTGGTCAAAGCCATAAGACTTGATCGCAGTATCAAATCTTATGTTCCAAGATCTGGATGCTTGTTTCAACCCATAAATGGATCGATTGAGCTTGCTAACCTTTTGCTCCTGACCTTGGGTTATGAACCCTTCAGATTGAGACATATAGATGCTCTCGTCAAGATTACCATTCAAAAAGGCAGTCTTGACGTCCATTTTCCAAATTTCATAATCATATAATGCGGCTATGGACAAGAGCATCCTGGTACACTTAAGCATAACAACAGGGGAAAAAGTTTCCTCATTGTGAACTCCATCCCTTTGGGTAAAACCCTTTGCTACAAGTCTAGCCTTAAAGGTCTGTACCTTTCCGGCTGCATCTCTCTTTCTCTTATAGATCCATTTATACCCTATGGGTCTTACCCCTTCAGGTTAGTCTACAATTTCCCATACTGAATTGGAGTACATTGACTCCATTTCAAGGTCCATGGCTTTGATCCATTGGTCCTTATCTATGTCATTCATTGCCTGTTTATAGAACAATGGATCCTCTACACCGTCATCAGGTATGACAACTTGAGTTTCAACTAAACTCAAGTAGCGGTCAGGTTGAGAAATAACCCTCCCACTGCGTCGAGGCATTCTCAACGATTGAGAAAGACGAGACTGACTTGATGTGGTGGCTTATTCATCAACTCTTGATGAAGCTCCAGCTTGATCAACAACTCTTGTTGGTTCATCTGTAGCTTCATTTAGTACTAGTTTACTACGTGGTTTATGGTTCCTCATGTGATCTTCCTCCAAGAAAGTGGCTTTTGTCGATACAATCACCTTGTTTTCTTGTGGGTCGTAGAGAAGACCACCTCTCATTTTTTTGGGATAGCCAACAAATTGGCATAATCTTGAGCGAGGTTCCAGTTTCTTTTGGTTTGTCACCAACACGTGTACCAGACAATCTCAAATCCTGAAGTGTTGTCAACTAGGTTTACGCCCTTTCCATAATTCAAAAGGTGTTTCGAAAACATTCTTTGAAGGAACAGTGTTCAAGATTTGAACTGCAGTCTCTACTGCGTATCCCAAAACGAGGCAGGCAATTGAGCATAGCTCATCATAGATCGAACCATGTCTAACAAGGTTCTATTTCTCCTTTCTGACACACTATTTTGCTGTGGTGTATTAGGTGCTGAGAGTTGAGATTTAATTCCATGTTCTATCAAATAGTCCTGGAATCTCAAATCCATATACTCTTCACCTCGATTGGATCGAAGTGTTTTAATGGTTTTTCCTAATGTATTCTCTACTTCAGCCTTATACTCTTTGAACTTTTCAAGAGCCTCAGACTTATGATGCATTAGGTATAGATAACCATACCTCGAATAATCATCTATGAATGAGATGAAATATTCGTACCCTCCTCGAGCTTTAATATTCACGCGACCACAAAGATCCGAATGTATAAACTCTAAGGGCTCTATGGCTCTATAACCTTTTTTCCAGTAAAAGGTCGCTTAGTCATTTTTCCTTCCAAGCATGATTCGCAAGGAGGTAAAGAATCATCTTCTAACTTGTTTAGAAGTCCATTCTTAGATAGTCTCTCAATCCGGTTGAGATTTATATGACCAAGTCTAAGATGCCAAAGATAGGTATTATTGTTTGGAGAAATTCTTTGCCTTTTACTTTGAGTGTTTGCAGTTTTAAACATCTCATGATTTAAAATTGCCTTTGTTTGATTCGGTTTAAGTACATACAAGTTGTTTTCTAACTTAGCAGAACAAATATTGACACTTTTCTTTAAAATGAACGCTTTATTAAATGAGAAGGTAATACAACAACCAAGTTCAATTAAGCAATTGATAGAAATTAAGTTCCTCTTAATCTTGGAAACTATATACAGATTTTCTAAAAAGATAAATCTATCTCTAAAAAACAACTTGGCATCTCCCACTGCACGAGCTGAGACGACGTCTCCCGTTCCGACCCTGAGCGTCATCTCACCCTCTTCGAGCTCCTTGAAGGAACTAGTTTCCTGTAAAGAAGAGCAAACGTGATTAGTGGCTCCTAAATCAAGTATATAGGTAAAATCATTATTTTCCACTAAACAAGTTTCAAGAACAAGTAAATTGGATTTACCTTTCTTCTCTTTGAGCTCAGCAAGGTACTTTGGGTAGTTTCGCAAGCGTCAACTTAAATACCCCAGCCTTAGACAAAACCTTTCTTAGACAGAGTTACTAATCAGTCACCATTCAAAGATTACATTTTGATTTCCTAATTCTAATCTTATTAGAACTAGAAAACCTAAGTCTAATTATTCAAGTTCTAAACACTTTAAAACTAATAATTAACTTAGGTTACATGCATTTCTATGTTATAGTGCTTGATCATTCATCACATGAATAACTATACTATAACATAAATATTCATCACATGAAAATAAATGCATGAGCATACTTTAATCTAAAAAAATATAACACTTATATTTAATTAAATTAAAACATGCATTTAATTATATTCTAACACTTATAATATAACCTATCATGCAAACTATATATTATAACACTTATAATATAAATGATGCATGAAAATGTTTAACCTAAGGTGGGATTTTAAATCTATATGGCATACACTATGCACATAGAATTTAATTAAATCATACATTACATGCATAAAATAATTAAATAGCAAAAATAGATCGGTTTTGGCACTTAGGGGCATTTATTTAATTAATTAACATTAATATAACCTTTATATTAATATTAATTAAGAAAATAAATTAAATAAAATAATAAAAATACATTTTACATTTAAATAAAATTAAAAACGAAATGGAAAAATGCCCCACGATGAACTCCTTCACCAACTGCCCACATTCAGCGCATTGGCCTCGCGAACTGCCCACTACACCTGCAGCGTTGCAACGTCGTGGGCATCGTTGCAACGCTGCAGCGTCCAGCGTCACGCCCCACATGCTCCACGCCAGTGGCGTTGCAATGCTACGCCTAGCGTTGCAACGTTGTCCTGCAGCTAAGCCTCCGCTCGCATGCGCAGCGTTGAGATGCCGATGATCAGCGTCTCAACATTGTCGACAGAACAGCAAGCACCTCTTGCTGTTCTTTGTCGATTCTCTCCCGTTTCCACTCTGATTTCTTCACAACATCTCATGCCACGAATGACACGGACTTACAGACTCGATTTACATTAAAATTTCTAAAAAACATGGGCTCTGACATTGATCAAATCAACATAAAATGTAAATCTAAGAAACAGTGCCAAAACCGAAAACGCCCATTTTTCAAACCAACATTCATCTCATGAATTATAGCAAATACCCACCTAATTTTAACAGAATTAAGTGCACAACAAGAACCAACCTGGCTCTGATACCAATTGAAGGGAATGAGAGTCCCAATGCAGCGGAAGACAATCGAATCGTCGTGGTGAAGTTGTGCAACTTAATTTCGTTAAGCTAATTATCAAATAATTTAGGTTAAACATGCAAGCTAGGAAGGAAAAACAGCAAGTTAGGTCTACTTACTTGTTGAAGACCGTCTTCAAAGTTCCTTCCTGCGATGATCACGAACTCTTCGTGTTCTCCCAACAATCTCGAATTCCAATGAACGGACACCCTCCACTCAATTTCTCGATTGTTCTTCTTTAGGAAGAAGGAGAATGGTGGGATTATTGATTTTTGCTTAGGGAAGAGATTTTGAGAGAGAGATTGATTTGAGAGAGAATTCTCTAATTGCTTTGGTGAGAAAACCAAAAATGAGCAACAAGAGTACACACCCCTTCTTGCAAATAGGTTTATATAATGGTGATAGGTGGAGTTGAAATCTCCACCTATTTACCATTTTACCACAACCATAGGTTATGCAAATCATATTTGCATAACCACATATTATAAGATATCTCATTTTTTGGATTTATGCCCTATACTTGTGTAATTTTGATCAATTAAATAAAGTGTTATTTGTTTTGATAAGATTACAGTCTTGCTTTTATAAATCCAATAAACTAAGCTCCAAGGTTA
This sequence comes from Trichosanthes cucumerina, assembly GCA_036507285.1. Classification (NCBI taxonomy): domain Eukaryota; kingdom Viridiplantae; phylum Streptophyta; class Magnoliopsida; order Cucurbitales; family Cucurbitaceae; genus Trichosanthes; species Trichosanthes cucumerina. Next base: position 24,485,280 of record CM071836.1, on the reverse strand, counting down.
TAACGTTTATCTTGAAATCGATGTGTAGTGGACACTATTTGGGTTGACTTCAAGATTATAACCTAAAGCGATCTATGGTATAAGAATAAGGTTGGAAACCTCATTCAGTAACACCATGGATGCGACCCACTTTGTAATGAGTACAAATGAGGTAATCCAACTCATTCATGTAGTTGACATGCGAGTGGGGGCATCTGTATGAAAAGTTCATACAAGATGGATCGCAAATTATTAGTCTAACGATTATAACATCGATACTGTGAGGATAAGACTAGTAATTTATAGATGGTCATTAGTGACTTGACACGAATCTGAGCAAGTTAAGAACTCCCTTATAGGGGTTTGCCCTTAGACTAGTATGGGTGAGAGTGGCCTGTAGCCGACTCAATAAGCCTACCTACTCAGGGACAAAACCTCGTAGTAGCTGGGAACTTAAGCTGTGCAAGATGGAATTCACTCATTCCTCTCATCGAGGAATCGAGATAGGTTGTTCCCTTAAGAGGCGACTCAGTCTTGAACAACGGGGCCCCCGCCCTATATGAGGGTATGAGTCTAAGGTAGGACCTTAGACTTGTTGTTCATTAGAGGATCGGTGGTGCTTAAGGAGCAAAGAGGTAATCACGGGGGTAAAGCGGTAATTTGACCCGGTGTGATTACTTAACAACTGTGAAGGGTCGACTCATGGGTAATGACTATATCGATCGACACAATAATATTTCTGATGAGGAGAATGTAGCTACAAGTCTATAGTGGAGTGACTTGTAGTTAATGAATATTGATTAACTGGATCAAAGAGTTTGATCAGTTAATCTCACATCATTGGAGCTCATGATCTGTAGGTCCATTAGATCCCTCCGTTGGCTTAACATGGTAATATTGAGGGTATAAAGTTAGGAGTGAAATTGAAGTGTTCAATTTCATACATGAGGAGTTATATCTGAAAGAGTCTAGATTAAGAAAACGGAACCAATTTTGGATCTTGAACACTCTAAGTTGATCAATTTTGTAAAATAAAAAACATGCTCAATGTTGGAAAAACAAAGGGATAGAAAACTCAACTTTGAAGATCAAATTCTCTTCACCCGGTGGATGGTTTTCAACACGAACACTTCGTGGGCAACCGTTAGAGTCTTCTCTACTATCCTCGGGCCTTAGAACGGATTGTGGGATCCTAGGTTGAGAGAATTTGGAAGAAAATACCTCAAAGGTCACTAATTCGGGAATATTCAATTTTCTGCAAAATCCTCTCAACATCCCTCAAATCACCATTATATATGATGTAATTGATATAATATATAGTTTTAATGTGAATTAGATTCATATATAAACTATATACTAAAGAGAGTTTAAAGGAGGGTTAGAATGGTCATTTCCATATCATTCCCCTATATATAGTTGCATGAGATGCAACTAGGTTAAGACTTTGGTCAAGACTTTGAGAAAGTTTTACAAGCCTCCTTGTTGTGTTGTTGGAAGTGTTCCAAAACACAAATCTCTCTCACAAAATACCTCACCACTCCTAAAGGGAACCCACCTTCCTCCCTCACCTAGAGAACAACGGAGAAGATCCGGTGGTGGTGTCGGTGTTCGTACGAATTCTTGTTGTTGAGATCGTGACCGTGGAGAGGGGAGCACTTGAAGAAAGGTTCTTCAAAGGTAATATACTTGTTGTCCATTTCTGTATTTTATGCTTAATCTTTCTTTTACGTTCTTGCAATTTCTGTTGTAACTAAATCAAGAGCGCACGATTAACAATTGCTTCCGCTGCGGGGACCTCGATTCCTCAGCGTTGCAACGCTCGGCATAAAACGACAAAAGCAGCGTTGCAACGCTACTATCAGCGTTGCAACGCCGGAGCCGTTTCATGCGAGGAGCAACGGGCAAAAATATTTTTTTTATTATTTATATTAATTATAAAAACGTTTTATTTTAATATATTTAATAATTTTAATTTTAATTAATATAATTAGATTATATTAATTAAAATTATTTCTAGGGTGCCAAAGTTGGTCTAATTTTGCTATTTTAATTATACAATTGTTGTGTAATTATTGTCATGCATAGTGTATGCTTGTATTTTAAAAATCCCACCTTAGGTTAAGCATTTTCATGCATCATTTGTAATATAAGGAGTTATATTATATAGTTTGCATGATTAATTAATATAAGGTTGTTATATTAATTTTTTGACAGCATTGACATGCATTATATTTCATGAGATGAATATTGTATGTATGTTTTATTATTCATGTGATGAATGATCAAGCACTATAACATAGTATGCATGTCACCTAAGGTTAATTATTAGTTTTAAAGTGTTTAGAACTTGGAAATAATAGACCTTAGGTTATCTAGTTCTAATTCGATTAGAATTAGGAACCAAGTAATTTATAAGCTATGATTAAAAGAGGAACTCTGTCTAAGGAAAGTTCTGTCTAGGTTGGGGTATTTAAGCTGACGGAAATGGAACACCCTTACCTAGGAACTGACCTGGGTGTGAAATTTAATCATAGAGTCTTATAAATTCTGATGTAGCGTCAATGAGGTTTATTAAAGGGTTAATAAACTAGAAATCCTAGGTTTAATATAAGGAGTTATATTAACAAACTTAGGATAAAATCAATATAAGAGTTATATTGATTATCAATATAAGAGTTATGTTGATAGATATAGGTAAAACCATTAGCCGGGTTTTAGCCTAAGAAAGATTCCTATAGACTTAAAGTATTCAGTGGGAGGAAAAAGTGTATGAGATACATATTTTTCCACCGACGCTATCTCCGGGAAGTTCACACCGTGAGACTCATACTTGGCCTCGTGGCGCAAACGGGAGCGTCCCCCTTCGGATGGTGTTTGTATGAGTCAATACCAAGGTGAATGGAGAGGGTACTTATAGTGAGTGGGAGCAGGTTTAGTGAAAACAAAACCTACGGTCTCTTTTGTCGGTTTACACCGTTGGACCACTATGGTCACCGCTAGTTTGGCTGGACTGGACAATCCCCGGAGGGCTTGATCATAGGGGGATCTAACAGAGTAGACACCCGAAAGGGATAAAGATTTCCTTAGACTATTTTTCAATCTAGTCCTCCCTTCGACGGATTTTATTGGATCGAGACTCTGAGATCTAAAGACAAGGGGTTACGCTCACGGGATACATAAGTGGTGTATGTATTCAGACCGAAAAATGGTAACTAAAACCTATAAGAATAAGAGTTATTCTGGTGTTAGGTTTTGGTCAAGAATGTCTTGGTCCAGAGGAGGAGTGTTTTTTATTACCCTTCGGTGTCATACATTCTAAACCTCTGGAGTATCATTGCAAATTATAAATGTCTGGGAATCATTTGATAATTAGCTAAAACATGATTGGATTAGAGTTATAGCAAGAAACTCATACAAGTTTGTTTGTAAATTTTTCAGCAAAATTGTCTAGCTCTATAATTTCCTTATTGGGTGCGGAAAAATTAACCGGAGAGAATATGATGACATGGAAAAACAAACTCAACACTATTTTGGTAGTGGATGATCTGAAGTTTGTGCTAACTGAGGAGTGTCCTCAGGTGTCAGGCTCGAATGCGTCACGAAATGTTCGTGATGCATATGATCGATGGATCAAGGCCAATGATAAGGCCAAGGTCTACATGCTGGCAAGTATGTCTAACATATTAGCCAAGAAGCATGAGGGCATGATTACCGCCAAGGAAATCATGGAATATGTGCAGGGTATGTTTGGACAACAGTCCACACAAGCCCGACATAATGCCCTAAAGTACATATTCAACTCGAGGATGCCAGAGGGTACATCTATTCGGGATCATGTCCTGGATATGATGGTACACTTTAACATCGCGGAGTCGAATGGTGCTTCCATCGATGAGTCGAGCCAGGTCAGCTTCATTCTGGAAACCCTTCCAAATAGTTTCCTACAGTTTAGAAGTAATGCTGTTATGAACAAACTTACTTTTAATCTTACCTCCCTTCTGAATGAACTCCAGACCTTTCAATCTTTGATGAAAATTCAGGGATCGAAAGGTGAGGCAAATGTTGCCAGTAGGAGTTATCACAGAGGTTCGACCTCTGGGACAAAACAATGGTTTCATCTTCTTCTAACTTGAAAGGTAAGAAGAAGAATATGAAGAAGGTTGGTAAAGGGAAAAAGGCTGATAAAGCTGCCGCCCAGAAGGGCAAGAAAGTCAAAGACGTTGCTGACAAAGGAAAGTGTTTCCATTACAACGAAGACGGGCATTGAAAGCGGAATCGTCCAAGTACATTGCAAGAAAAGAAGAAGGAAGGTAAATATGATTTACTTTGCCTAGAAGCTTGTTTAGTGGATAATGATAAAACAGCTTGGATACTTGATTCAGGCGCCACTAATCATGTTTGTTCTTCTTTTCAAAGAATTGATTCCTGGCAGCAGCTACAACAAGGAGAGATAACACTCCGGGTTGGAAATGGAGAAGTCGTCTCTCATTTGTAGTGAGATGGGCACAATGAAGCTTTATTTTGGCAAGAAATATGTATTGTTGGACAATATATTAGTGATACCAGGGTTTACTAGAAACCTTATTTCCATTTCTTGCCTTATTGGACAATGTATTTTTGTTTCCTTTTCTATGAATAAAGTGTTTATTTTGAAGAAATGTTTAGAAATATGTTCTGCTTCATTAGAAAATGGATTGTATGTTTTAAGGCCTAATTCAGTCAAAATGGTTTTGAACACTGAATTATTTAAAACTGCAAACGCACAAACTAAGAAACGAAAAATTTCTCCTAAAGAAAATGCTCACCTTTGGCATCTAAGATTGGGTCACATTAATCTCAATAGGATTGAGAGATTGGTAAAGAACGGACTTCTAAACGAGTTAGAAGAAAATTCCTTGCCAGTATGTGAATCCTGTCTAGAAGGCAAGATGACTAAAAGACCTTTTAGTGGAAAAGGTTATAGAGTCAAAGATCCTCTAGAGCTTATACATTCAGACCTTTGTGGTCCGATGAATGTTAAAGCCAGGGGAGAATATAAATATTTCATCTCTTTTATAGATGATTATTCCAGATATGGGCATATTTACCTAATGCACCACAAGTCTGAAGCACTTGAAAAGTTCAAGGAATTCAAGGCTGAGGTTGAAAATCAATTAGGTAAAAGAGTTAAAACACTTTGATCGGATCGAGGTGGAGAGTACATGGATTTAAAATTCCAGAACTATATGATAGAACATGGAATTACATCCCAACTCTCAGCTCCCGGCACACCACAGCAAAACGGTGTATCAGAAAGGAGAAATAGAACCTTGTTGGACATGGTTCGATCAATGATGAGTTATGCTCATCTCCCTAGTTCCTTTTGGGGTTATGTAGTGGAGACTGCAGTATACATTTTGAATAGTGCCTCCAAAAGTGTTTCTGAAACACCTTTTGAACTCTGGAAATGACGTAAAGGTAGTTTATGTCACTTCAGAATATGGGATTGTCCAGCACATGTGCTTGTGACAAATCCAAAGAAGTTGGATTCACGTTCAAAGTTGTGCCTATTCGTAGGATACCCAAAAGAAACAAGAGGTGGTTTATTCTATGATCCTAAGGAAGATAAGGTCTTTGTGTCGACAAATGCCACTTTCTTGGAGGAGGACCACATAAGGGACCACAAACCAAAAAAGTAAGGTAGTGTTGAGTGAATTAGACGGAACATTAGCAAAGGTTGCTAATAAGAACACTAGTATGTCAACAAGAGTTGTTGATACTAGTTTGTCTAGTCAAGTGGGTTCATCTCAAGAGTTGAGTATGCCTCGACGTAGTGGGAGGGTTGTGATACAGCCTGACTGTTACATGGGTTTAGCTTAAACCCAAGTTGTTATACCAGATGACAACTGCGAGGATCCATTGACTTACAATCAAGCAATGGTTGACATTGACAAAGACAAATGGGTCATAGCCATGGACCAAGAAATGGAGTCTATGCACTTCAATTGCATTTGGGATCTTGTAGATAAGCTCGATGGGGTAAAACCTATAGGTTGTAAATGGATCTACAAGAGAAAACGAGGTGTAGATGGGAAGGTGCAAACCTTTAAAGCTAGACTAGTAGCAAAGAGTTATACCCAGGTTGAAGGGGTTGACTTTGAGGAAACCTTTTCACTGTTGCTATGGTAAAGTCTATCTCAGTATCCTTCTTGCCATTGTCGCATATTATGACTATGAGGTATGGCAAATGGATGTCAAGACAACCTTTTGAATGGCAATCTTGAGGAAATCATCTACATGGACCAACCCAAAGGGTTCATTGAACGAGGACAAGAGCAAAAGGTTTTGCGGGCTTAAAAGGTCGATTTATGGGTGAAACAAGCCTCAAGGTCCGGAATATAAGATTTGATGAGGCTATCGAGATCTTATGGTTTTGACAGAATGATGATGAACCTTGTGTCTACAAGAAAATCATCAATAGTTACGTCGCTTTCCTAATTCTCTATGTGGATGATATCCTACTCATTGGGAATGATGTAGGTTATCTTCATCGACATCCAGGAATGGCTAGCAACGCAATTCCAAATGAAAGATTTGGGTGATGCGCAGATTTGTTCTTGGGATCAGTTATGCGGAACCACAAGAATAGAACACTAGCCTTGTCTCAAGCATCATACATAGACAAAGTGTTGTCAAGGTTTAAGATGTAAGATTCCAAAAAGGGCTTGTTGTCTTTTAGACATGGAATCCATTTGTCTAAGGAACAGTGTCCTAAGACACCTCAAGGAGTTGAGGATATGAGATGGATTCCTTACGCATCAGCTGTTGGGAGCCTGATGTACGCTATGTTGTGTACTAGGTCTGACATCTGTTTTGCAGTTGGGATGGTCAGTAGGTATCAATCCAATCTAGGACTTGAACACTGGACAGCGGTTAAAACAATCCTTAAGTATCTTCGGAGAACAAGGAACTACATGCTTGTGTATGGGGCTAAGGATTCGATCCTTACAGGATACACTAATTCTGACTTTCAGACTGATAAAGATTCTCGGAAATCTACATCAGGGTCAGTTTTCACTATTAACGGGGGAGCTGTAGTATGGCGAAGCGTCAAGCAAGGATGCATCGCTGATTCCACCATGGAGGATGAATATGTAGCAGCTTGTGAAGGTGCTAAGGAGGCCGTTTGGTTAAGGAAATTTATGCTAAATTTGGAAGTTGTTCCAAATATGACTTTGTCGTCTGCTTTGTATTGCAATACTTGGTGGTGCAAGTGCAAATTCGAGGAACCCCGAAGTCACAAGAGGGGAAAGCACATAGAGCGAAAGTATCATCTCATCCGGGAGATCGTGCATAGAGGAGACGTGATTGTCACGAAGATAGCCTCAGAGCACAACATTGTTGATCCTTTTACAAAGGCTCTCACGGCTAAAGTATTTAAGAGTCACCTAGAAGGTCTAGTTTTACAAGTCTTCCCCAACTAGGGCAAGTGGGAGTATTTTGTACAAAGGGGTTTAAATGCCCTAGTTTATTGTATTTACATTATTGTAATGTTTAGTACTCCACAAGCTTTAGGTCAAGTGGGAGATTGTTGGGATTTATGCCCTATACTTGTGTAATTTTGATCAATTAAATAAAGTGTTATTTGTTTTGATAAGATTACACTCTTGCTTTTATAAATCCAATAAACTAAGCTCCAAGGTTATAACGTTTATCTTGAAATCAGTGTAGTGGACACTATTTGGGTTGACTTCAAGATTATAACCTAAACAGTCTATGGTATAAGAATAAGGTTGGAAACCTCATTCTGGTAACACCATGGATGCGACCCACTTTGTAATTAGTACAAATAAGGTAATCCAACTCATTCATGTAGTTGACATGCGAGTGGGGGCATCCTATATGAAGAGTTCATACAAGTCTAACCAGTATAACACTGTTAACAGGATAAGACTAGTAATTTATAGATGGTCATTAGTGACTTGACCTGAATCCTGAGAAAGTTAAGAACTCCTGCTTATAGGGGTTTGTCCTTAGACTAGTATGGGTGAGAGTGGCCTATAGCCGACTCAATAAGCCTACCTTCTCAGGGACAGAACCTCATAGGTAGCCGGAAACTTAAGCGTGCAAGATGGAATTCACTCATTCCTCTCACCGAGGAATCAGATAGGTTGTTCCCTTAAGAACTGACTCCAGGTCTTGAACAACGGGGCCCCGCCCTCTATGAGGGTATGAGTCTAAGGTAGGACCTTAGACTTGTTGTTCATTAGAGGATCAGTGGTGCTTAAGGAGCAAAGAGGTAATCACAGGGGTAAAACGGTAATTTGACGCAGTTGTGATTACGAACAACCTGTGAAGGGTCGACTCATGGGTAATGACTATATCATTGGACACAATAATATCTACAGTGAGGAGAGTGCAGCTACAAGTCTATAGTGGAGTGACTTGTAGTTAATGAATATTGATTAACTGGATCAAAGAGTTTAATTAGTTAATCTCACATCATTGGAGCTCATGATCTGTAGGTCCATTAGATCCCTCTGTTGGCTCAACATGGTAATATTAAGGGTATAAAGTTAGGAGTGAAATTAAAGTGTTCAATTTCATACATGAGGAGTTATATCAATTATATATGATGTAATTGATATAATATATAGTTTTAATTTGAATTAGATTCATATATAAACTATATACTAAAGAGAGATTAAAGGAGGGTTAGAATGGTCATTTCCATACCATTCCCCTATATATAGTTGCATGAGATGAAACTAGGTTAAGACTTTGGTCAAGACTTTGAGAAAGTTTTACAAGCCTCCTTGTTGTGTTGTTGGTAGTGCTCAAAAACACAAATCTCTCTCACAAAATACCTCACCACTCCTAAAGGGAACCCACCTTCCTCCCTCACCTAGAGAACAACGGAGAAGATCCGGTGGTGGTGTCGGTGTTCATGCAATTCTTATTCTTTGAGATCGTGACCGTGGAGAGGGGAGCACTTGAAGAAAGGTTCTTCAAAGGTAATATACTTGTTGTCCATTTCTGTATTTTATACTTAATCTTTGTTTTACGTTCTTACAATTTTCGTTGTAACTAAATCAAGAGCGCGCGATTAACAATCGTTTCCACTGCGGGGACCTCGATTCCCTTCACTCATATCTCATTTTACAAATCACATTTGCATTATTGTGGTTTTTTAAATTGAATCACATTCAATTTAATATCTCTCAATCTAATTTCTCCAAATTAGCCCTAATTCAACAATTAGGCTAACCTATAGTCTATTGTGAATCTCATTCACATTAAACTATATATTATATCATTCATATCTCATATAAATGACATAAATACCCTATAGTGAATTTGAACACTTCAATTCACACAAAAAATGTAAACCTTCTATTAATCCAATTTGAACCAAAATGAGGACCTTATGGACCTACAAAGTGATTTGAGCTCAATGATCCAGAGATTAACTCACAAACTCTTTGACCTGGTTAATCAACATTCATTAGCTACGGTAACACTCCACTAAAGCCCGTAGCTGCACTCCCGTCAGTGTAAGACAAGTTTTATCCACTGATATAACCAATACCCATGAGTCGACTCTTCACAGGTTGTTCGTAGACACGGCTTGGTCAAATTACCGTTTTACCCCTGTGTCTACTTCTTCCTCCTTAAGTCCGCACTGCTCCTCTAATGAACAACAACGTTGTAATGGTCCAACCATACACAACAACCCTCTCGTGCCAGTGAGAGGGTGGGCACTGTTGTCCAAGCCACGGAGACAACACTTAAGGGAACAACCCTCTAGTTTCCCTAAAGCGGGAGCGAGTGAATTCCATCTCGCGTAGTTAAGTTCCCGACTCCTACTTGGTCCTATCCCTGAGAAGATAGGCATATTGGGCGAGTAACTATGACCACCCTCACCCGTACTAGTCAAAGGATAGACCCCCGCAGACAGGAGTCCGTAACACGCTCAGGATTCAGGTCGAGTCACTAATGGTCATCTACGAAATTATTAGTCCATCGCATTAGCGGTGTTACATCGGTTGGTCTAATAATTCACGATCCGATCTTGTACAATCTCATTATGCAGGATGCCCCCACTCGCATGTCAACCATATGAACGACTAAGATCACCTCGTTTGTATCTTAATACAAAGCGGGTCGCATCCACCGCGTATCCAGGATTAGGTCTCCAACCCCATCCATATATTGTAGACCGTTCGGGTAATTAACTCGATCGTGATCCTCCTTGTTTGTCCACTACACACCGTTCAAGTTCTAGTTCTCTTATATATTCAATGACCCTGGAGCTTAGTTTATTGGACAAAGTTTGTAATAAATGTGAGACACAAAATGATGAAATAAATAACTCTTTATTGATTCAAATAGTAATTTACAAACTATACGAGATTAGGACAAACATCTCAACAAACTCCCACTTGGACTAAGCTAGTGAAGCAAATACGTTTCTGAAATGTACATAAATTACAATGAAGTAATACAATAAAAACTAGGGCATTGAATACCCGTTTACATATCTCCCACTTGCCCTAGTCAAGAAGTACTCGAAGACCTAGACTCTCTAGGTTACCCTCAAACACCTTAGTCATGAGGGGCTTTGTAAGTGGATCAGCTACGTTGTGCTCCGACGCTATCTGCGTGATTGTCATGTCGCCACGGTGCACAATCTCCCGTATCAGGTGATACTTCCGCTCATTGTGTTTGCCTCTCTTATGGCTCCGAGGCTCTCTAGAGTTGGCTACTGCACCACTGTTGTCACAGAACAGTGTGATCGGCATGTTCATATTTGGAACAATTTCTAAATCCGTCATGAACTTCCTAAGCCAAACAGCTTCCTTTGCAGCTTCACAAGCCGCAACATACTCCGCTTCCATAGTGGAATCAGCGATGCATCAATGCTTGATGCTTCGTCATACTACAACTCCTCCATTCAAAATGAAGGCTGACCCCGAAGTGGATTTCCTAGAATCCTTATCGGTTTGAAAGTCAGAATTTGTGTATCCCATAAGGATCAAATCCCCACCGCCATACACTAAGTTATAGTTCCTCGTTCTCCTAAGATATTTGAGGATTGTCTTTATGGTTGTCCAGTGATCTAATCCTTGATTGGATTGATACCTACTGACAATTCCTACTGCATAACAAATGTCGGGCCTAGTACACAACATGGCATACATCAGGCTCCCTACAGCTGAAGCATAGGGGATTCGTCTCATATCCTCAACCTCTTGAGGAGTCTTAGGACACTAATCCTTGAACAAGTGAACTCCGTGCCTGAAAGGCAGCAAACCCTTCTTGGAGTTCTGCATCTTATATCTAGACAGCATCTTGTCAATATAAGATGCTTGAGACATGGCCAGTGTTCTGTTCTTCCGGTTCCGAACAATCTGGATACCTAGAACATACAGAGTTTCTCCCAAATCTTTCATTTGGAATTGCGAAGCTAGCCATTTCTTTACGTCAGTAAGAAATCCTACCTCATTCCCAATGAGAAGGATATCATTCACCTATAATATAAGAAATGTGATAGTTTTGTCGACGATTTTCTTGTAGACACAAGGCTCGTCAACATTCTGATCAAAGCCATAAGATTTGATTGGCTCATCAAACCTTAAATTCCAAGACCTCGAGGCTTGTTTCAGTCCATAAATGGACCTATGAGCCGACAAACCTTTTACTCTTGGCCTTGGGTTATGAACCCTTTGGGCTGGTCCATGTCAATGGTTTCGTCAAGGTTGCCATTCAGAAAGGCGGTCTTGACATCCATCTGCCATACCTCGTAGTCATAATACGCGGTAATGGCCAGAAGGATCCTGATCGACTTTACCATGACAACAGGTGAAAAGGTTTCCTCATAGTCAACCCCCTTCGACCTGGGTAAAACCCTTTGCCACTAGTCGTGCTTTGAAGGTCTGCACCTTCCCATCTACGTCACGTTTACGCTTGAAGATCCATATGCAACCAATAGGTTTTACCCCATCCGGTTGATCCACAAGCTCCTAAACGGAATTGAAGTACATCGACTCCATTTCCTAGTCCATAGCTTTAATCCATTCGTCCTTGTCAATGGTTTCCATTACCTGATCATAGGTCAATGGATCCTCGTAGTCATCACCAGGATTGACGACTTGGGTTTCAGCTAAACCCATGTAACGTTCAGGTTGTCTAACAACCCTTCCACTACGTCGAGGCATTCCCAACTCTTGGGAACGGACTTGACTTGATGTGTTAGTATCAACAACACTTGTTGACGTACTAGCCCCATCAATAACTCTTGTTGATGTACTGTCCATTTCGTTTAACACGATTTTGCTCCTAGGCAAATGATCCTTGATGTGGTCTTCCTCAAGGAAAGTGGCGTTTTTCGACACAAGCACCTTATTTTCCTTTGGATCGAAAAATAGACCACCTCTAGTCTCTTTTGGGTAACCTACGATTTGGCACAATTTTGAACAGGGTTCCAACTTTTTTGGGTTTGACACCAACACGTGGGTCGGGCATCCCCAAATTCTGAAATGGTGTAAACTTCCTTTACGACCATTTTAGAGTTCGAAAGGTATTTCACAAACACTCTTCGACGAAACGTTGTTCAAAATATACACTGCAGTCTCCACTGCGTAACCCCAAAAAGAATCAGAGAGACGAGCATAGTTCATCATCGACCGAACCATGTCCAACAAGGTTTTGTTTCTCCTCTCTGATACATCATTTTGCTGTGGCATACCAGGTGCTGAGAGTTTGGACGTAATTTTGTGTTCTATCATATAGTCCTGAAATTCAGTGTCCATATACTCTCCGCCTCGATCCGATCGAAGCGTTTTAATGGTTTTACCTAACAGGTTCTCAACCTCAGTCTTGTACTCCTTGAACTTTTCAAGAGTTTCAGACTTCTTATGCATTAGGTAAATATACTCATACCTCGAATAGTCATCTATGAAAGATACGAAGTATTCGTAATCACCTCGTTCTTTAACACTCATCGGACCACAGAGGTCGGAATGTATAAGCTCAAGGGGCTCCTTGGCTCTATATCCTTTTCCACTAAAAGGGTGTTTGGTCATTTTGCCTTTGAGGCATGACTCACACATTGGTAAAGAGTTTTCTTCCAACTGACTTAGAAGTCCACTCTTCACTAGTCTCTCAATCCTATTGAGATTAATGTGGCCTAACCTTAGATGCCAAAGATTGACATTTTCTTTGGAGAAACTTTAACTCTTTTAGTTCATGTTTCTGCAGTTTTAAATAACTCAGTGTTCAAAACGCTTTTGACCGAATTAGGCTTTAAAACATACAAATTGACTTAAGTGAAGCAGAACAAATAAGATTACCATTTCTGGAAATAAACGCTTTATTACCATTAAAATAAACGGATATACATTGTTCTAAAAGATAAGAAATAGAAACGAGGTTTCTAGTAAACCCTAGAACTATATACATATTGTCTAACAAAATATAATTCCTGCCAAAGAAAAGCTTCACTTTGTCAATAGCTGCAGCAGAGACTATCTCCCCAGATCCAACCCGCAGAGTCACCTCACCCTCTCGCAGCTGCTGCCATGAATCAATTCCCTGAAAATAAGAACAAACGTGGTTAGTGGCGCCTGAATCCAATATCCAGGCAGATATACTACTCTCCACTCAAGTTTCAGTTACAAGTAAATCACATTTACCTTAATTCTTCCTCTCGGCAAGGAACTTGGGACAGTTTCTCTTCCAGTGGTCGTCCCCATGGCAGTGGAAACACTATCCTCTCTCTGCAACTTCCTTGACCTTCTTGCCCTTTTGGGCGGCAGCTCGGTCAGCTTTACCCTTCTTCATTTTCTTCTTCCCTTTTGGGCGAGAAGGAGCAACAAATTTTGTCCCAGAGGTCGAACCTCTGTGATATGATCTGTAGGCAATATTTGCCTCAGCTTCCGGTGTCCTGATCGTCATCAAGGACTGAAAGGTTTGTAGCTCATTCAGAAGGGTGGTCAGAGTGTAGCTAATTTTGTTCATAACAACATTGCTACGAAACTGAAGGAAACTCTTCGGAAGAGTCTCCAAAATAAAGCTGATTTGGCTCGACTCATAGATCGAAGCCTCGTTCATCTCCGCTAGATTAAAGTAGGTCATCATGTCCAGAACATGTTCACGAACAGACGCCCCTTCTTTCATTCGTGCGTTGAAGGCGTGTTTGAGCGAGTTGTGCCTGACTTGAAAAGACTGTTGTCCAAACATGTCCTGCAACGACTCCATGATCTCCTTAGCGATGATCATCAACTCGTGCTTCTTTGCCAAGACTTCAGATAAGCTGACAATGATGTAGACCTTGGCCTTTTCATTGGCCCTGATCCATCGATCGTATGCATCACGAACACTTCGTGATGCAGTCGAGGTCGGCAACTGAGGACACTCCTCAATAAGCACCAACTTAAGGTCGTCGGTTACAAGAATCGTGTTTATATTATTCTTCCACGTTTGGAATTTATCTCCCACTAACTTATCGGAAGCGAGTAAAGCGATAATTGAGCTAGACATTTTTGCTGAAAAAATCAAATGTAATTTTGTGTCAGTCTCGTATAAACTTTTGAAATCCAATCAAGTTTTAGCAAAAATTAATCCTATGATCCCTAGGTCATTTAAAATTTGCAATGATATCCTAAAGGTTTAGAATGACCGCCACCGAAGGGTGAACAGAAACACTCCTCCTCCAGGGCGAGACTTTCTCACTGGACCCTAATCCCGAATAACTCTTATTCCATTAGGCGCCCGATTACCATTATTTGGTTGAATTCATTAACACTTAACGAATCTCGTGAGCGTCACCCTCAATCTTTAAGTTTCCAAGTATCCGTCCAAACAATAGCCACCGAAGGGTGAACCACGAAGGAAAACCAACAAGGAAACCGTATCCCTTTCGAGAATTCACGGTGTTCCGATTCCCATGATCAAGACCCTCCGAAGGGATTGTCTGGTCCAGGCCAAACTAGCAGGCGAATCATAGGGGTCTCACGGTGTGAATCGAAAGAAGAGACCATGGGTCCCATTTTCATAGGTCCCGCTCCCACTCACTACTCTCTCCATCCACTTTGATATTGACCCATACAAATATCATCCAAAGAGGGACACTCCCATTTGCGCACGGGGCCGAGTATGGATCTCACGGTGCGGACTTTAAGGAGATTTGTGGTCGGAAAATTAAACGTATCTTATACACTATATTTCCTCCCACTCAGTACTTTATAATTTTCGGGATTGACCTAGATAAACCAGCTAAAATTTACCTAAGTCTACCAATTATTCAAGTTCTAAACACTTTAAAACTAATAATTAACTTAGGTTACATGCATTTCTATGTTATAGTGCTTGATCATTCATCACATGAATAACTATACTATAACATAAATATTCATCACATGAAAATAAATGCATGAGTATACTTTAATCTAAAAAAATATAACACTGATATTTAATTAAATTAAAACATGCATTTAATTATATTATAACACTTATAAGATAACCTATCATGCAAACTATATATTATAACACTTATAATATAAATGATGCATGAAAATGTTTAACCTAAGGTGGGATTTTAAATCTATATGACATACACTATGCACATATTATTTAATTAAATCATACATCACATGCATAAAATAATTAAATAGCAAAAATGGATCGATTTTGGGACTTAGGGGCATTTATTTAATTAATTAACATTAGTATAACCTTTATATTAATATTAATTAAGAAAATAAATTAAATAAAATAATAAAATACATTTTACATTTAAATAAAATTAAAAAACGAAATGGAAAAATGCCCCACGAACTGCCCCATGAAAAATGCCCCACGAACTCCTTCACCAACTGGCCACATTCAGCGCATTGGCCTTACGAACTGCCCACTACGCTTGCAGCATTGCAACGCCGTGGGCAGCGTTGCAATGCTGCAGCGTCTAGCGTCACGCCCCGCGTGCTCCACGCCAGTGGCATTGCAACGCTGTTCTGCAGCTAAGCCTTCGCCCGCATGCGCAACGTTGAGACGCCAATGAAGACGTTGTCGACAGAACAACAAGCACCTCTTGTTGTTCTTCGTCGATTCTCGCCCATTTTCGCTCTGATTTCTTCACAACATCTCATGCCACGAACGACACGGACTTACAGACTCGATTTACATTAAAATTTCCCAAAAACACGGGCTCTGACATTGATCAAATCAACATAAAATGTAAATCTAAGAAACAGTGCCAAAACTGAAAACGCCCATTTTGCAAACCAACATTCATCTCATGAATTATAGCAAATACCCACCTAATTTTAACAGAATTAAGTGCACAACAAGAACCAATCTGGCTCTGATACCAATTGAAGGGAATGATAGTCCCAATGCAGCGGAAGACAATCGAATCGTCGTGGTGAAGTTGTGCAACTTAATTTCGTTAAGCTAATTATCAAATAATTTAGGTTAAACATGCAAGCTAGGAAGGAAAAACAGCAAGTTAGGTCTACTTACTTGTTGAAGACCGTCTTCAAAGTTCCTTCCTTCGATGATCACGAACTCTTCGTGTTTTATAGCACACAAAATGTGTTATCCTTAGGCTTAATTATTGCTAGTTTTATGATAATTTCAGAGCTTTTATGTGGTTAAAACACTCAATTTCAGGATAAGAGCTTAAACAGGACAGTTGGAGATATTTTGGATCACTCAGAATCAAAACGAGGCTAATTAGAGCTTAATATAACATCAATTGGAAGTGAAAGGACCAAACCAAGCTAATGGACCCGAAGTGATGGCGTTGCAACGCTGTCCATAGCGTTGCAACGCCGAACGTTTTGTTTAAAGGCGTTGAAGACTCCAGGCGATAGCGTTGCAACGCTATGTCGATAAGAAGGCATGCACGAGGAGCCGCACAACGGGCGTTGCAACGCTTCCTTGCAGCCTCACAACGCCATTTCGATAAGGAGCGCGCGCGTTAAGGTAGCGTCGTTGCAACGCTGCCCTCAACGTTGCAACGCTATTGATACATTTCTTATTTACCAGCCGCCTAGGGTGCAGCGTTGCAACGCTGCACCGATTAAGCCTATATATAGAACATTATGTATTATTGTAAAGGGGAGCCGAAATTGATAGTTTTTAGCCCTATTTTTCGAAACACACTTTGTAAGGAGAGAAAAGAGGGCGTTTTTGGAGCCAAAACATTCGTGGAGGTTCGAGATCGAAGACGGGAGCTCGGAGACGAAGGACCGGCGTCGACACATAAGTTTAATTTCTCTTTCTTTCAATTTGTAATAGCGTTCTAAGACGTTTTCTACTTGTTTAGTTTGATTTTCATGTGACTTAGAGTAGCTAAACATTGTAGTTAGGATTTGATTTACTTGTTATGACTTTCTTGCTATGTATTGAAGCATGTTTTGTTCTTATTTTTGGCAATTCGTTATTTACTTCTTAATTTGTTGGTTTAAGTGGACTCGAGAGATAAAGCTTGAATTAGAGCAAAATTGTCAAAACTCTTAGAATTCTGGCATGAGAATGACCTAGAAATCTTAGGGAAACACACAAACAAGTTGCTTAATGTCATGCATGTCGTAGGTTCATATGGAGACTATGGAGTTTATTGCATGTGTGAGGCTCACTAAGAATCGAGAGATTTTCTTGAGTATTTTACTTCTTGTTTATAATTTCATCTCATTGGTTCAATGCATGTGTTAGTTAGGTCTTTTACTTGTAAAATCGCTTCCCTTCAATTCTATCAATTCGTGTCTCCACATGTTTGTTTGTTTGTCTTTATTTTCAACCAACTATCCATGTTATGTTTCTTTAGCTAAAATTGAGAATTAGTATCTTAGTAATTAATTAATCTAGAAACTCATTCCCAAGGACGATACTTGGACTCATAAATCACTATACTAAAACTTGACCCGTACACTGTAGTATTGCAATATCATAAATTTTACGCAACAGTGTTCTCCCAACAATCTCGAATTCCTCGAACAATTCCAACGAACGGACACCCTTCACTCGATTTCTCGGTTGTTCTTCTTTAGGAAGAAAGAGAATGGTGAGATTCTTGGTTTTTTGTTAGGGAGGAGATTTTGAGAGAGAGATTGATTTGAGAGAGTATTTTCTAATTGCTTTGGTGAGAAAACAAAAAATGAGCAACAATAGTACACACCCCTTCTTGCAAAGGGGTTTATATAATGGTGATAAATGGAGTTGAAATCTCCACCTATTTACCATTTTACTACAACCATAGGTAATACAAATCATATTTGCATAACCACATATTATAAGATATCTCATATCTCATTTTACAAATCACATTTGCATTATTGTGAATTTTTAAATTGAATCACATTCAATTTAATATCTCTCAATCTAATTTCTCCAAATTAGCCCTAATTCAACAATTAGGCTAACCTATAGTTTATTGTGAATCTCATTCACATTAAACTATATATTATATCATTCATATCTCATATAAATGAAATAAATACCCTATAGTGAATTTGAACACTTCAATTCACACCAAAAATGTAAACCTTCTATTAATCCAATTTGAGCCAACCGAAGGACCGTATGGACCTATAGTGACGAGCTCCAATGATCCGAGATAAACCTGTCAAACTCTTTGACCCAGTTAATCAACATTCATTAGCTACGGTAAGAATCTACTAAAGCCCGTAGCTGCACTCTCGTCAGTGTAAGACAAGTTTTGTCCACTGATATAACCAATACCCATGAGTCGACTCTTCACAGGTTGTTCGTAGACACTATTGGGTCAAATTACCGTTTTACCCATGTGTCTACTTCTTGCTCCTTAAGTCCCCACTGCTCCTCTAATGAACAACAACGTTGTAATGGTCCAACCATACACAACAACCCTCTCGTGCCAGTGAGAGGGTGGGCACCCGTTGTCCAAGCCCTGGAGACAACACTTAAGGAACAACCCCTCTAGTTTCCTAAAGCGGAACGCAGTGAATTCCATCTCGCGTAGTTAAGTTCCCGACCCTACTTGGTCCTATCCACGAGAAGATAGGCATATTGGGCGAGTAATCGTGACCACCCTCACCCGTACTAGTCAAAGAATGACCCGCATGCATGGGAGTCCGTAACACGCTCGGGATTTGTGTCGAGTCACTAATGGTCATCTACGAAATTATTAGTCCATACTGTTAACGGTGTTACATCAGTTGGTCTAATAATTCACGGTCCGGTCTTGTACAATCTCATTGTACAGGATGCCCTCACTCGCATGTCAACCACATGAACGAGTCAGATAACCTCGTTTGTATCTTAATACAAAGTGGACCGCATCCACAACGTATCTAGGATTAGGTCTCCAACCTCATCCATATACTGTAGACCGTTCAGGTCATTAACCCGAACGTGATCCTCCCTGTGTGTCCACTACACACCGTTCAAGTTCTAGTTCTCTCATATATTCAATGACCCTGGAGCTTAGTTTATTGGACAAAGTTTGTAATAAATGTGAGACACAAAATGATGAAATAAATAACTCTTTATTGATTTCAAATAGTAATTTACAAACTATACGAGATTAGGACAAACATCCCAACAGTTCTCTCACCGACGACCCCTCCTTCATACGGGAATTATAAACATACTTGTGAAGGAAATGAGAATCCCACGCAGCAGAAGACGATTGAATCGTCGAGGTATCATTATGCAACTAGTGTTTATTAAAATTGATCTAACACTTAGATCTAGGCTAAACATGCTTAAAGAAGAAGAAATTTACAGCAAGAAGAGATCTTACTTACTTGTTGTAGACAAACACAACAATTTCTTCCTCGGGTCACGAACTCTTCGTGCAACTCGATCTCAACGAAAAATTTCACCAAAACGATCTCGAACACCACCAAAAAATCTACTCGGTTGTTCTCTTTTGGAGAAGGGAAGATAGTGGGATCTTAGTTTTGGAGAGGGAGAAGATTTGAGAGAATTGTTTGAGAGAGAATTCTCTTCTTTTGGTTGAAATTCCAAAAATGACAAAGTGCCTCATAATCCTTCTTGCAAGAAGGGTTTATATAGTGGAATTGATGGAGTTAAAATCTCCACATAATTACCACTTTACCACAACCATAGGTTATACAAATCTCATTTGCATAACCATATAATATAAGATATCTCATATCTCATATTGCAAATCTCATTTGCAATAATTATGGATGAATTAAATTGAATCACATCCAATTTAATTTCTCTCATTTAATTTCTCCAATTAGTCCTAATTCAACAATTAGGCTAACCTATAGTTTATTATGAATCTCATTCACATTAAACTATATATTATATCATTCATATCTCATATAAATTACAAAAATGCCCTTAAAGTGAAATTGAACACTTCAATTTCATACCAAAACATTAACCCTTCTTTCAACCCAGGTGGAGCCAACCGAGGGACCTAATGGACCTACGATGGCGGGCTCCAATGATCGAGATTAACTCGACAAACTCTTGACCCGGTTAATCAACATTCATTAGCTACGGTAACACTCCACTATAGCCCGTGAATTTGCACTCCCGTCAATGCGAGAATATTACGTGTCCACTGATATAACCAATTCCCATGAGTCGACCATTCACAGGTTGTTCGTGAGACACGGTTGGGTCAAATTACCGTTTTACCCCTGTGTCTACCTCTTGTTCCTTAAGTCCCCACTGCTCCTCTAATGAACAACATATTGTGATGGTCCAACCATACACAACACCCTTCTCGGGCCAATGAGAAGGTGGGCGCGTTG
This sequence comes from Trichosanthes cucumerina, assembly GCA_036507285.1. Lineage (NCBI taxonomy): Eukaryota > Viridiplantae > Streptophyta > Magnoliopsida > Cucurbitales > Cucurbitaceae > Trichosanthes > Trichosanthes cucumerina. The sequence continues at coordinate 24,464,545 of CM071836.1, read as the reverse complement.
TCCAAGCCACGGAGACAAGACTCAAGGGAACAACCCCTCTAGTTTCCCTAAAGGCGGAAGCAGTGAATTCCATCTCGCGTAGTTAAGTTTCCAGCTCCCTACTTGGTTCTGTCCCTAAGAAGATGGCATATTGGGCGAGTAATCGTAACCACCCTCACCCGCGTACTAGTCAAAGAAGCAGGCGTCGCAGGATGTGGAGTCCGTAACACGCTCAAGATTCGTGTCGAGTCACTAATGGTCATCTACGAAGTTATTAGTCTCATCACAGCGGTGTTACATCGGAGGTCTAATAAATCACGGTCCGGTCTTGTACAATCTCATTACACAGAATGCCCCCATTCGCATGTCAACCACATGAACGAGTCAGATCACCTCGTTTGTATCTAATACAAAGCAGGGTGCATCCACAGTGTATCCACGATTAGGTCTCCAACCCTATCCATATACTGTAGACCGTTCGGGTCATTAACTCGAACGTGATCCTCCCTGTGTGTCCATTACACACCGTTCAAGCTTTAGTTCTCTCATAAATTCAATGACCCTGGAGCTTAGTTTATTGGAAAAGTTTATAAATATTGCGAGACACAAAGTGATGAAATGAATAAGTCTTATTAATTTCAAACAATATATTACAAACACGAGATTAGGACAAAATTCCCAACAACTTGAGGGATTCGTGTCGAAGTTGTCCAGACGGTTGTCCAAACATATTCTGCAACGAACTCATGATCTCACGAGCTGAGACCATGCCCTCGTGCTTTTTTTCCAGAACTTCAGAAATACTAGCCAAAATGTAGACCTTGGCCTTATCATTAGCCTTGATCCAGCGGTCATACGCCTCCTTAACAGATTGAGGAGTGTTTCGAGCAGGGACCTGAGGTCATTCCTCAGTCGTACAAATCGAAGCTCGTCAACAACAAGAATCGTATTGAGGTTAGACTTCCACGTAGTATAGTTTTCACCAGTTAAACGTTCGCTTTTGAGTAAGGCTATAATTTAGGACGACATGCTCAAATTCCAAAAGTAGTTCTAATTAGTTATGCCTTTAACCCATTATAAACCAATAAATTTTAGCAAAATTATTAAAAAACCCTAGTGTTTAAAATAAACCTTTAATTTTGCAACGATACTTCAAAGGTTTAGAACAAAAGCCACCGTCGGGTGGTCAGCCACTCCTCCCCTGAATTGTGACTATCTCAGCCAATTCTCACTACCAGAACATCTCAGGTCCAATGATCCTTAGATACCGTTTGTTTGGTCAAGGACTTGTTAACTAGCTTAACTTATCCCGTAAATGTGACCCTACCATTTTCAAATCCAATAGGTCCGAGCCAACAGGTTACTATTAAGAAAGATAATTGTTGGCAAATTACCTAAGAGACCCTATCCATTTCTAAAGTTCACGGTGTTCCGATCCCTATAGTCAGACCCTCTGTAGGGATTGGTTGTTCCAGGACAACCTAGCAGGTGGACTATAAAAATCTCACAGTGCGACCTAATGGAGGAGACCGTAGGATAAGTTGACACGCGTCCTGCTCCCATTTACTATGGATACTTCCCTCATTCACCTTAGTATTGAACCATGCAAACACTTACCGTAGGGGGACGCCCTATTGACGCCACATAGTCGAGCATGGAACTCACGTTGTGAACTCTTGAGAACGTGAGAGTAAACTTGATGCGAACATCTCGTTTTCTCCCACTGAACCTCCTAAGGTTAGGGTGTAGGTTTAACTTAGTCGAATTCTGGCTAAAATAATCTATCTAAGTATATGCCTATTATAACTAGGTTTGTTAACCTTATGTCTAGGTGAATAAACATTTTAATTACCTAGATATAAAACAGGACTATGGTTAATTCAATTCAAGCTCCGGGTCAGTTCCCAGGTAGGAGGTGTTCCGTTAACCATCAGCTTAAGTACCCCCAACCTTAGACAGAACGTCACTGATAGAGCTCCCTTATAACCAAAGTTCTATTGTCCTACTATATTTTAAACTATTTAAAATACTATGTAAGACATACTTCTAATCCTATTAGAAATTAAGACTTAGGTCTAAATTAATTTTAAACAATTTAAAACTAATTTAATTTTAACCCAAGTTCCTATGTTTGCATGCAATTCTTTGTTATAGGTTATGGTTTCTAAAACCCCTTTAATTTATAACTTTTATAAATTTTAATAATTAACCTATGACAAGGAACTATGTTACAAAACCAAATTGGAATTATAAAAAATTGTTCCACTAATTGAATAACAAAATTACTTAAATAAAATAACATTTATTTTAAACCAAGCAATTTCATACTTCATGCAATTTGGTTTTCATATTATCTAATTATAACAATTATAAATAAATACTAATGAAAAATAAATTTGATCATGCATTTCTACCATATTTATATAACAATTATACAAATAAAATTCATGAACATGTTTATCCTAAGGTGGGAAAAATTCTAAAATGACATTCATAAAGAAAAATAGTTGTAAAACTGGAATAATTTGGCCCCTAAAGTGCAAAAAAAATACAATTACACTAATCTTATTACAAAAATCAGTCCAAAACTCCTTGAACCGGGCTCAAACGGCTCGAACCGGATCAAAAACTAATTGAACCCCCCAGACCGGTCTGCTGCTTCAGTTTGGCATCGCGGCGTTGCAACGCTGAGAGGAGCGTTGCAACGCCAGCTTCATTCGCGTGCGCGCCTGGCATCGGGATAGTGTTGCAACGCTGAGAGGCAGCGTTGTAACGCTGCTGACCCCTGAAGATTCTGCATCGATAGGGAGCCTCGGCGTTGTGATGTCGTTCCTTAGTGTTGCAACGCTGATGAACGGTGTTGCAACGCTGCTAGTAGCGTTGCAATGTTGTTGCTTCGATAAAAACAATTTCCTTCGAACACAGCAGCTTCAATCGCCAATTACTCCTTTGATACTCATCCAAAATGCACGAAACTGGTCCCGAACGACTCACAACTCGATTACAGACTTGATTATGCACTTAATTGCCCAAAACACAGGGGCCTTTACATTTAATTTGATCAAATCAAAAGAAACTAAGGCCAAAAAATTCCTAAACAGTTTTATAGCAAACCAAAATGAAATTCCCACCTATCCAATGAAAATTTGTTTCAACCAAAACAAAACAAGCATTGCTCTGATCCAATTGATGGAGATCGAATCCCCTTGAGCAGCGGAAACGTGATTTGAAATCGATTTTGCTAGTTTATTTTGGTTGAACACAAATACCAATACATTGGTGAAAAACAGAGATAAGCATGCATTTCCTAATCTAATTAGGCATGGAACTAATCATGAAAACATGCTATAAATTTAAGTAAACTAAAAGGAAATTCGAAATTACCTTTGTACATCAAATCAACAACTCCTTGCTCGTCTATGACAACAACACAGTAGATACCAATTCCTCTGTTCTTCCTTTCCAATAGGACAACACCAAAAGTGAGAACCTCCTATTCTCTGAGTTCTACTTAGATCTAACCTCGGTGGGAAAGTCTCCAACTATTGGAAGGTGAGGGAATTGAGAGAGAATTTTGAGAGAGCAATTCACAAATTGCACAGTCTGGAATGATCCATCCATTAACTGTCTCCCTTCTCCCTGTTAATCTATCGATAGGGAAAAGGAGAGGGATAGTGGGAACGTGCCTGGATGACACGTTCGCTCAATTTAATTAAAATAATAATATAATATAATTAAATCATATTTAATTATATAATTATTAATTTAAATCGCATTTAATTAAATCATATTTAATTTGGATTAAATCACATTTAATCAATTTTTCCCTCTAACCTATAGTTTTAATGCACATCTAATGCACATTAAATTTTAAACTATAGTTTTCAAATATGAATCACATTCACATTTAAATTAATATTTGAACTCTTTCAAAAATTTAATTCTCTCATATAATTTAATATGAATCATATTCACATTAAATTTATAATATATAGTTCCAAAACTTTATATTATATCGTATCTATATACATTAAATTTATTCCCTAATGAAATTGAACATTTCAAATTCAAACGATCTAAGAACCCTTTACGAGCTAGAAGGTAGGCCTAATGGACCTACAGATCAGAAGCTCCAACGATACGAGATTACTCGGTTAATCTCATTGACCTCCTAATCAACATTCGTTAACTACGCGAACACTCCACTAAAGTCCCGCAGCTGCACTCTTCTCACTGCAGATATATTTCTGTGTCCACGGATATTGACCAATAACAACAAGTCAATCCTTCACGAATGTTCATAACACCAGTTGGGTCAAATTATTGTTTTACCCCTGGGTTACATCTTGTACCTTAAGTACCATTGCTCCTCTAATGAACAATTTGTTTGTGGTCCTACCAACAAACAGAAGTCCTCTCAGGCAAATGAGAGAGTCGGACCCTTTGTTCAAGTCCCAGGAGACACCATTTCAGGGAACATTCATCTACTTACCCTAATAGGCGGGAAGGAGTGAATTTCATCTTGCTAGGCTAAGTCCCCAACTGCTCACTTGGTCTTGTCCCCAAGAAGGTAGGCATATTGAGTCGGCGAATCTGGCCACTCTCACCCATACTAATCACAGGACAATTCCTCGCGAACAGGAGTTCGTAACCTGCTCAGGATTGAGATCAAGTTGCCTAGGTCATCCTAGTGAAATAGAAACCTAATTAGTCAACGAAGTTACACCTAGTGGTTACTATTTCGCGGTCTGGTCTTATGTAATCTCATTACATAGGATATCCCCACTCACATGTTATCTACACGAACACGTTAGGATCACAGTGTTTGTATCATATACAAAGTGGGTCACATCCATAGTTTTACCAGGGTAAGGTACCCAAACCTTATCCCCTTACTATAGACCCTTTAGGTTGTATCTCGAACCAAGATCCTTTATATGTACACTACATTCAGTTAAAGATACATTTTACAGGGTTAAAAGAGGGGCAATATCGTAAATAATGAACAATAACTCTTTATTGAATTAATAACACTTTATTATAATAATTAGAACATAATTACAAACTACATGTTTTAGGGCACAAACCCCAACAAACTCATTATAAACCAATCAATTTTAGAAAAATTATTAAAAAACCCTAGTGTTTAAATTAAACCTTTAATTTTGCAACGATACTTCAAGGGTTTAGAACAAAAGCCACCATCGGGTGGTCAGTCACTCCTCCCATGAATTTAGACTATCTCAGCCAATTCTCACTACCAGAACATCTCATGTCCCAATGATCCTTAGCTACCGTTTGTTTGGTCAAGGACTTGTTAACTAGCTTAACTTATCCCGTAAATGTGACCCTATTATTTTCAGATCCAATAGGTTCGAGCCAACAGGCTACTATTAAGAAAGAAAATTGTTGGCAAATTACCTAAGAGCCCCTATCCATTTCTGGAGTTCGCGGTGTTCTGATCCCTATAGTCAGGCCCTTCGTAGGGATTGGTTGTTTCAGGACAACCTAGCAGGCAAACTATAGAAATCTCACGGTGCGACCTAATGGAGGAGACCGTAGGATACGTTGACACGTGTCCTGCTCTCATTTACTATGGATACTTCCCTCATTCACCTTGGTATTGAACCATACAAACACTTACCATAGGGGGGCGCCCTATTGACGCCACGTAGCCAAGCATGGAACTCATGGTGTGAACTCTTGAGAACGTGAGAGTAAACTCGATGCGTACATCTCGTTTTCTCCCACTGAAGCTCCTAAGGTTAGGGTGTAGGTTTTACTTAGTCGGATTCTGGCTAAAAGAATCTATCTAAGTTTATGCCTATGATAACTATTATATCTTTGACCTTATGTCTAGGTGAAAAAAACCTTTTAATTACCTAGATATAAAACAGGACTATGGTTAATTCAACTCAAGCTCCGGGTCATTTCCCCGGCAGAAGGTGTTCCGTTAACCGTCAACTTAAGTACCCCCAACCTTAGACAGAACTTCACCGTTAGAGTTCCCTTATAACCAAAGTTCTATTGTCCTACTATATTTTAAACTATTTAAAATACTATGTAAGACATACTTCTAATCCTATTAGAAATTAAAACTTACGTCTAAATTAATTTTAAACAATTTAAAACTAATTCAATTTAACCCAAGTTTCTATGTTTGCATGCAATTCTTTGTTATAGGTTATGGTTTCTAAACCTCTTTATTTATAACTTTTATAAATTTTAATAATTAACCTATGACAAGGAACTATATTATAAAACCAACAAGAAATTATAAACAAATTATTCAACTAATTGAATAACTAAATTACTTAAATAAAATAACATATATTTTAAACTAAGTAATTTAATGCTCCATGCAATTTATTTTCCATATTATCTAATTATAACAATTATAAATAAATACTTATGAAAAATAAATTAGATCATGCATTTCTAACATATTTATATAACAATTATACAAATAAAATGCATGAACATGTTTATCCTAAGGTGGGAAAAATTCTAAATGACATTTATAAAGAAAAATAGCTATAAAACAGAAAAATTTGGCCCCTAAAGTGCAAAATTAATAAAATTACACTAATCTTATTACAAAACCAGCCCAAAACCCCTTGAACCGGACTCAAATCGTTCGAATCGGACCAAAACTGAACCTAACCGCCCAGACCGATCTGCTCCTTCAGGTTGGCGTCACGGTGTTGCAACGTTGAAGGGAGCGTTGCAACGCCAGCTTCAATCGAGCGCGCCTGGCATCGGGGCAGCGTTGCAACAATGTTGACCCCTGAAACTTCTGCATCGATAAGGAGCCTCGTCGTTGTGACGCCGTTCCACGGTGTTGCAACGCTGTTGCTTCGACAACAGCATTTTTCTTCGAACACAATAGCTTCAATCGCCAATTACTCCTTTGATACTCATCTGAATTGCACGAAACTGGTCCCGAACAACTCACAACTCGATTACAGACTCGATTATGCACTTAATTGCCCAAAACGCATGGGCCTTTATGTTTAATTTGATCAAATCAAAGGAAACTAATGCCAAAAAATTCCTACACAGTTTTACCACAAACCGAAATGCAATTCCCACATAACCAATGCAAATTTGTTTCAACCAAAACAAAACAAGCATTGCTCTGATACCAATTGATGGAGATTCGATCTCCTTGAGCAGCGGAAACGTGATTTGAAATCGTAATTGCCTGTTTATTTTTCGCTAAACACAAATACCAGTTCATTGTGTAAAAACAGAGAATAAGCATACATTTCCTAATCTAATTAGGCATGAAAATTAGTCACGCAAACATGATATAAATTTAACTAAACTAAAAGGGAATTCAAAATTACCTTTGTAGATACGAATTTCCAGCAACTCCTTGCTCCCTTTTGAACAGCAACACAACAACAAGATGTCTTCTCTGTTTTTACAGAACACCACCAACAGGAAAACCTCCTATGACTCTGAGTTCCACTTAGATCTTCCTTGGTGGGAAGGGTCCAACTGATTTGGAAAGGAGAAGGAAATTTGAGAGAGAGAGACTTTTTAGCAATTCACTAATTGCTCAATTTGCATCATTGAGTGATTCACTTCTTCCCACAGAAGAGAAGAAGCATTCTCTCGAAGGATAACTTTCCGCACTCCCTATCGATATGGAGTTGGAAGGAAGTGGGGAGCGTGTCCTCCTCACACGTTTCCATTAATTTAATGATAATAATTAATCTAATTAATTATTATATATATTAATTAAATCATATTTAAGTAATTAAATTTAAATCTCTTATATTTAATTAAGATTAAATCATATTTAATCATAATTTCTCTCTAACCTATAGTTTTAATGCACATCTTATGCACATTAAATTTTAACCTATAGTTTTCAAATATGAATCACATTAACATTTAAATATAACATTTGAACTCTTTCAAAATATATAATTCTCTCATATAATTTAATATGAATCATATTCATATTAAATTTATAATATAGAGTTCCAAAACTTTATATTATATCGTATTTATATACATTAAATTTATTCCCTAATGAATTTGAACATTTCAAATTCAAACGCTCTAAGAACCCTTTACGAGTTAGAAGGTGGACCTAATGGACCTACAGATCAGAAGCTCCAACGATACGAAATTATTCAGTTAATCTCATTAACCTCCTAATCAACATTCGTTAGCTGTGGGAACACTCCACTAAAGTCCCGCAGCTGCACTCTTCTCACTGCAGATCCACGGATATTGACCAATAATGGCAAGTCAATCCTTCACGAATGTCCGTAACACCAGCTGGGTCAAATTACCGTTTTACCCTTGGGTTACATCTTGTACCTTAAGTACCAGTGCTCCTCTAATGAAAAATTTGTTTGTGGTCCTACCAACAAACAGAAGTCCCTCTCGGGCCAATGAGAGGGTCAAGCCCTTTGTTCAAGTCCCGGAGACACCACTTAAGGGAATATTCATCTACTTACCCTAGTAGGCGGGAAGGAGTGAATTCCACCTTGCTAAGTTAAGTTCTCAGTCGCTCACTCGGTCTTGTCCCCAAGAAGGTAGGCATATTGAGTCGGCTAATTTGGCCACTCTCACCCATACTAGTCAAAGGACAATCCCTTGCGAACAGGAGTTCGTAACCTACTCAGGATTGAGATGAAGTTGCCTAGGTCATCCTAGTGAAATAGAAACCTGACTAGTCAACGGAGTTACACCTAGTGGTTACTATTTTGCGGTCCGGTTTTATGTAATCTCATTATATAGGATATCCTCACTCACATGTCATCTACACGAACACATTAGGATCACAGTTTTTGTATGATATACAAAGTGGGCCACATGCATAGTGTTACCAAGGTAAGATGCCCAAACCTTATCCCCTTATTATAGACCCTTTAGGTTGTATCTCGAACCGAGATCCTTTATATGTACACTACATTCAGTTCAAGATACATTTTACAGCCTTGGATGTTTAGTTTATTGGATTTAAGGTTAATACACGGGCAATATCGTAAATGACGAACAATAACTCTTTATTGTAATAATAACACTTTATTGCAATAATTATAACAAAAAATACAAACTACGAGTTTTAAGGCACAAACCCCAACATGTCGAAGGCGAGTAGCTCGATAAAAGAGCTAGACATGATGAAAAAGAATGAACTCCATTAGTGAATTGTTTGTAATCTATCTAATTAAAAATTTAGCAAAAGTAATAATGTACCTATAAACTCATTATTGTTTTTGCAATGATACTTCAGTGAGTCAGAGCAACCGCTACCGAGGGGCAGTCAATCACTCCTTCACTGAACCAAGACATTCTTAACTAAATGCTAATACTGGAATAACTCTTATTCCTATAGCATTCTAGTTATCGCTACTTTGGTCGAGAATTTACTAACACTTAGCAATTCTTGTAAGTGTGACCCGTCATTTTCAGACCTCAGAGGTCGACCCCAACAATGCTACCAAATTGGAGACACAAAGTTGGGAATAGACCTAAGAGACCCTATCCATTTCTGGAGTTTGAGTTGTTCCGAATCCCATGTTACATCCCTCCGAATGGATGGTGCTGCTCATCACGCAACTGCAAAGCGCAACGTGGGAATCTCACGGTCCAACCTAATGGAGGAGACCGTAGGATGTGTTGACACACTTCCTTCTCCCACTTGCTATAAATACTTTCTCCATTCACCTTTCTCTTGATTTATGAAAACACCATCTGAATGGGGATGCCCTATTGACATCACGAGGTCGAGCATAAATCTCACAATGTGAACTTTACGGAGAGCGTAAGAGGAAATTGATATATCATATATACCTTTTCACTCCCAGTAAGTATTTTAAACTGTTCGGGTATACTTTTACTTAGGCATATTCTGGCTAAAACAATATGACTTAAGTCTACCAATATAACAATTATACTGGAATTACCTAAGTCTATTAACCTTTTAATAAACCTAAGTCTATGAGTTCAATTTATTAACTTTTAATAAATGCCACTCACGAAAGATAATTTATAAACTTCTAGATTAAATTCACTCCCAGGTCCATTCTCAGGTAGGGGTGTTTCGTTTCCGTCAACTTAAGTACCCCAGCCTAGCTAGAACCTTCCTTAGTCAAAGCCCCTCTTTAATCATAGTTTATAAATCATTAGTTGTCTAATTCTAATCTTATTAGAACTAGATAACCTAAGATCTAATTAATTCCAGTTCTAAAACCATTTTAAAATTAATTAATTAATCTTAGGTTACATGATCATTCATCACATGAATAAACATACATTTATAACAAATCTATCACATGAATAAATGCATAACAATTATATGTTTAATTTTTTTATTAATATAACCCTTATATTAATTATAATTAAAACATATAATATTTGTTTCATAAATTAATATAACTCTTATATTAATTCTTATGAAACCAAAAAACATGCCTACTATATATTATAACACTTATAACATACTTTCAATGCATGGAGCATGCTTCCTATGGTGGGATTTTAAAATTTATATGACATACTTTATGCACATTCAATCAGGGATTTTAATTAAAACATACATTCATAATGCATAATTAATTAAACACACTAAAGTGGGTTGGTTTTTGCATCTAACACAAGCAAACAACTAAATTATTACAATAATAATCTAAAATTAACCAAACTTTCAAAAGGTTGAACCGGGCCTCCAAATGGAAAAATCGGCCTCGAAATAATTAGAACTAGTCTAAAACCACCCGAACCGGACCAAAATCGAACTGGTCAAAGGTCAACGAAACTGGTCAAAGGTCAACTTCTTGTTCAACCAAATGAAATTCACACGTGTCTGGAAGTAAAAAATACTGTAGCAGAAAGAAGAAAAAAAAAATGCAGTAGCTGCCTCTGTTCACGTTTTCAGTGACCTTTTGAGCTTCAAGCTTCAAATTGAGGGTCTTCCCGGACTCTAATCGACTCGAAGCTTTTACAGACTCTTCTTCACACATTAATGCTCAAACACACTTATGCAATTTGAAAATAAAGCACAAATTAATGCTCAATTTAAATACTAAATCCAGAATATCACTTTAGACGCCCAGAAAAAATAGATTTCAAAAAACACTAACCACAGAACAAAATAGATCAAATTGAGTGCTCAAAATTGCTCTGATACCAATTGAAAGAGCGTATATTAAGAAATAAGAAGAAATTTAGGATCTTGAATACTCTAATTTTATCAATTTTGTAAAATAAAATGAATGCTCAAAGTTGGAAAAATAGAGGGATAGAAAACTCAATTTTGAAGATCAAATTCTCTTAACCCACTGCATGATTTTCAACACGAATACTTCGTGGACTCACCCAGTGGATGATTTTCAATACGAATACTTCGTGGACCACCTCTAGAGTCTTCCCTACTATCCTCAGGCCTTAGAACGGATTGTGGGATCCTAGGTTGAGAGAATTTGGAAGAAAATACCTCAAAGGTCACAAACCGATAATTGAGAGAATTTCTGCAAAATTCTATCAAATTACCTCAAATCACCATTAAATAAAGTTTTATCAAGCTTCATTAGAGTGAAAGCTCGACAGTGATGAGGATGAATTAAGATGGAGGTGGCCAATTTTAAGTTGAATCATCATGGGCAAGTTGGCAACTTAGTTTTCATGAAAAAACCATGAAAATCTCATTTTCTTCTTTTTAATTTTAATTCAAAAATCAATAATAAATTGATTTTAAATTAAAATTAATTTAATTAATTAATTAATTTAATTAATTTTAATTTAATTAATTTTAATTTAATTTAATATCAAATATTAAATTAAATAAATTGCCCGATCCCGAACATGAATCCCTATTCATGCTATAAATCGATCCGATATTTAAATCATATTTAAATATATTCACCTCCTTTTAATCATAGTTTAATTCATAATTGAGCTATGACTTGTTAAATATATCACATATAATTAATGATTTCTCCCAAAATCGAATTTGAACAATTCAAATTTTTACTCTCAAAATGTTACAAGGATTAGTCCGAGCTAGTAAGGAGGGCCTATGGACCTACAGATCATGAGTTCCAATGATACGAGATTAACCGACCAAACTCTTTAACCTAGCTAATCAACATTCGTTAACCAACGAGACACTCCACTAAAACCTAATGGTTGCACTCTCCTCACTGTAGATATATTTCTGTCCACTTGATATAACCATGATTAGTAAGTCGATCTTTCACAGGTAGTCGTAATTATAGCTGGGTCAAAATTACCGTTTTACCCCTGTAATTACTTTTTGTTCCTTAAGTCCTACTGATCCTCTAATGAACAATTAGTTTGTGGTCCAACCAGCAAACCGAATTCCTCTCGGGCCAATGGGAGGGGTGGGCCCTTTGTTCAAGACCCGGAGTCAACACTTAAGGGGAACAACCTCTCTACTAATCCCTAAAGCGGGTAGGAGCGAATTCCATCTTGCAGAACTATGTTCCCAGCTATCTACCCGGTCTTATCCCTGAAATGGGAGGCTTATTGAGTCGGCAATCTCAGGCCACTCTCACTCATGAAAATCTAAGGATAATCCGAATAAACAGGAGTTCATAGTACGCTCAGGATTAAGATCGAGTTACCTAGGTCATCGTATGAATATAGTCAGTTAAGACAGTGAACGAATATAAAGTCTAAGTGACTATTTTGCGGTCCAGTCTTATGCAAACTCATTGCATAGGACACCTTCACTCGCATGTCTCCACATAAACGATTTAGGATCACATCGTTTGTACTCTACAAAGTGGGTTGCGACCATGATGTCCCTAGGATAAGGTACCCAACCCTATCCTTATACTATAGACCGTTCTGGCTATAACTTGAACTTGATCTACTTTTATGTCACACATAAAGTTCAAGTATTCATCCTATAGCCAAGGGTTCTTTATTGGATTAAGGTTACATAATACACAATCATTTTATTCAATAACACCTTTACTGAATAAATCTCAATATCATCTTTATTGCAAAATAGAATATACATTTAGTTTACAAAACCACGAGTTTTAGAATATAAAACCCAACATGCCTAACCCCAAAACGAGTTAGGGAGATGAGCGTAACTCATCATTGATCGAACCATGTCCAACAGGGTTCTATTTCTCCTTTCCGATACACCATTTTGTTGAGGCATACCAGGTGTTGAGAGTTGGGATGTTATTTTATGTTCTATCATATAGCCCTGAAATTTCAAATCCATGTACTCTCCACCTCAGTCAAATCGAAGTGTTTTAATAGTTTTACCTAATTGGTTTTCAACTTCAGCCTTGAGTTCCTTGAACTTTCAAGTGCTTCAGACTTGAGATGCATTAAGTAAATATGCCCATATCTTGAATCATCATCTACAAAAGAGATGAAATATTCATACCCTCCTCTAGCTTTAACATTCATCGAACCACAAAGGTCTGAATGTATAAGCTCTAAGAGTTCTTTGGCTCTATAACCTTTTCCACTAAAAAGTCTTTTAGTCATTTTACCCTCTAGGCAGGACTCACATACTGGTAAAGTACTTTTTTCTAACTCATTTAGAAGTTCATTCTTTACCAATCTCTCAATCCTATTGAGATTAATGTGGTCCAACCTAAGATGCCAAAGATGAATATTTTATTTAGGAGAAAATTTACGTTTTCTATAGTTTGTCTATTTGTTATTTTAAATAATTCAGAGTTCAAACCAATTTTGACTGAATTAGATCTTAAAACATGAAAATTATTCTCAAGAAGAGCAACACATAATTCAACATTTTTCAAAATAATACACTTTATTTAATTGAAAAGTGAAGGAAATCTGATCCCCGTGAGTAGCGAAAACGTGGTTTAAAGATCGATTACTTCTTTATTTTTGGTTTACTTCAAATACCAGTACGTTGGGAAATAAACAGAGATAAGCAATCTAATAATTAAAGCATGGATAAACAAAAAAATAGCATGTTGTACAATCCCTAATCTAAAAGGAAAGATGCATTTACCTTTGTAGATTCCTTATACAACAACTTTTTGCTCCAAATGCACAGCAACACAATAAGCCAAAAATCCTCTGTATTTTCTACAGGACACCACCAGTTGGCAAACCTCCTATGTCTCTGAGTTCTTTCGATCAATCCTTGGTGGGAAGGATTCCAACTATTGGAAGAGGTAAGGGGTGTTTTTCAGAGAGAAATTTTACCAGAAATTCTCTAATTGCTTCAAAACTGATTGATCATACAACTCTTCTCACCAGGAGAAGAAGTACTAGAAGTAGGGTAACTCCCCACTCCCTATCGAGAGGGGATTGAGGAGTGATGGAAACGTGTCATCGTGGCACGTTCTCAATTAATTAATTAATTAATTATTAATATAATTAATCAAATTAATTATATTAATATTTCTTTTAATTAAATCACACTTAATTAAAAAATAATTAAATATCATATATTTAATTATGATTAAATCACATTTAATCATTTTACCCCTTAACCTATAGTTTTAATGCACATCTTATGTACATTAAATTTTAACCTATAGTTTTTAAATATGAATCACATTCACATTTAAATTAATATTTGAACTCTTTCAAATATTTAATTCTCTCATATAATTTAATATGAATCATATTCACATTAAATTTATAATATAAAGTTCCAAAACTTTATATTATAATGTATCTATATACATTAATGTTTATTCCCTAATTTTAATTCGAACATTTCAAATTCAAACGATCTAAGAACCCTTTACGAGCTAAAAGGTGGACCTAATGGGCATACAAATCAGAAGCCCCAAACGATACGAGATTACTCGGTTAATCTCATTAACCTCCTAATCAACATTCGTTAACTACGTGAACACTCCACTAAAGTCCCGTAGCTGCACTATTCTCACTGCAGATATATTTCTGTGTCCAAGGATATTGACCAATAACAACAAGTCAATCCTTCACGAATGTTCGTAACACCAGCTGGGTCAAATTATCGTTTTCTCCTTGGGTTACATCTTTTACCTTAAGTACTAGTACTCCTCTAATGAACAATATGTTTGTGGTCTTACCAACAAACAGAAGTCCCTCTCGGGCTAATGAGAGGGTCGGGCCCTTTGTTCAAGTCCCGGAGACACCACTTAAGGGAACATTCATCTACTTACCCTAATAGGCGGGAAGAAGTAAATTCCATCTTGCTAGGTTAAGTCCCCAGTTGCTCACTCGGTCTTGTCCCCAAGAAGGTAGGTATATTAAGTCGGCGAATCTAGCCACTCTCACCCATACTAGTCAAAGGACAATCCCTCGCAAACAGGAGTTCGTAACCTGCTCAGGATTGAGATCAAGTTGCCTAGATCATCCTAGTGAAATAGAAACCTAACTAGTCAATGGAGTTACATCTAGTGGTTACTATTTTTCGGTCCGATCTTACACAATCTCATCACATAGGATATCCTCACTTCCATGTCGTCTGCAGGGATCGAATCCTGCAGCGGAAGCAATTGTAAATCGCGTGTTATTTATTTTGTTGCATAGGTTTCAATAAAAAACAATATATATAAGATTAAGCATGTAATACAAAGTAGGACAACAAGATGTTACCTTTAAAGATTACTTTCTTCACGAATCCCTCCTCAATAGATCACGATCTCAGCAACAACTCGAACTTTGTGAAGTTCCACCACCAGATCTTCTCTGTTGTTCTCTAGGTGGGGGAGGAAGGTGGGTTCCTTTAGGATGAGGTGAGGTGATCTTATGGAATTGTGTTTGGAACTCTTTCGAACACAACTAGAGAGAATTCTAGGGGTTTGTCAAAAAGTGTTTTTAAAATTTTGCATCTTATGCAACTATTTATAGGGAAATAGGATGGAAATTACCATCATATCCCTCCTTCATTCTCTCATTAATATATAGTTAATATGTGAATCTAATTCACATTACAACCATATATTATATCAATTATATCACATATAATTGATATAATACCTCATATATGAAATTGAACACTTCAATTTCATTCCTAACTTTATACCCTCAATATTACCATGTTGAGCCAACGGAGGGACCTAATGGACCTACAGTTCATGAGCTCCAATGATGTGAGATTAACTGATCAAACTCTTTGATCAGTTAATCAATATTCATTAACTACAAGTCACTCCACTATAGACTTGTAGTTGCACTCTCCTCACTGTAGATTATATTGTGTTCATTTATATAATCATTACATATGAGTCGACCCTTCACAGGTTGTTCGTAATCACAGTTGGGTCAAATTATCGTTTTACTCCTGTGATTACCTCTTTGTTCCTTAAGCACCATTGATCCTCTAAGGGGGTGTTTGGTTGATGGGGTTGAGTTGGGTTGAGTTGGGTTAATATACCAACTCCTTGTTTGGTTCACCAACAATTTTAACTGGTGACTAAATAACCCAACCCCATGGAGTTGGGTTATTAACTCAACCGTACAGTACTTTCCGGCGGCGATCCAACAACTTTCCGACGACGATCCGGTGACTCTCCGACGACGACCCGACAACTCTCCGGCGAAGGTCCGACGACTCTCCGATGATGGTCCGGCGACTCTCCGACGCCGATCCGACGACTTTTCGACTATGACCCGACGAGATGAACAAAGTGGAGAAAAGAAGAATATGAGAAGAGTTTTGAAGTGTGCGTTTAAATTGCTAATACTCTAATTTAAATAGACTCCAAAAAGTCATAATCCTTTTAGAACAAGAAATTCTAATCTTTTTAGGAAAAGAAATTCTAAACTCTTTTAAAACAGAAATCCTAATCCTTTTTTAAACTTTGAAACACCCTTTCCTAATTCTGATCTGATTATCCAAAGATTCAAATTTAAAACAAATACAATTAAAACACCTAATTTTATGGTGTCAAAATATACTCATTTAAGAAAAACTTTCGTCCTCTAAAGTTGCTAGAACTTTACAAACTGGTCACGTCTTGAGCCATAATCTAAACTTAAATTCTAAAATACCTTAGCACAAGAACAAAGAAGTCAAAAGCACAACATAACAAGTGTCAACACACAAGCAACTCAAATAACTTTAACTACTTTACAAAATAAAAACAAACACGGAGATAACGAGGCGACTTTCTGCGAGAGGCTATAATGATCGTTGCCTCACGATGTAGCGAGTATGCAGAATCTAAAACTCATACTATGATAACAATCTATATTTGACCTAATTTTTCAAACTCAAAATTTCCTAGAGACATTACTAAACAACATCGCCTGCACCAAAAGTTTCGGTAGCATAACGGCGTTGCTAAGTCCTTGATGACATGTCTAAATATCAAACCAAATATCCATTAGTTTTGTAAATATTCCTGACATACATTTGATATCAAACCCAATATCCATTAGTTTTGTAAATATTCGACATACATTTGGTAAATGGTAATATATATTGTAATTTTATAATTGATCACATAATTGAGTTTTGAAATTGTAGACAAATGTGTTTGTATTTGATTTGTTGTGAAAACAAAGTAAGGGAAAAAAAAAAAAAAAACAGATCTTTCACTTTACATAAGATAAAAATGGTAATATATATTATAAATTTGTAATTGATCTCATAATAAAATTTTGAAATTGTAGATAAATATGTTTGCAATTGATTTGGTGGAAAAAAAAAAGTAAAGAAAAAGCACAAAAGTTCGGACTTATTCACTTTACAAAAAAGCGCACTGTGATACCACGACATAATAACTCAACTCTGCAAACCAAACACTCGACTTCCGACTCAACTCAACTCAACTCTGCAAACCAAACACCGATTTCCGGAACTCATCGACAAAACAACTCGCACAACTCAACTCAACTCAACCCAACTCAACCCAACTCTGCGATCCAAACGCCCCCTAAGGAACAAAAAGTCTATGGTCCTACCATAAACTCATACCCTCTTAAGCTAGTTTAGAGGGTGGAGCCTCGTTGTTCAAGACCTGAACTCAGTTCTTAAGGGAACAACCCATCTAATTCCTTAGTGTAGGAATGAGTGAATTCCATCTTGCATGGTTAAGTTCCCGACTACCTACGAGGTTACGTCCCGAGAAGGTAGGCTTATTGAGTCGCCTGTGCCACACTCACCCATACTAGTCTAAGGACAAACCCCTATAAGCAAGAGTTCTTAACTTGCTCAGAGTCAAAGTCGAGTCACTAATCACCATCTATAAATTATCGGTCTTATCCTCATTAACTTGGCGTTATCTTTGGTTAGACTAATAATTTGTAGTCCGGTCTTGTATGAACTCTTCATACAGGATGCCCCCACTCGCATGTCAACTACATGAATGAGTTGGATTACCTCATTTGTATTAATTACAAAGTGGGTCGCATCCATGGTGTTACCAGAATAAGGTTTCCAACCTTATTCTTATACCATAGACCATTTAGGTTATACTCTTGAACACAATCCAAATAGTGTCTACTATACTGATATTCAAGATATTATAACCTTGGAGCTTAGTTTATTGGATTTATAAAGCAAGAATATAATTTTACCAAAACAAATAACTCTTTATTTATTTGATCAAAATTACATAAGTTTAGGGCACAAATCCCAACAGCCTACACGAACACGCTAGGATCACTGTGTTTGTATCATATACAAAGTGTGTCATATTCATAGTATTACCAGGGTAAGGTACCCAAGCTTTATCTCCTTACTATAGACCCTTTAGGTTGTATCTCGAACTGAGATCCTTTATATGTACATTACATTCAGTTCAAGAGACATTTTACAACCTTGGATGTTAGTTTATTGGATTTAGGGTTAATAAAAAGGGCAATATTGTAAATAATGAACAATAACTTTTTATTGAAAATAATAACTTTTTATTACATTAATTAGAACAATATTTACAAACTACGAGTTTTAGGGCACAAACCCAACAAAAAGAAATTGAAATACATTGTCTAATAAGGCAAGAAATTGAAATAAGGTTTCTAGTAAACTCTAGAACTGCATACATGTTATCCAATAACAGTAGTCTCTTGTTGAACAGTAACGCTATTTTGCCTGTTGCTATAGCTTAAGATAACGTCCCCAGTACCAACTCTGAGTGTTATTTCCCTCATCAAGCTCCTTGAA
The DNA here is from genome assembly GCA_036507285.1 of Trichosanthes cucumerina. Taxonomy (NCBI): domain Eukaryota; kingdom Viridiplantae; phylum Streptophyta; class Magnoliopsida; order Cucurbitales; family Cucurbitaceae; genus Trichosanthes; species Trichosanthes cucumerina. Next base: position 24,445,467 of record CM071836.1, on the reverse strand, counting down.
GAACTAGTTTCCTTTCTGTCAGCAATAGCAGAAGCCTTTCCCTTTGCTCCTTTCTTTTTCTTCTGTATCTTCTTAAGTCCAGAATGATGGCTGCAACACTTAGTCCCAGAGGATGAACCCTTCTGAAACCTTTTGGAATAGGCAAAAAGATTTTCCTCTCCATTATCCTGTCCCTTATTATTCATAAGAGATTGGTAAGTTTGCAGCTCGTTTAGGAGAGAAGTCAGGTTATATTGTATATTATTCAACACTACATTGTTGCAGAATTGCAGAAAACTCTTCGGAAGAGATTCCAGGATGAACGCACCTGACTTTTCTCATCTATGACCGCCCCGTTCATTTCGGCTATGTTGAAGTGAACCAACAGATCGAGAACATGTTCTCTTACTGAAGTTCCCTCATCCATGTACGCGTTATAAACGTATTTGAGGGATTCATGTCGAATTTGTTTAGACTGTTGTCTAGACAAACTTTGCAGATAACTCATGATCTCACGAACTGAGACCATGTCCTCCAGTCTCCTGACCAAAACATCATATATGCTAGCTAGGATGTAGACCTTTGCCTTTTCATTGGCCTTAGTCCAACGGTCATACCCGTACTTAACAGATTGAGGCACGTTTCGAGTAGGGACTTGAGGACATTCCTCATTAAGAACGAACTTAAGATCATGTGCAATCAAGATTATGTTAAGGTTGTTCTTCCATGTCATCATTATTTCCCAAGTTAATTTTTTTGCAGCCAACAAGGAAATGATTGAGTTATTCATTTTGTTGAAAAACAAATTACTTGTATTAGTTTCTCGCTAAACCTTTAACTAATTCAATCAGTTTTAGCTAATTATCTAATGATTCCTAGGTCATTAATAATTTGCAATGATACTCCAAAGGTTTAGAATGTATGGCACCGAAGGGTAATAAAAAACACTCCTCCTCTGGATCAAGACATTCTTGACCAAAACCTAACGCCAGAATAACTCTTATTCCTATAGGCTTTAGTTGCCATTATTTGGTATGGATACACTTACAACTAATATATCTGGTGAATGTGACCCTCTATCTTTAGATTTCAGAGTCTCGATCCAACAAAATCTGCCGAAGGGAGGACTAGGTTGGAAAATAGACTAAGGTAACCTTTATCCCTTTCAGGTCTTCACTGTGTTCCGATCCCTATGATCAAAGCCATCTGAAGGGATTGTCTGGCTCAAGCCAAACTAGCAGGCTGACCATAGTGATCTCACAGTGCGAACCGATAGAAGAGATCGTGGATTTTGTTTTCACAGTTTCCACTCCCACTCACTATAAGTACCCTCTTTATTCACCTTGATATTGACCCATAAAAACACCATCCGAAGGGGGACGCTCCCATTTGCGCCACGAGGCAAAGTATGGATCTAACGATGTGAATTTTTCGGAGATATGTAGGTAAAAAACTGATGTATCATATACACCTATTTCCTCCCATTAAGTATTTTAAGTATTTAGGAAATTTGACCTAGGTTAAATCTGGCTAATGATTTTTACCTAAGTCTATCAATATAACTCATTTATATTGAATCTTACCTAAGTCTATAAACCTAGGGTTTCTAGTTTATTAACCCCTTAATAAACTATGCTGACGTTTTAATAATTTATAAACTCTAGATTAAATTCACTCCCAGGTCAGTTCCCAGGTAGGGGTGTTTCGTTTTCGTTAGCTTAAATACCCCCAACCTATACAGAACTTTCCTTAGACAGAGTTCTTCTTTACTCATAGCTTATAAATTATTCGGTCTCTAGTTCTAATCTAATTAGAACTAGATAACCTAAGGTCTATTAATACCATGTTCTAAACATTTTAAAACTAATTAATTAACCTTAGGTGACATGCAATACTATATTATAAGTTCTTGATTATTCATCACATGAATAATATCACATGCATAACATATTCATCTCATGAATTAAAATGCAAGTGAATGCTATCCAAAATTAATATAACACTTATACTAATTTATCATGCAAACTATATAATATAACACCTTATATTATAAATGATCCATGAATATGCTTAACCTAAGGTGAGATTTATCTACATAGCATACATTATGCATGAAAATAATTCATACAACAATTGCATAAATTAAATAGCAAAATTAGACCACTTTTGACACCCTAATTATTAATTAAAATTAATATAATCTAATTATATTAATTAAAATTCAAAAAATTTAAAAAATTCAATACAAAAACGTTTTATAAATAAATAATAAAAAAAACGTTTATACCCATTGGTGGGTGTTGTCGTTTCTCCATCGGCGTTGTAACGCCGGTTATGGCGTTGCAATGCTGGTCCACTCATGCGCCAGCGTTACTGTTTCGGCGTTGCAACGCCGGTTGTGGCATTGCAATGTTGGTCTTTCTCCAGCCAAAAATTGCCTCAGCGGCGTTGCAACGCCGAAGAACAGCGTTGCAACGCTGTGCACAGAACAGAAAATGTATCCTCTGGCTTTTACACGTTTTTCCTCCATTCTTCTCAGCAACTTCTTTGCCTCGATTGACACGAACTTACAATTATAATTGCCCAAAACATCGGGCCTTTACATTTGAACGATTCAATGAAATTTGAAAAATCTAAGTGCCAAAAATGAAAAAATCTAATTTTGCAAACCACCATTCATCTCAGGAATATAATGCAATCCCACCTATGTTCTTGACAGATCTAGAACAAAAACAAGAACACAAATGGCTCTGATACCAATTGATAGGATCGAATCCCATAGCGGAAGCAAGTTTAATCGCGTGTTCTTGAAATTCGTTACGTAGATCAAATAAAAAACACTAAACTACAACGATTAAGCATATAAGTAAGAAATATGGACAACATATTGTTACCATTGTAGATCTAAACCTTCTCGTGCTCCTTGTTCCTCACGATCTCAACGATCTTGTGTTTTCCACAAGTTTCGAACAAATTTGACATGGTCGCTAGATCTTCTTTGTTGTATCTCTAGGAGAGGGAGGAAGGTGGGATTCCTTTTCTTGGAGTTGAGAGAGATTTAGAGAAAATGAGAGGAAATTGTTGTGGAACTCTTCCAACAACAAGATGATGAGCACTTAGGGGTTTTTCCTAAAATCATTTATGCAAGGTGCATCTCATGCATCTATTTATAGGGAAATAGGATGGAAATTACCATCCTATCCCTATTGTTCAATATAGTGTCCACATTATGTATTTGCAAATCATATTTTGCATATTTACATAATTATAAGGTATCTCTCATTTTAGTATATAGTTTATTGTGAATCAAATTCTCATTAAACTATATTATATCAATTATATCACATATAACTGATCCTCATATATGAAATTGAACACTTCAATTTCACTCCAAACTTTATACCCTAAATATTTCCACGTTGAGCCAACGGAGGGACCTAATGGACCTACAGATCATGAGCTCCAATGATACGAGATTAACCGATCAAACTCTTTAATCTAATTAATCAACATTCATTAACTACGAGTCACTCCACTATAGACTCGTAGTTGCACTCTCCTCACTATAGATTGTGTTGTGTCTATTGATATAATCAATACCTGTGAGTTGACCCTTCACAGGTTGTTCGTTATCACAGCTGGGTCAAATTACCGTTTTACCCCTGTGATTACCTCTTGCTCCTTAAGCACTACCGATCCTCTAATGAACAATGAGTGTATGGTCCTACCATAAACTTAATCCCTCTTACTCCTTAAGAGGGTGGGACCTCGTTGTTCAAGACCTGGATTCAGTTATTAAGAGAACAACCTATTTGATTCCCTAATTCAGGAATGAGTGAATTCCATCTTACAGAGTTAAGTCTCCAGCTATCTACAAAGTTTTGTTCCTGAAAGGTAGGCATATTGAGTCGGCTACAGGCCATCACCCATACTAATCTAAGGACAAACCCCCATAAGCAAGAGTTCGTAACTTGCTCAGGATTCAGGTCAAGTCACTAATGATCATCTATAAATTATTAGACTTATTCTGTTAACGGTGTTACACTAATAGGCTAATAATTTGCAGTCCGGTCTTTATGACCTCATCATACAGGATGCCCCCACTCGCATGTCTACCACATGAACGAGTTGGATTACCTCGTTTGTACTAAATACAAAGCGGGTCGCATCCATGGTGTTACCATTATAAGGTTCTCAACCTCATGCATGTACCATAGACCATTTAGGTTATATACTAGAACATTATCCAACTCGTGTCCACTACACATTTGTTCAAGATCTATTATTATAACCTTGGAACTTAGTTTATTGGATTTAGGTTTCTGTGCGAGAATATAATAAATAACTATTTATTTATTTGAATAACATTATTACAAAACTACACTTGTTTAGGGCATAAATCCCAACAAAGACCACCTCTCGTTTCTTTGGGATAGCCTACAAACAGGCATAATCTTGAACGGGGTTCCAGTTTCTTTGAATTTTTCACTAGCACGTGTGTTGGACAACCCCAAATTCTAAAGTGGCGTAAACTAGGTTTACGGCTCTTCAATAACTCAAAAGGTGTTTCAGAAACACTTTTTGATGTAACAGTGTTCAAGATTTGAACTGCAGTCTCTACTGCATGACCCCAAAACGAGTGAGGCAATTGAGCATAGCTCATCATTGATCGAACCATGTCTAAAAAGTTCTATTTCTCCTTTCTGACACACCATTCTGTTGTGGCGTGTTAGGTGTTGAGAGTTGTGACTGGATTCCATTTTCTATCAAATAGTCTTGGAATCTCAAGTCCATATACTCTCCACTTCGATCAGAACGAAGTGTTTTAATGGTTTTTCCTAATGCATTCTCAACTTCTGTCTTAAACTCTTTGAACTTTTCAAGGGTTTCAGACTTATGTTGCATTATTGTTCATGAGATCTGGTCCGGTTCGGCCTGGTTCGTGAGATTTGGTCCAGTTCAGCTTGGTTCATGCGATCTGGTCCAGTTTTGAATAAAATTAATGTAGTTTTATTTATTTTTTTTAGGGCCCAAAAATTCTGGTCTATATGTTTTATGAATGTCATTTAATCAAATCTCACCTTAGGATAAGCATGTTTCATGCATAATTTATAATATCAGAGGTATATTATATATAGAAATGCATATTCTAAGTTTTAATTTCCTTAATTAAAATAACTGTTATATTAATTAAAGGAAATTACATTGTCATGCATGTTCATATGATGTTTATTCTTTTTATATTTTAGCTTCATTATATAAATATGCATGTGAATATTTTTTTTCATGAGTGATTTAATATAAAGTGTTATATTAAATATATGAAAAATGAAAAGCATGTTGCATGACATTACATAGTTTAATATAAAATGTTATATTAAATAATGTCAAACATTGTTTTTAATTCATGATTTATTAATTTAAATGTTTTATAAATTTCATGAATTATTTGGTTGGTAAATTAATTGGAATTTTATTATTAATTTATTACACCATAGAAGGATGTTATAAGTTAATATATTAAAATTTATAATAGTTATAAGTTAATATATTAAAATTTATAATAGTTATAAATTTGAATTAGAAACATTAACTTATAATAAAGAGTTACATGCAAACATAGGATTTTTAGGTAAATCGAATTAATTTTAAAATGTTTAAAATTAATTAAACCTAAGATCACAATTTCTAATAGGATTAGAAATTGGTCTTACTTAGTATTTTAAATAGCTTTAAAATATGGTTAAGTAGGACATAATAAGACTTTGGTTATAAGGGAATATTGGTGAGGTTTTGTCTAAGGTTGGGGGTATTTAAGTTGACGGCTTGAGGAATACCTCCTACCTGGGAACTTAAGTTGAATTAATCATAGTCTTATTAGCATGCAATGTCACTAGGTAATTAAATGGTTTAATTCACCTAGACATTAAGATTAAAGACCTAGTTAAAAGAGTATAATAGACATAGACTTAGATAGATTCATTTAGCCAGAATCCATCGTAAGATCCATGCTCGGTCTCGTGGCGTCAATAGGGTGTCCCCCTACAGATGGTGTTTGCATGGTTCAATACCAAGGTGAATGAGGGAAGTGTCTATAGTAAATGGGAGAAGGACACATGTCAACGTATCCTACGGTCTCCTCCATTAGGTCGCGTCGTGAGATTTCTATGGTTCGCCTGCGTGTTGTCCTAGAAGCAAACACCCCTACGGAGGGCCTAACCCCTAGGGATCGGAACACCGTGAACTCTAGAAATGGATAGGAACTCTTAGGTTGTTTGCCAACAGTTGTCTTTCTTAACGGTGGCATGTTGGCTCAGGCCTACTGGATCTGAAAATGGGAGGGTCACATTTACGGGATAAGTTAAGCTAGTTAATGATTCCTTGACTAAATAATGGTAGCTAAAGATCATTGGGACATGAGATGTTTTGGGAATGGTAGTTAGCTAAGATTGTCTCAATTCAGGGGAGGAGTGACTGACCACCCGACGGTGGCTTTTGCTCTAAACCCTTGAAGTATCATTGCAAAATTAAAAGGTTAAGTTTAAACACTAGGGTTCTTTGTAATATGTTTGCTAAATTGATTGGTTTGTAATGGGTTTAAGGCATCACTAATTAGAAAAAAATTTTATTTCAGCATGTCGTCCTCAATAATTGCATTGCTTGCTAATGAAAAATTAACTGGGGATAATTACGCTACGTGGAAGTCCAACCTGTGAAGGTAATGTTAATCCCGCAGCGAAAAACGACATGAAACGTCGTGGTTTTCGTTATGCTACTGATTTCTTAAAATCGAACTTAACTCTTAAATCCTAGGCTAAACATGCAAATTAGAAGAAGAAAACATAAAGTAAATGTAATACTTACTTGTTGAAGAACTCTTCTTCGACGTTTCCTTCTCCGATCACTAACTCTTTTCGTTCCAACAATCTCTACACGCGATCTCTCGAACCAAGAAAAATAGACACTTCCAAAGAGTCTTCTCGGTTGTTCTTGATCGGTTGAGGGAGATTTGTGGGACTCCCTTTGGTTTTTTGGTGGAGAGAATTTTAGAGAGAATCTTGAGAGAAGAGAGAGCTCTTGGAAGATGAAATTAAAAAATGAGCAATTGTTTTACCAAAGGCTTCTTGCAAAGCCCTTATATATTGGTGAGAGATAGAGTTGAAATCTCCATCAAATCACCATTTTACCACAGCCTTATAATATGCAAATTATATTTGCATATTACATATAATAAGGTATCTCATACCTTATTATACAAATCTCATTTGTATAATTGTCTAATTTTAAATTGAATCACATTCAATTTAATTTCTCTCAATTCAATTTCTCCAAATTAGCACTAATTAAACAATTAGGCAAACCTATAGTTTATTATGAATCTCATTCACATCAAACTATATATTATGTCAACTATATCACATATAAATGACATAAATACCCAAATAATGAATTTGAACACTTCAAATTCACACCAAACTGTAAACCCTCAATTTATCAAGTTTGAGCCAACCGAGGAACCTAATGGACCTACAGATGACGAGCTCCAATGATACGAGATTAACCTGTCAAACTCTTTGACCTGGTTATTCAATATTCATTAGTTACGGTAACACTCCACTAAATCCCATAGTTGCACTCCCATCACTGTAGGACAAGTTGTGCCCATCGATATAACCAATGCCAGTGAGTTGACCCTTCACAGGTTATTCGTAGACACTATTGGATCAAATTATCATTTTACCCCTGTGTCTACCTCTTGCTCCTTAAGTCCCACTGCTCCTCTAATGAACAACTATGTTGCATGGTCCAACCATAAACAACATCCCTCTCGGCCTAGTGAGAGGGTGGGTACCCATTGTCCAAGCCCTGGAGACAGCACTTAAGGGAACAACCCCTCTAGTTTTCCTAATTCGGGAACGAGTGAATTCCATCTCGCGTAGTCAAGTTCCCAGCTCCCTACGTGGTTCTATCCTTGAGAAGATAGGCACATTGGATGAGTAACTGTGACCACCCTCACTCGTACTAGTCAAAGGACAAACCCCCACAGATAGGAGTACATAACACGCTCAGGATTAAGGACGAGTCATTATTGGTCATCTACGAAGTTATTAGTCCTATACTGTTAACGGTGTTATATCAGAAAGTCTAATAATTCACGGTCCGGTCTTGTACAATCTCATTGCACAGGATGCCCCCACTCGCATGTCAACCACATGAACGAGCTGGATCACCCCGTTTGTATCTAATACAAAGAGGGTTGCATCCACAGCGTATCCAGGATTAGGTCTTCAACCCTATCCGTATACTGTAGACCGTTCGGGTCATTAACTCGAACGTGATCCTCCCTGTGTGTCCACTACACACCGTTCAAGTTATAGTTCTCTCATAATACAATGACCCTGGAGCTTAGTTTATTGAATTAAGTTTATAAATATGTGAGACACAAAGTGATGAAAAAATAACTCATATTTATTTCAATAAGGAATATTACAAACTTACACGAGATTAGGACATACATCCCAACAACCTGAATATGATTCTAGTTGTTGACGATCTGGGATTCGTCTTAACTGAGGAATGTCCTCAAATCCCTGATCGTAACGCGCCCCAAAATGTTAGGGACGAGTATGACCGTACGACCAAGGCAATGACAAGGCCAAGGTCTATATCCTGGCTAGTCTATATGAGGTCTTAGCCAAGAAACATGAGTGCATGGTCTAAGCTCGTGAGATCATAAGTTCTCTGCAGAATATGTTTGGACAACCGTCTGGACAAATTCGGCACGAATCCCTCAAGTACGTTTATAACGCACATATGAAGGAGGGGACTTATCTTCTAACACCTAATACACCACAACAAAATGGTGTGTCAGAAAGGAGAAATAGAACTTTGTTAGACATGGTTCGATCAATGATATGTTATGCTCAATTGCCTGACTCGTTTTGGGGTCATGCAGTAGAGACTGCAGTTCAATTCTTGAACACTGTTCCATCAAAAAGTGTTTCTGAAATACCTTTTTAGTTATGGAATGGGAGTAAACCTAGTTTGTGTCACTTTAGAATTTGAGGTTGTCCAGCACACGTGCTAGTGACAAATCCAAAGAAACTGGAATCTCGTTCAAGATTATGTCAGTTTGTAGGCTATCCCAAAGAAACGAGAGGTGGTCTTTTCTACTACCCACAAGAAACACAAGGTGAAGGGATCGAATCCCGCAGCAGAAGTGATTGTGAATCGCGTGTTCTTTATTTTGTTGCATAGATTTCAATCAAGAACAATATATATAAGATTAAGCATGTAATACAAAGTAGGACAGCAAGATGTTACCTTTGAAGATTTACTTTCTTCATGAATCTCTCCTCAATAGATCACGATCTCAGCAACAACTCGAACTTTGTGAAGTTCCACCACAAGATATTCTCTGTTGTTCTCTAGGTGAGGGAGGAAGGTGGGTTCCTTTAGGATGAGGTGAGGTGAACTTATGGAATTGTGTTTAGAACTCTTTCCAACACAATTAGAGAGAATTCTAGGATTTTGTCAAAAAGTCATCATAAAAAGTGCATCTCATGTAACTATTTATAGGGAAATAGGATGGAAATTATCATCCTATCTCTCCTTCATTCTCTCATTAGTATACAGTTAATATGTGAATCTAATTCACATTACAACCATATATTATATCAATTATATCATATATAATTGATATAACACCTCCTATATGAAATTGAACACTTCAATTTCATTCCTAACTTTTTACCCTCAATATTACCATGTTGAGCCAACGGAGGGACCTAATGGACCTACAATTCATGAGCTCCAATGATGTGAGATTAACTGATTAAACTCTTTGATTCAGTTAATCAATATTCATTAACTACAAGTCACTCCACTATAGACTTGTAGCTGCACTCTCCTCACTGTAGATTATATTGTGTCCATTGTCATTACCCATGAGTCGACCCTTCACAGGTTGTTCGTAATCACAGTTGGATCAAATTACCGTTTTACCCTTGTGATTACCTCTTTGTTCCTTAAGCACCATTGATTCTCTAATGAACAAAAAGTCTATGGTCCTACCACAAACTCATACCCTCTTAAGCCAGTTTAGAGGGTGGGGCCCCGTTGTTCAAGACCTGGACTCAATTCTTAAGGGAACAACCCATCTAATTCCTTAGTGTAGGAATGAGTGAATTCCATCTTGCATGGTTAAGTTCCCAGCTACCTACGAGGTTACGTCACGAGAAGGTAGGCTTATTGAGTCGAGGCCATGTGCCACTCTCACCCATACTAGTCTAAGGACAAACCCCTATAAGGCGGGAGTTCTTAACTTGCTCGAGGATTCGTGTCGAGTCACTAATCACCATCTATAAATTATCAGTCTTATCCATTCACGACGTTATCTTTGGTTAGACTAATAATTTACAGTTCGGTCTTGTATGAACTCTTCATACAGGATGCCCTCACTCGCATGTCAACCACATGAATGAGTTGGATTACCTCATTTGTACTAATTACAAAGTGGGTCGCATCCATGGTGTTACCAGAATAAGGTTTTCAACCTTATTCTTATACCATAGTCTATTTAGGTTATACTCTTGAACATAATCCAAATAGTGTCTACTAAACTGATGTTCAAGATATATTATAACCTTGGAGCTTTGTTTATTGGATTTATAAAGCAATAATATAATTTTACACAAACAAATAACTCTTTATTTATTTGATCAAAATTACTTAAGTTTAGGGCACAAATCCCAACACAAGGTACTTGTATCGACAAATGCCACTTTCTTGGAGGAAGACCACATGAAGAACTATAAACCACGTAACAAAATGGTACTAAATGAAGCTACTGAAGAGTCAACAAGAGTTGTTGACCAAGTTGAACCTTCATCAAAGGTTGATGAAGAAGCCAACACATCAAGTCAGTCTCGTCCTTCTCAATCGTTGGGAATGCCTCGACATAGGGGGAAAGTTCTTTAACAACCTGACCGCTACTTGGGTTTAACTGAAACTTAGGTTGTCATACCCGATGATGACATATGAAAGAGTGTATATTAAGAAAGCGAAAGCAATTTAGGATCTTAAACACTCTAAGTTGATCAATTTTGCAAAATAAAATGCATGCTCAAAGCTAGAAAAATTGGGAGTTAAGAAACTCACCTTTGAAGATCAAATTCTCTTCACCCGGTGGACGATTTGTAACACGAACACTTCATGGACCACCGTTAGTGTCTTCCCTACTATCCTAAGGCCTTAGAACGTATTGTGGGATCCTAGATTGAGAGAATTTAGAAGAAAAGACCTCAAAAGTTACAAACCGAGAATTGAGAGAATTTCTGCAAAATTCTTCAAAATCACCTCAAAGCACCATTAAATAAAGCTTCAATAAGCTCTACCAAAGTGACAACTCAAAGAGTGATGAGGATGGATTAGGTGGAGGTGGCCAATTTTGGCCAATTTTGAAGATGAGGAGGATTGGGCAAGTTGGCAAGTTGGATTTCATAGAAAATCCATGGAAAACCTCTTTTTCCTTTTTAATTTTAATTCAAAAATCAATATTAAATTGATTTTAAATTAAAATTAATTTAATTAATTAAATAATTCAAATAATTAATTTAATTAATTAATTTTTTAATTTAATTTGATATCAAATATTAAATGATATTAAATTAAATAAATTGCCCAATCTTGATCGATTTTTCGAACATGAATCCTTATTCATGCTATAAACCGATCCAATATTTAAATCATATTTAAATATATCCACCTCCTTTAATCATAGTTTAATTCATAATTAAGCTATGACTCGTTAAATATATAAAATATAATTAACGATTTCTCCCAAAACCGAATTTGAACAATTCAAATTCTTTTCTCTCAAAATGTTACAAGGCTTAGCCCGAGCTAGTAAGGAGGACCTAATGAACCTACAGATCATGAGCTCCAACGATACGAGATTAACCGACCAAACTCTTTAGCCTAGCTAATCAACATTCGTTAACCACCAGGACACTCCACTAAAGCCCAGTGGTTGCACTCTCCTCACTGTAGATATATTTATGTTCACTCGATATAACCATGATTAATAAGTTGATTGATCCTTCACAGGTCGTTCGTAATTACAGCTTGGTCAAAATTACCATTTTACCTCTATAATTACCTCTTGTTCCTTAAGTCCCATTGATCCTATAATGAACAATTGGTTTGTGGTCCAACCAGCAAACTAAATCCCTTTCGGGCCAATGAGAGGGGTGGGCCCTTTGTTCAAGACCCGGAGTCACCACTTAAGGGAACTACCTCTCTACTAATCCCTAAAACGGGTAGGAGTGAATTTTATCTTGCAAAACTATGTTTTCGACTATCTACTCGGTCTTATCCCTGAAATGGGAGGCTTATTGAGTCGACGATCTCGGGTCACTCTCACCCATGCAAATCTAAGGATAATCCGAATAAACAGGAGTTCATAGCACGATCACGATTAAGATCGAGTTACCTAGGTCATCATATGAATATAGTCAGTTAAGACACTAAACGGAGTTATAAAGTCTAAGTGACTATTTCGTGGTCCAGTCTTATGCAAAGTCATTGCATGGGACGCCCCCACTCGCATGTCTCCACATGAACGATTAAGGATCACATCGCTTGTACTTTACAAAGTGGGTCGCGTCCATAGTGTCCCCAGGATAAGGTACCCAACCCTATCCTTATACTATAGACCGTTCTGGCTATAACTTGAACTTCATCCACTTTTATGCCACACATAAAGTTCAAGTATTCATCCTATAGCCAATGGTTCTTTATTGGGTTAAGGTTACACAATACCAATTCACTTTATTCAATAACATATTTACTGAATAAATCTCAATAACATCTTTATTGCAAAATAGAATATACATTCAGTTTACAAAACCACGAGTTTTAGGACATAAAACCCAACAACATAGAGGATCCATTGTCTTATAAATAAGCAATGAATGACGTAGATAAGGACCAATAGATCAAAGCTATGGATCTTGAAATGGAGACAATGTACTTCAATTCAGTATGGAAACTTGTAGACCAACCTGAAGGGGTAAGATCCATGGGGTTTAAATGGATTTATAAGAGAAAGAGAGATGCAACTGGAAAGGTACAGACCTTTAAGGCTAGACTCGTAGCAAAAGGTTTTACCCAAAGGGAAGGAGTTATTATGAAGAAACTTTTTCCCCTGTTGCTATGTTAAAGTCTATAAGGATCCTTTTGTCCATAGCCACGTTTTATGACTATGGATATATGTCAAATGGACGTCAACACTGCTTTTCTAATGGTAATCTTGATGAGTGTATCTATATGTCTCAGCCCGAAGGGTTCATAGCCCAAGGTCAAGAGCAAAAAGTTTGTAAGCTTAATCGATCCATTTATGGGTTAAAACAAGCTTCCAGATCTTTGAACATAACATTTGATACTGCGATCAAGTCTTATGGTTTTGGCAAGAACGTTGATCAACCTTGTGTATACAAGAGAATCATCAACGATAAAGTAGATTTATTAGTACTTTATGTGGACGATATCCTACTCATTGGGAATGATGTAGGATACCTCACTGACATAAAGAAATGGCTAGCGACTCAAAATGAAAGATTTGGGAGAGGCGCAATATGTTCTTGGGATTCAAATTCTGAGTAATCGCAAGAACAGAACGTTGGCTTTGTCTCAAGCATCCTATATCGATAAAATATTGGTATGATATTTGATGCATAATTTCAAGAAGGGTTTATTGCCCTTTAGGCATGGAATTCATCTGTCTAAGGAACAGTGTCCTAAGACACCTCAAGAGTATTCCCTATACCTCGAAAGTAGGTAGCCTAATGTATGTTATGCTATGCACGAGGCCAGACATTTGTTATGTTGTGGGAATAGTCAGTAGGTACCAGCCTAATCCAGGGTTAGACCACTGGACTGCAGTTAAAACCATCCTCAAGTATCTAAGGAGAACGAGGCACTATATGCTAGTGTATGAGTCTAAGGATTTGATCCTTACATGATACACTGACTCTGATTTTTAGATCGATAAGGACTCTAGGAAATCTACTTCGAGATCAGTTTTCACCCTTAACATGGGAGTTATAGTATGGTGAAGCATTAAGCAGGGATGCATCGCAGACTCCACGATGGAGGCTGAGTGATAGCACACAAAATGTGTTATCCTTAGGCTTAATTATTGCTAGTTTTATGATAATTTCAGGGCTTTGATGTGTTTAAATCACTCAATTTCAGGTTAAAAGCTTAAACAGGACAATTGGAGACATATTGGATCACTCGGGATCAAAACGAGGCTTTTTGGAGCTAAAAATAATATCAATTGAAAGTAGAAGAACCAATTTAAGCTAATAGACCTGAAGTGATGGCGTTGCAACGCCGTGATTACAGCTTTGAAGTATAGAAGAACACTGTCGAAAGCGTTGCAACGCTGCTTTGCAGTGTCGCAACGCTATCTCGATAAGAAGACCAAGTTGAAGACCCGTGTAGAGGGCATTGCAACGCTGCCTTGCAGCGTCACAACGCCAGATCGATAGCAACGCGCGCGTTAGGGTAGCGGCGTTGCAACACCATCGAGACATTCCTTATTTACCACGCGTTTAGGGTACAGTGTTGCAACGCTGTCTCTAGTGTTGCAACGTTGTACCGTTGATGCCTATAAATACAACCTTATTTCTTCTTGCAAAGGGAGTCGAATTTGATAGAGAATTCACCCTAATTTCATAATACCCTCTGTAAGAAGAGAAAAGAGAGCAATCCTTGGGAGCCAAAGCATTCGTGGAGGTTCGAGATCGAGACAGGAGCTCGGAGACGAAGGACCGACATCGACACATAAGTTTAATTCCTTTTTCTTTCAGATTGTAACACCGTTTAAGACGTTTTCTATGACTTTTAGTTTGATTTTCTTGTGATTTAGAGTAGCTAGTTGTTGTAGGTAGGATTTGATTCACATGTTTAAGACTTGTTTGATCATGTTTTGAAGTATGTTTTGTTATTTATTTTTGACAATTCGTTCTTTAATTCTTTGATATTGTTGGTTTAAGTGGACTCGAGAGAAAAAGCGTAGATTAGAGCAAAGTTGTCAAAACTCTTAGAAGTCTGGCATGAGAATGACCTAGGAGTCTAAGGGAAACACATAAAGAAGTTGCTTAATGTCGTGCATGTTTAGGTTCATATGGAGACTATAGAATTTATTGTGTGTGTGAGGCTCACTAAGAATCGAGAGATTTTCTTTAGTATCTTACTTCTTGTTTATAAATTCATCACATTAGTTCATTGCATGTGTTAATTAAGTTATTAACTTGTGAAGTCAATTTCCTCCAAATCTATCAATTCGTGTCTCCACTTGTTTGTTTTTCTTTTATCTTTATTTTCACCACATATCCATGTTATGTTACTTTAGCTAAAATTGAGAATTAGTATCTTGGTAATTAATTAATCTAGAAACTCATTCCCGAGGACGATACTTGGCCTCTAAAATCACTATACTAAGACTTGACCCGTACACTTGCGGTATTACATTATCATAATTACACGCAACACTGAGTATGTAGCTACTTGTGAAGCAGCTAAGGAGGTTGTTTGGCTAAGAGAGTTCTTAACTGATTTGGAAGTCATTCCAACTCATGGAATTACCTATCACCTTATATTGTGACAACAGTGGTGCAGTAGCCAATTCTAAAAAACCTCGTAACCACAAACGAGGGAAGCACATCGAGAGGAAATATCATCTCATTCGTGAGATAGTGTAAAGAGGAGATATGATAGTCACCAAGATCGCTTCGAAGCACAACATTGTTGATCCGTTTATGAAGACTCTCACGACTAAAGTGTTCGAGGGTCATCTAGAGAGTCTGGGTCTACGAGATTTGTACATAGTGTAATCTAGGGAAATTGGGAGATATATAATGGGTTAAGGATGTCACAGTTTATTGTATTTATGTACCCACTATTCTGAATTGTATGTACCCCACTAGAATAGAGTTTTAGTTCAAGTTGGAGTTTGTTGGGTTTTATGCCCTAAAACTCGTAGTTTGTAATTTTGTTCAATTTATTTCAATAAAGTGTAATTGGTTTTGTTATTTCTATATATTGCCTTATATTAACCCTAAATCCAATAAACGAACATCCTAGGTTGTTATATGTCTCTTGAACTGTATGTAAAAGACATATGAGGATCACGGTTCGAGAAACAGTCTAAAGGGTCTATAGTATAGGGATGAGATTGGGTACCTTATCCTGGTGACACTATGGATATGACCCACTTTGTATATGATACAAACACAGTGATTCAACGTGTTCGTGTAGACGACATGTGAGTGGAGATATCCTATGTGATGAGATTACATAAGACCGGACCGCGAAATAGTAACTACTACATGTAACTCCATTGACTAATTAGGTTTCTATTTCAATAGGATGACCTAGGCAACTTGATCTCAATCCTGAGCAGGTTACTCCTGTTTGTAAGGGATTGTCTTTTGACTAGTATGGGTGAGAGTGGCCTGAGACGCCGACTCAATAAGCCTACCTTCTAGGAGACCAAACCGCACAGGCAGGTGGGGACTTAACTGAAGGGAATCGAATCCCGCAGAGGAAGCGATTGTGAATCGCACGCTCTCGATTTAGTTACAACGATTTCATTCAAGAACGAAACTAACTAGATTAAGCATATAAACACAATATGGACATCAAGAATATTACCTTTGAAGAACCTTTCTTTAAGTACTTCTTCTCCCACTGCTACAATCTCAGCAACACGAACCCAACAGATTTCGAACACTACCACCGAATCTTCTCCGTTGTTCTCTAGGTGAGGGAGGAATGTGGGTTCCCCTTAGGTAAGATGAGATGTTGTGAGAGAGAGAGAGATTGTGTTTTGGAACCATTCCAACAACACAACCAAATGGCACACAATGTCTCTTAACCTAGTTGCATCTCATGCAACCATATATATAAGGAAATAGGATGGAAATGACCATCATACCCTTCCTTTATTCTCTCATTAGTATATGGTTTATATATGAATCTAATTCACATTAAAACTATATATTATATCAATTATATCATATACAATTGATATAACACCTCATGTATGAAATTGAACACTTCAATTTCATTCTTAACTTTATACCCTCAATATAACCATGTTGAGCCAACGGAGGGACCTAATGGACCTACAGTTCATGAGCTCCAATGATATGAGATAAACTGATCAAACTCTTTGATCCAGTTAATTAACTACAAGTCACTCCACTATAGACTTGTAGCTACACTCTCCTCACTGTAGATAATGTTGTGTCCACTGATATAGTCATTACCCATGAGTCGACCTTTCACAGATTGTTTCTAATCACAGTTGGGTCAAATTACCGTTTTACCCCTGTGATTACTTCTTTGTTCCTTAAGCACCACTGATCCTCTAATGAACAACAAGTCTAAGGTCCTACCATAGACTCATGCCCTCATAGAGGGCGAGGCCCTGTTGTTCAAGACCTGGAGTCAGTTCTTAAGGGAACAACCTATCTAATTCCTTAGTGTAAGAATGAGTGAATTCCATCTTGCACAGTTAAGTTCCCAGCTACCTACGAGGTTCTGTCCCTGAGAAGGTAGGCTTATTGAGTCGGCTACAGGCCACTCTCATCCATACTAGTCTAAGGACAAACCCCTATAAGCAGGAGTTCTTAACTTGCTCAGGATTCAGGTCGAGTCACTAATGACTATCTATAAATTACTAGTCTTATCTTGTTAACGATGTTACACTAGTTAGACTAATAATTTGCGGTCCGGTCTTGTATGAGCTCTTCATACAGGATGCCCCCACTCGCATGTCAACTACATGAATGAGTTGGATTACCTCATTTGTACTAATTACAAAATGGGTCACATCCATGGTGTTACTAGAATGAGGTTTCCAATCTTATTCTTATGCCATAGACCATTTAGGTTATATTCTTGAACACAATCCAAATAGTATCCACTACACTGATGTTCAAGATATATATTATCAAGATATATGTTATAACCTTGAAGCTTAGTTTATTGAATTTATAAAGCAAGACTGTAATTCTATCAAAGAAATAACTCTTTATTTCTTTGATCAAAATTACACAAGTTTTAGGGCATAAATCCCAACAATAACCTAACAAGATGGAATTCACTCATTCCCGACTTTAGGGTAAGAAGATGAGTGCTCCCTTAAGTAGTGTCTCCGAGAGTTGAACAAAGGTTCTGACCCTCTCACTGACCCGAGAGGGACTTCTGTTTAATGGTAGGACCATAAACAGGTTGTTCATTAGAGGAGCACTGGTACTTAAGGTCTAGGATGTAACCCAGGGGTAAAATGGTAATTTGATCCAGTTAGTATTACGAACACGCGTGAAGGATCGACTTGCTATTATTGGTCGTTATCCATGGACACAAAAAGATATCTGCAGTGAGAAGAGTGCAACTGCAGGTCTTTAGTGGAATGTACCTACAGTTAACGGATGTTGATTAAATAGTTAATGAGATTAACTTATTAATCTTGTATTGTTGGAGCTTCTGATATGTAGGTCCATTAGGTCCCCTTCCTAGCTCGTAAAAGGTTCTTAGATTGCTAGATCTAGATTAGAATTTGAAATGTTCAAATTTACTTTGGGAATTAGTTTAATGTAGGAAGATACATTATAATATAAAGTTTTTATGTACATTAAAACTTTATAGTATAAATTTAAAATGAATATGATTCAAAGTAAATTTATGAGAGAATTAATATTTGAAGGAGTTCAAATATTGTTTTAATATGAATAGGATTCATATTAAAAACTATAGGTTAAAATTTAATGCGTATAAGATGTACATTAAAACTATAGGTTATAGGGAGTGTGGTTAAATATGATTTAATCATAGATAACCTAAATTAAATATTTGATATTTAATTTATGAATGAATTAATTAGAGAATTAATTAATTTATAAGTTTAATTAGCTTGATTAAATATGATTTAATTGAATTAATTAAAACTATAGGTTATGTGAGATATGTATTTAAATATGATTTAAATACAAAATTTAATTAAATGTTAATTAAATTAATTTATTTATTTATTAGTTTTATTAATTAATTAAAAGGGTTCCCCATATCTCACCACTTCTCCTTTCTTCTCTCTCTTTGTCGATAAGAGAAGAGGAGTTAGAAGAAGGAAGGAAGATCGATTTTTCCTTTTTTTTGGGTTGCTTATTGAAGCTTGTCTTTCCAAGTTTTCTCTCTGAAATTCTTCCCACAAATCTTAATCCAAGAATCCAGAGAATAGGAAGTTTTCTTTGTGGTAGTGTCCAGTTCTTGGTCCCAATTAGCATTGGCAGGACTTGCTAGAAGTTCATAAGATTTTGTCGAAAGGGAAATTTGGTTCTACAAAAGTAAGTATTCAATACTTAAATTTATACATGGAATTTCTTAATTGTAGAATTTCATTCTGTTGTGTTTATCTAATTTGTCAATGTACTGGTATTTTAGAAAATAAATTAAAATACGATTTGATTCTCAATTAGCTTCCAATTGGTTATTTGAAACCTTCAATTGGTATCAAAGCCAAATCGTATTTTGATCCGTTTTTCTAAAATTTGCATTGACTTTTTGGTGGGATTAAATCACATATATGGATTGTCATTAGACAGTTTAGGAAATTTGGCCATAGATTTTACGTTTTGAATTGTTCAATTTTTTAAAAGCTCTTGTGTTTCTGGACATTTTTTAAGCAATTCAGTATGTATTTGCTACTGTGCACGTGTTCAAGAGGCCAAAAAGAACATAGAAAAAGCAACCAAATTTTTGCAGAATTCGTTTTGTATGAGAAGATCTGGTTCAGTTTTGCAAGATTTGATCTGGTTCATGAGATCTGGTCCGGTTCAGCCTGGTTCGTGAGATTTGGTCCGGTTTTGCTTGGTTCATGCGGTCTGGTCCAATTTTGAATAAAATTAATGTAATTTTATTTATTTTTTTAGAGCCCAAAAATTTCGGTCTATATGGTTATTTATTGTTTTATGAATGTCATTTAGTCAAATCTCACCTTAGGATAAACATGTTTCATGCATCATTTCTAATATAAGAGTTATATTATATATAGAAATGCATATTCTAAGTTTTAATTTCCTTAATTAAAATAAATGTTATATTAATTAAAGGAAATTACATTGCCATGTATATTCATATGATGTTTATTCTTTTTATATTTTAGCTTCATTATATAAATATGCATGTGAATATTTTTTTTTCATGAGTGATTTAATATAAAGTGTTATAAAATATATGAAAAATGAAAAGCATGTTGCATGAAATTACATAGTTTAATATAAAATGTTATATTAAATAATGTCAAACATTGTTTTTAATTCATGATTTATTAATTTCATCAATTATTTGGTTGGTAAATTAATTAGAATTTTATTATTAATTTATTACACCATAGAAGAATGTTATAAGTTAATATATTAAAATTTATAATAGTTATAAATTTGAATTAGAAACATTAACTTATAATAAAGAGTTGCATGCAAACATAAGATTTTTAGGTAAATCGAATTAATTTTAAAATGTTTAAAATTAATTAAACCTAATATCACAATTTCTAATAGGATTAGAAATTAGTCTTACTTAGTATTTTAAATAGTTTTAAAATATGGTTAAGTATGACATAATAAGACTTTGGTTATAAGGGAACTCTACTGGTGAGGTTCTGTCTAAGGCTCGAGGTATTTAAAATAACGGTTTACGGAACACCTCCTACTTGGGAACTAACCCGGAACTTGAGTTGAATTAATCATAGTCTTAATAGCATGCAATGTCATTAGGTAATTAAATGGTTTAATTCACCTAGACATTAAGATTAAAGACCTAGTTATAAGAGTTATAATAGACATAGACTTAGATAGACATACGGATGGTGTTTGCATGATTCAATACCAAGGTGAATGAGGGAAGTGTCTATAGTAAATGGGAGAAGGACACGTGTCAACATATCCTATGGTCTCCTCCATTAGGTCGCACAGTGAGATTTCTATGGTCTGTCTGCGTGTTGCCCTGGGAGCAAATACCCCTACGGAGGGTCTGACCATAGAGATCGAAACACCGCGAACTCTAGAAATGGATAGGGCCTCTTAGGTTGTTTGCCAATAGTTGTCTTTCGTAACGGTGGCTTGTTGGCTCGAGCCTACTAGATCTGAAAATGGGAGAGTCACATTTACGAGATGATTTAAGCTAGTTAACGATTCCTTGACCAAATAATGATAGCTAAAGATCATTCGGACATGAGATGTTATGAGAATGGTAGTTAGCTGAGATTGTCTCAATTCAGGGGAGGAGTGACTAACTACCCGACGGTGGCTTTTGCTCTAAACCCTTGAAGTATCGTTGAAAAATTAAAAAGTTTAAGTTTAAATACTAGGGTTCTTTGTAATAATTTTGCTGAATTGATTGGTTTGTAATGAGTTTAAGGCATCACTAATTAGAACAATTTTTTGATTTCAGCATGTCGTCTTCAATAATTGCATTGCTTGCTAACGAAAAATTAACTGAGGATAATTACGCTACGTGGAAGTCCAACCTGAATACGATTCTGGTTGTTGACGATCTGCGATTCGTCTTAATTGAGGAATGCCCTCAAATCCCTGCTCGTAACGCGCCCCAAAATCTTAGGGACGCGTATGACCGTTGGACCAAGGCCAAGGTCTATATCCTGGCTAGCCTATTTGAGGTCTTAGCCAAGAAACATGAGGGCATGGTCTCAGCTCGTGAGATCATGAGTTCTCTGCAGAATATGTGTTGGACAACCATCTGGACAAATTCGACACGAATCCCTCAAGTACGTTTATAACGCACGTATGAAGGAGAGGACTGGTCGGGTTGTCGAAGCCCTCCAAAATATTTACTGGTTTTCTAGATCTAACTTGTAGAAATAGTGGACCAGGTCGAATCCCAAGGGAACCAATCGAATTAATTTCTCAAAGTTAAAAATATTAATGATAAAAAAAAATTAAAGGAGGGTTTGAATTGTCGAAAAAAAATGAAATAAAAAAAAGGTAAAAAAAGATAATTTTATGTAACTTCCAATTCAAGAATGTAAATTTCATCCAATTGTAATCTTGATCATAGGCTTCAAAAGAAAAAAAAAAGAAATCAATTTAAATTTTTCTAATTCAAAGAACTCAGTCAATTTACTCGGAAAAGCTGAAATAAATATAAACTCTCCTAATTTAATTGATCTTAACCAAGCATCAAAATCAAAACTTATAATTTAATCCATTGGGTACGATAGCGTTCCATATGGATTAAATAATAGCATTAAAAGCAATGAGAGGACTAAACCAAAATTAACTAATTGAGATAACTACAAATTAATTAATTTTGTTTCTTTGTTTCCCTAGAGTCTATTATGCAAGCTATGTAAAAATGGAAAAGCCATTAATTACACACACATAAGCCAACCCCTTGCTACATTTTTTCAATCATTTGTGACAATTACGGATCACAAAATCTTGGATAGCAATAAATTGATTGAAACTAAATTAAGGCGTCAATTTAATTTGTAACGATCAATCATAAAAATAAAACAAGAAACAAAGAATTCTTAAATTAGAAACAAAATTTCAATTAGGTTTAAAACCTCACAAAATTACAATTGGAAATGAAATGACCCTTGAATCAGAAATTAAAGCTTAGCCACACATGGTGGAAAAGCAAGAATAACTGTAAAGGGGATAAAACATAAAATAGGATAAAAACAAAGAACTAGAACACTCTCTAAACTTTTGTTTTTGTAGAGAACACTAAAACTCTGCACTCCCTTTACTCAATGCATTGCCCTCCTTTTATACTTGAAAATGACCAAAAATAGCTCCCTTAAATGTGCCATTTCTTGCTCCACAGTGTGTGCCAAGCCACAAAAGAATTTTTCCCTTGCATTTCTCATGGAAGACTCATGCATGCATGCCACCTACACAAAGAAAAAAAGAAACAAAAGAACAAAATTAGATAATAAACTTTCATCTTTTTCCTTTTCATTTTTTATGTTATTTTTTTCTAATTTCTTTAATTATTTTTTTATTTTCAATTCTCTCATTGTTTTGTTTTCTAATTTTTCAATTTTTATTTTAAATTACGAATTTGAACTAAAATGTGCTTTTTAGACTAGTTTCACTAAATAATGATAATTTATCACCTAAACTAAATTGGACACAATTTCAACAATTAAACATTTTATTCACTTAGAATGTAAGGAAATTAGATATCATAAGTATAATTAATTTCTACTCATCAAAGACTTCAGTGAGAGAACATGTTCTCGATCTGATGGTTCACTTCAACGTGGCCGAAATGAATGGAGCGATCATAGACGAGCAAAGTCAGATCTCGTTCATCCTCGAATCTCTTCCGAAGAGCTTCCTGCAATTCCGCAGGAATGCAGTGATGAACAATATTCAGTATAACCTGACTACCCTCCTCAATGAGCTGGAGACTTACCAGACTCTTATGAAGATTAAGGGATCGGTCAAAGGAGAGGCAAATTTGTTTGCCCATTTTAGAAAGTTCCAGAAGGGTTCATCCTCTAGGACTATGTAACGCCCCTACTTTTCTATGACTAAACTCTTAGGGACATCACTACACATGCATGCATTTATAGGCCAGGAGATAAACAGATCTTAAAAGAAAACCTCCAACTAAAATAAATTGTTTTTAGGGATCCCAAATAAATCGTTTTAAAACAGATAAAAGGAGCAGTTTAACATGGCCTATTAAAAATCTGTAAGTAAATTTAAACTCCAAACAAAAGACATAAAGAGACAACATCACTTATTAAAGAAATGTGCGGAAAACATGTCTATTCCCATGGTAGAGACAGCGCGCCTCGTCACTCGCCCCGCGCGCCCTTAGCCTTACCGAAAAACATTTTTAAAAGAAAGGGTGAGTATTGCAAAACAATACCCGATAAGTGACCTCGCTCACGAGGTTTGGGATATGCATACACATACAATCATGACTTTTAAACTTGTTCGAAATGTACATATGCGGGACCTAAAACTTTCTCATATTGTCGTCTTTAATCCATGACTTCCTTTTTATTTGTGTGGCCGATTGGTCATCCCGAGTCATATCATTTTGAGTCCTCACTGCACCCTGTAATAATTTGAGTCCTCATGGACACCCTGTAATAATTTGAGTCCTCACTGCACTGTAATTTGACCCATAGGGTCTCTATTGCATGTTTGACCATGCACATAATGCTCTCGTGGAGACCAATGTCAACACTTTTCATTAATTCATTTCATGACATACATAACATGCATGAGGTCCCATCATTCATCATAACTATAGTGTACATGCCACAACCATTATCAATAATATGCAAATCATGACTTTTCACATCGAGATAGGCGTAATACTCGCGATACAAATCATGCAATATTCTCATAGATAATCTTTGTACTATCCTCACATGAAATACTGGAATATCCTTACATAAAATGCAAAGGCATTCTCGCATAAAATACTAGATTATTCTCGCATAAAATATTGAGATATCTTCTCATAGAATATCAAAGTATTTTTCACATAAAATCTCGGGATATTCTCATATAAAAATCATTAAATCCTTTTAAGTAAAATATCGTACTAATTTCACATAAAATATTGAAGTTCGTTTTCTTTAATCCCATTAAAAAGATTCGGCACAAGGTCCCTTACCTTAGTTCCGATTTCGCCCAAAACCTAATCGAACTCCTTGCCTACTCTTCCTTTAGTGGGACCTGATTCACACAACAATTCGAAATTATTCACCGAGCCTTCACTAAATCCATAATTGTAGAAGTACCTAAATCAAGTCCTTACAATTTCATGCCTCGCTTACCTCGGGTTCAACGCGAGGACTCAATATTCCTTAGTTTGTTTTGGCATTTGACCTCCAAATTCCGCTCCAAGTTTAATCCCTACAAATTGTGTTCGAAATAGTAACTTAGGCTCTCGGTTATACGCTTAGATAATCAATAGGTCAAGAATAATCCTCAATCAAGTACGAAACTTAAACCGATCGCTCACCGGGCTGAACTCGTAGCTATTGTACAGTTGCTGGCCGGCGTTGTAGAGCTCGACGGCGACACTGCCTTGCTCGTACACTCCGGCAAAACAAAGAAAGCGCCACCGTAGAAAAGCGCGACGTGGAGGGCGCGGTGGACGATCGGAGCGGACGGCTGGAACTAAGTTCACGAGCGGCGGCGGCTGGCTGGTGCGTGAGATTCGGCGCGAGACCTGCGGTACGTGGAGGCTGTAGCTTCGGCGGCACTGACGGGAACGACAACTCGTGAGGCCCGGTGGATCTTCGCGGGCGTGAGCAGCTGGGACGGCTGTCGACGGGAGCTGCTACGCAAGGACTTCGTGGATTCGGCCGGCGAGAGCTGCTGCACCAGGCTTCGAGGGTAGCTGTAGTTTCCGGTCGGCTCGTCGGCGGCAGCGGTGGCACTTAGAGGTGGCTGTCGGCTAAGCAAGTAAGGGTTGAAGACAAGGAGCTTAGGGTTAGGGTTTTGCTAGGGTTAGGGTTTTGCTTCAAGGAGTTTAGGGTTTAGAGGAGAAGAAGAGAATTGTTAGGCTTAGGGTTAGGGTTTTGATTTCTCCTTCTTTTGGTTGGGACTTAAGGATGTTAAATACCATGCATTAGGTTAAAATTCAAATGCCAATTACACCTTCATTTAGACATTAATAACCAAAGCACCCTTGCAATTTCCTTTTCCTTTAATTTCATAAATAATCTCATCTTAAAAGGAACAATTCACTTAAACTAAACAAAATTAAGGCCTCACTCTCGCCGAGCTTGATTAAAATCACTAATCCAACTAAACACAGCGGTTAATAGAGCGTTAAATACAATAAATAATAGTACCTGTGATGGTGGTCGTCACAGACTAAGTCCTACAACCACTCTTCTGGTCCTAAGAAGATTCAGAAGAAGAAGAAGAAATGAGGGAAAGGGAAGGCTCCTGCCACTGCTGATAAAGGCAAAGGGAAGACCAAAGTTGCAGACAAAAGAAAATGTTTCCACGTTGGGCATTGGAAGCGCAATTGCCAAAAGTACCTAGCTGAGCTCAAGGAGAAGAAAGGTAAATTAGATTTACTTGTTCTAGAAATATGTTTAGTGGAAAATGATAATTCCACCTGGATACTGGATTTAGGGGCCACTAATCACGTTTGTTCTTCTCTACAAGGAATTAGTTCCTTCAGGGAGCTCGAAGAGGGTTAGATGACGTTCAGGAACGGGAGACGTCGTCTCAGCTCGTGCAGTGGGAGCTGTTAAATTATTTTTTAGGGATAGATTTATGTTTTTGGAAAACATGTATATAGTTCCTAGAATTAAGAGGAACCTTGTATCTATCTCTCGTTTAATCGAACAACGTTACTCTATCTCTTTTGATATTAATGAAGCGTTCATTAGTAAAAGTGATGTCCATATTTGTTCGGCTAAATGTGAAAACAATTTATATGTGTTAAGACCAATCGAAACTAAAGCACTTTTAAGTCATGAAATGTTTAAAACTGCTAACACTCGGAGTAAAAGGCAAAAGATTTCTCCTAATAAAGATACCTTTTTTTGGCATCTAAGACTTGTTCACATTAATCTCAACTTGATTGAGAGACTTGTAAAGAATGGACTTTTAAATGAGTTAGAAGATGATTCTTTACCTCCATGTGAATCATGTCTAGAAGGTAAAATGACTAAAGACCTTTTACTGGAAAAGGTTATAGAGCCAAAGAGCCCTTAGAACTTATACATTCGGATATTTGTGGTCCAATGAATGTAAAAGCAAAAGAAGGGTACGAATACTTCATCTCTTTTATAGATGATTATTCAAGGTATGATTATTTATACCTAATGCAACATAAGTCTGAAGCCCTTGAAAAGTTCAAAGAGTTTAAGACAGAAGTTGAGAATGCATTAGGAAAAACCATTAAAACACTTCGATCTGATCGATGTGGAGAGTATATGGACTTAAGATTCTAGGACTATTTGATAGAACATGGAATCCAGTCACAACTCTCAGCAACTAACACGCCACAACAGAATGGTGTGTCAGAAAGGAGAAATAGAACTTTGTTAGACATGATTCGATCAATGATGAGCTATGCTCAATTGCCTGACTCGTGTTAAGGTCATGCAGTAGAGACTGCAGTTCAAAACAATGCTTCTTATCGAAATTAAGGTTTTAATCTCTCTAAAACGCTCTCTTTTTTATGAATGACAAACTTTTCCTTTTATATATTGAGACAACGTTGGAATGCTAGGGGCGACATTGCAATGTTATCCCTTCATAAATAAGGAAAAAAACACTTTGAGTAGCGTTGTTGTTGGGTTTTATGTCTTAAAACTCGTGATTTGTAAACTGAATGTACATTCTATTTTGTAATAAAGTTGTTGTTGAGGTTTATTCAGTAAAGTTGTTATTGAATAAAGTGAATTGTGTATTTGTATAACCCTAATCCAATAAGAACCCTTAGCTATAGGATATATACTTGAACTTTATGTGTGACATAAAAGTGGACCAAGTTCAAGTTATAGCCAGAACGGTCTATAGTATAGGGATAAGGTTGGGTACCTTATCCTGGGGACACTATGGACGTGACCCACTTTGTAAAGTACAAATGATGTGATCCTAAATCGTTCATGTGGAGACATGCGAGTGAGGGTGTCATATGCAATGAGTTTGCATAAGACTGGACCGCAAAATAGTCACTTAGACTTTATAACCCCGTTTACTGTCTTAACTGACTATATTCATACGATGACCTAGGTAACTTGATCTTAATCCTGAGCATGCTATGAACTCATGTTTATTCGAGATTATCCTTAGATTTGCATGGGTGAGAGTGGCCCGAGATCGTTGACTCAATAAGCCTCCCATTGAGGGATAAACCGGATAGATAGCTTGGAACATAGTTCTGCAAGATGGAATTCTCTCTTACCTGCTTTAGGGATTAGTAGAAAGGTTGTTCCCTTAAGTGTTGACTCCAGGTCTTAAACAATGGGTCCACCCTCTCATTGTCTCGGGATTTGGTTTTTTGTTGGACCACAAACCAATTGTTCATTAGAGGATCAGTGGGACTTAAGGAACAAAAAGTAATTACAGGAGCAAAACGGTTTATTTGATCCAGCTGTAATTACGAACAACCTATGAAGGATCGACTTACTAATCATGCTTACATCAAGTGGACAAAAATATATCTACAGTGAGGAGAGTGCAACCACTGGACTTTAGTGGAGTGTCCCGGTGGTTAACGAATGTTGATTAGCTAGGTTAAATAGTTTGGTTGGTTAATCTCGTATCGTTGGAGCTCATGATCTGTAGGTCCATTAGGTCCCTCTTGAAGGGAATCGAAGTCCCGCAGCGAAAGCAATTGCGAATCGCGCGCTCTTGATTTAGTTACAACGATTTAATTCATGAACGTAAACAACTAAATTAAGCATAAAACAGAATGGACAACAAGATAATTACCTTTGAAGAACCTTTCTTCACGTGCTCCTCTCTCCCACGATCACGATCTTAGCAACAGAAACTCCAACGTACGAAGACACGACCACCGGATCTTCTCCGTTGTTCTCTAGGTGAGGGAGGAAGGTGGGTTCCCTTTAGGAGAGGTGAGGTATTATGAGAGAGATATGTGCTTTGGAACTCTTCCAACAACACAACAAAGAGCTTTAATTTCCTTAACCTAGTTGCATCTCATGCAACCATATATATAGGGAAATAGGATGGAAATGACCATCTTACCCCTCCTTTATTCTCTCTTTAGTATATATAGTTTATATATGAATCTAATTCACATTAAAACTATATATTATATCAATTATATCATATATAATTGATATAACACCTCATGTATGGAATTGGACACTTCAATTTCACTCCTAACTTTATACCCTCAATATTATCATATTGAGCCAACGGAAGGATCTAATGGACCTACAGTTCATGAGCACCAATGATGTGAGATTAACTGATCAAACTCTTTGATCCAGTTAATTAATATTCATTAACTACAAGTCACTCCACTATAGACTTGTAGTTGCACTCTCCTCACTGTAGATATTATTGTGTTCACTGATATAGTCATTACCCATGAGTCGACCCTTCACAGGTTGTTCGTAATCACAACTGGGACAAATTACCGTTTTACCCTTGTGATTACCTCTTTGCTCCTTAAGCACCACTGATCCTCTAATGAACAACAAGTCTAAGGTCTTACCTTAGACTCATACCCCTCATAAAGGCGGGCCCCGTTGTTCAAGACACTGGAGTCGATTCTAAGGGAACAACCTATCTAATTCCTTAGTGTAGGAATGAGTGAATTCCATCTTGCATGCTTAAGTTCCCACTACCTCACGAGGTTCTCGTCGAAGGAAGGTAGGCTTATTGAGTCGGCCATGTGCCACTCTCACCCATACTAGTCTAAGGACAAACCCCTATAAGCGGGAGTTCTTAACTTGCTCAGATTGAGTCGAGTCACTAATGACCATCTATAAATTACTAGTCTTATCCACGTTAACTGTGTTTCGGTTAGACTAACAATTCATGATCCAGTCTTGTATGAACTCTTCATACAGGATGCCCCCACTCGCATGTCAACTACATGAATGAGTTGGATTATCTCATTTGTACTAATTACAAAGTGGGCCACATCCATTGGTGTTACAGAATGAGGTTTCCAACCTTATTCTTATACCATAGACCATTTAGGTTATATTCTTGAACTCAAACCCAAATAGTGTCCACTACACTGATTTCAAGATAAATGTTATAACCTTGGAGCTTAGTTTATTGGATTTATTAAAGCAAAACTGTAATCTTATCAAAACAAATAACACTTTATTTAATTGATCAAAATTACACAAGTTTAGGGCATAAATCCCAACACCTCTTACTAGCTTGGACTAAGCCTTGTAACAATTTGAGAGAAAAATATTTGAATGGTTCAAATTCGGTTTTGGGAGAAAACATTAATTATATGCAATATATTTAATGTTTCATAGTTTAATTATGAATTAAACTATGATAAAGAAGAAGTTGACATATTTAAATATGATTTAAATATTGGTTTGGTTTAAAAACATGAATAGGGATTCATGTTTGAATGATCGATTTAAAAAATCGAGATTGGTCTAATTATTTAATTTGATATTAAATTAAATAATTATTTAAAATCAATTAATTAAATTGTTTAATTAATTAAATTAATAAATTGATTTTAATTTAAAATTAATTTTGAATTAAAATTAAAAGAAAATTCAAATTCATTTTGAATTTCATTTTGGACAAAATACATTTATTGATGAATAACCTACTTGGTTTGTCAAATTTATCAAAATTAGCCACCTCCTTCTTTAATCATCCTCATCACTCATGTGTTGGTACCTTCACAAAGCTTAATGAAGCTTTATATGAAGGAGATTTGAGGTGATTTTGAGAAATTTTGCAAAAATTGAGAATGGTTCTCGGTTTAGACCTTTTGTTACTCTTCTTCCAAATGCCCTAAATCTAGGATCCCACAATTCGTTTCAAGGCCTGAGGATAGTAGGGAAGACATAAAAGTGGTCCATGAAGTGTTAGTGTTGCAAATCGTCCACCGGGTGAGGAGAATTTGATCTTCAAAGGTGAGTTTTCTAACTCTCTGTTTTTCCAGTTTTAAGCATGTTTTTTATTTTGTAAAATTGATCAAATTAGAGTGTTCAAGATCCTAAATTGCTTTCATTTTCTTAATATGGACTCTTTCAATTGTAATGTTATGGATACCGTTGCAACGATATGTCTGTAGTTCTTCAAGGTTGAAAGATTTCCCAAATGGTGTTGCAACGTTATGCCTTTGAGTCCAAATGTCTTGGTCTTCTTCTCAACACTTTGAATCCTCAAATATAGTTTTAAGTTGCTCAAATTTGTCTAATTATCTCACAATTCTCCAGTTTTTCTCCAAATGTTCAGTTTCTGAGAAATAAACATAAAAACACATGAAAGTATACATAATCATAGCAAAACTAACATAAATTAAACTAAGAAATAACACAATTTTGCTCGTTATCATGGTCGACGAGCCCAATAAAGTCGACTATGACTAGTTCATTGTGTTCATGGGTGTTACTATGTCTACCACCGCCTTCCTTGCTCCCACATTTTAGTCGAGCTCAAACTCCTCACATTGAAGTCGACGAAACTATCGTGGTCGTTGCAACCTTCAGTGATGTTACCGCTTAGATCTTCTTCATACTTGTCGTTGTAGGTATTGACACCAAAGGCGATGAGAGCACAAGTGTCTATTTGTTTTCGTGTGGGTCCTACTTTTAACAGCCGAGTTCCTAGTTTTCATAATGGTGGTGATCCGATCTGAAATGATTTAATTATTTTTTAGTTTTTTTTTAAATAATAAACAAGTACATGCCATAAAGAAATATATGGTTTTAGACATGTGTGAGAAACTTTTCTAACTGTAATGGTGATTGAAATGGAAACTTGACCAAGAGTGTAAATTGATATACTTATTCAAACTTGAAGTTTAAATGGATAAAATTGAAAGTTTAGGGTTAAAATTGATACAATTTGCCAAGTTTGATATTTAAATTGATGAAGATTTTTATAATGTTTTTTATGAAGTAAATGAGGTAGAGAAATTTTCTATCCTTGTTCAGGATTTTTCTCCACTCTCTCCTCCATTTCTTATACTGTTGGGGACGAGTTCCAACTATAGACTTTGGGATGGTAATTGATGCCAAATAAAAGTTCAAATTCTTAACTTTAAATCACACAAGTCTAATTCATGAGCAAAATATCTTGTTCTCATTTATCGTAACAATGCTATATCCAACCAAACTCAAAAATATATATTGAATCACTTTGGTGTTTCTTCCTAAAATGGACACCAAAGCTTGTGTCAACCCCATTCCCAACTCCAATGGGACTCTTTAAAACAGAAAGATTCAAATTATTTGATTTTTCTTAAAACCATACATAGAAACTCGACAAAATTCTTGCTAGGAGGCCATCTATACGTGTGTATAATTGATATGTACTCAAAAATAACAAGCCAAGTATGGTTTGAGAGAGGAAGAACCCAGATATGGAATTTCATTTTCAAAAACATCCTTATCCTCTCTCTCTCATACACAGATGAGATGAAATGACAAAGTTACAAAATTTCCAATTTTGCACTCACCCATCTCTTAGCTTCTAGCCTTTTCACTTCTCATCTCAAATTCCTTTACAAAAACTACATATAACCACCACAAAAATACAGTTCTCATCCATCCATGGCTTCCATTTCTCCACCCACTCCTCATCAGCTCTCCTTCTCCACCCCCAAATTCCATTCCCCAACTCCATTTCTGAAACCTTATTCCTCTGCTGCTGCACCTTCTCTGCCATCCCAATCCCACACCGTCTGCCACTGCCACAACCCTGATTCTCCTTCTCCGTCTGAACCTTCCCTTCCCTGGGGATGGGGCTCTGCGCTTCAGGGCCTCTTTCAAACCGCTCTCAAACGCTTCGATTCCCTTGTGAACCACCGTAACGACGCCTCTAAGGACACCCGTCCCGACCGTGGCGTTCTACACGGACGGCGTGTGGTTGGGCTGGAGGAGAAAGATGGGGATGATGATCGGAGCTGGGATTGGGATCGGTGGCGTAAGCATTTTGATGACGTCGACGAGCAGGAGCGTCTAGTTTCTTTTCTTAAGGTATTTCTATTTCGATTCCCCTGTTGGAGTTTGGGATTTTCTTGGATCGTTCTAATTTAGCTTCTGAGATTATTAGAATTAGAAAAAGAAGAAAGAGTTTAGTGCAATTTAATTGGAAGAAAAGGATGGAGCAATGAGTAGAATTCCCTTTGAAGGGTTATCGAAGAAAAACTGATTTTGTTTCGTTTTTCTTTTTTTCTTTTTTGGTTCTGCGCAGTCGCGCTTAAGTCATGCGGTATATGCAGAGGATTATCAGGATGCTGCTAGGCTCAAGGTGGCGATTGCGGCTTTGGCGACAAACGATACTGTTGGCAGAGCGATGTCTTATCTTCATGTGAGAAAATTTCATACACCGCTGTGGAACATAATTGATCATTTTTCCTATTTGTCATTATTTTACCGTGCCCAAAAGTATTCGTCCGCTGAAATTTGATTCGGTTTGAAACTTGGTTGGTTCTCCTAGAAATATTCTATTTGTTGCTTCAATGATATAGTTACTTTTTCTTATACTTCCTCTTTCTTCTGTGATAGAGAGCTATAGAGGAGGAGCGTTACCGGGATGCAGCCTTCATTAGAGACAATGCTGGTGCAGGGTTGGTGAGATATTCAAAGAGTTTCTTAATCAAATGCTTGTATTTTAGTCCCCTTTTTGCTGTCATATGTTCATATGCACCCCTTTACTCAATTGGGTGGTCCTTGCAATGTGCACTGCATATGCTGTAGACTTTTTTGGTTGATCCTTTTCAAAAGTTCATGTAGGTCAAGCTGGGTTGTACTTTTTGTTTGTTCATTTCTCCCAATATCTGGACTGGTCGCTGTTTCTTTACTCTATTGTCAAGTAACTAATGAACTCAGTTGCCATAGTCGGCCAATTGCTAACCAAGAGAGTTTTGTAATTAAGTTATAATGGAGAGAGAATTTTGATTTTTCCAGTGATCTTTTTCCAAATTGATTAATATGTGGAGTTGGTCTTTCATGGATTGAGTAATTACATCTAGATGCTCTTCTAAACAAACTGAAACAGGTCTTATATTCCTTGGTACATGTATGATTTTCTCCGTCTGGTTTCTTCCTCTCAGGTTGGCTGGTGGTCTGGCACCTCAAAAGGCAATCATAATCCTCGGGGTCTAATTATTCGCATAACAGCTGAACATGGAAGATACGTAGCGAGAAGCTATAGTCCTCGGTATGATCTTTGTCCCTCGATTGTATTGCAGTACATTCAACTCTTAATTTTCTCGCTATCTCTCCAGCAATTATATGTTTTTTTTTCCAATAACTCTAATCTTGAGGAGATCATCTACTTTATAAACCACACCTCCACTCGGGGGGAATATTTGTTATTGTCTGAATTCTTTCATTCTATTGGCCTTTGAATGATGGAACCATTGAATCTAAGCATTAAATCTTAGTTTCTGAGTGATAATTTGCAGTAAGAACAACTAAGGCTTTCTGCTAAGTCTCTTTGACCCTTGTTTTTTAAAAACATTCTATTAGTCTACTGCTGCATCAAAGAAAATATTGATTTTTGTTTCTCAACTTCCTCAGGCAGCTTGCTACGGCTGCAGATGGTGTTCCCTTGTTTGAGATTTTTCTTAGAGTGAATAAAAAGGGTGAATACAAACAGCAGGTAACTATCTTAGAACATCTAATATTATGTGCGGTACGAATCAAATTTTTTCTTACATTACTAATACATCATGTTTATTTAAACTATGACTGATATGACATGCTGGGCCAGCTGAAATGTTGTAGAAGGGGGCTTAGTTTGTTGGTCCAGTGATTTTGGGAATAAAGTAAAATAATGCACCTATTAGATTATTGATTCAAACTTGGGTGGCATCCAATTTTAGGTGTTAAATATCTTACAATTTTCTTCACTAGAACGTTAGATGTTTGTATCAAGAGATTAGTTGAGTGATGACATGATTATAAGGGGAAATTTATTTTATAGATTTATTCAAGACAAACCTTAGACTTGTGCATGTATACACAGCCTAATTGCAGCAAGTGGTAAGTAATTTAATCGATTCCATAGGGATTAGTGAAAAGAAGATTTATTGAATTGGAGTTTATTCCAGTGAACCTTAGGTAACCAGAGATTAAAGTGGAAATTAAACACTTCAAAAGTAAATTTAAAGAAGTAAAGTGCTAAGCAACTCAAGATCCTTGACTAACAGGAACAAAAACTTCCCTCTAATGATTAAGACAGGGTTGAATTAGGGGGATAGTTATGCTTCGTCAAGCTAAATGCTACAACAATTTGACTGCTCCAACACTTAATGCAAGTTCTCACAGACTCTTTCCAGAGATCTTTTATAACGACAACTAATTTCCATTACATTGCCTCTGTACTTACTCTCTCCTTGCATTCATTAGGTGAGTTACTATCCCTAGTATCCTCAATTACCTTAGGGTTAACCCCTAATCAGAACTAATCATAATCAAAGAGATTAGTTTATCCTTTCTTTTTCCAAATTCAGGATAAACGCAACCCAAACTGGTTGGCCAGACGGATTTCAGCTTTAGTCAAGCACACAATGACTAGAAGTGAGGATGAATGCACACAATGACTAAATTAGTTCATGCTGAATGAATGAGAACAACCAACAAAACTTAGATTGAATCGACAAGGCATTACAAGGTCCAAAAATAAACAAGAATTTTAGAAGAAGAAACAGTGCAAAAGAAACAGAATTGAAATTGCATAAAGCATAACAGTAAGTAAAAATAGGTGCAACTCCCGAGACTGAGGTCAGCCTTCTTTCCCAAGAGGTCTTCTCTTCCAATTGGCAGCTTCAACGTTCCCAAAGAAGAAAAACCACTATCCTTATTGAAAAAATATGCTCCTACAAGCTCCTCCCTTCTCTAAATGGCAATAAAGGGCTTAAATACCACCTTCTAATTACAGAATCAGGGCTTCTGTGGCAAGGGTACTCCAAAGAGCAGCTTCCCATTAGTCCAGCAAAGGTCAACTGTCAGATTCATTGTTTGAGGTGGTTGCCACGTGTTTCAGTTGCTTGTACTTTCCAAGTGAGTGCTTGTGACATAACTGCAGCTTCAGCAATCTTGCATTTCTTTGCTCCAGCAACTGGAATATTGCTGAGACATTTCAAATGCTCCAGCGTTTGGTGCTTTCCTTTCCCTTTTGCAACAAGTGCTACAGAAATTTGTTATTAGGCTCTCTTCACTTTGATCATTAAGCTGCAACAATCCCCCCTACAAGGATCACAGTGACATCAATCAGACACCACTTAACTTAAAACATTAACAGAGGAATTTTGACAACCACAAAGGGGATCAAACTGTTCAAAACACAACTTCTGGCAAAGAAATATACAGGTCCAAACTCAAAGAGACTCAATTACTCAAAATAATCCACTTAATAGCTCTCTTTTGCAGAGCTATCAAATACCTATGGGTATTATTTTGATTCTAGCTGCACATGCAATTCCCTAAAGAAAGGGTATCTGCCCAACATTTGTTTGTCCAAGTTCTCTCAAAGGGGGAAAAGGAAAGGAGACTAGAGGGTAAGAGAATAATATGCTTGTTCATAAGTGAAACACCCTAAACAAAGTTACACTTTCTATAGAAGAAATACTAAGAGCAGTTTTCATGGCCTTAATATTGCTTATTTAGGGTCGGAAAGTATTTTTTTTAAAATTCTGCTTCTACTTAGCTAAGATGATCTAATTCAAACAAACCGATCCAATCACACATATTTATCTACGTACAGATGTAAAACACAACTTAGAAATGTTGGTTATGACTTCTTTCTGATGCTATTGTGTGTGTGTTTTTCCGTAACAAACTGACTAATTAAAAAGCTTGATGTGAGTTTTCCTTAAATGGGGTTTGTTGTGATTTTATTGAATTGGGAGGAACAATAGATTATTCATAGGGGTTGAGAGGTCTAAGGAGGATCTGTTTCTTATTTATTTATTTTTTTTAAAAGTGAGGATGTGTGGGGCTTTATTTGGTTCTATATCTCTCTTTGGGCCTTGGTGGTTAAGGTTTTTTTGTAATTAGCTTTTAGGTCTTATTTGCTTGACTGGGGCCTTTTTTATTTTTATTTTATTATTATTTTGGGGCTTTATTTTTTGTATGTCCCTTATATTCTTTCATTTTTTCCCCTAAATGAAAGCTTGGATTTGCATAAAAAAAATAGTATTTCTTAATTGTTTCTTTGCAAATGATAGATAATTATCTATGCTCATTCTTTATAATCATGAATAGGTTAGCTTTGGGTTGAATCATTTAGTCTTTTTTCCAAATGTTATAATGGCTACAATTGGGTACTCAAGGTATTTTTTGGCGTGTTCAGGCTGTGTACTTGAAGCGGAAAGGAGTTTTCTCAGATAGTTCAAATGGTTCATCTAAAGGACTAGATTCACCTAGTCTATTGAATCCTTTAGACCCTGTTGAAGAAAAGGATGATCTTTTCATTATAGGTGGTGAAGAAGCTGAAGATGGTGATATCAGGAATGAAGATTCTGATATAGCTGTTGGGCTTCCAGTCTTTCAGAATATCTTGAGAGATATGATTCCTGGAGTAAAGGTCAAGGTTTTGAAGCTGACAATCCCTGGAAAGGTTGACAAAGATGTGATATCTAAGGTGATTGAGCAGATAATTGAGGAGGAAGAAGATGAAGAAGAGGAAGACGAGGAGGATGGAGAAAGTGAGAAAGAGAGCGACTTTGAAGATTTGGAAGTAGAAGATAAAATTAAGGATGGCCACCAAGAGAAAGATGCTGAATTGGATGTCGATGATGGTTTACTTGAAAATCAGGGGCAAAATGAAGTTGCTGTCAAAATTATTGTTGGTGGTTTAGTGCAGAAGCTTTCCGGTGGGTTTTCTGTTAAAAATACACTCAGAGTACCTGCAAAGTTAGAAAAGAAGGGGCGTTCTTCGTTTTCTTTCTCAGTTGAGAAAGATTCAAATGAACAGGACTCTCTTGGGAAGGAACTAAATTCAATGGATGGGAAGTCCAAGCCTCGAGGTCAAAGTAGTATTGACCATGTTATGCTAGATTTAGCCAAATTTATTGGCAAGGAGAAGATACCGCTGAAGGTTGGTTTCAAATTCTTGCATGTTAATATTGTAGTTGGTCGGTTACCATTTCATAAGTGCCAAATGTTTTAGTCATGCTTTGTCATTCCTGGACCCTCTTCTATGCACTATGAACTTGTTTTTTCAGGTACTTAAGGATTTGAGTGAGTTAATAAAGCTGTCCATCAGCCAGGCACAGAACTATCAACCTCTTTCTGGATCCACAAGTTTCAATCGCATTGAAATGCCCACTTCTTCAGATCCTCTAAATGGTATTATTTTTCTATGGTTCTTATTCTATTAGAGATGTAAAGCTCATGTAAAGGCATCAAGGAGAATTCATTCTTTTTCAGGATTGTACATTGGTGCACATGGAATATATACATCAGAAATTATTCATCTAAGACGCAGATTTGGTCGATGGCAAGAAGATGGAGGAGGGGATAAGGAGCCTTCAAAGCTTGAATTTTATGAATATGTAGAAGCCTGGAAAGTTATTGGGGATCCATATGTACCAGCTGGCAAGGTAATTGCTCAGCTTTGTCATTTTCTCTAAATAAAAACCATTTAGTATGCCCCTAATGAAAAGTTTCCGTCTTGTTCAAATAAACCATTTGGTATGCTTCCAAATGTTCGTACCTGTTTAGAAATTGGTTTACTTTGAGTTTCCCTCCAAAATCCCGTGGAGTAGTATTGACGACCATAGTTTTCTAGGTGGCATTTCGTGCAAAGGTTGGAAAAAGATACCAGCTTCCTCATAAAGGGATCATTCCTGAAGAATTCGGAGTGGTGACTTTTGTTCTTAATCAAATGTTATTTGAAATCATTATCCTTATCTGTTCCACTTTGATCTTCCTTTCTCCTCTCTATACTGAATAGTCCTGTGGCATCTGGTTTCTAGATTGCTAGATATAAAGGACAAGGGAGACTAGCTGAGCCAGGTTTTCGCAACCCTCGATGGGTTGATGGCGAACTTGTTATTCTTGATGGAAAGGTTCGGAGTTCTCTGTTCTTTTATCTTTGTGATTCTCAATCAACCCGTTATTTATTTGGGTGATGTTCCATCTGTTACCTAGCTCTCGAGTCTAATCTATATCCTTCTTCAGTACATCAAAGGGGGACCTGTCGTTGGATTTGTTTATTGGGCCCCTGAATTTCATTTCCTGGTGTTCTTTAATCGGCTGAGGCTGCAAGAGTAGATTTCATTTTATTTTAAACTGAAATCTCAAGCTTGTCCATTCATTTGTGCTTCCACCGATTCTTTAAGGGTAAGATCATCCCTCTTATTTTTTGACATCTAAATTTTTGCTTAGCTCTATGGCAATGATGAACTGACATCGCTTCTATTGTGTCTGTAGAAGGATTGAACTGACATCCATTAATAGTGAAGAGCAGGACTTGTATGTACAGCTCATGCTTTCTATGCTCTAGTCATCACTTATATTATGTTTGTCGGAGGATGGTGTTAGGCCACCAATCACGAAGGTTTACCAAAGAAGGGGCAAGACTGGAAATTCCCTCTGAGGAATTAGTTAGAATGTGGGATTGTGGGAGTGAGGGGATCTTGGTGGGCCCGAAGAGAGTCTGAATAGCTGCTTTATTTTCCTTTTTCGTATGTGAGTAGGCAGTCTGCTTTTTTGTGTAATTGCAAGAGAGCAATTAGGGAAAAGGAGAGATTACCAGCCCTCTCAAATTGGCTGGTTGTTTGTGACCTTTTTGGCAAGTCCTTAATGAGAATCGAATCATCTTTGTAAGGTTCCTTACAGACGGCACTGACATCCTATTAGTAGTGAAGAGCGGGGGTTAGTAGGAAAAATCTTTATGCATGGGGA
This sequence comes from Trichosanthes cucumerina, assembly GCA_036507285.1. NCBI lineage: Eukaryota > Viridiplantae > Streptophyta > Magnoliopsida > Cucurbitales > Cucurbitaceae > Trichosanthes > Trichosanthes cucumerina. The sequence continues at coordinate 24,405,848 of CM071836.1, read as the reverse complement.
AATCAAAACTGTGGTGCTTATTTGGGGTAGGGGCAAGGCTCTTGGCCTCTGATGGTTTTTCAATGGCTTTCTTTGGCGATTGTTGGGATTTGTTGAAAGATGATCTGGTCTATGTTCAACAAATTCTTTGAGAGAGGTTTGGTAGATGTTACTATGAATATATGCCTTCTTCCGTAAAAGATGGAGCACGGAAAATTAGGGATTTCAGGCTAATTTGCTCCATTACTAGCCTTCATAAGGTCATCTCTAAGATGCTGGTGGAAAGGATGAAAAAGATGTTTCCTAGTAAAATCTCTTCAGTGCAAGGGCTGTTGTGAGTAGAAGTTAAGTCATGTTAAGAAGAAAGAAGGCATCATCCTAAAGATAGACTTCAAGAAGGATTATGACCTTGTGAATTGTGAGCTGGGAGTTGATCTTATGAGAAAAAAGTTTTGGGGTGAGGTCGTTTCTTTGCTCTTCCTTCTATCATCTCTAGGCTTGCCTTGGCCTTTGGGTTCCGACCCTAGAGCGCCTTCCTTCTAGGATCTGATGAACTAATCATGTTCTATACTTCAATGGAAGTTATAAAGGGATAGTGTATTTAATGTGCTTCGAGCATGGATCAGTTTGTGAGTGCCTGGTATCTTACCCCTTGTTAGAGAGTTGGAACTTGGAATAACCATTTTCTATTTGGTGGCTCTCTCTTCCTTATCCTCTTCCCTGTCTTCATTTTTCTTATTTAAAGTTAAGTCAATATGAATTCTGATTTACTGACTGGAGTTTTAATCTTAATTTGCTAGATAGTTTCAATGGAAGTCTGTAAGAACATTTGCAGCAATCTGCTCATGATCATTTTTCTCCCATTTGTTCTAATGCAGTTATACTCTCAGAGGATTTAAAGCCCTCATTTAAAGATAAGCAGTATAAGCAAGCAAAGCAAGCTATTTGTTGGTGACTTATCACTCGTAAGAACACTGGTCTGACAAACTTGATCACCAGAGCTTAGTCCATGCTAACACTCGGGTCTCGAAATTACTTCATTTTCTGGGTGATTTTTTCTATGCTTGTATATATTAATCTGTTCTTTTGCTTAATCAATTCTTAGCCATCAAGTTTTGTGGTGATTATATAAGCAGTGCTGTAGCTTGATCTTGTTGATTTAGTTGTACTTATGTATGGTTGTAGTAGATTGAGATATCATTTGTAAGACAGGTTTTCTGAAGGTTACCTAATGAATCGTGTATAGCCGTCAGTTTGGAGTCTGGAACAAAGAACCATTAGTTCCATCTGTTGACTGTTAATATCATGACAAAGTTTAGTATTACTATGAATTATGTTGTCCCTTTTGTAATCTTCTTTCATTGTTTATATTCATCTTTTGCCTTGCTTGTTTATGGTTCATTACTAGGCATGCTGATTAGTTCTCTAGAGATATCATATTCTTTGATGTTTCTAGTTAAAATAAATAGTTAAACCCACGTGGTTTCTCTTTTCCTCTCCCTGTCCTCTCTCTTCCCCTCCCTTTTGTTCTCCGACAGTTGGTGTCTAAAATTTAAATACATTTGAGGTTGAGGATGTCCATTTTTCTTGCAGGGTCCTGCCCTAACGGAGCGGGGAATCCCCGTTTATGCAGAGAATGGGGAGGGAGCGAGGAGAAATTTTTCTTGTTGGCTAAACGAGGGGAATACATTCCCCGACCCCGTCCTATTCCCTGTCCTCGTCTCACCCCAATTTATATATATATTTTTAAATATATATGTTTGTTTATATATTATATCATAATTCTACTTTTTTTATTAAATATCATTTTAATTTTGTAAGGAAATGGAAAAAAATATATTAAATAGAAATCTTTAATTAAGAATTAACTATTTAAATAATTTTTTTAAAAAAGAAATTATTTAATAAAATTTTAAAAAAATAAAAAATGACAAATGGAAAATTATTCTCATCGATCTTCGTTCCTGCGAAAGTAGGCATCGTGAGGAAATCTTGGAGCCACAAAGAAAGAAAGAATATCTTGCTGCTAAAAAATATTCTAATACCCAAAAAGCGTGATTCAAGTTTGAAGTCCAGAATTTGTTGAGCCTATGATTCAGGGACTTCAGATCTTTAACACCCATGTCGAAGATTAAACCATATAGTAATCGACACTATTAATTTTCACTGGAAGCAACGTTTTGCTTCAATTTCGAAATCTTCATCGTCAAGTCAACAGAGCGTGCAGGAATTTCTTTGTACCTCGCTAATAAGGCGAAATATGAGATGAACTTTTCAAATGTTTATTTTCTACCTTGTAATTCTTCTAAAACACAATATTTTGGTTTGTGTCGTTAATATTTTTTAGTCCAACGATCGCGAGAGTTTGGAATAATTATTTCAACAAAAAAATCTGATTTCTGTGGAGAATTCTTACCCAATCCCAATAAATTTAACGCATACTTTTATAGGGATGTGAATTAAAATAAGGGGTGGGGATAGGGATGGAGGAACCATCTCCGTCCCTGCTTCGTGGACATATGTAGTTAGGTATCTAATTTGTTGAATGACCTATTATTGGATGCTATGTAACTTTCTTAGGTGATGTTTGGCGTGCAAATTTGAGTTGAGTTGAGTTGGGCAAACCTAAGTTGAGTTAGGTAGAGTTAGTTTGTCAGTAGTTCAAAAGTTTGTGTTTGGGGTGGAGCTTGATTGAGTCAGAAAGTTAAGTCTGTATTTGAGATACAGAGTTGAGTTGTTGATGTAATTTTTTTGTAATCTGGAGTAGACTGATTTTTAGTGGACTATTTTTGTTTCTTTTATTTTTATTTTTCTAATCATTCATCTAGAAACATATTTTTTCATATTTCCAATAATGAATTTAGATGTTCACTTAAAAAAAATAATATATTTCAACATTGACTTTTTTTTTTAAAAAAAACACCATTCTTTATCTTCTTTTTTTTTAGAAATTGATTTTTTTTCAAATATGTAGCATTGTTTTCTCTTTTTTCTATACATTAAGCTTATTTCAATTTATTTTTCATTAAAAAGGAATCTTTCAATTTATGGAAATTACATATTTATAGTACACATTGAACTTATTTCAATTTATAAAAATCAAATGTTGTATTCTTTATAACAACAAATGAAAATTAATGAATAAAAAAAGACAATGTACCTGTTTTTTTTTCTTTAAACAAAAATTGAACTTCTGTTAAAATATAGAAATTTAAGGTTTTATTTTCTAAACATATATTGAACTTCTTTGAAACTTACAAATGAATAACTTATTATAACTTTTTTAATTACTAATAGGGTCATTTTTTTTTTAAAATACATTGGTCATTACGTTTTTTTTTTTGTAAGGGAACATTGCTTGTTTACATTTATTAAATCACATGTATGAAATTGAACATTTTTGAAAAAAAAAATCATTATTTTTTTTTTAAGATGACAATAAGACAACAATATATTTCAACATTAATGTCATGTAGAAGTGAAATATTCACAAAATATTAGTAGGTCATCAATTACCTATTTGCATGATTCACAAAACATAATTATGGTATAAGGACCTATTTACATGATTCACAAAACATAATTATGGTTCACAAAATATAAGTAATGACTAACAATGGGTCGAGTTTGTAAGTCCAAAGAAAGATTATTGGAGCAGAGAGTAAGACAAACTAAGTACATGTACATTTCATATTATTTTGAACCATGAGAGTGTCGTCAATTGCTGGAATTATTGTATGCGATACTCGTTTGAAAAAGAGTTGTTGGTTTCTTGATAAGGTTGCCAATAATTAGTGTCAATTGTGAGAGACGGTAGTCGACAGTGGCGTCAATTGCCGCATATGACCGTCGGTAGTCGGAGAAGGTCACCAGCAGTAGTTGTTGGTCGCCGCAGAAGGTCATCGGAGGTGGTTGTCGGTCGTCAGAGGTGGTCGTTGGTCATCGAAGATGGACACCGGTCGGCGGAGGTGGTCATCGATCGCTCAAGGTAGTTTTCTAATCGCTGGTGGTGGGCGCTTGTTGTTAAAGAAGTGGTGATAAAATATATTAATAGGGTTATTGTACAAGTCGGTGGAGTTAATATCCTAACACTATAGCAAGTCGATAGAGTTGAGTTGAGTTAGTTTCTCCATGGGCCAAACGGTGAGTTGGGTTTAAAACCCAACCCAACTCAACTCAACTCAACTCAGAGAGCCAAACACCCTCTTATTGGCTAGGAAATTCTTCAAGTTGATCCTCTAGGCTGTAACATTCTCGGATGAGTTTTATGACTTCTATTTTGTGGTGAGGGGTTGCAGGGAGTATGAGTTAATAAGTATGAGGAGTTAGGAAGTTTGTGTGTTGAGGTGTAAAGTTGTTTAGTATGGAGTTGAGAAGTCTGTATTTGGGGTAAGAAGGGATAAGAGGTTACAAGGAGTAGGAATTCTAAAGTTTATGTTTAAGGTGCAGATTTATTAAACTTGGAGTTCTAAAGTTGACTCTAGTTTTTTTTAAAAAAAATACAGTTTTCTTCTACAATTTCTCAAATTTTCATTATAAAGAATTTGTTCCATGAATTCTAAGGTTAAGAATTTATGTTTTTACTAATTTATGCATATTTCTTTAAATAAAAAAAAAAAGAGTTTTGAACAAATTACCCTCACATTCTTTTTTTAATATCTCTCCCATTAATTATTCATCTACCTTAGATAGTTTTCAAATAAAAGAAAGTCTTATAATACTTTTGAAATGTTATATGTGATTCGAAAAGATTTCAATTCACTAGTTTAAATGGGTTCAAATAAACTTTAAGATTTTTATGTTTTTATTCTCTCAATTCTAGAAATTATATAGATTTGTTTCCATCAAGCCTAAAATTGATATTTTAAATTATATTATGTAAGGAATATTTGACGTATTTTCATCCATTTTAAAATTTTAATTTAAGATTTTTTTCAAGCTTAATAATTTTTTTTTGTATAATTTAAGATTTTGTTTTTCTAACTAATTAATGTAATGGATTACCTAAAATTTGATTAATTTGAAAATCATATATTCTTTGAAGTTTTAAAATAACTAAGTTAAAAATGAAATTTTGTAATATTTATGCTATTTTAATATAATTAAGTTCAAAATGAATATATTTTTTTGACGTCATTCAAATTGAATATCATGTATACTTTTGTTCAAATTACTATATATTTATGTTATTTATTGTAATAATTTTATTTTATTAAGTTTGAAATGAGAATTTGTTTATCTTTTTAATTTGAAAATCATTTTTTTAATACGTTAACCTTTTTCAATACTAATTTCTTAAATTGTAATATAAGTTAGTTTAAAATATGTTTATATATATAATATATATATATATATATATATATAAATATATAAATAAATATATTAGCTATTAATAAAAAAAATAAGCTAAAGAAAATATAAGATTGTTATCTATTATAAGTAAATATTTTTAAACTTTTTTTTTTAAAAAAAAGTAGATGACATTTGGAGGAAGTGAAATAAGGAGATTTTTATCAATTAAAAAAAATTATGTTATGTAGTACTGTGAGGTGAGGTGAATAAAAAAATGGGATATAAAACTTGTGAGACCATAATTGAGAGTTGGAGGAGTTAATAAGTTTGTGGTACCCACAATAGGAGTTAAAATAACCTTGAGCCAAACAAAATAATTCCTGTCGACTTCACTCCCTCAAACTCTTCAATCCAAGCACCTCCTGAAGTTACAAAGTAAGTTTGGTGTGCTCATCCACTCTCTCTAGCCGAATAAGACATTAACTTTCCATACCTTCCTCCATAAAGTTGGTAAGTACTATATCTTGTTGTAAAGGTGGTATATACTTAATACAGTTCGCCATGTCGTAAGGTCTCACCAAAGTGAGTATAGTTTACCGGTAATTGACATGTATTACTTCTATTGAGGTCAAAGATTCGAATCTTCATTCCTCTACAGTTGTTTTACTAGAAAAAAAGAGAGAGAATGAGTACATACCTAATATTGGTAAAAGATCGAGATCATTGATCTTAAGACGTTAACCAAACATTTTTATTCTTAAATTTGCATGAAGATACAATGTAAGCAACATAGATATTATTCACGAAGAAGATTACTATCTTCTTCCTTTGGTGGCAGTTCAACTGATTTAAAGTACTCATCAAGAGTTCAAAACTCTCTACAATGGTAAGATCATCTTCTCATTTTATTTATTTGATGACATCTTTTTTATGTTTTTCGGTTAAGCAAGTTGGGTCGATATGTTGGCTTCTTTGGTGGTTCCTAGTGATATTTTGTTGGCAATGATGACACCTCTTTCCTTCGCCATGTACAAACCTACGTGGTGCATGAACTCCTGCCATAATGCTTAAATTGTAAAAAAGTTAAGGTCTCGTTTGATAACTATTTAGTTTTTTATTTTGATTTTTAAAAATTAAGCCTCTATAAAAAAAAATTACTCTCATATTTGAGTTTACTTATTTTGTGTTAGCTACTTTTTACCTATGTTTTCAAAAATCAAGCCATGTTTTGAAAACTAAAAAAAAAATAATAGTTTTCAAAAACTTGTTTTTGTTTTTAGAATTTGACTAAAAATTCAAATGTTTCTTTAAGAGAGATGAAAACCACGTAGAGAAATTAAGAGAAAACAAGCTTAATTTTCAAAAACCAAATAGTTATCAAAATGAAGTCTAAATTAAAAAGTGTACTTTAGTAAACTAGGACCAAAATGCAAATAGTTAAAAAAAGTATTTCATACCTCAAAAATGTGTATGTTTGACTACAATTTTAAAACTGCCTTCTCATGAAGCAAGCAGTTATAATGGCTGATTTTAGCTTTAAAAATATTTTCATCCTTAATCTCTCAATACACACACCTTCCTACTCTTTACTTACACTCTCTCACTAACTTTATTTCACACACATTTTCTCTTTGTATATACTTTTCATTCACTAAATTCGATATTATATCTTCTCTAATTAAATCATTCATTTTGTACACTCTCACTAACTAGTCTCAATAAATTTATGTTTTGAAGATATATATGTTCTTATTGCGTCTTTTCTTGCATGAAAATTATTGTTGTTATATATTTAACCAATTTGGATAAAAATTAACTTCAAAATTATACTAAATACCAAATTTAAACATTTGAAAGTAGAAAAGTAAACTAAAAATAAATGTTCCAGTACCTGAGGATGAGTGAGAGGTCCTTTGGTATTTCTAGTAACATGGAGAGGGACGTCAAAGGTAGCACAGGCCTGAGAGTAGAGAACGACGTCGTTTAAAGGACTGAGAAACCCTAAATTTCTCGCAGACATAGTCGAGCACACAAAATCCAAGACGCAGATGTCCGTACATATTCCGACGACGAAAAGCTTCATCCATGAAAAGGAAAAAATATTTCATTTCCAGACTAAAAAGAAAAAGAAAAAAAAAAGTAGAAGAAAAAATTGTACAGATTTGATTTGATTTTGTTTGATCCAATCGACGAAGAGGTTTGAGCCATCAGACTGGAAGGAACCCATGTAGCCGTCGAAGCAGTCCTTTCGCCTGATCGTCACATTTGGTTCCTTCTCCACCCATTGCAGTTCTGCAATTTTAGTTTCATCCATCACTTCATGTTTTTAAATTTTTGGAAGAGCCTCAATTCCAATTTTTAACTCTATAAACTTTGTCGAATAATTGGATCTTAAACGTACAAGTGTGTTGTAATTTTTATCTTCTATTCAATTTTCATTAAGATAACGTTTCCGTTTCTCGTTTCCGTTTCTCATTTTTTAAGAAATAGACTGTTTTGGTATGCAATTTGGATTCTATTTTACGTTTTTCAGATTCACTGAATTCAGTGAATATGTGTGTTGGCCGATGTGTTTTTCAAAAATTGTTTTCAGATTTTGTGATCCAAATAGTAAAAATTCTGAAAACAACATTTTTATGTTTTCATTGTATCCAGATTTTGAATTTAAAATTTTAAAATGCAGAAAAGATAAAAATCTTAATAAATACAATATTTCATGTTATAAACTTAATTTACTTTTGTTAAATTAAAATATGTATATTACAATATGTTATAATTATATAATATTATATTATAAAATGATAGTGGTATAAAATTTATAAAAATCATATTCATAAATTAATTAATAATGACTTATATTCAATCTAATAATTAGTTTAGTTTTGCAAATACAACTAATTTCATGATCTATAAATACGTTATATGACACACTTAGAACAACGGTTTAGAATGGATCGAATTTCTAAATCTGATACCAAACACATATCTGAAACACATGAAATACAACTTTGTTTTCATTGAATCCCTTGTTTTCAAATTTCTGTTTTCAGATTGCTTACCAAACAGGCTTAATAATTTTCATCATGTTTCTTGTTCCCAAAATTTGAAAAATGTTTCTAATATTGAGGCTAAATTTTTGAAACTACAAATAGTAGTTTCTCTATTTTGTTTCTTATTTTATTTAAATGTTCCAATAAAAGGTTTGTGTGGCAAGGGGCACACATTTTCCTTCTTTCTCCATTTCAGCTCTTGGGTTCTACTTTTAGGTAAGACAATTTTACTTATTTTATTTTAATATCGAATTTTTGCAATATAAATATATTTATTTATATATAAATTTATATTTTTTAATTTTATTTATTAATTTTGGAATCTACATTTATATTATTTTAAATTTAAATTTTAAATTATTTTTTGAATTTTGAGTTTTAAATTTTGCAATCTTTATATTTATATATTATTATAATTTTTAATTTTAGATTTTTAATATGTGTATTTTTTTTTTTTTGAGTTTTAAATTTTGCAATAGGTATATTTATATATTATTTTAGTTTTTGATTTTACAATATATATATTTATCTATTATTTTAATGGTTAAATTACAAGTTTAGTCCCTGCACTTTTAGATTTGTATCAGAAAGGTCCCAAAAATTTAAAAAGTTTCTAATAGATCCCTGAACTTTCGATTTTGTATCTAATAAGTCCCTGAACTTTAAAAAAAATGTCTAATGAATTTCTAAACTTTTGATTTTATATCTTTTAAGTCCTTCAACTTTCAATTTTATATCTAATAGGCCCTTGACCAATTCAACATTTTTCTAAATTTTACTCACTAAAAACATGCATTTAGCCTCACTTTAATATTTTACAACCACAATATTTAACAATATAGTTGAATTGGATCTGAGTTGACATCATTTAAAACCAATGACTCGAGTGAGTGATAATATTGGAAATCAAATTTAGACAATATCTGAAGGATAAAATAGTTTTATTTTTTTTTAGTATAGAAACAATTTTATCATTGTTGTTAATGCTAATGGGTATTAGTTAATATATATTTATTTTTTATATATTTTAATGCATGTTATATATTACATATTATAGAACTAAATTTGTTTTAATTATAAAAAATGAGAAAAAATAAGAAGAAAAAACAAACCAGAGTAAGAAATAAGAAATAGTTATCAAACAAGTTTCTGTTTTTGTTTCTTGGTTTTCAAGAAACAAGAAAAATAAATAATTATCAAACATATTATTGTTTCTTATTCTTAAAAAAATGGGAAACATGAAAAAGAAAAAAAACGTTATCAAACGGGGCCTAATTGACCCACTAATTTTAACAAAAAACAAATGTAAAAATCTTTATAAACTAAGCTTTGCATAAAACTCAATTTGATCAATACACAAATTAACCATTGAATAACATTGTCTATAACGTCGTTTTTCTTTAAATTCTTATCAATTTTGTAATGAACATATGTATTAGAATTCATTGAATGCATGTAAGAATAATTTTTTTAATCATCTTTCAAACGAAAACTTATAAGAGAGTTGAAGCTGCAACACATTTTAAAGTTTAGGGTTAAGATTGCAGCATCTATCTAAGTTTAAGATACAATTTGATAAAATTAAAAATTTTGGATAAAACTTGATACAACACGACAAGGTCAGGGATAAAAATTGAATTTGCATGTTCTTCTATTTTGTATTTCTTTTAAAGTTCTAACAAAAGGGTTCTTTTTCTGATAAAGACTAAAATAGAATAAATATAAAAATTCAAGAATCAAAATGGACATTTTGGAAGTTAAGAATTTACAATAGAACAAATATATATATATAGGTTAAATTATAAGTTTCATCTAACTTAGAGGTTTATGTCTATTTAGTCTTTGAACTTTCAAAGTACTCCAACAATTTACTAACACTGAATTTTTTTTTTAATATGTTTAAACTTTTAACTTTTAATTTTGTATTTAAACAAATTCGTTCTAAAAATTAATTGATCTATTAAATAAATAAAATTTTTATATCTAATAAACCCTAAAATTTCAATTTGAAAACAACCCTATTGAAAAAAAAGACTAAAAACATATCTTTAGTCAACAAATAAATCTATGACGTGCTTTTATTTAAAAAAAAACAAAACAAAACAAAACAAAAGTCTGGACAAATTCGTTTTTAAAAAATATTGCTCCGATGCGCAGGTTTATCGTCGGAAATCGGATAATGTTGATGACCCAAAGTTATCAACAGTTCAGCGCAGAAATCATCATCGCAAAGTGCACCAGCCGGGAATCGAACCCGGGTCTGTACCGTGGCAGGGTACTATTCTACCACTAGACCACTGGTGCTTCTTCAACTACAATACTAATTTAATTATTAATTTAACAACTTAATTGAGTTACCATTCTCCAACAAATTCGGCCACTTCGTCCCTACAAAGGTGGCAAGTTGGCAGAATTGAAAATACTACACTCTTCCTTCCTCTATTCATATTAGGTCACATGATTATATTAATTTTAAACTACAAATTTGGTAGATAGTTTTGAAAGTTTTAATTTAGTCTCCGTGATTTTAAAGATTTTAGTTTAGTCTTATGATTTAGTTAAATCTTACCAATTCTCTTTGTCAATACTATTTTTATCGAGCAACTGTGCTAGTAAACAACCTAAGCATAGTTTAATGATTGTCACTGAAAAAGCATTTATGACAATTAAAATCTATCAAAGTAGGCAATAACATGACATGAAAATATTATCATCTAAATAACATGCTTGACACTAATTTTCTGTCATAAACATAATTTCTATGACATTTAAAATCTGTCATTGTTTTCTTTCTTTTAGGGCCATTTACTTGTTTTTTTTTTTATGTAACTGGGACCTTAGTTACCTAAGAATTCTTTTTGATTTCATATATATAGAGAGGGAGAGACATGCCTGGAACCAAGTTGGATTCATCAGAACCAGCAATACAGTGAGGAGGATATGGTTCCTCAGGCTTGTTTGGTTGGTGAGAATCAAGAAATGCCATTACAGGCCATTTCTTCTCACAGAAAATTCTTGCAATCCTTGTTGATTCTTCTACCATTTTAGAAATTTGCCTGTTTGGCTCTCTTGGTGCCTGCCAAAAACATCCCAAAATTCAACATTTTGATTTATATCTCTTTTTTCCCACCATTTTTTTTGGCCTTTCGCCAAAAAGGAAACAACTATGCGAGATCTAAGAGGCAAATATAGCCGCACATCCATTAGAAGTGAAAAAAAAATCCTTCTTATAAAAGTAAAGTAATTACAATATTATTTCTATTTTTTGAGTTGAACAACATGTCCATGTCAAAGTAGGATATTTGAATCTTTGACCTCTTGATGGAGAGTATGTCTTAACGAGTTGAGTTATGCTCATGTTACTAATATTATTTGTATTAGAACGAGGCTTCAGGGTAGAATTTAAAAATAAAACTCTATGCACTGTAGTCCAAGCATCACAATTGATAAGGTGGAAAGTTCATTAAAATCAAAATCTAAAGTTCAATAATACAACTTAAATATATAATTTACCTAGAAACCATAAACTTGGCATGTTTCAGGCAAGATGCAGAAGAAGCAATGACATCAACCAAAGAAGCAAGAAATCCCAAAAAACTAATCCACAGAAGCATAACATCAAACAGATTATGTGCAATAACAAGAAAGAAAACACAGAAACCTGAGAAATTTTCAGGTAAAATGGCAGAGTCATATCATCAAACAGATAGTGTGCAACCGATGAAAATCAAAGTGCAAAACTCTACCAGATTTCCAGCGCCAACAGTGCAGAAGCCATTGATGATATCAACAAGAACAAGGCCATTAACAGCATCTTCGGCCAAAACCACAGACTCCTGCTCCAGCGGAATCTCGTTCTTCAGAAGATCAATGGCGCTCGAAACCATAGTTTCAGAAAAGTTGAAGAGGCAACCAAAGATGAGAGAGTTCACCGCTCAATTATTGTAAAAATGGTGTTGAAATGAATTGATATTGGATCAGTTCTGATAGTCAAAAGAAAAACGTCATCATCTTTGATTTTTTATTTTTTTTTGTCTTAATTATTCATCTCTCTGTAGCGTAACAGAGGAGATTTCTTCTCTGACAGTGTCCGGCTATAATCAGACAAAAATATCTTCAATTTTGTATTTTTCTTTTTGTTGAATTCACCCATCTACTTAATTGACATTTGACACCTTATCCACTAACTTTAATTTTGCATTTATTGCTCTTTTTCTTCCTTACCCCACCATGGTGGAGGATGGTGCAAAGTTAAAACAATATTTTAGTCGTTGTACGGTGAGATTTGTTTAATTTTTTTGTCTATCTAATTTTAAATGCCCAATTTTAGTTTCGAAACTTCCAATTAACCTTAAAATAGTTCTTACAGTTAGTTTTGTGTTAGCTTACTGTTAAAATAGGATGAAGTGGAATATATAATTAATTTTTTCTCTTTCCTCAACCATTCTCCCGCTATTCTCTCATTTTAACTTTCTCTATCTTCTATCTTTTTCTTTGATTTTTCCCTTTTCCTCTGCCTCCCCAAGCTTTCTCTCTTCCCTACAACTTGACTCATCAAATTCCTTGCTATGCATTTCATCAGAACACCGGTGGGTTTGAAAAATTCCAACGACTATACAAGATTTTTAGCGAGAGGGGGGAAGTATTGGAGAGTGAAACTTGAAAGAGAGGGACTGAAGAGGGATAATTTTTTATCAGTGTTTGTTCGTCTATGTTTGTTGTTCATTGTGGCTTTCTTTGAGGATCCAACTAAAGAGGCTCACCATGTTGAGGATCAAACTGGAGATGAGCAGTCTGATAGGGAGCGACCCTTCCCCCACGAGCGTGTTGGGTTTTAATGTCCTAAAATTCGTGGTTTTGTAAACTGAATGTATATTCTATTTCACAATAAAGTTGGTATTGAAATTTATTCAGTAAAGATGTTATTGAATATGTGTATTGTGTAACCTTAATCTAATAAAGAACCTTTCGCATTTATAGGATGGATACTTGAACTTTATGTATGCGACATAAAAGTGGATCAAGTTCAAGTTATAACCGTAAAGCGATCTATAGTATAAGGATAGGGTTGAGTAAGATCTTATCCCAGGGACACTATGGACGCGACCCACTTTTTGTAAAGTACAAACGATGTGATCCTAAATCGTTCATGTGGAGACATGTGAGTGGGGCGCCTATGCAATGAGTTTTTGCATAAGATCGGACCATGAAATAGTCATTAGACTTTATATCTCCGTTTCATCGTCTTAATCGACTATATTCATACGATGACCCAGGTAACTCGATCTTAATCCCAGAGCGTTCTATGGACTCTGTTTATTCGGATTATCCTTAGATTTGCATGGGTGAGAGTGGCTCGAGAGGCTGCGCCACTCAATAAGCCTCCCATTTCAAGGATAAAACTAGGTAGATAGTTTGCATAAGATGGAACATAGATTCTGGGAACAAGATGAAATTTCACTCTACCCGCTTTAGGAATTAGTAGAGAGGTTGTTCCCTTGGCATCGACTCGGGTCTTGAACAATGGGCCCACCCTCTTATTGGCCCGAGAGGGATACGGTTTCTTTGGTTGGACCACAAACCAATTGTTCATTAGAGGATCGGTGGGACTTAAGGAACAAGAGGTAATTACAGGGTAAACGGTAATTTTGACCCAATGTAATACGAACGACTGTGAAGGATCGACTTACTAATCATGGTTATATCGAGTGGGATGAAATATATCTACGGTGAGGAGAATGCAACCACCGGGCTTTAGTGGAGTGTCCCGGTGGTTAACGAATATTGATTAGTTAGGCTAAAGAGTTTGGTCGGTTAATCACGTATCATTGGAGCTCATGATCTGTAGGTCCATTAGGTTCTCCTTACTAGCTCGGACTAAGCCTTGTAACATTTTGAGAGAAAAGAATTTTAATTTTTCAAATTCGAGTTTGGGAGAAAGCGTTAATTATATGTGATATATTTAACCAATTATAGCTTAATTATGAATTAAACTATGATTAAAAGGAGGTGTATATATTTCAATATGATTTAAATATTGGATCGGTTTATAGCATGAATAAGGATTTATGTTCGGAAAATCAATCAGGATCGGGCAATTTATTTAATTTAATACTTGATATTAAATTAAATTAAAAATTAATTAATTAAATTAATTTTGAATTATTTAATTAATTATATTAATTTTAATTAAAAATCAATTTAATATTGATTTTAGAATTAAAATTAATGGTAAAATGAGGGTTTTTCATGATTTTCATGAAAATCAAGTTGCCAACTTGTCCAATCCCTCCCATCTTCAAAATTCACCAAAATTGGCCACCTCCATCTCAAAGCATCCTCATCACCCTTGAGTTGTCACTCCATTGAAGCTTTTTGAAACTTTATATAATGGTGATTTGAGGGATGTTAAGAGAATTTTACAGAAAATTCTAAATTCCCGAATTAGTGACCTTTGAGGTTTTTTCTTCCAAATTCTCTCAACCTAGGATCCCACAATCCGTCCTAAGGCCTGAGGATAGTAAGGAAGACTCTAATAGTCGTTCACGAAGTGTTCGTGTTGAAAACCATCCACCAGGTGAAGAGAATTTGATCTTCAAAGTTGAGTTTTCTATCCCTCTGTTTTTCCAGCTTTGAGCATGCATTTTATTTTACAAAATTGATCAACTTAAAGTGTTCAAGATCCAAAATTGCTTCCGCTTTCTTAATCTAGACTCTTTCAATTGGTATAGAGCAATTTTGAGCACTCAATTTGATCTATTTTGTTCTGTGGTGGGTGTTTTTTGAAATCTATTTTTTCTAGACGTCTAAAGTGTTCTTCTGGATTTGGAAATTAAATTGATCATCAATTTGTGCTTTATTTTCAAATTGCTCAAGTATGTTTGAGCATTAATGTGTGTAGAATAATCTATAAAAGTTGTGGGTCGATTGGAGTTCGGGAAGACCTTCAATTTGAAGAGAGAAGTCACAAAGGTCACTGATACAACAAAACAGAGGCATTTTTTTTTTTAAATTCTGCATCTCAGCTACAGTAACCAAGTTCATGTTCAGCCCGTGCTTTTCTAAATGAAGGAGAAGTTGACTATTTGACCATTGACTTTGACCGATCCAGTTGACTTTGATCGGTTCAAGTCATTTTGGACCGGTTCAACTTGTTTTTGGTCTGGTTCGGGTGGTTTTAGACCGGTTCTGACTATTTCGAGGCCGGTTTTTCCATTTTGGATGTCCGTTTCACCAATTGGAGGCCCGGTTCAGTCTTTTACAGCCCGATTCAACCTTTTGAAGGTCCGATTCACACATTTGCAAGCCGGTTCGACCCAAATTCGAAGTGTTCGAAGTGGTTCGATGTTAATCCTAGATTATTATTGTAATAATTTAGTAGTTTGCTTGCATTAGATGCCAAAACCAGTCCACTTTAGTGTGTTTAATTAATTATGCATTGTGAATATATGTTTTAATTAAAATCCCTAATTATATGTGCATAAAGTATGCCATATAGATTTTAAAATCCCACCATAGGAAGCATGCTCCATGCATTGAAAGTATGTTATAAGTGTTATAATATATTTTATGCATGTTTATTGGGTTTCATAAGAATTAATATAAGTGTTATATTAATTTATGAAACAAATATTATATGTTTTAATTATAATTAATATAAGGGTTATATTAATTAAAAATTAAACATATAATTGCTATGCATTTATTCATGTGATGAATTTGTTATAAATGTATGTTTATTCATGTGAAGAATGATGAAACAATTTATAACATAGAAATGCATGTAACCTAAGGTTAATTAATTAGTTTTAAAATGGTTTTAGAACCTGAAATTAATTAGACCTTAGGTTATCTAGTTCTAATAAGATTAGAATTAGAAACCAATAATTTATAAACTTTGATTAAAGAGGACTCGACTAAGGAAGGTTCAGCTAGGTTGGGGTACTTAAGCTGACGGAAATGGAACACCCCTACCTAGGAACTGACCTGACAGTGAATTTAATCCATAGGTTTATAAATTATCTTTTGTGAGTAGCGTTTATTAAAAGTTAATAAATTAAACTCATAGACCTAGGTTTATTAAAAGGTTAATAGACTTAGGTAATTCCAGTATAATTGTTATATTGGTAGACTTAGGTCATATTGTTTTAGTGAAATATGCCTAAGTAAAAGTATACCCAATCGCTTTAAAATACTTAGTGGGAGTGAAAAGGTATATATGATATATCAATTTCCTCTCTTACGCTCTCCACGAAGTTCACACCGTGAGATTTATGCTCGGCCTTGTGATGTCAATAGGGCATCCCCATTCGGATGGTGTTTGCAAAAAATCAAGAGCAAGGTGAATGGAGAAAGTATTTATAGTAAGTGAGCGAAAGAAGTGTGTCAACACATCCTACGGTCTCCTCCATTAGGTTGGACCGTGAGATTCCCATGTTGCGCTCGCAGTTGTCCAAGTAGCACCATCCATTGAGAGGGATGTAACATGGGATTCGAACAACTCAAACTCCAAAAATGGATAGGTCTCTTAGGTCCATTCCCGCTTTTCTCTCTCCCGATTTGGTAGCATTGTTGGGGCCAACCTCCGAGGTGCGAAAATGGCGGGTCACACTTACAAGAATTGCTAAGTGTTAGTAAGTTATTGACCAAAGTAGCGATAACTAGAATGTTATAGGAATAAGAGTTATTCCGGCATTAGCATTTAGTCAAGAATGTCTTGGTTCAGTGAAGGAGTGATTGATCGCCCATCGGTGTGCTTGTTGCTCGACTCACTTTGAAGTATCGTTGCAAAAATAATAATGAGTTTATGGGTACATTATTACTTTTGCTAAATTCTTAAATTGGATAGGTTACAAACAATTCACTAATAGAATTCATTCTTTTCAAAGATGTCGAACTCTTTTATTGATTACTCGCCTTCAATAAACTTAGCTAATTTATAATTATGGAAACCGAAATCAAACTTGAATACGATTTTTGTTCTTGATGATCCGAGGTTCGTCTTAACGGAGGAATGTCCTCCCCTCCCGGGTTTGATTGCAAACCGAATTGTTTGGGATGCTTATGACAGGTGGATTAGGGCTAATGAGAAGGCTCGAGTCTACATCTTAGCCAACATATCTGATGTGTTGTCTAAGAAACATGAGACCATGGTCACCGCAAAGGAGATCATGGGATCATTACAGGCGATGTTTGGACAACCGTCCTAATCAGTCCATTATGATGCTCTCAAATACGTTTACAACTCCCGTATGAAGGAGGGAGCCTCTGTTAGGGAACATGTCCTTGACATGATGGTCCACTTCAACGTGGTCAAGTAATGGGGTCATCATAGATGAGAAATTGTGTAACCTTTATTATGGAATCTCTTCAGAAGAGTTTCCTGCCATTCCGCACCAATGCGGTGATGAATAAGATAGAGTATAACCAGACTACTCTCCTCAATGAGCTTCAGACATTTGAATCCCTGATGAAATCAAAAGGAAAAGAGAAGGAGGCAAATGTTGTCACTTCGAAGAAGTTCCTAAAAGGATCGTCCTCAGGGACCAAGTCTGGTCCTTCTTTTACCAAGAATAAGGGTATTCAAAAGAAGAAGAAGGACAAAGGGAAGGGACCAGCTCCCACACGCAAGGCTAAGGCCACAGGAAAATGTTTCGATTGTGGTGGTGACGGGCACTGGAAGAGGAACTGCCCGAAATACCTTGCAGAAAAGAAAGCTGAGAAAGAAAAACAAGGTAAATATGATTTACTCGTTATTGAAACATGTTTAGTTGAACATGATGATTCCTACTGGATATTAGATTCAGGAGCCACTAACCCATTTTTTTTCTTTTCAGAAACTAGTTCTGGCAAAGAGCTTCTTGATGGAGTGATATCTCTCAGGATTGGAATGGGAGAGGTTGTCTCAGCCAAAGTAGTGAAAGCTGTGAAGTTGTTGTTTAGAGATAGATTTATTTTATTAGAAAATGTACTTTTGGTTCCTGGAATCAAAAGAAATCTTGTATCTATCTCTTGTTTACTTGAACATATGTATAAAGTATCTTTTGATCATAATGAAGCGTTCATTTGCAAAAGAGGTGTACGAATATGTTCTGCTAAACTTGAAAACAACTTATACGTGTTAAGACCAATTGAAGTAAAAACTATTTTGAACACCGAGATGTTTAAAACAGCTGATACTCAAAATAAAAGGCAAAAACTTTCTCCTAGTACCTATCTTTGGCACTTGAGACTAGGCCACATTAATCTCAATAGGATTGGGAGATTGGTCAAGAGTGGTCTCCTAAGTCGGTTAGAAGACAACTCTTTACCACCATGTGAGTCCTGTCTCTCAAGAAAAATGACTAAAAGACCTTTTCTCGAAAAAGGTTATAGAGCCAAAGAACCCTTGGAACTCGTGCATTCGGATCTTTGTGGTCCTATGAATGTCAAGGCATGAGGAGGGTATGAATATTTCATCGTTTCATTGATGATTATTCTAGGTATGGCTATCTTTACCTAATGCATCATAAGTCCAAACCCTTGAAAAGTTCAAGAAAATATAATGCGAAGTTGAGAACACATTAGGTAAAACAATTAAAACACTTCGATCGGATCGAGGTGGAGAGTATATGGATTTGAGATTCCAAGACTATATGATAGAACATGGAATCGTATCCCAACTCTCGGTACCAAAGACACCTCGGCCAAAATGGTGTATCTCGAGAGGAGAAATAGAACCCTATTAGACATGGTTCGATCCATGATGAGCTATGCTCACCGCCTAATTCGTTTTGGGGATATGCGTGTAGAAGTGCTTGCATATATTTTGAACATGGTTCCCTCTAATAGTGTTTCAAAAACACCCTATGAGTTATGGAAAGGGCGTAAAGGTAGTTTACGTCACTTCAGGATTTGGGGATGTTCGACACATGTGCTGGTGTCCAATCCAAAGAAATTGGAACATCGTTCAAAATTATGCCTATTCGTAGGATACTCCAAAGAAACGAAAGGTGGTCTATTTTATGATCCTCAAGAGGATAAGGTGCTTGTGTCGACAAACACCACGTTCTTAGAGGAAGACCACATGAGAGATCATCAGCCTCGAAGCAGGATTATCTTGAGCAAAATTTTCAGGGAAGCTATAGATAAATCAACAAGAGTTGTTGATCAAGCTGGTCCTTCTCAAGAGTTGAGAATGCCTCGACGTAGTGGGAGGGATGTTAGACAACCCGACCGTTACATGGGTTTGACTGAAACCCAGGTCGTCATACCTGATGATGGCATTGAGGATCCATTGACCTATAAACATGCAATGAATGATATAGATAGGGACCAGTGGATTAAAGCCATGGACCTTGAAATGGAGTCAATGTACTTCAATTCAGTTTGGAAACTTGTAGATCAACCAGATGGTGAAAGACCTATCGGTTGCAAGTGGATCTACAAAAGGAAACGAGATCAAGCCGATAAGGTGCAAACCTTTAAGGCTCGACTTGTGGTAAAGGGTTATACTCAAAAGGAAGGGGTGGACTATGAAGAAACCTTCTTCCCTGTTGCCATGCTAAAATCCATTAGAATACTCTTGTCCATTGCCACGTTTTATGACTATGAAATTTGGCAAATGGATGTCAAGACAGCCTTTCTGAATGACAATCTTGAAGAGAGTATCTATATGGATCAACCAGAGGGGTTCATAGTTCAGGGTCAAGAGCAAAAGGTTTGCAAG
Source organism: Trichosanthes cucumerina (assembly GCA_036507285.1). Classification (NCBI taxonomy): domain Eukaryota; kingdom Viridiplantae; phylum Streptophyta; class Magnoliopsida; order Cucurbitales; family Cucurbitaceae; genus Trichosanthes; species Trichosanthes cucumerina. The sequence continues at coordinate 24,385,820 of CM071836.1, read as the reverse complement.
CTTAAACAATCCATCTATGATTGAAACAAGCTTCTAGATCCTGGAATATAAGATTTGATACTGCGATCAAATCTTATGGCTTTGAACAAAATATTGACGAGCCTTGTGTTTACAAGAAGATAGTCAATACCACTGTAGCTTTCTTAGTTCTATACGTAGACGATATCTTGCTCATTGGAAATGATGCAGGATTCCTGACTGGCGTAAAGTAATGGCTAGCAACCCAATTCCAAATGAAAGATTTGGGAGAGGCTCAGTTTGTTCTTGGAATCCAAATCGTTCGAATCGCAAGAACAAAACGCGCTGCAATCGCTCTCGGGCATCTTATATTGACAAGATGTCGGTTAGATATAAGATGCGAATTCCAAGAAGGGTTCATTAACTTTCGGGCATGGAATTCATTTGTCTAAGGAAAAGTTGTCCTAAGACACCTCAAGAAGTTGAGGATATGAGACGCATTCCCTATGCATCCGCTGTTGTCGGTAGTCCGATGTATGCCATGTTATGTACTCGACCGACATATGCTATGCAAAGTGGGAATAGTCGCAGATATCGATCTAATCCGTGATATGATCACCGGATCGCCGTAAAAAACATCCTCAAGTATCTTAGGAGAACGATGGACTATATGCTTGTGTATGGCGCAAAGGATTTGATCTTGCGGGATACACCGACTCGATTTTTGATCGATGTAGATTCGAGGAAATCCACATCAGGATCGGTGTTCACTCTTAACGGAGGAGCTATAGTATGGAGGAGTATAAAGCAAGGTTGTATTGCCGACTCCACCATGGAGGTGAGAGTATGTCGCAACTTCATAAACAATGAAGTTGCATCGTGTATGGCTTAGGAAGTTCTTGGTGATTTGGAAGTTGTTCCAAATATGAATTTGCCAATCACCCTTTATTGTGATAATAGTGGTGCAAATGGCAAATTCCAAAGAACCTAGAAGCCATAAGCGCGAGAAAGCACATAGAGCGCAAATACCATCTCATCAGGGAGATTGTGCAACAAGGAGACGTGATCGTCACGCAGATTGCTTCGGAGCACAACATTTCTAATCCGTTTACAAAGCCCCTCACGGCTAAAGTATTTGAGGGACACCTAGAGAGTCTAGGACTACGGGTTGTATAGTAGGGCAGTTTTTCTTTGCTCAACATGTTTTACCCCACAAACGTTTTAGTCCAAGTGGGAGTTTGTTTGGTTTTAATGTCCTAAAACTCGTGGTTTTGTAAACTGAATGTATATTCTATTTCACAATAAAGTTGTTATTGAAATTTATTCAGTAAAGATGTTATTGAATATGTGTATTGTGTAACCTTAATCCAATAAAGAACCCTTGGCTATAGAATGAATACTTGAACTTTATGTGTGACATAAAAGTGGATCAAGTTCAAGTTATAGCTGTAACGATCTATAATATAAGGATAGGGTTGGGTACCTTATCCTGGGGACACTATGGACGCGACCCACTTTGTAGAGTACAAACGATGTGATCCTAAATCGTTCATGTGGAGACATGTGAGTGGGGGCGCCCTATGCAATGAGTTTGCATAAGACTGGACCGCGAAATAGTCATTAGACTTTATAACTCCGTTTACTGTCTTAATTGACTATATTCATACGATGACCTAGGTAACTCGATCTTAATCCTGAGCGTTCTATGGACTCCTGTTTATTCGGATTATCCTTAGATTTGCATGGGTGAGAGTGGCTTGAGACTACCGACTCAATAAGCCTCCCATTTCAAGGATAAAACCGGGTAGATAGCTAGGAACATAGTTCTGCAAGATGGAATTCACTCCTACCCGCTTTAGGGATTAGTAGAGAGGTTGTTCCCTTAAGTACTGACTCCGGGTCTTGAACAATGGGCCCACCCCTCTCATTGGCCCGAGAGGGATACGGTTTGCTAGTTGGACCACAAACCAATTGTTCATTAGAGGATCAGTGGGACTTAAGGAACAAGAGGTAATTACAGGGGTAAAATGGTAATTTTGACCCAAATTGTAATTCTGAACGACTGTGAAAGATCGACTTACTAATCATGGTTATATCGAGTGGACGTAAATATATCTACGGTGAGGAGAATGCAAACCCACCGGGCTTTAGTGGAGTGTCCCAGTGGTTAACGAATGTTGATTAACTAGGCTAAAGAGTTTGGCCGGTTAATCACGTATCGTTGGAGCTCATGATCTGTAGGTCCATTAGGTCCTCCTTACTAGCTCGGACTAAGCCTTGTATCATTTTGAGAGAAAAGAATTTTAATTGTTCAAATTCGAGTTTGGGAGAAAGCGTTAATTATATGTGATATATTTAACGAATCATAGCTTAATTATGAATTAAACTATGATTAAAAGAAGGTGTATATATTTAAATATGATTTAAATATTAGATCGATTTATAGCATGAATAAGGATTCATGTTCGAAAAATCGATCAGGATCGGGCAATTTATTTAATTTAATATTTGATATTAAATTAAATTAAAAATTAATTAATTAAATTAATTTTGAATTATTTAATTAATTATATTAATTTTAATTAAAAATCAATTTAATATTGATTTTAGAATTAAAATTAATTGTAAAATGAGGGATTTTCATGATTTTCATGAAAATCAAGTTGCCAACTTGCCCAATCCCTCTCATCTTCAAAATTCACCAAAATTGGCCACCTCCATCTCAAAGCATCCTCATCACCCTTGAGTTGTCACTGCATTGAAGCTTTTTGAAGGTTTATATAATGGTGAATTGAGGGATGTTGAGAGAATTTTACAGAAAATTCTAAATTCCCGAATTAGTGACCTTTGAGGTTTTTTCTTCCAAATTCTCTCAATCTAGGATCCCACAATCCGTAGGACTGAGTATAATAGGGAAGACTCTAATGGTCGTCCACAAAGTGTTCGTGTTGAAAACCATCCACCAGGTGAAGAGAATTTGATCTTCAAAGTTGAGTTTTCTATCCCTCTGTTTTTCCAGCTTTGAGCATGCATTTTATTTTACAAAATTGATCAACTTAGAGTGTTCAAGATCCAAATTGCTTCCGCTTTCTTCATCTAGACTCTTTCAGAGCGATCACCCATGATCGACAACCGCAGACACGAAGGTTCATCGAGATTGGGATATCTTCGTAGCATAGACACTTGTGTCTATCGAGTGGAACAATCTATGGGGGTACCAAAGTCACAAATTGGCGAACTGAATTCAGAGATGGGAGAGATATGAAGTTCCATTTGATCACTATTGTCTTTAGCTAGAGTGGTAAATTTTTAAATAAAACACCCCTAATGTGCATGTATACACAACCTATTGCAGCAAGTGATAAGTATTTTTATATCGTTCTCTTCAGGGACTAGACCAAGAATTTTACCAAGTTGGAGCTACTTTTAGTGAATGAAAGGGTAACCGGAAAAAAAACATTCAAAAGGCTTACAAGAAATAAAAGTAGAGTAACTCAACCTCAACAACTTAAAAACCAACATTCAAAGGACTAGAGTAAGGATTAATAGAAAAAACACTTGGAACTAAAAGTTTGCTCGAACTACGGGTTCTCAATGCAACTTGGGACCCCTTGCTAAAGCAAAAGGCATGTACAAATTGATGCTACTACAAGTTTTCATGGGATCTTCCCAAATTACCCAATACAACAGTCAAATTTTTCATTTAAACCACTCGATTATGCTTAATATTTAATGTATTTTAGGTGGGTGGTTATCCCTAACCTATCTAATTCACTGCAAGCAAGCTTGTATTCAGTCTTAAGATGAGATTAAGTAATCAGTGCCCTTTATGTTTTCCAAAAGCAAAGAAAATACTAAAGGAAGAAGAAGATGGTCAAGCTTAATCCAACATTAAACAATAAAAGCAACTTAATCTCGTGAGAGAATGTGCATACAAGAACTTAACTCAATCCCAAAATAACAAAGAGTCCCCTAATCCTTGCCTAAGAGTATTTAGTTCATAACTACATCAATACAAAGCAACAAATATGATTTAAAAATCATTACAACAACTAAGGCAATTGGATAATAGAAGAAAAATGTAACATCAAGAGAAAGAGGAAGAAGTTTTGTGAAGGGATAGCCCAAAAAGGATTCCTCCTTCTTCTTTGGCTCCTTTTTAGCTAGATGACCTCTCTTTTCAGCTCATTTTCTCTTGTCCAAAGGATCACCTCCTAATTGAAGGGATTGAATCCTTATAGAAAACGCTTGATCGCTTTTGCTTTAGAAAACGTGAGAATTATATAACACAAAAATAACTAAGCATGCATTCAATAAAATAAGAACTTTCACATACCTTGTTCTACAACGATGATCTTGGACAACTCCAAAAGATCTTCCTTGCTATTTTTTTGGTAAGAATCTAGCTTCTAGGAGCTTGTCTTTTTGGAATTGGAGAGAGAAAGGAATTGTGAGAGAGATTGTAGAGAATTCTATTATATAAGGGAGCATTATGAATGTAAAGCCTTAGCATTGAAAATGTAATACCATTTGCATTTTATAGTGAGTGAGGATGGATGTAACTTCCTCCATCCACTCATCCACTCCCTCCATATGTTTGCATTTTGCATTTAATTAAATATCATATACTTAAATAAACCTTCATCGAATCATATTCAAATATACATCTCTCATATAATCTATAGTTTTAATGAATCTCATTCAAATCAATTTCGTCCTATAGTTTTAATATGAACCCAATTCATATTAATTAATATTTGAATCTAATTCAAGTATACTATATAGTTCAATTTTGAATCTTATTTAAAATTAACTTTATATTATATTAATCATATCTCATACAGTTAATATACATATTCTTAATCAATTTGAGCATTTCAAATTTCTTCCAAAACAAATGATCCTTGTATTACTCGTTGTGAGCTAGCAGGGGACCTAATGGACCTACATATTATAAGATCCAATGATTCAAGATTAATTAATTAAACTCTTTAATTGAAATTAATCAACATTCATTAATTATGGGTCATTATACAAAGGACCCATAGTTGCACTATTAGCACTGTAGAACATGTTGTGTCCATTAATATAACCATTACTAGTAAGTCAACCCTTCACGAGTCATTTCTAACTATAAATGGATCAAATTACCGTTTTACCACTCAGAATTACCTCTTACTCTTTAAGTACCAATGATCCTCTAATGAACAACTTGTTTATGGTGCAACCATAAACAAAGTCCCTCTCGACCTAGTGAGAGGGTGGAGTCTCGTTATTCAATCCTAAATCAATACTTAAGAGAACAACTTATCTAAATTCCCTAAGCAAGAGAATGGGTGAATTCCTTCTTGCTAAGTTACATTCTCAGCTCCCCACTAGGTTATGTCCCCAAGAAGGTAGGCTTATTAAGTCGGCGTCTTGGGTCACTCTCACCCATACTAGTCAAAGGACAAACCCTAACAGACAGAAGTTTGTTACCTGCTCAAGATTAAGGTCGAGTTACTAAAGGTCATCTATGAATTATTAAACCTAAACCTGTTAACGATGTTATATCAGCTGGTTAATAATTTGCGGTTTGGTCATTATGCAAACTCATTGCATAGGACACTCCCACTTGCATGACTCCTAGACGAACACGTTGGATCATTGTGTTTGTATCAAATACAAAGTAGGATGTATCCATAGTGTTACTAAGATAAGGTGCCCAACCATATCGCTATACTACAAACCCTTTAGGTTGTTTCTTGAACATCGATCCCTGTATGTCTCTACATACAATTCAATGCACATATCTCATCCTAGGATGTTAGTTTATTAGATTTATGGTTATTTAATGCACAAAAACTAATACAAATTTAATAACTTTTGTTGAATATACTTAAACAATACCTTAATCAAAATATTTACATCACAAGTAATCTACGAGTTTTAGGGCATAAAACCCAACAAAGGTGTCCCTTGTATTTTCTTGAGTTTCGATTTTGGAATGACCAATTAAATCTATTGGGTTGTTCTTTTGGCTTTCCAAAATTTGAAGGAGAAGATTTGGGGTGGACCCCAAATTTGATTAGTTTTCTAATATTTATAAGGAGAAGGTTTTGGATAGGCCCTAACCTGATTTTTCAAATGACCTATCAAACCTATTGGACTGATTTTTTGGGGCTTTTGAATGGAAAAACTTTAGGTGAAGAAAAGTAAGGAAACTACTGTGACGACTACGACCACAGGTACTAATTATTTATTTCATTTAGCGTTCTATCAACCGGTGTGTGTCGAGTTGGATTAGTGAATCTCATCAAGCTCGGTGTTAGTGAGTCTTTGATTTTACTTAGCTTAAAATGCAATATTCTCCTAGATAATGATTTGTAAAATTAAAGGAAAAAGAAGGAGCGATGGCACTTTGGTTATTAATCACTAAATGAGGGTTACATAGGACTTTTGATAATTGGCCTAATTTTGTAGTATTTAAGCTCCTTAAATTTCAAATTAAAGAAAACCCTAACCCTAAACTCATTGAGGCAAACCCTAAACCTAAACTCATCTTCTTCTTCCTCCACATTTTACCCTAGCCGACCACCTTCTCCTCGTTACTACTGCTCTCCCGCCGGCCACCACGAAAAGGAAACTCGTCGTCCAGCTAGCCGTTCGAGAAGTCCCCCAGCCACCTCGTCCGAAGCTCACGAACGAAGCCTGTCGTTTGAAGAAGCCACGGCCGTACGCTGAAGTCCCTGTTGAAGTCGTTCGTGGAAGCCGCTCGTTCTTTCGCCACGACACGGAGATCGACGGAAGGTCCGGCCCGCTCGCCGTCGATTCTCGCACGCCGAGACCGCCCGAGTTTGACGCCGCTCACATCACCCCAGCCCGCAATGCCGCCCGAGAGCCCACGTTCCCAGTTTCCCCCCTCGTGATGATTCGCGCGCAGAAGCCCTCGATCGAGGTCTATCACGCGACCGCGCCGCGGCGGACCACGAGCGGTGAAGACTCCAACGCCGGCCTCCTCGGGTTGCGGCCGCCACGTCGTGCGAGATCACGATCGACATTCGCATGCACGCCGACCACCGTGAGCTCGCCGCCCATCATCCGTCCAAATGATCGTTGTTCGTTGTTACGTTGCAACCGTAAAGTAATCGAGGTCAAAGTTGTGGATTAGGTGAGCCACGCGAAACCTCTTCGATTTTGGAATATAGGATTAATTGGATCTAATTCGCATGAAAATCTTGCATGAAATTATTGTAGGAACGAAGTGAATTTCGAGTTCAAGACTCCCAAGCTTTGGAGCAAACAAACCCACGTTCGAATTATTATTCTGAGTCAAGGTAATTGGTGCAAAGTGAGAATTATAGACGCTTTGCACTTAGATTCCTTATATTGAATGAAGCGTGTAGTAGGATAACGAATAGAAGGATTCTTGATTGTGAGTTATTTGGAAAGGACCGTTAAGTTAAGAATTGGAAGGAAAGAGTGAGATCAAAGCTCGAGGTAAGGGACTTTGTGCCGAATCTTTTAAATGGGATTAAAGAAAACGAACTTCAATATTTTATGTGAAATTAGTACGATATTTTACTTAAAAGGATTTAATGATTTTTATACGAGAATATCCAGAGATTTTATGTGAAAATACTTTGATATTCTATGAGAAGATATCTCAATATTTTATGCGAGAATAATCTAGTATTTTATGCGAGAATGTCTTTTGTATTTTATGTAAGGATATTCCAAAGTATTTCATGTGAGGATAGTACAAGATTATCTATGAGAATATTGCATGATTTTGTACGCTTGAGTATTACGCCCTATCGATGTGAAAAGTCATGATTTGCATATTAATGATAATGGTTGTGGCATGTACACTATAGTTATGATGAATGATGGGACCTCATGCATGTTATGTATGTCATGAAATGAATTGATGAAAAGTATGGACATTGGTCTCACGAGTGCATTATGTGCATGGTCAAACATGCAATAGAGACCCTATGGGTCAAATTACAGTGGGTGCTGTGAGGACTCAAATTATTACAGAGTCTGTGAGGGACTCAAAATGAAATGACTCAGGATGACGATCGGCCACATAAATAAAAAGGAAGTCATGGATTAAAGACACGACAATATGAGAAAGTTTTAGGTCCCGTGATATGTATATTTGAACAAGTCTAAAAGTCATGATTGTATGTGTATGCATATCCCAAAACCTCAGTAGCGAGGTCACTTCACTCGGGTATTGTTTTGCAATACTCACCCTTTCTTTTAAAAATGTTTTTCGTAAGGCCAAGGGCGTGCAGGCGAGTGACTGAGGCGTGGCGCGTTACTAGAACCATGAGAATAGACATGTTTTCCGCACATTTCTTTTATAAGCGATGTTGTCTCTTTATGTTTTTGGAGTTTAAATTTACTTCACGGATTATTAATAGGCCATGTTAAACCGCTCCTTTTATCTGCTTTTAAATGTTTTTATTTGGGATCCCTAAAGACAAGTATTTTCATTGGAGTTTTTCTTTAAGATCTTTTTATCTCTTGGCCTATAAATGCATGCATGTGTAGTAGTGTCCCTAAGAGTTTAGTTATAGAAAAGTAGGGGCGTTACAACTACGTTATACCTAGTGTAACTACTGAGATAGTCGATGCAAGTATTAAACGAGAGTATTCCTGAGTATTGATCCATCAAGGAATAATGTAACAAAATCAATGCTTAGCAAAATGTAAGAAAGTTGCAAACTACAAACTAAAATTACAAAAATAAAGTTGGGGTGATGTGAATGTTGTAAACAGAAATAATTGCCCAATCTAATTACAAGTTAGAGTGACAATGAATTACAAAACCAAATTGCATAATCAACGATATTGTAATTTGAATAACAAACAAAATAATTGCAAAACTAACTCGCAAACTAAATAAATTTAAATAAAAGAAATGAAAATTTCAAAGGGAATATTTTAGAGAAAGGAAGGGCTCAAGTGAATGGATCAAATCCCGCAGCAGAAGCGAATTGAATCGCAATGCTCCGATTGTGTTTCATGAATTAACTCAAAACAGTAAACTTAAGCTAAGCAATTAGGGAGAAAAAGAAAGTACCTTTGAAGAAACTATTTCTTCTTGTAATCCTCTCCAACGAACTCGCGTTCTCAACAATCTCTATGATCCCAAACCGTCAACGAGGTAGACACTTCCGCAACGTCTTCTCGGTTGTTCTCTATGAAGAGGGAGGCTTGTGGGAACCCTTTTGGGATAGGAAATTGTAAAGAAAAAATGAGAGAGCTTTTGGGATTTGGAACTTGTCAATTCAAAAAGTGAGATTGATTGATTCAAAATGCTTCACAAAGCATTTATTTATGGTGGGTGAGGGTGGAGAGAAATTCTCCACCCATTTAACCCACTACTTCCACAAACCATATATTATACAAATCATATTTGTATACTATAAGATATCATATACCTTAATATGCAAATTATATTTGCATAATGTGGAATTAAATTGAATCATATTCAATTTTCATATCTCTCAACATTAGTTTCTCTAATTATTCCATAATTCTATAATTAGGTAATAGTATAATTTAATATGAATCATATTCACATCAAACTATATATTATATCAATTATATCATATATAATTGACATAAAATCCCTTTATATGAATTTGAACATTTCAAAAATTTTAACCCTCATTAATTCCATATTGAGCCAACCAAGGGACCTAATGGACCTACATATCATGAGCTCCAATGATACGAGATTAACTGATCAAACTCTTTGATCTCGTTAATAAACATTCATTAATTACGAGTCACTCCACTATAGACTCGTAACTGCACTCTCCTCACTGTAGGACAAATTGTGTCCATTGATACAACTAATGCCCGTGAGTCAACCCTTCACATGTCGTTTGTAGTCACAACTGGGTTAAATTACCATTTTACCCTATGGCTACCTCTTGCACCTTAAGTACCACTGATCCTCTAATGAACGACATGTTTATGGTCCTACTATAAACAATGTCCCTCTCAGGCCAGTGAGAGGGTGGACCCCGCTGTTCAAGACTTGGATTCAACCCTTAAGGAAACAACCCATCTAAATTTCCTAGCTCGAGAACAAGTGAATTCCTTCTTGCGTAGTTAAGTTCTCATCTACCCACGAGGTTCTGCCCCTGAGAAAGTAGGCTTATTGAGTCGGCAACTAGGAGTTCGTAACCTGCTTAGGATTAAGGTCGAATCACAAATGGTCATCTACGAATTATTAGTCCTAATTTGTTAACGGTGTTACTGATGCAATCTAGATCCCAATTGCACAGCGGAAGTCTAATTGGATCGAAAAATCATTTTTCAATTGGCAAATGAAAATACCCATACATTGACAAAAACAATTGATAGACATACAACATGGATAAATTTACAGCAGAAACATACTAGAGACAATTTCTAAACTAAAAGGTTAAGAGCTTTTACCTTTTTTTTTCTTCTGGATTTGCAACCTCTTGCAATTCTCCTGTTCAACAGTTTCTTCTGGAATTCTCTTCTGTGAATGCAGAACACCACCACAAGGATAAACTTCCTATCCTCTGAGTTCTTAGACCTAAGGTTTGTGGAACCTTTGATTTTTGGAGGAATTACTTTTTAGAGAACTTGGGAGAGGAAGTCTATAAGATCATTCAACAAATAATTGATCCACCAACAACTCCCTCTCCCTCTGCACTTTATCGATAAGGAGAGGGAGAAGAGGGAGGTGAGTGGGGAAACGTGTCTCACACACGTTCCCACTACCTTATCGATTAATTAATAAAATAATTATTAATTAACACAATTAATATAATTAAATCATATTTAATTACATATATATATATATATTAATATATAATCTATTAATTTAATTAAAACATATTTAATCAAATTAAAATATACAAATTAATTAATTCTTTAATTAATTAATTCATAATTAAATATCATATATTTATTTTAGGTTACTTGTGATTAAATCATATTTAATCACACTCCCTCTAACCTATAGTTTTAATGCACATATTATGCACATTAAATTTTAACCTATAGTTTTTAATATGAATCACATTCACATTAAAAGAATATTTGAACTCTTTCAAATATTTAATTCTCTCATAAATTTACTTTATAGTCAAATTAAATTTATACTATAAAGTTTTAATGTGCATAAAAACTTTATATTATGATATATCTCCATACATTAAACTAATTCCCAAAGCAAATTTGAACTCTTCAAATTCTAATCAAGATCTAGTGATCTAAAAATCCTTTACGAGCTAGGAAGTGGACCTAATGGACCCACAGATCATAAGTTCAAACGATACAAGATCAATAGGTTAATCTCATTAACCGACTAATCAACATTCGTTAATTACGGGAACACTCCACTAAAGTCCCACAGTTGCATTCTTCTCACTGCAGATATGTTTATGTGTCCATGGATAACGACAAATAACAACAAGTTTATCCTTCACGAGTGTTCGTAACACCAGCTGGGTCAGATTACCGTTTTACCCCTAGGTTACATCTTTGACCTTAAGTACCTAGTGCTCCTCTAATGAACAACCTGTTTATGTTCCAGAAGTCCCTCTTGGGCTAGTGAGAGGGTCGAGCCCTTTGTTCAAGTCTCAGAGGTATTACTTAATGGAACACTCATCTTCTTACCCTAAATTCGAGAAGGGGTGAATTCCATCTTGCTAGGTTAAGTCCCCAACTGCCTGCACAACTTTGTCCCCAAGAAGGTAGGCTTATTGAGTCGGCGTCTCAGGCCACTCTCACCCATACAAGTCAAAGGACAATCCCTAACAAACAGGAGTTCGTAACCTGCTCAGGATTGAGATCAAGTTACCTAGGTTATCTTATTGAAAAAGAAACCTAACTAGTCAACGGAGTTACATCTATTAGTTACTATTTCGCAGTCTAGTCTTATGTGATCTCATCACATAGGATATCCCCACTCACATGTCGTCTACACGAACACGTTGGATCACTGTGTTTGTATCATATACACAATGGGCCATATCCATAGTATCGCCAGGATAAGGTATCCAACCCTATCCCTATACTATAGACCCTTTAGACTGTTTCTCGAACCGTGATCCTCATATGTCTTCTACATACAACTCAAGAGACATATAACAACCTAGGATGTTCATTTACTGGATTTAGGGTTAATATAAGGCAATTAATAGAAATTCAACCAAAATTGAATGGAAAGACCAATAACACTTTATTGAATTAATTTGAACAAAATTACAAAATACGAGTTTTATGGCATAAAACCCAACAATTACTACAGTAGTCTAATAATTCACGGTTCGGTCTTATACAATCTCATTGCACAGGATGCCCCCACTCGCATGTCAACTACATGAACGAGCTAGATCACCTCGTTTGTATCAAATACAAAGTGGGTCGCATCCACAGTGTTACCAGGAAAAGGTTCACAACCTTATCCATGTACTATAGACCATTCAGGTCATTTACTCGAACGTGATTCTACCTGTGTGTCTGATAGCACACAAAATGTGCTATCCTTAAGCTTATTTATTGCTAGTTTTATGATAATTTCATGGCTTTTATGTGTTTTAAACATTGATTTTCAGGTTAAGAGCTTAAACAGAACATTTGGAGACATTTTGGATCACTCGGGATCAAATCAGGACTTTTTAAAGCTTAAAATAACATCAAATAGAAGTAGAAGGAGCAATTCAAGCCAATTGACCCGAGGTGATGACATTGCAACGCCATGCATAACGTTGCAATGCCATTCGTGCTGCTTTGATGCGTTGAAGGCCTGTGCAGGTAGCGTTGCAACGCTGCCTTGCAGCGTCGCAACGCTACTTCGATAAGGTAGGGTGTGTGCAAGGGTAGCGGCGTTGCAACGCTACCCTCAATGTTGCAACATCGTCGATAGTTTCCTTTTATGCTTGCCGCCTAGGGCAAAACGTTGCAACGCTGTCCCTAGCGTTGCAACATTGTGTCGATTGCACTATAAATATAACATCTTGCACCCTAATTTCGAAACACACTCTCTAAGAGGAGAAAGAAGAGCATTCCTTGGGAGCCAAAGCATTTGTGGAGGTTCGAGATCGTGACTGGAACTCGGGAACGAGGGACCGACATCGACACATAAGTTTATTTTCTCTTTCTTTTAGATTCTAACACCATTTAAAGACGTTTTCAATAACTTTAGCTTGGTTTTATTGTGATTTAGAGTGGCTAGACGTTGTAGTTAGGATTTGATTCGCATGTTTAAGACTTATTTGCTATTGTATTGAACTGTGTTTTGATATTTTTTTGGCAATTTGTTCTTCAATTCTTTGATCTTGTTGGTTTAAGTGGACTCGAGAGAAAGAAACTTAGATTAGAGCAAAGTTTTCAAAACTTTTAGAAGTCCGGCATGAGAATGACCTAGAAGTCTAAGGGAAACACATAAAGAAGTTGCTTAATGTCGCATGCATGCTTTTAAAATTCATAAGGAAACTTTATAATTTATCGTGTATGCGAGACTCACTACGGATCGAGAGATTCTCTTGAGTATTTTCACTTCTTGTTTATAAATTCATAATATTAGTTCATTGCATGTGTTAAATAAGGAATTAACTTGTGAAATCATCTCCTTTCATTTCTATCATATTCTTGTCTCCAATTGTACATCTATTTTCTATCTTTGTTTTCACTATCCATCAAAATTTTGTTGCTTTAGCTAAAATTAAGAATAAGTATCTTGGTAATTAATTAATCTAGAAAACACATTCCTAAGGAGGATACTCAGACTCAAATCACTATATTAAAACTTGACCCGTACACTTGCGGTATTGCAATATAATTTTACGCAACAAGTTTTTGGCGTGGTTGTCTTAGGGAATGACGATTATTTAGATTGATTAATATTGGGAGAAAATTTGAGATTTTAGACTAAAGTTTTTTTTTTCCTTTTTTGTTTTTCCCCTTATTTATTTTGTTTTTGTGTTTATTTATTTTTTTTTGATTTTTTGTTCTTAATTTAGTTTTGTGTGTTGTTCGAGTCTTTGTCTCCTGTCTTGGTTGCGTTGATTTTGTGTAAAAGTCTATATTTGAATTGTTGTGATTGTGACGATCACGTCTCCTCGATGCATGATCTCCTGGATGAGATGATATTTTCGCTCAATATGCTTTCCCCTCTTTTGACTTCAGGGTTCCCTTGAATTTGCCACGACACCACTGTTATCACAATACAGCGTGATGGGCAAACTCATATTTGGAACAACTCCCAAATCTAACATGAATTTCCTTAACCAAACGATCTCTTTTTACCGCTTCATAAGTCGCTATATATTCAACCTCCATGGTGGAATCGATGCATCCTCGCTGACGCCGTCATACTACAACTCATCCGTTAAGAGTAAACATCGACTCGATGTAGATTTTCGAGAATCTTTATCGGTTTGAAAGTCGAATCTGTGTGTATCCTGTAAGGATCAAATCCTTAGCCCCATACACAAGCATGTAGTTCCTTGTGTTGGGATTTCTGTCCTAATCTCGTGTTTGTAAAATATTGTTTTAAAATTAATAAGAGTTATAAGAGTTATTCATTCCTTTACTTTGTGTCTCGCAAATATTTTAAACCTTCCCAATAAACTAAGCTCTAGGGTCATTGAATATATGAGAGAACTAGAACTTGAACGGTGTGTAGTTGACACACAAGGAGGATCACGCTCGAGTTAATGACCCGAACGATCTACTGATGATAAGGATGAGGTTGGAGACCTAATCCTCGGATACATCTGTGGATGCGCCCGCTTTGTATTAGATACAAACGAGGTGATCCGACTCGTTCATGTGGTTGACATGCGAGTGAGGCATCTGCACAATGAGATTGTAAAAAGCCGGACCGCGGAATTATTAGACTTATCGATATAACACCGTTGTGATGAAAGACTAATAAATTCATAGATGACCATTAGTGACTCGACTTGAATCTCGAGCATATTACGGACTCACATGCGGGGTCCGTCCTTTGACTAATACGGGTGAGGGTAGTATCGATTACTTGCCCAATATGCCTATCTTCTCGGGGGCAGAGCCAAGTAGAGAGCTGGGAACCTAATTACGCGAGATGGAATTCACTGTTCCCGCCTATAGGGAATCTAGAGGGGTTGTTCCTTAAGTCTTGTCTCCGTGGCTTGGACAACCAGCGCCCACCTTCTCACTTTGGCCCGAGAAGGGTGTTGTGTATGGTTGGACCATCACAATATGTTGTTCATTTGAGGAGCTGTGGGGACTTAAGGAACAAGATGTGACACAGGGTAAAAGCGGTAATTTGACCCAACCGTGTCTCTGAACAACTGTGAAGAGGTCAACTCATGGGCATTGGTTATATCGGTGGACACGTAATATTCTACATCGATGGGAGTACAACTACAGGGCTTTAGTGGAGTGTTATTGTAGCTAATGAACATTGGTTGGACGGTCAAAGAGTTTGTTGGTTAACCTCAAACTATTGGAGCCCGCCATCGCTGTGAGGTCCATTAGGTCCCTTGGTTGGCTCAAACGGAATAAAAGAAGGGTTAATGTTTTGGCATGAAATTGAAGTGTTCAATTTCACTTTAAGAGTATTTATATCATATAGATGATATAATATATAGTTTAATATGAATGAGATTCATAATAAACTATATATTAGCCTAATTGTTGAATTAAAGGCTAATTGGAGAAATTGATAGAGAGAAAATAAATTGAATGTGATTCAATTTAATTAAATCCACAATTATTGCAAATGAGATTTGCAACATAAGATATGAGATATCTTATATTATATAATTATGTAAATAAGATTTACATAACATATGGTTGTGGTAAAGTGGTAATAATGTGAAGTTGTGAACTTCATCATTCCAATTGTATAAACCCTTTGTAAGATGGGTTTGGCAAGCTAAGCAAAGCTATGTTCTCATTTTTGGATTTTGACCTAAGAATCCAAAAAGTGAACTCTCTCCATTCTCTCATTTCTCCTCTCTTCCTAAAACAAAAGTTCCCACCAACTTCCCTTCTCCAAAAGAGAACAACCAAGAAGATCATTTGGTAGTGTTTGGGATCCGATCGTGGAAGAGTTCGTAGAGATCGAGAAGCACGAAGAGTTCGTGATTAACAAGGAGAGTTTCTTTGAATTGGTCTACAACAAGTAAGTGTTTTTCTTCTTGCTGTAAAATTTCAGCATGTTTAGCCTAGATCTAATAGTTAGATCAATTTTAATAAGCATGTTGCATGATGATACCACGACGATTCATTCGTCTTCCGCTGTGCGGGGATTCTCATTCTCTTCACCTTATTCTCCGTAGATACTTATGGATCGTTTTAACCGCTGTCCAGTGTTCAGGTCCTGGATTGGATTGATATCTACTGATCATTCCAACTGCAAAACAGATGTCTGGCCTAGTACACAACATGGCGTACATCAGGCTCCTAACAACTCATGCATAAGGAATCCGTCTCATATCCTCAAGTCCTTGAGGTGTTTTAGGACATTGTTCCTTAAACAAATGAACTCCATATCTAAAAGGCAATAAACCCTTTTTGGAGTCTTGCATCTTAAACCTCAACAACACTTTGTCGATGTAAGATGTATGAGACAGGGCTAGTGTTTTATTCTTGCGGTTAGGACAACGGATCCCAAGAACAAATCGCGCTTCACCCAAATATTTCATTTGGAATTGCGTAGCTAGCCAATTCTTAATGTCGAGAAGATAACCTACATGATTCCCAATGAGTAGGATATCATCCACATATAGAACTAGGAATGAGACAGAACTATTGATGATTTTCTTGTAGACACAAGGTTCATCATCATTCTGATCAAAGCAAAAAGATTTGATTGCCTTATCAAATCTTATATTCCAGGACCTAGAGGCTTGTTTCAGTCCATAGATTGACTTTTTAAGCCTGCAAACCTTTTGCTCTTGTCCTGGTTCAATGAACCCTTTGGGTTGGTCCATGTATATGTTCTTGTCAAGATTGTCATTCAACAATGTTGTCTTGACATTCATTTGCCATACCTCATAGTCATAATATGCAGCAACGACAAGTAGGATACGAATAGATTTTACCATAGCAACATGCGAAAAGGTTTCCTCATAGTCAACTCCTTCAACCTGGTATAACCCTTTGCTACTAGTCTAGCTTTAAAGGTTAGTCACTTTCCATCTACACCACGCTTTCTCTTGTAGATCCACTTACAACCTATAGTTTTTACCCCATCAGGTTTATCTACAAGATCCCAAACAGAATTGAAGTACATAGACTTCATTTCTTGGTCCATTGCTATGACCCATTTGTCTTTGTCTTTGTCAACCATCGCTTGATTATAAGTTGATAGATCCTCACAGTCGTCATCTGGTATAACAACTTGGGTTTCAGATAAACTCATGTAACGGTCAGGTTGTGTTATAACCCTCCCACTACGTCGAGACATACTCAACTCTTGAGATGGACTCTCATGACTAGACAAGCTAGTATCAACAACTTTTGTTGACATACTAGCTTTATGAGCAACCTTTGCTATTGTTCCATCTAACTCACCTAACACAACTTTACTTCTTTGTTTCTGGTCCCTGATGTGGTGCTCCTCTAAGAAAGTGACATTTATCGACACAAGTACCTTATCTTCTTTAGGATCATAGAATAATCCACCTCTTGTTTCTTTTGGGTAGCCTACGAATAGACACAATTTTGAACGTGAATCCAACTTCTTTGGATTTGTCACAAGCATGTGTTTGGACAATCCCAAATTACGAAATGACATAAACTACCTTTACGTCCTTTCAGAGTTCAAAAGGTGTTTGAAACACTCTTTGATGGCATATTATTCAAAATGTATCCCGCAGTCTCTACTGCGTAACCCCAAAAGGATTAAGGAGATGAGCATAACTCATCATTGATCGAACCATGTCCAACAAGGTTCTATTTCTCCTTTATGATACACCATTTTGCTAGGCGTACTGGGTGTTGAGAGTTGGGATTTAATTCCATGTTCTATCATATAGTTCTGAAATTTGAAATCCATGTACTCTCCACCTCGATCTCATCGAAGTATTTTAATTGTTTTACCTAATTGATTTTCAACTTCAGTCTTGAATTCCTTGAACTTTTCAAGTGTTTCAGACTTATGATGCATTAGGTAAATATGTCCAAATCTTGAATAATCATCTATGAAAGAGATGAAATATTAATAAGCTCCTCTGGCTTTAACATTCATCGGATCACAAAGGTTTGAATGTATAAGCTCAAGAGGTTCTTTGGCTCTATAACCTTTTCCACTAAAAGGTCTTTTAGTCATTTTGCCTTTTAGGCATGATTCACATATAGGTAAAGTATTTTCTTCTAACTCATTTAGAAGTCCATTCTTTACCAATCTCTCAATCCTATTGAGGTTAATGTGACCCAATCTAAGATGCCAAAGATGAGCATTTTCTTTAGGAGAAATTCTACGTTTTTAGTTTGTGTGTTTGTAGTTTTAAATAATTCAGTGTTCAAAACAATTTTGACTGAATTAGGTGTTAAAACATACAACCCATTTTCTAATGAAGCTGAACATATTTCCACACCTTTGTTTAAAATAAACACTTTATTCAAAGAAAACGAAACAGAAATACATTGTTCTATAAGGCAAGAAATTGAAATAAGGTTTCTAGTAAAATCTGATATCACTAATATATTGTCTAACAACATATATTTCTTGCCAAAATTAAGCTTCATTGTGCCAATTGCTACAGCTGAGACGACTTCTCCATTTCTAACCCGGAGCGTTATCTCTCCTTTCTGTAGCTACTGCCAAGAATCAATTCCCTGAAAAGAAGAGCAAACATGATTAGTGGCGCCTGAATCAAGTGTCCAAACAGTTTTATCATTATCCACTAAACAAGCTTCTAAGCAAAGTAAATCATATTTACCTTCCTTCTTCTTTTCTGCAATGTACTTCGGACAGTTCCATTTCCAATGCACATCTTCATTGTAGTGGAAACACTTTCCTTTGTCTCGCTGACTTTTTACCTTCTTGCCCTTTCGGGCGCATGACTTTGTCACTCGTTTCCCTTTACCAACATTCTTCATGTTCTTCTTCTTCCCTTTTAGGTTAGAAGAAGATGAAGCCACTGTTTTTGATCCAGAGGTCGAACCTCTATGATAACTCTTACTGGCAACATTTGCCTCACCTTTCGATCCCTGAATTTTCATCAAAGATTGAAAGGCACGGAGTTCATTCGAAGGAGGTAAGATTAAAAGTAAGCTTGTTCATAACAACATTACTTCTAAATCAGTAGGAAACTATCGGAAGAGTTTCGAATGAAGTCGCTCCGGCTCGATTTATCGATAGAAACTCCATTCGACTGCGATGTTAAAGTGTACCATTATATCCGTGACATGATCCCGAACAGATGAACCCCTCCGACATCCTCGAGTTGAATATATACTTGAGGGCATTGTGTTGGGCCTCAGTATAGATCGTTGTCCAAACATACCTACATCGAATCCATGATTTCCTTAGCGGTTATCATGCCCTCATGCTTCTTGGCTAATATGTCAGACATATTTGCCAGAATATAGATCTTGGCCTTATCATTGGCCTTGATCCATCGATCATATGCATCACAAACATTTCGTGCAACATTCGAGCCTGGCACCTGAGAACACTCCTAAGTCAGCACAAACTTCAGATCATCCACTACCAAAATATTGTTAAGTTTGTTTTTCCAAGTCATCATGTTTTCTCCGGTTAATTTTTTCGCATCCAATAAGGAAATAATAGAGCTAGACATTTGTCTAATTCAATCATGTTTTAGCTAATTATCAAATGATTCCTAAGTCATTAATAATTTGCAATGATACTCCAAAGGTTTAGAATGTATGACACCGAAGGGTAATAAAAAACACTCTCCCTCTGGATCAAGACATTCTTGACCAAAACCTAATGCCAAAATAACTCTTATTCTTATAGTTTTTAGTTACCATTATTTGGTCAGGATACATACACTTCTTATGTACCTTGTGAGTGTAACCCTCTGTCTTTAGACCCCAGAGTCCCCATCCAACAAAATCCGCCGAAGGGAAGACTAGGTTAAAAAACAGACTAAGGAAATCTTTATCCCTTTCGAGTGTCCACTGTGTTTGATCCCCTATGATCAAGCCCTCCGAAGGGATTGTCTGGTCAAGGCCAAACTAGCAGGCTGACCATAGTGACCTTATGGTGTGAACCGACAGAAGAGACCATAGGTTTTTGTTTTCACTAAACCTGCTCCCACTCACTATAAGTATGAAGGGAATGAAAATCCCCGCGCAGCGAAAGACGATCGAATCGTCAAAGGTATCGTTACGCTATATGTAATTTGCTAAAATGATCTAACACTTAGATCTAAGTTAAACATGCAAAACTATGGAAGAAAAGCAAGAAGAAGAATGTACTTTACTTGTTGAAGACTCTCTTCAATGTTTCTTCCTTGGTCACTTAACGCGCCGTGCTTCTCAATCTCAACGAAAACTCGAACTAACGAACAAGATCCGATCCACAACCACTTGGAAACTCGGTTGTTCTTCTTCTTTGGAAAGAAGGAAGATGGTGGGATCTTGGTTTTGGAGAGGGAGGAGAGTTGAGAGAATTCTTAATCTCTTCTCTTTGATGAAAATCAAAAAATGAGAGAATGAGTTACTAATCCCTTTTTGCAAAGGGATTAAATAGTGGAAATTGATGGAGTTAAAATCTCAACATTATTACCACTTTACCACAACCATAGGTTATACAAATCACATTTGCATAACCATATAATATAAGATATCTCATATCTCATATTATTGCAAATCACATTTGCTATAATTGTGGATTAATTAAATTGAATCACATCCAATTTAATTTCTCTCAATTAATTTCTCTAATTAGCCCTAATTCAACAATTAGACTAACCTATAGTTTATTATGAATCTCATTCACATTAAACTATATATTATATCATTCATATCTCATATAAATGACATAAATGCCCTTTAAGTGAAATTGAACACTTCAATTTCATACCAAAACATTAACCCTTCTTTTAACCCAGATTGAGCCAACCGAGGGACCTAATGGACCTACAGTGACGGGCTCCAATGATCCGAGATTAACCTATCAAACTCTTCGACTCGGTTAATCAACATTCATTAGCTACGGTAACACTCCATTATAGCCCGTAGCTGCACTCCCG
This sequence comes from Trichosanthes cucumerina, assembly GCA_036507285.1. NCBI lineage: Eukaryota > Viridiplantae > Streptophyta > Magnoliopsida > Cucurbitales > Cucurbitaceae > Trichosanthes > Trichosanthes cucumerina. The sequence goes on along the minus strand of CM071836.1, from coordinate 24,364,656 downwards.
TTAGTGCAGAATATTACGTGTCCACTGATATAACCAATGCCCATGAGTCAACCCTTCACAGGTTGTTCGTAGACACGACTGGGTCAAATTACCGTTTTACCCCTATGTCTACCTCTTGTTCCTTAAGTCCCCCTAACGCTCCTCTAATGAACAACACATTGTGATGGTCCAACCATACACAACAACCTTCTCGGGCCAGTGAGAAAGTGGGGCGCTGTTGTCCAAGCCTTGGAGACAACACTTAAGGGAACAACCCTCTAGTTTCCTAAAGGCGGGGGAACGAGTGAATTCCATCTCGCGTAGTTAAGTTTCCAGCTCCCTACTTGGTCCTGTCCACGAGAAGATAGGCATATTGGGTGAGTAATCGTGACCACCCTCACCCGTACTAGTCAAAGGACGGACCCCGCATGTGAGTCCGTAACACGGCGAGGATTCGTGTCGAGTCACTAATGGTCATCTACGAAGTTATTAGTCTGATCACAGCGGTGTTACATCGAGGGTCTAATTATTCACAGTCCGGTCTTGTACAATCTCATTGCAGGATGCCCCCACTCGCATGTCAACCACATGAACGAAGTCGATCACCTCGTTTGTATCTAATACAAAGCGGCCGCATCCACTGATGTATCCGGATTAGGTCTCCAAACCTATCCATATATCGTAGACCGTTCGGGTCATTAACTCGAACGTGATCCTCTCTGTGTGTCCACTACACACCGCTCAAGTTCTAGTTCTCTCATAAATTCAATGACCACGGAGCTTAGTTTATTGGAAAAGTTTGTAAATATTATGAGACACAAAGTAATGAAATAAATAACTCTTATTCATTTCAAACAAGTAATTTACAAACACGAGATTAGGACAAAAATCCCAACAAACTCCCACTTGGACTAAGCTAGTGGAGAAAATACATTTCTTAAATGTACATAAATTACAATGAAGTAATACAATAAACTAGGGCATTGAATACCCGTTTACATATCTCCCACTTGCCCTAGTTAGGAAGCTCTCAAGACCTAGACTCTCTAGGTGACCTCAAACACCTTAGCCGTGAGGGCTTTGGAAATGGATCGCTACGTTGTGCTCGACGCTTATCTCTGCGTGGACTGCCACGTCTCGCGGTGCACAATCTCCTATCAAATGATACTTGCGCTCAATGTGTTTGCCTCTGTATGGCTCCGAGGCTCTCGGACTTGGCTCTTTTGCTGCTGTTATCACGAGCAAGTGTGATCGACAAGTTCATATTTGGAACAACTTCCAAATCCGTCATGAACTTCCTAAGCCAAACAACTTCTTTTGCAGCTTCACAAGCCGCAACATACTCCGCTTCCATAGTGGAATCGGCGATGCATCCCTGCTTGATGCTTCGCCATACTACAACTCCTCCATTCAGAATGAAGGTTGACCCCGAAGTGAATTTCCTAGAATTCTTATCGGTCTGAAAGTAAGAATCTCCGTGTATCCCGTAAGGATCAAATCCCCACTACCATACACTAAGTTGTAGTTCCTCGTTCTCCTAAGATACTTGAGGATTGCCTTTACTTTGTCTAGTGATCTAACTGGATTGGTGATACCTACTGACAATCCCTACTGCATAACAGATGTCGGGCCTAGTTCACAACATGGCATACATCAGGCTCCCTACAACTGAAGCATATGGGATCCGTCTCATATCCTCAACATCTTGAGGAGTCTTAGGATACTGATCCTTAGACAAGTGAACCCCATGCCTTAAAAGCAGCAAGCCCTTCTTGGAGTTCTGCATCTTATATCTAGACAACATCTGGTCAATATAAGATTCCTGAGACAAGGCTAGCGTTCTGTTCTTTCGGTTCCGGACTATATGGATACCTAGAACAAGCTTCTCCCAAATCTTTCATTTGGAATTGCGAAGCTAGCCACTTCTTGACGTCAGTAAGAAATTCTACCTCATTCCCAATGAGAAGAATATCGTCCACATACAACACTAAAAATGCGACAGTTTTGTCAACGATTTTCTTGTATACACAAGGCTCGTCGACATTTTGATCAAAGCCATAAGATTTGATCGCCTCATCAAACCTTATATTCCAAGACCTCGAAGCTTGTTTCAGCCCATAAATGGACCTATGAAGCCGGCAAACCTTTTGCTCTTGGCCTTGGGCAATCAACCCTTTGGGTTGGTCCATGTCGATGGTTTCATCAAGTTTGCCATTCAAAAAGGCTGTCTTAACGTCCATCTGCCATACCTCGTAGTCATAATACGCGACAATGGCCAGAAGGATCTTGATCGACTTTACCATGGCAACAGGTGAAAAGGTCTCCTCATAGTCAACCCCTTCAACCTGGGTAAAACCCTTTTCCACTAATCGGGCTTTGAAGGTCTGCACCTTCCCATCTACGCCACGTTTACGCTTGTAGATCCATTTGCAACCAATAGGTTTGACCCTATCCAGTTGATCTACAAGCTCCAAGACAGAATTGAAGTACATAGACTCCATTTCCTGGTCCATAGCTTTAATCCACTCGTCTTTGTCAACATCAACCATTGCCTGATCATAGGTCAATGGATCCTCACAGTCATCATCAGGAGCGACAACTGAGGTTTCAGCTAAACCCATGTAACGATCAGGCTATCTCACAGCTCTTCGACGTAACAACTCTCCCACTACGTCGAGGCATTCCCAACTTTTGGGAACGGATTTGACTAGACGTGCTAGGATCAACAACACTTGTTAACGTACTAGCCCCATCAGCAACTCTTGCTGATGTACTGTCCATTTCATTTAGGACAATTTTACTCTTTGGTAAATGATCCCTGACGTGGTCTTCCTCTAGAAAAGTGGCGTTTGTCGACACAAGCACCCTATTTTCCTTAGGATCGTAAAATAGACCACCCCTAATCTCTTTAGGGTAAGCTACGAATAGGCACAATTTCGAACGGGGTTCCAACTTTTTCGGGTTTGATACCAACACGTAGGTCGAGCATCCCCAAATCCTGAAGTGATGGAAATGCCTTTACGTCCACTCCAGAGCTCGAAAGGTATTTCACAAACACTCTTCAACGGAACGTTGTTCAAAATATAAACCGCAGTCTCCACTGCGTAACCCCAAAAAGAATCAGGGAGAGGAGCATAGCTCATCATGGAACGAACCATGTCCAACAAGGTTCTGTTTCTCCTCTCCGATACACCATTCTGCTGTTGTGGCATACCAGGTGTTGAGAATTGGGACATAATTCTGTGTTCTATCATATAGTCCTGGAATTCAGTGTCCATATACTCTCCACCTCGATCCGATCGAAGAGTTTTAAGCGATTTACCTAAGAGGTTCTCAACCTCAGTCTTGTACTCCTTGAACTTTTCAAGAGTTTCAGACTTCTTGTGCATTAGGTAAATATACCCATACCTCGAGTAATCGTCTATGAAAGACACGAAGTAATCATAACCACCTCGAGCTTTAACATTCATCGGACCACAGAGGTCAGAATGTACTAACTCAAGGGGCTCTTTGGCTCTATATCCTTTTTCACTAAAAGGACGTTTGGTCATCTTGCCCTCAAGGCATGACTCACACACCGGTAAAGAATTTTCTTCTAACTCGTTTAGAAGTCCACTCTTCACTAGTTTCTCAATCCTATTGAGATTAATGTGGCCTAACCGGAGATGCCAAAGATGGGCATTTTCCTTAGGAGAAACTTTTGCTCTCTTAGTTCGCGTTTCTGCTGTTTTAAACAATTCATTATTCAAAACACTTTTGACCGAATTAGGTTTTAAAACATACAGATTATGCTCAAGTGAAGCTGAACAAATAAGATTGCCTTTGAAAGAAATAAATGCTTTATTGAATTCAAAGGAAACAGATATACATTGTTCAATTAGGCAGGAAATGGAAACAAAGTTTCTAGTAAACCCTGGTACAATGTACAAATTATCTAATAATAAGTACTTCCCGCCAAAATGTAGCTTCACCGTGTCGATCGCTGCAGCAGAGACAAGCTCCCCAGATCCAACCCGTAGAGTCACCTCACCTCTCGCAGTGGTGCCAAGAATCAATCCTCGAAAAGAAGAACAAACATGGTTAGTGTCGCTCGAATCCAATATCCAGCAGAGTCACTACTCTCCACTAAATGAGTTTACGTCACAAGTAAATCACATTTACCTTGATTCTTCCTCTCGACTAGGAATTTGGGACAGTTCCTCTTCTAGTGTCCGCCCCTATTGCAGTGGAAATACTTTCCTTTTTCTACAACGTCCTTGACCTTCTGGGCGGCAGCTCGATCGATTTACTCCTCTTCATCCTCTTCTTCCCTTTCGGGCGTGAAGAGCAACGAGTTTAGTCCCATAGGACGAACCCCCCGTGATTGTAGGCAACATTTGCCTCGATTCCGGTGCCTCGACTGCTCAAGGATGGAAATTCTGTGCAGCTCATTGAGGAGGGTAGTCGAGTGTACCTAATTTTGTTCATAACAAAGATTGCTATTAAATCAAGGAAACTCTTGGAAGAGTCTCCAAAATAAAACCGACTCGCTCAATTGGTCGATCGAAGCCCGTTCATCTCCGCTAGATTAAAGTGGGTCATCATGTCTAGAACATGTTCACGGACGACGACCCTCTTTCATCCGTGCGTTGAAGACGTATTTGAGCGAGTCATGTTGGACTTGAAAGGATCGTTGTCCAAACATTTTCGCGAGGACTCCATGATCTCCTTAGCGGTGACCATCAGCTCATGCTTCTTTGCCAATACATTAGACATGTTGGCAATGATATAGACCTTAGCCATTTCATTGGCCCTGATCCATCGATCGTATGCATCGCGAACACTTCGATGGATCGTGAGTACCGATTTATCCGAGGACACTCCTCAGAGAGCACGAACTTAATGTTGTCAGTTACCAAAATTGTGTTTATGTTGTTTTTCCAAGTTTGGTAATTATCTCCCACTAATTTATCGGACGCGAGTAGAGCTATAATTGCGTTAGACATGTTTTAAGCTGAAAAAATTAAGAAAACTTTGTGTTAGTCTCGCAAAAAACTTTTGAAATCCAATCAAGTTTTAGCAAAAAAATGTTTCATGATCCCTAGATCATTCAAAATTTTGCAATGATATCCTAAAGGTTTAGAATGACCGCCAAGAAGGTGGTGAGCAGAACACTCCTCCTCTAGGACGAGACTTTCTCGATCAGACCCTAATCCCAGAATAACTCTTATTCCATTAGGCCACCATTGTTCGGTCGAATTCATTAACACTTAACGAATTTTGTGAGTGTCACCCTCAATCTTTAAGTTTCCAAGCATCCGTCCAAACAATAACCACCGAAGGGTGAACCAAGAAGGAAAACCAACTAGGAAATTGTATCCCTTTCGAAAATTCACGGTGTTCCGACTCCCATGATCATGCCCTCCGAAGGGATTGTCTGGTCCAGGCCAAACTAGCAGGCGGATCATAAGCGTCTCACGGTGTGAATCGAAAGAGGAGACCGTGGGTCCCATTTTCACAAGTCCCGCTCTCACTCACTATAAGTACTCTATCCACCACGATGATATTGACCTATACAAATGACACCCTGTAACGCCCCTACTTTTCTATGACTATAACTCCTAGGGACATTACTACACATGCATGCATTCTTAGGCCAAAGGACATAAAACAATTTTTAAATCTCCACTTTGTAATAAAAATATCTTTAGGGATCCCGTTAAAACATTCAAAACATGTAAAAGCAACGATTTAGACTTGGCCTACTTAAAATCCACGAGAATAAATTTAAATTTCGCAACCATAAAACGACAACATCGGTTATTAATGAAAATATGCGAAACATGAATATCCCCATGGTCCCGACAACGCGCCTCCGTCACTCGCCCCGCACGTCCTTGGCCTTACAAAAATATTTAAAACGAAAGGGTGAGTATTGCAATACAATACTCGATAAGTGGCCTCGCGCACGAGGTTTGGGATATGCAAACACATACAATCATGACTTTTAAACTTGATCAAAATGTACGTATGTGGGACCTAAAACTTTCTCGTATCAACATGATTGTAATACATGACTTTTTTTCTTTAAGTGGTTAATTGGTCATCCTGAGTCATTTCATTTTGAGTCCTCACTGGACCTCTGTAATTGTTTGAGTCCTCATGTAACCCTCGTATGGATTGAGTCCTCACTGCAGACCCACTGTATGGATTGAGTCCTCTGCACCCTGTAAACTTGACCCATAGGGTCTCTAATGCATGTTTGACCATGCATACAATGCACTCAGGAGACCAATTTCCACATTTTACTTCAAATCACTTTATGGCACACATAACATGCATGAGGTCCCATCATTCAACATGATCAGTAATGCATATGTCATGAAACAATATCATTGATATGCAAATCATAACTTTTCACAATGATTTGAAAATAAAACTCTTGTATGTAATCATGAAATATTCTCATATAACGCATTGTAATATCCTCACCAAATATCGGAATATTCTTACATGAAATACAAAGATATTCTCACATAAAATACTGAATTATGCTCACATAAACCATTGAGATATCTTCACATAAAATATTAGAGTATTCTCACATAAAATATTGGAATATTCTCACGTAAAATCATTAAACCTTTTCAAGTAAGATAACTAATTAATTTCGCATAAAATAATGAAATTCGTTTTCTTTAATCCCATTTAGAAAGGGTTCGGCACAAGGTCCCTTACCTCAGTTTAGATTCTACTTCAAATCTTAACCTTAGGCCTTTGAGTACGCTCCTTTTGTAGAACCTGATTCACACATTAATCCCGAAATTATACTCCGAGCATACTCCAGATTCATAACGTGAGGTACTCAATTTAAGTTCTTGAGGCTTCATGCCCCGCTTACCTCAATCTCCACGTATAGGCCTAGTATTTCTTAGATCGCTTGGTTGTTTGGCCTTCAACTCCGCTCTAACTTGGTCCCTAAAAGTCGTGTTCGAACAGTAATTTAAGTCCTTACGTAAACGTTTTAATAACCAAAAGTCATTGTATAATTCTCTCCAATCGAAAAGTGTAACGAGTTGCTCACCGGGCTGCAAATTCAGTGGCTGCAAGGCGAAATTGGTCGATGTTGTAGTCGAAAGTAGACCCGAACGGTGATGACGAGGTCTACGAGCAGAATGGCGGCGACTGGTTCTCCGAGCAAAGAACGGCGGTGGCGATCGGAGGCGGCCGACACTATTGCAGGCCACGAAGCGGTACGAGATGAAGCTCGCGAATGGCATTCGGAAGGTCTCGCGGTACGGGGACTTCTTTGGCCGTGCGGTGGCCGAACGGAGGAGTGATCGGCCACGTGCGTCCAAGGTTTCGACGGAGGGTTCGCGAGCGTGCACTTTGACGGCGGCACTTCCGTTCACGATCTCCGGTGCGGCTGTGGCGTAGGCGTTGGAGTGGCGGGAGGCGTGATCGACGTGTCGGCTTGCAGACGTGAGCGGCTCGCGATCAGGATGGCGGCGGTGCGGCTCCGAGGCTCGCGATCGGCGGCAAGTCCCTGTGCTCCCGTGCTTCAGTGCTGTCGATTCCAACGGTGCTCGCCGGTGAACCTCGTGAGGCGTGCTGGACGTGCGGCCTCTTGAACCGGCCGGCGAGAGTTGCAGCAAGGATGGGTATTCTCGGCTAGGGCAAGGAGAAGAAGAAGGAGAAAATGATGGTGCAATTAGGGTTAGGGTTTTCTTTTGATTGCAAACTTAAGGAGGCTAAATACTAAAAATTTAGGTCAAATTCCAAGTGTCATATATAACCCTCATTTAGGCATTAATAACTAAAGTGCCATTGTCACTTCCTCTTCTTTTAAATTTATAAGTAATTTCATCTTAAAGAGAAATAACTCACTTAAACCCACACGAAATTAAGGTTTCACTCACACCGAGCCTGGAAAATTTACTAATCCGACACGACATAAAGATGTTAGAACAATAACTAAAATAACCCGGCCAAGCACTGTGGTTGTGGTCGCCACAATCTTCCTCCTTAAGAACTTTTCGCCCTCGAAAGTTCCTATTCTTGGAATAGTTCTGGGTAATTGGCTCGTACTTCCTCTTCTCGCTCCTAGGTAGCTTCTTCCGTGCGGTGGTTTTGCCATAACACTTTAACTAAGTTGATCTCACGGTTACGGAGGGTCTTTTGATCTTTTGCAATAAATGCATGTGTCGCTCGCCATAACTCAAATCTTACGCTAATCAGTATGCGGTTCAAAGTCTACGACGTGAGTCAGTCCAGGAACGTATTTTCTCAACATGGAGACATGGAATACGTTATGAAGCTGGCTGATAGTGAAGGCGGCAATGCTAGCCTGTAGGCCACCACACCGACCCTTTCTAAGATCTCAAATGGCCCTATAAAGCGCGGACTCAACTTCCCTTTTCGACCAAACCTTAGAATCCCTTTCATTGGGGCCACCTTAAGGAATACGTGGTCTCCAACTCCAATTCTAGGTCCCTTCGTCTCGAATCGGCATAACTCTTTTGTGCGCTTGAAGTGATGCGCATTCGCACCCTAATCTTATGTATTGCACTATTAGTGACTGTATTAACTCGACCCAAGAATCGCTGCTCACCAACCTCCTCCCGAAAAGCGGGTTCTCGCAACGCTTTCAGTAAAGAGCTTGAATGGAGCCATTCCAATGGTCGCCGATAAGCGTTATTGTAAGCAAACTCCATCAAATGCAAATGAGTGTCCCAAACTACTGGAAAGTCTAAGGTGCAAGCTCGCAACATGTCTTCTAAGATCTGGTTCAAACGCTCCGTCTCATCCATCCGCTCTGTGGATGAAAAGCCGTACTAAAGTTTAGCTGCGTGAACCTAACGCTCTCAGTAAACTTCTCCAAAAATTGGAGGTGAAACGTGGATCTCTCATGCTCAAATAATCCTCATTTGGGATCCCATGTAAACGGACTATCTCTTCCGGAGTAAAGTCGCGCCACTTATCCAAGTAGAGTAGGTGGGTTTCCCTGGTATGAAATGTCTTGACTTGGTTAATCTGGCCCACAATGACCCAAATTATCGAGTAACCTCGTAAGGTTCTAGGCGATCCGACTATGAAATCCATAGAGATCTCCTACCATTTGCACCGAGGTACATGTAAGTGGTCGCAGAGTCCTGCGGGCCTCTGCCCAGGTGCCTTCACCGTTGACAAGTCATACACTGCTAACAAACTCGCTACGTCGCGCTTCATATTACACCACCGTAATGATCGCTTCAAATCTCGGTACATCTTGGTACTACCGGGATGCATAGAAAATGGTGAGTTATGGGCTTCGCTCAAGATTTCGATTTTGATTTGTCGCCGCCGCACACATAATCGCCTTCGAAATAGTAATCCTCCATCCGTGGATAGCGAAACCCCGCTAATTCACCAGTAGTTACCGCTTCTAAGCTTTCTACTAACCGAGGTCCCCTGCCGAGACTCAACGATGCGTTGCCTCAATGTTGGTTGTCTGCAGTTAATTGAGCTAATCGTGCCGTAGTCTTCCCTACTAGCAAGACCGCAATTTCAGCTCGTACAAACTACTCGCTCGTAGCTCGCTCACTCTCAACGGTCCGTCTTTGAAGTATGAATCGGCTTTCTCACCGAGGGCATCACCACGACATTAGCTTTTAGGGGTGGTATTGAATATTTATGTCATAGTCCTTCACTAATTCCAACCACTGCGTTGTCTCATGTTCAATTCTTACGGGTGAACAAGTACTTGAGACTTTTATGATCTCAAAAAATCGAATTTTCTCGCCATAAAGGTAGTGTCTCCGCATCTTTAGTGCAAAGACTACTGCTTTGCTAGTTCCAAGTCATGTGTCGGATAATTTCTCTCGTGCGTCTTGGTTGTTTCGGGATGCATAGGCTATTACCTTACCGTGCTGCATCAGAACACAACCCAAACCTTTCTTAGAAGCATCACTGTAAACCACAAAGCTCCCTGTTCCCTCGAGGACTGTAAGAATCCGGAGCTGACACCAACCTACACTTGAGTTCCCGGAAACTCGCCTCACAAGTGTCATCCCAAACAAATGGGTTACTTTTTGCGCGTCGGTGAGTCATGGGCATGGCTATCTTGGCGAAGTCTCGCATCAAACGCGTCTATAGTATCCCGCAAGACCTAGAAAACTACGCACCTGCTGTGACGGTGGTCGGACGAGGCCACGCGTGGATCGCTTCCACTTTTCTTTGGATCAACAGAGACTCACCGCCGGACACCACATGTCCCAAAAGGATACCGCGAGCTGCAGTCGCACTTGGAGAATTTTGCATACAACTTATTCTCTCTCGGCGTGAGTAAAACTTTTCTCGTGTGCCTTTCATGCTCTTCATCACATTTGGAGTATATCGGAATGTCGTCAATAAACACAATCACGAACGTATCTAGAAACTCCTTGAATAATCGGTTCATCAAGTCCATGAAAGCGGCAGGGCGTTGGTCAAACCAAACGGCATCACCGTGAACTCGTGAGTGTCCATAACGTGATCTCAATGTCGTCTTAGGAATATCTTCTTTCACCGATTCTCAATCGGTGGTAGCCCGATCTCGAGTCAATCTTGAAAACACCGTTGCTCCTCAGAATCGATCGAACAAATCATCTATTCTAGGAAGAGGGTATTTATTCTTGATCGTAACCTTATTCAACTCCAGTAATCTATACACGCACGCATGAACCGCGTCTTTCTTTTCACAAACAACACTGGGGTCCCCAAGGTGAAACGCTAGAGCGTATAAATCCTTTATCTAGTAAGTCCCGCAATCGTAGTTTCAGCTTCTTTCAACTCTGCGGTGTCATTCATGCGGTGCCTTGGATATCGGAGTCGCCCCCGGCTCAGGTCCTATGTTAAAATCCACCTCCCTGACCGGAGGTACTCCAGGGAGGTCCTCGGGGAAGACATCTGGAAATTCATTCACCACTGGTACCGATGACACTGAGATCTCCGTACACCTTGCATCTAGTATACAAGCCAAGACGCCCCAAGCTCCCGATGTAATAACTTCACGGCCTTAAGGGCGTGAATTACCTTAGGCCTACTTCCCGCTAACGTGCCTCTCGAACTCAGAACTAGGTTGGTCGGGGGGGTGAACACTACCTCCTTCCCGGGCGAGCCAATGCAAGCATGGTTACAGGCTAGCGATCCATACCCAATATCACATCAAAGTCGGTCATGTCTAAGACTACTAGATTTACTTTTAACTCATGGTCTGTGATAGTCACACTACCATCCTTGACTCTCATGGTGGCTAACAAGTTTATCCCCGCCGGAGTGGAAACAGACAAAGCATATCAGAATCGTTCTAACTCTAACTCAGCTTGACTCACAAAGGATGTAGAAATAAAAGAATGTGTAGAACCAGAATCAAATAATACAAAGGCAAGGTGCCCAAGTAATGAGAGTGTACCTGAAACCACGGAATGCGTGCCCTGGACGCTCTTACTTGTGCTTGCATAAGCTCTTCCTTGGTGCAATACGGGCTTGGCAGCAGCCCCACCATTGATAACCTGAGGTTGGCTAGCACTGGCTTGACTCGGACAGCTATTAGCTCTGTGCCCTTCCTTCCCACATCGGAAGCACACTCCGGACCGGGCTAAACACTTACCCCAATGATGTCTACCACAGTCTTTGCACTGTGGCTTGTCTCCACTGCTAGTTCTCGCCCCGTTGAATCGTGGTTTCGCCCCATCCCGAACTCTGCACGAAAATATCCTGGTCTATGCGGCGTACGCTGAGGACGCTGCGAGCTTGAATTTGTCTGTTCCCATTTCCTCTTACGATTTACAGTGGCCGCCTTGGTTAGCTACTACACGATGATGACGATCTGTGCTCAGACCCAAATCAACTCCGCCACTCTCACTGCGGATGCATAGTCTGGGGGTGCTAGAGGCGTATGAAGCCTCGAATATTTTCATCCAGACCCATAACGAAACGCTCTGTTTTCTTCGCCTCGGTGTCCACTAACTCGGGGCAAAGCGTGTGACGGGTGAATTCCCTCTCATATACCTCCACCGCGCCCTCCTGCTCGCTAAGCTGGCCGCAAGAATTCCGCCTGCTTCCTATAACGAGCTGCGGCAGGATAAAATTTCCGCCAGAATGCTTCCTTGAACAAATTCCGTGTAATCGTCTCTCGTGGCGACTATGGTTCCTCGAGCGGACTCCACCATAAGTAAGCGTGTCGTCTCTCAACATGAAGGTTGCACAAGACACCCTTTGGTCCTCAGGACAGTTCATCAGTCTGAAAATGGTCTCGATGGAGGACAACCATAACTCAACCACAGTGTGGTCACTAGAAGACCCATCTAAAGATCTGGGATCATACTTCCCGAAATCTTTCAGATAACGGGACTCAGAGTTGCATCATTCCGCCCGACTTGTTTAGGCCAACCGAGTGGTGGCTCTGTAGCTCGCACTCAGAGTCCGCATAGCCTCTACCATCATAGTCATGACATTAGGGTTCCCTTGATCCGCCACTGGAGCCATTGCGCAGTGCATCCTCTTGGCGATCCGGTTGGTCTGGGGAGATCCGCACGGATGGAGTAATCTCTTCCTGTTCCAGTGGTAAATCTGGTTGGGTGTTAACGTTTCCTCGTGTCCTCCGACCCCTACCACGTCCTCTACCTCTCCCTCGACCTCTAGGTGGCATTTTTGTCGAGACTACAATGCAGAATTTCTAACTTAGTTTTCATCACTTTCTAAATTGTAAGATAGGATCACCCTTAGGGTTTAAATTCATTTACAATCACAATACTGTAATTACATCATAAACATTTGCTTAGTTTATAAATTACGTAACGCACTGGCGGTGGACAGGAACGCGTTGCTCAACCATGGGAACTACTGCGTGCTTACTCGTAAGCAAGTCTACGTAACCCTAAACCTAGGGCTCGATACCAACTATAACGCCCTACTTTTCTATGACTATAACTCCTAGGGACATTACTACACATGCATGCATTCTTAGGCCAAAGGACATAAAACAATTTTTAAATCTCCATTTGTAATCAAAAATATCTTTAGGGATCCGTTAAAACATTCAAAACATGTAAAAGCAATCTGTTTAGACTTGGCCTACTTAAAATCCACGAGAATAAATTTAAATTTCGCAACCATAAAAGCGACAACATCGCTTATTAATGAAAATATGCGAAACATGAATATCCCCATGGTCGACAACGCGCGCCTCCGTCACTCGCCCGCACGCCCTTGGCCTTACTCAAAAATATTTTAAAACGAAAGGGTGAGTATTGCAATACAATACTCAGTAAGTGGCCTCGCTACCGAGGTTTGGGATATGCAAACACATACAATCATGACTTTTAAACTTGATCAAAATGTACATATGTGGGACCTAAAACTTTCTCGTATCAACATGATTGTAATACATGACTTTCTTTTTCTTTAAGTGGTTAATTGGTCATCCCGAGTCATTTCATTTTGAGTCCCTCATGCACTCTGTAATTGTTTGAGTCCCTCATGGACCCTGTATGGATTGAGTCCTCATGCACCCTCGTAAACTTGACCCATAGGGTCTCTAATGCATGTTTGACCATGCATACAATGCACTCAGGAGACCAATTTCCACATTTTACTTCAAATCACTTTATGGCACACATAACATGCATGAGGTCCCATCATTCAACATGACTGTAATGCATATGTCATGAAACAATATCATTGATATGCAAATCATAACTTTTCACAACAGTTTGAAAATAAAACTCTTGTATGTAATCATGAAATATTCTCATATAACGTACTGTAATATCCTCACCTGAAATACTGGAATATTCTTACATGAAATACAAAGATATTCTCACATAAAATACTGAATTATGCTCACATAAACCATTGAGATATCTTCACATAAAATATTAGAGTATTCTCACATAAAATATTGGAATATTCTCACGTAAAATCATTAAACCTTTTCAAGTAAGATAACTAATTAATTTCGCATAAAATAATGAAATTCGTTTTCTTTAATCCCATTTAGAAAGGTTCGGCACAAGGTCCCTTACCTCAGTTTAGATTCTACTTCAAATCTTAACCTTAGGCCTTTGAGTACGCTCCTTTTGTAGAACCTGATTCACACATTAATCCCGAAATTATACTCCGAGCATACTCTAGATTCATAACGTGAGAGGTACTCAATTTAAGTTCTTGAGGCTTCATGCCCCGCTTACCTCAATCTCCACGTATAGGCCTAGTATTTCTTAGATCGCTTGGTTGTTTGGCCTTCAACTCCGCTCTAACTTGGTCCCTAAAAGTCGTGTTCGAACAGTAATTTAAGTCCTTACGTAAACGTTTTAATAACCAAAAGTCATTGTATAATTCTCTCCAATCGAAAAGTGTAACGAGTTGCTCACCGGGCTGCAAATTCAGTGGCAGCAAGGCGAAGTTGGTCGATGTTGTAGTCGAAAGTAGACCCGAGCGGTGATGACGAGGTCTCACACGAATAAGCGGCGGCCAGATCGTTCTCGGCGAAAGAACGGCGGTGGTGATCGGAGGCATCGGCGGCTATTGCGATCCACGAGCAACGAGATGAAGCTCGCGAATGGGCTGGAAGGTCTCGCGGTGAGGACTTCTTCTGGCCGCACTGGCGTTTGAACGAGGAGTGACCGCCACGCGCGCGTCAAGGTTTCGACGGAGGGTTCGCGAGCGTGCACTTTGACGGTGGCACTTCCGTTCACGATCTCCGGTGCGGCTGTGGCGTAGGCGTTGGAGTGGCTGGAGGCGTGATCGACGTCTTGGCAGGTGACGTGAGCGGCTCGCGATCGAGGATGGCGGCGGTGCGACTCGAGGCTCGCGATCGCGGCAAGTCCTCGTGCTCCCGCAGCTTCGTCTTCGCTCGATTCCAACGGTGCTCGCCGGTGAACCTCGTGAGGCGTGCTGAACGTGCGGCCTCTTGAACCGGCCGGCGAGAGTTGCAGCAAGGATGGGTATTCTCGGCTAGGGCAAGGAGAAGAAGAAGGAGAAGATGATGGTGCAATTAGGGTTAGGGTTTTCTTTTGATTGCAAACTTAAGGAGGCTAAATACTAAAAATTTAGGTCAAATTCCAAGTGTCATATATAACCTCATTTAGGCATTAATAACTAAAGTGCCATTGTCACTTCCTCTTCTTTTAAATTTATAAGTAATTTCATCTTAAAGAGAAATAACTCACTTAAACCCACACGAAATTAAGGTTTCACTCACACCGAGCCTGAAAAATTTACTAATCCGACCTGACATAAAGACTGTTAGAACAATAACTAAAATAACCAGTCAGTACCTGTGGTTGTGGTCATCACACACCCGAAGGGGGACGTTTCCATTTGCGCCACGAGGCCGAGTATAGATCTCACGGTGCGGACTTAACGGAGATTTGTGGTTTGAAAATTAAATGTATCTCATACACTTTATTTCCTCCCACTCAACACTTTAATTTTAATAGGGATTGACCTAGATAAACCGACTAAAATTTACCTAATTCTACCAATATAACTCTTATATGGCATTAACCTAAGTTTATAATCACATTATTACTTAAGTCTATGTGAGTAAATTAAAACACTTTTAATTAGCGGCACTTACGATAAGTATAATCTAAGAATCTCCGGACCGAATTCACTCCCAGGCTGGTTTCTAGGTAGGGGTGTTCCGCAAGCGTCAACTTAAATACCCCAGCCTTAGACAAAACCTTCCTTAGACAAAGTTATTAATCAGTCTCCATTCATAGACTAAACTTTCATTTCCTAATTTCTAATCTCATTAGAAAAAAGAAAACCTAAGTCTAATTATTCAAGTTCTAAACTCTTTAAAACTAATAATTAACTTCGGTTGCATGCATTTCTATGTTATAATGCTTGATCATTCATCACATGAATAACTATATACTATAACATAATATAATTCATCACATGAATATAAATGCATGAGCATACTTTAATTCAAAAAATATAACACTTATATTAATTAAATTAAACATGCATTTAATTATATTATAACTCTTATAATATAACCTATCATGCAAACTATATATTATAACTCTTATAATATAAATGATGCATGAAAATGTTTAACCTAAGGTGAGATTTTAAATATATATGACATACATTATGCACATAGAAATTAATTAAAATATACATCTCATGCATAAAATAATTAAACAACAAAAATGGACCGGTTTTTGGCACCTAGGGACAATTATTTAATTAAATAACATTAATATAACATTTATATTAATATTATTTAATAAAATAATATTTTTCAATATAACTCTCATATTGATAATCAATATAACTCTGGCTAATGGTTTTATCTAAAGTTATCAATATAACTTTAACTTTATAGGAAAATGACTTAGGCTAACTCGCTAATGGTTTTACCTAAAGTTATCAATATAACTCTTATATTGATAATCAATATAACTCTTATATTGATTTTATCCTAAGTTTGCTAATATATCTCTTTATATTAAGCCTAGGATTTCTAGTTTATTAACCCTTTAATAAAACCGTTGACGCTTACTATAATTTATAAACCCTCTCGATTAAAATTCACTCCCGTGTTAGTTCCTGTGTAGGGGTGTTAGTTTCCGCGTCCTTAAATACTCCAGCCTAGACAGAACCTTCTTTAGATAGAGTTCCTCTTTTAATCATTGTTTATAAATTACATGGGTCCTAATTCTAATCTAATTAGAAGTAGATAACATAAGGTCTATTAATTCCAAGTTCTAAACATTTTAAAACTAATAATTAACCTTAGGTGACATGCATACTATGTTATAATTGTTTGATCATCCATCACATGAATAATAAACATACATAGCATATTCATCTCATGAATTATAATGCATGTCAATGCTGTCCAAAAATTAATATAACTCCTTATATTAATTATACATGCAAACTATATAATATAACACTTTATATTATAAATGATGCATGGAAATGCTTAACCTAAGGTGGGATATCTAAAATAAAAGCATACATTATACATGACAATAATTATACAACAATTGCATAATTTAAATAGCAAAATTAGACCATTTTTTGCACCCTAAAATTAATTTTAATTAATATAATCTAATTATATTAATTAAAATTAAAAAATAAATATAATTAAATATAAAACGTTTTTATATTTAATATATATAAAAATAAAAACGTTTTCCACCCATTGTGAAACTCCTGAAACGCCTCCGGCGTTGCAACGCTGCTGTCACGCCCCTACTTTTCTATAACTAAAACTCTTAGGGACATTACTACTCATGCATGCATTCTTAGGCCAAAGGATTTAAAAACAATCTTCAAATCACCACTGCTATTAAATCATCTTTAGGGATCCCAAAACAAAACATTCAAAACGTGCAAAAGAAACCGTTTAAACATGGCCTACTTAAAAATCCGGGAATTTAAACTTAACTTCAAAACCATAAAACGACAACATCAGTTATTAAAGAAAATATGCGGAAGACATGACATTTCCCATGGTCACGACAACTCGCCTCCGTCACTCTCATACCTGCACGTCCTTGGCCTTACCTGAAAAACATTTTGAAAAGAAAGGGTGAGTATTGCAAAACAATACCCAGTAAGTGACCTCGCTACCGAGGTTTGGGATATGCAAACACATACAATCATGACTTTTAAATCCATTGAAATGTACATATGTGGGACCTAAAACTTTCCGTATCATCATGACTATAGTCCGTGACTTTCTTTTTCTTTAAGTGGTCAATTGGTCATCCCGAGTCATTTCATTTTGAGTCCTCTCTGGACCCTGTAATTATTTGAGTCCCTCGCTGGACCTCTGTATGGTTTGAGTCCCTCACGGACCCACTGTATAGATTGAGTCCCTCATAGACCCCTGTAACTTGACCCATAGGGTCTCTAATGCATGTTTGACCATGCATACAATGCCCTCAGGAGACCAATTTCCACATTTTTCTTCAAATCATTTTATGGCATACATACATGCATGAGGTCCCCTCATTCAACATAGTTATAGTGCATATGTCAGGAAACATTATCATTGATATGCAAATCATAATTTCCTCATAACAGTTTGAAGATAATAATCTTGTAGGTAATCATGAAATATTCTCATACAAGATACTGTAATATCCTCACATAAAATACTGGATTTTTCTTACATAAAATACAAGGATATTCTCACATAAAATACTGCAATATACTCACATAAAATATTGAGATATCTGCACATAAAATATTAAAGTATTCTCACATAAAATATCGATATATTCTCATGTAAAAGTACAAACTAAATTCGCATGAAATAATGAAAAATCATTTTCTTCAATCCCATTTAGAAAAGTTCGGCACAAGGTCCCTTACCTTAGTTCGGATTCTACTCCAAAACCTAACCCGAGCTCCTTGAGTACTCTTCTTTAGAGGAACCTGATTCACACCACAAATCCAAGTTTATTCTCCAAGCATTCACCAAATCCATAATCGTAAGGGTACTTAAATTACGTTCTTGAGATTTCATGCCCCGCTTACCTCAAGTTCAATGCGAATACCTAATACTCCTTAGTTCGTCTTGACGTTTGACCCTCAATTCCGCTCCAAACTTGGTCCCTACAATTAGCGTTCGAAACAGTAGCTTAAGCTCTCAATTAGACGCTTAGATAATCAATAGGTCACGAATAATTCTTCATCAAATTCGAAACTTAACACGAACGCTCACCGGGCTGTATTCTCTGTGGATGTGAAGACGCGGCTTTGGCGGCGTTGTAGGGTTCGGACGGCAAAGCAAGAGCCGGGCCGGAAGGAAGGACTCTCGCAGCGGCTCACTCGCGTGAATACCGCTCGCGGTCTTTGCGAGGACTCGCGGCGTCACCTCCTCGGCTGGGATCTCCGGCGAAGCAGACGCGAGCGGCTGGAGCTTCGACAAAGGGACGACCGGCGCTGCAGAATCCAACGGCGAGCTGAGGCTTGTGAGCGGCGGCTTGCGCGCGTAGAGGGACTCGACGGCGGCAACTTCACGCGGTCTCCGGCGTGCAGACGCGAGCGTCTCGCGGTCAGAATGGCGGCAGCGCTGGAGTCGTGTTCGTCCCGTGGCTTCGCTTGCGCGGCGAGCGTTGGCGAACTCTTGAACGTGGCTTTGCCGTGCGCGAAGGTTTTCGTCCGTGGATCTTGGTCGGCGGTAGAGCAACAACAATAAGGGTTAGGGTTTTGGTTAGGGCAAAGTGGGAGGAAGAAGAATAAAGAGGCTATAGAGAGATCTAGGGTTAGGGTTTCTTTTCTCTTGATTGCAAGCTTATATATATGGTTAAACAATGAGGTCTAGGTCATTGTTAAAAGTCCCAATTAACCCTTACTTAGGCATCATTTACTAAGTGCCATTGTCATTTCCTTTTCCTTTATTTTAAATATAAGTGTAAATTTATCTAAAGGAGAACACTTCACTATAAACTAAATAAAATCAAGGACTCACTCTCACCGAGCCTGATGAAAATTCACTAATCCGACTAAACACAAAGGTTGATAGAACGTTAAATAAAATAAATAACTAGTACCTGTGGTTGTGGTCGTCACAGCTGCACCTTGTCCGTTTCTCCCCGTTGAAGTGTTACTGCAGCAACGTTGCAACGCTGACTCCTTCATGTCGCGCGCCTCTGCAGCTTCAGCGTTGCGACGCCTGTGCAAGCGTTGCAACGTCAAGGCCTCATCATCCTGCAAGCATTTGATCTTTGGGGAGCGCGGTAACGTTAGCACTCACCTCTGCTGACCTTAAATCGCCCGATTGGCGTTGCAACGCCGCACACAATACAACAAACACATTTTCTGCTTTTTTTTGCTCGTTTTTATCCGTTCTTTTCAACAACCACTTTGCCTCGATCGACACGGACTTACAGACTCGATTTATAATTAAAGTTTCCCAATACACGAGACCCTTACATTGAACGATTCAATGAAAAAAATTGTAAATCTAAGTGCCCAAAATGAAAAACATCTAATTTCACAAACCGTTCATTCATCACATGAAAACAGTAAATCCCACCTTTGTTCTTGATAAATCCAGAACAAAATCAAGAACACAATTGGGCTTTGATACCAATGGAAGGGATCGAATCCTGCAAATGGCGATTGTGAATCACGTGTTCTTTATTTTGTTACATGATTTCATTCAAGAACAATATATATAAGATTAAGCGTGTAATACAAAGTAGGACAACACGATATTACCTTTGAAGATTACTTTCTTCACGAATTCCTCCTCCAATGATCACGATCTCAGCAACAACTCGAACCTTGTGAAGTTCCACCACTTGATCTTCTCCGTTGTTCTCTAGGTGAGGGAGGAAGGTGGGATCCTTTAGGATTAGGTGAGGTGATCATATGGAATTGTGTTTGGAACTCTTTCCAACACAATTTGAGAGAATTCTAGGGTTTTGTCAAAAAGCCTTCACCTTAAAATTGCATCTCATGCAACTATTTATAGGGAAATATGATGAAAATTACCATCATATCCCCTCCTCATTCTCTCATTAGTATATAGTTAATGTAACACCCCTACTTTTATAACATAAATTCCTAGGGACATTACTACTCATGCATGCATTCGAGGCCCTAACTGGAAATTTAATTAAGTAAAAGTGGATAAATAAAAATCAATTTAAATTTGGGATCCCATAGAAATACAAAACGTTTACAAGAACATAATTAAGTTCGGCCTCTAGTTTCAAAACTCGTACTACATAAGCGGAAAACGATAATCATTTAAAATTCTTTCTTAATCATGGATGCGAGAATTCATGTCTCGGTTCCCATGGCTTCAGCCATGTAGCGCATCCATGCCACTACTTTGGTATGCTCTCGACTCTACCTGAAAACATTTTTAAAACAGAGAAAACACAACAAAGGTAGAGGGATGAGTATTATAAAATACCCAGTAAGTGGGGTCGTGGAAAATGCAAACACATGCATATGATATTCCTTCAAATCGACTTTGAAACATGACCATTATTCGTGACTTTTAAAATCATCAAACTTTTCAGTAATGGGACCTAAAACTTTCTCATAAAATCATGACTTTTTCTCTTTGGCTATGCGTGGTCAATTGAGTCTACACGAGTCTTTTCATTTTGAGTCCCTCATGCACCCTCGTAGAGGTTTGAGTCCCTCATGAGACTCCTGTGAGGTTTGAGTCCCTCACAGGACTCTGCAGATTTGAGTCCCTCATGGACCTCGTAATATTGAGTCCCTCATGGACCTGTAATATTGGAGTCCTCATGGACCACTGTAATATTGACCCATAGGGTCTCGATGCATGTTTTACCATGCATAAGTCCTCAGAGACCAATTGCCCAAACCCTACGTGACATGTTCATATACATACAATATGCATGAGGTCCCATTCTTTAAATTCATATACATATACATTCGGGAATGATGCAACAATCACATGAACTTAAGATCATGACATAACTTCCATAACTTTAACTAGAGTCAATCAATCATCATTAATAAGTACGTTTATTATTTAAGGTACATAACTAGCACAATAACATAAGCTGAAAGTCTCAATATACGTAAATGTACATAGCTATATCAAGACTCATTTTTAAATTCTTTGAATCATTTTTTTCTGGGTCCTCTCAAACCCTTAAATCATCAAGTTCCTTTCTAAACCCTTTGAAAATCATTCACTTGAGGTCCTCGAAAAACCCTTTGAAATATTCGTTTTCTAAATTCAAGCCCTAAGCATGAGTTTTGGAAATTCACCTTTGAAATAAATCCTCAACTTTCATCTTTTAAAAACAAATACATATTTCAAGAAATCGTATTCACTTCCCTTTTAAGATCGTTTGTAGAAAATCCCTTACCATAGCCTTAGCTCAGAGATATCCTATGTTTAGGTCTCTCGACTCGGAAGTCCATTCTGGTCGTGTTCAAAACTCGAGCCTCCTAAATCAATTTCATGGTTCCTTAGTTAAAACGCATAATTAAACTTATATTTCAATTCGCAATAACTAGGTCGATTTACCACTAACGGAGGCTTGAAACGGACTCGGGAAAGAAACGGATGTAATTGGCAGATCCGAGCACGCGGCAGCGTGCGCGAGTACGAGCACGGCGGCGCGTAAGGCGGCGCGTCTTGGCGCGTGGAGGCGATCCGTGATGCCCACTTGCCGATCTACTTAGAACCGATCATGATTCGCCCAAACCGGCGAAGGAAGGCGAGGCGAACCGCTGAACCAAATCTCGCTTGGCTTGGAGGCTTTCATCGACTTAGCTCCGACGAGGCAACGGCGGCGTGGCACTCTTCCGCCGTCGACCGGCGCGCCGTGCGCGAACGATCGACTTGGCCGACGAGGCAACGCGGCGTGATCGATCGTTGATCACCTTGAGGGCCTCGCACGAACAACATGAAGAAGCACAAAGTAGAAGGAGAAGAAGAAGGCGGTCGGGTTTCGCGCTCAACCGCTCAACGGTAGCTTGCGAGAGTGGCGTGGTGGAGGCACGGCAGCAGTAATCCACGAGGATGGTGAGCCGCTGGCGAGCTGAGCTCTCTCGCTCGCGAGGATGGTGTGTGCGGATGGGGAAGGGAGAAGAGATGAGGCACCTCGAACTTCGTGCCTCACTTTAGGGTTAAACCCTAATCCTTCTCTTTAGACATTAATTACTAAAAAGCCCTTCCTCTTAGACAAAATTACAAAAATTAATCCAACTCAACATACCTATGGTTAAAGTATATATATCCTCTTAAATTTTCAAAGCTTAACTTAAACTAAGAACTTCAAGACTCGATCAATTTAATTTCCATTAAATAAACTTGGAACTCAAAATAAAAGGTACTTGGAGTTTTGGGGCTGTTACAATCTTCCTCCTTAAGAACTTTCGTCCTCGAAAGTTTCTAATCTTGTAATACTTTGGGAAGGCTTGCTCACACCCGCTCTACTTGGTTACTGACGAGTCTTTGATCCTTATGCAAGAATTAGTACTATTTGCTCCTCAAGTATCACATCTTAGCGTAAACTTATTACCCAACAATCTCACAACTTTAACTTGAGCTCGTTCTTTTCATCGAGTCTTTCTACTAAGGCCTACATGAGTGAGGCCCTTGACTTGGATTCTAAATTTTGGGAGTTTTGATTTAAATTCTAAGATAACTCGGGATGTTTAGCTCAGATTTGCTTCTCTAGTCCTTTGGTTAGTTTCTTCTGTTTTGTGATTTTAGAATGAAATTTTTTTGCTAAAACGGTTCCATTGATGTTGAACCTTAAATTCCTCTTAAGGTTTCTTGACTTTCAACTACTAGCATTCGTTTCAAGGCATGACTCGATCGTACCATCCGACCATCGTTTCCATAACCTTAACACCTTTTTAAGAGATGTGACTTCAAGGCTAAAGTTAGCAACTTTGTTCGGTTGATCAAGACTCTTTAGACTATTGGTTAACCTTTCGCTACTCTCCACGACCTTTTAGTAAACGTTTGCCGTGGCAATCTCGCTCACATGCTTACTTAATTAACTTTGGGGCTTTCCAATACAATCAATAACTCATTGAAAGTTTTAAGTCATGGTAAGAGTAACTCAACATAGGTATCCCTTGGTTGTCGTGACACATAATGTGTTCCATGAAACTTTACCAATCTTACTATAAAATTGCTCAGAAAATTTAGTGAGTATAAACAGCATAACTACAACAAAACCAAAATTTTTCTCTAACACTGCTTGATAGAAATGCACTTCTAAAATCGACATAATCAACCAATCATGCCTCCAAACTTCATTTCAGTTACTCAGGGGTCTAGAAACACACAATACAATGTAAATGTTGAACAACCAAAAATAAGTGAAACCAAATTTCTTTAATCGTAAACAATGATTCTTCAAAGACAAAATAATCTGACAATCAGATAGCGACATCAACTTTAAGACAAACTTTTAGAAGAGTGTACTGAAATTCTCTTGACTTACCTTGCTTTAGAGGCTAAACAATCAAAGGCTATCGCATTAAGTGTCAAAGTTTTCATTGCAAGTTCTAGAAGTTAGAATGACCCTTTTTAAAACAAGTTATTCAAGATACAGCTCGTACTCTATCGCTTTCAATCTTTCCTCAGCTTATGGCACAATGCGACAGTCATTCATATCACTCCCCTTAATATAACTCAACTGCTAACAACCTCGGTGTTAAGCGATCTCGCAAAAAGGAATTTAGTCTTTTAAAACTCATTCTCCCTTTATCCTTCACTCCCTTGAATATCCTGCTCAAGTAATCACTTGGATATAATGCAATTTTCTTAACACCAATAGGGTTGGATACTTTACAATGGCATCCACTACATTTCTTAACTTTTTCGACCCTTTTGTCATGAAACTCTAACGTTCAAACCTTGAATACGAATACTTTATTTAACACCTCTAGACTTTGAACTTTTCCGAATTACAATATTCCTTTGCTAAGGTCCTACTCGCGGAACTCAGTTGTTCAAGGTTTCTTGAAAGACTTTCGCCTCGTAATGTCTACCCTTTCCTCCCTTTGTCCAAACTACTCCTTTTGATAACGCTTGCAAAGTGAGTCTTATCTTGACAAAGATTCCTTTAAGCCCTACATCCTGAACTCGGACATTTCCTTTCTAATATCACTCACCTGAGGTCACATACTCGTCTTTTCTTAGCTTTACAAATTTCCTTATGCTCATCTTTTGAAGTTTACTTGAGCATTTAACTCCTTAGTGACCTTTCGACTACTTCCATATCTCAGGACTTACTCTTCCCTCCTTATGCCTAAAGCAATCCTTCCGAATTGTCATTTCTGCCCCTTCTTAGGCTTGGTTTAACTAGAACGTCTCCGACAACTTTATCCCAACAATGATTTACCTTTTTCTTGAGCGCTGAATCCATCAAGCCTATAAACATTAGGGCATTTAAGTAAAATCTCTACCACCTTCATGATGTTCGTAAAGTGATTTGAAAGTTGTCTCGGAATATCTAATCCCTGGTTCATGACGGCGTTAGCTTGACTCAAAAATCATCTTAAGGAACACTATGCTCCTAAATCTTTGGTGGAATAAGTCGATTCGCTCAAACACGAAGAGATTTATTCTTAGCAACAAGCTCGTCTTCCACTTCTCACTTATTATGCACGAGCATAAGGATACACCTTTCTCCCTTACGCACCCCCTTAATGCCCCTTATGGCGATAAACTACTATTAACTCTTACATGGAAGGTTATGTACCTATAACTTGAGTTCTTTTACTTTACTGGAGCATTCTGAAAGAAGTATTATAATTTACTGTTACTCTCTACTTTTAATTCCATACTTAAGTCTGTCTCTTGTGTTAGGGGTAACTTTAAAAGATAAAATCTTCCTTATCTAACACTAACGCATTGTTCCTCGTGCTTACTCTCCTTAAACTTGGCCTTCTTCTTTTAGTAAGATTAAGAACTTTCTCAACTATTTGTACTCGTTTGGTTATAAAGTCAAATTCACTAAAACTTCTCTTAAGAAACCATCAACCTAGCCTTTACTAAAGGAACCTTATAGTTTCATGTTTCTAATGGTCGCTCGACCACTACCACTATACACTTTACTAATTGAAAGAAGTTCCTCAGCTTGACTGCTATATAGCGAAGAAGAGATTCAAAGCACTCCCCTCTATTAACTGAATCCTCTCTCCTTAACCCTCTGATTGGGGAAAAGGAAACTTTACTACATAAGAGTTCAAGTTTAACACCTCATGTTATCTCTTTCAAGTTGTACACATATATCTAGTCCAACAGGTAGAGATTAGTGGCAAGGTTCCTTATACACATTCCACAAGCTTGATTACACAAGTGATCATATGAATGTCAACTCGTGCACAAGTTTCTGAGTCCCGACAATCAATTCTCTTGTGTTCTCACACTAAAACTCTAACTCCTTACTTTTTTTTCTCTTTATACTTGTCTTTATTAAGCTTATTTAGTTTATGGTATCGCTTTTGAAACTTCGTGTTATGCCTATTTGCAGTAACACATTAATTGTGTATATCCCTGTAGCTTTCCTATTAGAGCAATGGTATAAATAAAAGCAAAGTGTTTCAAGTATTTTGAAAGAATTAATTTTCATCTCAACCATAACAGTCTATTTTTCCCTTTACAACTCGAGCACATTTTCAAAACACCCTTGCTCTCTTTACTTTTCAACTCCTTAAATACTATAGTTATGTATTCACTTGAAGATGAAGGGATTTTATCTAGGAACCAACAAAGTCGAAAACTCCAAAGTGGTACGTTTTCTAAATCTCATACCCCTTTTTCCCAATTGTTCTAGCATGAATGAATGAGACCACTATCCTCTTACCGAACACATTCAAACTTTGAACTTCTCATGAGTAGTCTTAACTTTTATTATTGAAAACTATACTCAAGTAATCTAGTTGCTTAGCCACCTTTAACACTCTAACCTCTTAAGTCTTACTCTTCACTCCCCTGGTCAAAGCGGACCTTTTAACAACCCACAATATGTGTTCTATGGCTATAAAACTTCATTTTTAGCGTGAACATTCTTAAGTAAAACATTTTCCTTTCTATCTTCAACAAATAGGGATCACATGTATTCTCTTTCCTCTCGGCGTAAAATCACGTCAACTTTACGACATATACGCATATAGATTCACATATAAGCATTTCCTTTATGCATTTCCTTTTTATAGCCATATAGTTTAGCTCATACATTCTCATTCTTTCTTAGTTTGGAAATTCATCAAACTCGATTTTTATATAAAAAATATTTTCTCATAGAATACTAAATTTTCTTTTCATGAACAAATAAAACTTTTAGTTCGAAGGCATACCTGGCGGTGACCTGGAGTTGCTACTTAGCCATGGGATACTTGTTGCTTACTCTGTAAGCGAGTCTACAAGACCTATAACCTTGGGCTCTGATACCAACTGTAACGCCCCTACTTTTATAACATAAATTCCTAGGGACATTACTACTCATGCATGCATTCGAGGCCCTAACTGGAAATTTAATTAAGTAAAAGTGGATAAATAAAAATCAATTTAAATTTGGGATCCCATAGAAATACAAAACGTTTACAAGAACATAATTAAGTTCGGCCTCTAGTTTCAAAACTCTGTACTACATAAGCGGAAAACGATAATCATTTAAAATTCTTTCTTAATCATGGATGCGGAATTCATGTCTCGGTTCCCATGGCTTCTGTAGCGCATCCATGCCACTCGCCTGGTATGCTCTCGACTCTACCTGAAAACATTTTTAAAACAGAGAAAACACAACAAAGGTAGAGGGATGAGTATTATTAAATACCCCAGTAAGTGGGGGTCGGGAAAATGCAAACACATGCATATGATATTCCTTCAAATCGACTTTGAAACATGACCATTATTCGTGACTTTTAAAATCATCAAACTTTTCAGAATGGGACTTAAAACTTTCTCATAAAATCATGACTTTTTTCTCTTTGGCTATGCGTGGTCAATTGAGTCTACTCCGAGTCTTTTCATTTTGAGTCCCTCACTGCACCCTCAGTAGGTTTGAGTCCCACCACGGACTCTCGTGAGGTTTGAGTCCCTCACAGCACTCGTAGGGTTTGAGTCCTCCACGGACCCTCGTAATATTGAGTCCCCATGGACCCCTGTAATATTGAGTCCTCATGCACCTGTAATATTGACCCATAGGGTCTCTCGATGAATGTTTTACCATGCATAAGTCCTCGGAGACCAATTGCCACAACCTACGTGACATGTTCATATACATACAATATGCATGAGGTCCCATTCTTTAAATTCATATACATATACATTCAGGAATGATGCAACAATCACATGAACTTAAGATCATGACATAACTTCCATAACTTTAACTAGAGTCAATCAATCATCATTAATAAATACGTTTATTATTTAAGGTGCATAACTAGCACAATAACATAACCGAAAGTCTCAATATACAGAAATGTACATAGCTATATCAAGACTCGTTTTTAAATTCTTTGAAATCATTTCAGCTCGGGTCCTCTCAAACCCTTAAATCATCAAGTTCCTTTCTAAACCCTTTGAAAATCATTCACTCGAGGTCCTCGAAAAACCCTTTGAAATATTCGTTTTCTAAATTCAAGCCCTAAGCATGAGTTTTGGAAATTCACCTTTTGAAATAAATCCTCAACTTTCATCTTTTAAAAACAAATACATATTTCAAGAAATCGTATTCACCTCCCTTTTTAAGATCGTTTGTAGAAAATCCCTTACCATAGCCTTAGCTCCGAGATATCCTATGTTTAGGTCTCTGACTCGGAAGTCCATTCGGTCGTGTTCAAAACTCGAGCCTCCTAAATCAATTTCATCAGTTCCTTAGTTAAAACGCATAATTAAACTTATATTTCAATTCGGCAATAACTAGGTCGATTTACCACTAACGGAGGCTTGAAACGGACTCGGGGAAAGAAACGGATGTAATTGGCCAGATCTGGAGCACGATGGCGCGCGTGGCGAGCAGCGCGCAAGCGTGGCCGAGCACGCACGCGCGCGTAAGCGCGCGCGTCTTGGCGCGTGGAGGCCAGATCCGTGATGCCCACTTGCCGATCTACTTAGAACCGATCATGATTCGCCCAAAACCGAAGGAAGCTGAGGCGAACCGCTTGAACCAAATCTCGTTTGGCTTGGAGGCTTTCTGTCGACTTAGCTCCGACGAGGCAACGGCGGCGTGGCACTCTTCCGCGTTCGGCCCGGAAGCGCGCGAAACGATCGACTTGGCTTCGACGAGGCAGCGCGCGTGATCGACTGTTGATCACCTTGAGGGCCTCTGCACGAACATGAAGAAGCACAAAAGTAGAAGGAGAAGAAGAAGGCGGTCGGGTTTCGACCGCTCAACTGCTCAACGGTAGCTTGCGAGGAGTGGCGTGGTGGAGGCACGGCAGCAGAATCCACGAGGCTGGTCGGGCTGCCGGCGAGCGGAGCTCTCTGTTCGCGAGGATGGTGCGTGCGGATGGGGAAGGGAGAAGAGATGAGGCACCTCGAACTTCGTGCCTCACTTTAGGGTTAAACCCTAATCCTTCTCTTTAGACATTAATTACTAAAAAGCCCTTCCTCTTAGACAAAATTACAAAAATTAATCCAACTCAACATACCTATGGTTAAAGTATATATATCCTCTTAAATTTTCAAAGCTTAACTTAAACTAAGAACTTCAAGACTCGATCAATTTAATTTCCATTAAATAAACTTGGAACTCAAAATAAAAGGTACTTGGAGTTTTGGGGCGTTACAATCTTCCCTCCTTAAGAACTTTCGTCCTCGAAAGTTTCTAATCTTGTAATACTTTGGGAAGGCTTGCTCACACCCGCTCTACTTGGTTACGACTTAGTCTTTGATCCTTATGCAAGAATTAGTACTAGCCATTTGCTCCTCAAGTATCACATCTTAGCGTAAACTTATTACCCAACAATCTCACAACTTTAACTTGAGCTCGTTCTTTTCACCTGAGTCTTTCTACTAAGGCCTACATGAGTGAGGCCCTTGACTTGGATTCTAAATTTTGGGAGTTTTGATTTAAATTCTAAGATAACTCGGGATGTTTAGCTCAGATTTGCTTCTCTAGTCCTTTGGTTAGTTTCTTCTGTTTTGTGATTTTAGAATGAAATTCTTTGCTAAAACGGTTCCATTGATGTTGAACCTTAAATTCCTCTTTAAGGTTTGCTGCACCAGCTACTAGCATTCGTTTCAAGGCATGACTCGATCGTACCATCTGACCATCGTTTCCATAACCTTAACACCTTTTTAAGAGATGTGACTTCAAGGCTAAAGTTAGCAACTTTGTTCGGTTGATCAAGACTCTTTAGACTATTGGTTAACCTTTCGCTACTCTCCACGACCTTTTAGTAAACGTTGCCGTGGCAATCTCGCTCACATGCTTACTTAATTAACTTTGGGGCTTTCAATTACAATCAATAACTCGCTGAAAGTTTTAAGTCATGGTAAGAGTAACTCGAACATAGGTATCCCTTGGTTGTCGTGACACATAATGTGTTCCATGAAACTTTACCAATCTTACTATAAAGTTGCTCCAAAAATTTCGGCAGTATAACGGCATAACTACAACAAAACCAAAATTTTTCTCTAACACCTGTTTGATAGAAATGCACTTCTAAAATCAGACAACCAACCAATCATGCCTCCAAACTTCATTTCAGGTTACTCAGGGTTCAGAAACACACAATACACAGAAATGTTGAACAACCAAAAATAAGTGAAACCAAATTTCTTTAATCGTAAACAATGATTCTTCAAAGACAAAATAATCTGACAATCAGATAGCGACATCAACTTTAAGACAAACTTTTAGAAGAGTGTACTGAAATTCTCTTGACTTACCTTGCTTTAGAGGCTAAACAATCAAAGGCTATCGCATTAAGTGTCAAAGTTTTCATTGCAAGTTCTAGGAGTTAGAATGACCCTTTTTAAAACAAGTTATTCAAGATACAGCTCGTACTCTATCGCTTTCAATCTTTCCTCAGCTTATGGCACAATGCGACAGTCATTCATATCACTCCCCTTAATATAACTCAACTGCTAACAACCTCGGTGTTAAGCGATCTCATAAAAGGAATTTAGTCTTTTAAAACTCATTCTCCCTTTATCCTTCACTCCCTTGAATATCCTGCTCAAGTAATCACTTGGATATAATGCAATTTTCTTAACACCAATAGGGTTGGATACTTTACAATGGCATCCACTACATTTCTTAACTTTTCCGACCCTTTTGTCATGAAACTCTAACGTTCAAACCTTGAATACAAATGTTGTTGATATGCAAACACATACAATCATGACTTTTAAACCTGCTCGAAATGAACATATACGGGACCTAAAACTTTCTCATATCATCATGACTATAGTCCGTGACTTTCTTTTTCTTTAAGTGGTCAATTGGTCATCCCGAGCCATTTCATTTTGAGTCCCTCATGCACTCTCTGTAATTATTTGAGTCCTCATGGACCCTGTATGGTTTGAGTCCCTCACAGACCCCTGTATAGGTTGAGTCCCTCACAGACCCCTGTAAACTTGACCCATAGGGTCTCTAATGCATGTTTGACCATGCATATAATGTACTCAGGAGACCAATTCCCACATTTTTCATCAAATCATTTTATGGCATACATAACATGCATGAGGTCCCATCATTCAACATAACTATAGTGTACATGCCACAAACATTATCATTGATATGCAAATCATGACTTTTCACAACAACTTAAGGAAAATACTCTTAAGCATGATAAATTTCGTACTCTCAATAACAGAGGAAATCTCACATGAAACGATGAAATATTTTCACATAAAATAATAGCTATTTTCGCATAAACTGAAGAAATACACTAACATAAAATAATGAAGTATTCTCACATAAAATAATAGCTATTTTTGTATAAACTGAAGAAATACTCTCACATGAAATAATGAAGTATTTTCGTATAAAATCATAACCATTTTCACATAGGATGATAAAATCCGTTTTCTTTAATCCCATTTAAAAGGTTGGCACAAGATCCCTTACCTTAGCTTTAACTCCAAAAGTCCTACGTTCCATTCGTAAGAGGTGCTCCTTTCGACTCCTAAGTCAAAAGCCAACCACTATTGATTCCAAACCACTTTCACCACTCTTGGCTCCAACTCAAAGGTGCACCTAAAAGAATTACAATAGACTTTAGAATTTTAGCCTACACAATACGTTTCTCAAATTTAGAACCATTGATGATCTTATGTTGCTTGAAACTTAAAATCGAACTACTAAACTTAATCGGAGGTCGCTTGGTGAATCGGTCGATAGAACTCTCGCACCTTGCAAGACCGCCCACGCCGAAAGTCTTTGCCCGAGTTATCGACGTTCTGCATCACCAAAGAGGGTCGATTGAGAGCCGAACGCCGAAGACCGTCGTTGTTGCGCGGAATTGGAGTGCAACGAGGCGTACCGATCAAGCGGGCGGACTCCACACCGCGGTTCTGCGCGTCGGAGATGTACGAATGACAAGGAGTGGCACGGCGAGATCGAGCGGCAGATGGCGCGCTTCCGAACGGCGGCAGTAATGTGGCGTGCGTGGTCGAGGTAGCCTCGCTCGCGTGGATTCGCCGGCGTGATCAATCGACGCGTGCTCGTGAAGCAGCTTGAGTCGCCTCGCCCGAGGCTTCGAATGCCGTTCGGGCGGGAGCGCTGAGGCGATCGCCCGGCTGCGGTGGCTTGCCGGCGCGAGCGCCTCTCGGATCGGTGGCGCGGAGCTAAACGAGCGCCTCGGATCGAGTGGGCGTTGAGCCGAACGAGCGGCCGTGAATGAATCCGGCGAGAGCTGCAGTAGGGCTGAATACTCACGGCTAGGGTAATGAGAAGAAGAAGGAGAAGAGGTGATGGTTGTAGGGTTAGGGTTTCCTTTGGATTTGCAATAATAAGGAGCTTAAATACTATCAAATTAGGTCAAAATTCAAGTGTCAATTATCACCCTTATTTAGGCATTAATAACCAAAGTGCCATTGACACTTCCTCTTCTTTTAATTTTATAAATAATTCCATCCTAAGAAAAAAAAACAATTCACTTAAACTCACATGAAAAAAATAGAGTTTCAATCACACCGAGCCTGATAGAATTTACTAAACCGACTTCACACAACGACTGTTAGAACAAAATCTAAAATAACTAGTCAGTACCTGTGGTTGTGGTCGTCACAATCTTCCCTCCTTAAGAACTTTCGTCCTCGAAAGTTCCTATTCTTGGAATAGTTCTGGGTATTTAGCTCGTACATCCTCTTCTCGCTCCCAGGTAGCTTCTTCCGTGCGGTGGTTTTGCCATAACACTTTAACTAAGTTGATCTCACGGTTACGGAGGGTCTTTTGATCTCTCGCAATAATCTGTACAGGTCGCTCGCCATAACTCAAATCTTCTGCTAACTGTAACGGTTCAAAGTCCACGACGTGAGTCGGGTCTGGAACGTATTTTCTCAACATGGAGACGTGGAATACGTTATGAACTGCTGATAGGGAAGGCGGCAATGCTAACCTGTAGGCCACTACACCAACCCTCTCTAAAATCTCAAATGGCCCTATAAAGCGCGGACTCAACTTCCCTTTTCGACCAAACCTTAGAATCCCTTTCATTGGGGCCACCTTAAGGAATACGTGGTCGCCAACTTCGAATTCTAGGTCCCTTCGCCTCGAATCGGCATAACTCTTTTATCGCTTTGGGCGATCTCGCATCCGCACCCTAATCTTCTCAGACGCACTATTAGTGACTTGTACTAACTCGGACCCAATAATCGGCGTTCACCAACCTCCTCCCGTAAAAACGGGAGTTCTCGCAACGTTTTCCATAGAGAGCTTCGAATGGAGCCATTCCGGATGGTCGCCGATAATCAAGTATTATTGTAAGCAAACTCCATCAAATGTAAATGAGTGTCCCAACTACCGGAAAGTCTAAGGTGCAAGCTCGCAACATGTCTTCTAGTGGTCCGATTCAAACGTTTCTCGCACGCCCATCCGCCTGCGTGGATGAAAAGTCAGATTGAAATTTAATTGCGAACCTAACGCTTCCGTAAACTTCTCCAAAATTGGAGGTGAAACGTGGATCCCCGTCTCGAAATAATCCTTGACTAGAATCCCATGCAGACGGACTATCTCTTCCAGGTAAAGCCGCGCCCACT
This sequence comes from Trichosanthes cucumerina, assembly GCA_036507285.1. Taxonomy (NCBI): domain Eukaryota; kingdom Viridiplantae; phylum Streptophyta; class Magnoliopsida; order Cucurbitales; family Cucurbitaceae; genus Trichosanthes; species Trichosanthes cucumerina. The sequence continues at coordinate 24,331,022 of CM071836.1, read as the reverse complement.
TATCAAGTAGAGTAGGTGGGTTTCGCACGAAATGTGTCGACTTGGTTAACTGTCTCACGATGACCCAAATTATCGAAAGTAACCTCGTAAAGTCCTGGGCAATCCAACTATGAAGTCCATAGAGATCTCCTCCCATTTCCACTGAGGTACATGTAAAGGTTGTAGTAATCCTGCGGGTCTCTGCCTGGGTGCCTTCACCTGCTGACAAGTCAGACACTTACTAACAAATTCTGCCACGTCGCGCTTCATGTTACACCACCGTAACGATCGCTTTTGAGATCTCGGTACATCTTGGTACTACCAGATGCATAGAAAATGGTGAGTTATGGGCTTCGCCAAGATTTCCGCCTTGCTTTGTCATCGTTCGGCACACATAATCGCCCCCGAAATAGTAATCCTCCATCCGTGGATAGGGAAAACTCGCCAACTCACTGTAGTTACCGCAGTAAGCTTTTCTACTAATCGAGGTCCCCTGTTGAGACTCAACGATGCGCGCCTCAAAGTTCGGCCAGTACAGATTAATCGAGCTAATTGTGCCGTGGTCTTCCTATTAATATCGCAATTTCAGCTCGTGCAAACTCGCCGTAGCTCGCTCTCACAAGAACTCAGGCCAAGTATGAATCGGCTTTCATCGAGGGCATCGCCACGACATTAGCCTTACCAGGGGTGGTATTGAATGTCTATATCGTAATCCTTCACTAATTCCAACCATCTGCGTTGCCTCATGTTCAACTCTTTTCGGGTGAACAAGTACTTTGACTTTTATGATCTCAGTAAAAATCAATTTTCTCGCCATAAAGGTAATGTCTCCGGATCTTTAGTGCAAAGACTCATCGCCGCTAGTTCTAAGTCATGAGTTGGATAATTCCTCTCAAGGCGTCTTTAATTGTCGGGATGCATAGGCTATTACTTTACCGTCTTTGCATTAGTACACAACCCAAACCTTTCTTAGAAGCATCATCAGTAAACCACTTAAGCTCCTGTTCCCTCGGGATTTGTAAGAATCGGAGTCGACACCAACCTACACTTGAGCTCTAGGAAACTCGCCTCACAATTATCATCCCACACAAAAGTGTTACCTTTATGCGCACCGGTGGGTCATGGGCATGGCTATCTTGGCGTAAGTCCCGCACGAAACATCTATAGTATCCCCGCAAGACCCGAGAAAACTACGCACCTGCGTGACATTTGGTCTGACGAGGCCACCGTGTGACGGCCTCCACTTTCATTTGGTCAACAGAGACTCCCGCCTGCACACCACATGCCCTAAGAAGGATACCATGCTCGAGCTGAACTCGCACTTGGAAAATTTTGCATACAACTTATTCTCTCTCAGCGTGATTAAAACTTTTCTCAGGTGCCTTTCATGATCTTCGTCACATCTGGAGTATATCAGAATATCGTCAATAAATACGATCACGAACGTATCTAGAAACTCTTTGAATAATCGGTTCATCAAGTCCATGAAAGCGGCAGTGGGCGTTGGTCAAACCAAACGGCATCACCGCGGAACTCGTAGTGTCCATAACGTGATCTCGAATCTTCGTCTTAGGAATATCTCCTTCACCGATTCTCAATCGATGATAGCCTGATCTCAAGTCAATCTTGGAAAATACCGTTGCTCCCTGTAACTGATCGAACAAATCATCTATTCTAGGAAGGGGGTATTTATTCTTGATCGTAACCTTATTCAACTCTCTGTAATCTATACACAGGCGCATGGACCCGTCCTTCTTTTTCACGAACAACACTGGGGCTCCCCAGCGTAAACGCTTCAAGCGTATAAATCCCTTTGTCCAAGAAGTCCCGTGAATCGTAGTTTCAGCTTCTTTCAACTCTCGCGGTGCCATTCTCAGACGGTGCCTTGATATCGAGAGTCGCCCTAACTCCAATCCTATGTTAAAATCCACTCCCGACCGAGGTACTCCGGAGGTCCTCGGGAAGACGTCGGAAATTCATTCACCATCGGTACTGGATGACACGGAGATCTCCGTACACCTTGCATCTAGTATGCAAGCTAAGACGCCCAAGCTCCCCGATGTAATAACTTCCCGGCCTTAAGGGCGTGAATTACCTTAGGCCTACTTCCTCGTTAACGTGCCTCTGAACTCAGAATCAGGTTGATCAGGAGGAGTGAACACTACCTCCTTTCTGAAACAATCAATGCAAGCATGGTTCTCCGCTAACCAGTCCATACCCAATATCATATCAAAGTCAGTCATGTCTAGGACCACTAGGTTCACTGTTAACTCATGGTCTGTGATAGTCACACTACCATCCTTGACTTTCATGGTGGCTAACAAGTTTATCCTCGCAGGAGTGGAAGCAGACAAAGCATATCATGAATCGTTTCTAATTCTAACTCACTTGATTCACGAAGGATGCAGAAATAAAAGAATGCGTAGAACCAGAATCAAATAATACAAAGGCAAGGTGCCCAAGTAATGGGAGTGTACCTGTAACCACGGAGTCTGTGCCATGGATGCTTTTACTTGTGCTTGCATAAGCTCTTCCTTGGTGAATTACGGGCTTGGCAGCAGCCCCACTATTGATAACCCGAGGTTGGCTAGCATCGCTTGACTCGGATGACAAATTATTAGCTCGTGCCCTCTTTCCCACACCAAGCACACCGGATGGGCCAAACACTTACCCCAATGATGCTTACCACGTCTTTGCATTGTGGCTTATCTCCACCGTTAGTTCCCGCCCCGTTGACTCGTGGTTTCGACCTGAACACCGCACGAAAGTTTCTGGTCTATGCGGTGTACGCTGGGACGCCGCGAGCTTGAATTTGGCCGATCCCATTTCTTCTTATGATTTGCCAAAAATTTCGCCGGGTTAGCCATTACGCTGTGCGATGTGTCTGCATACTCCAAATCAATTCCGCCACTCTCTCGCTGCGGAGGCATAATCGGGGAGGTGCTAGTGTTCGGATGAAGCCTCGAACATTTTCATCCACCCCATGACGAAGCGTTCGCTTTCTTCGCCTGCTGTGTCTACTAACTCGGGGCAAAGCGTGACAATCGGGTGAATTCACTCTCATATACCTCCACCGCCTCTGTTTTGGCTCATTTGTAAGAATTCCGCCGCTTCCTATAACGAGCTGCGGTGAGGGTAAAATTTCCGCTGAATGCTTCCTTAAATGATTCTGTAATCGTTTCTCATTGGCGACTATGGTTCTCGGGCGGACTCCACCATAAATAAGCGTCGTCTCTCGGGATGAAGGTAGCACAGGACACCCTCTCGGTCCTCAGGACAATTCATCATCGAAAATGGTCTCAATGGAGGACAACCATAATTCAAACACCACGTTGGGGTCACTAGAAGACCCATCAAAAGCTCTGGGATCATATTTCTGAAGTCCTTCGGATATCGAGACTCTAGAGTTGCATCATTCCGCCCACGACTTGCTTGGGCGGTGAGAAGGGCTATCAGTAGCACGCATAAGAGTTCGCATAGCCTCTACCATCATAGTCATGACATTAGGGTTCCCTTGATCCGCCACTCTGGAGCGATTGCAGTGCATCCTCCCTGGCGACCAGGGTTGGTCTGGGGGAGATCGAAGTGCACGGGTGGAGTAATCTCTTCCTGTTCCAGTTGGTAGTGCAGTGGGTGTCAACGTTTTCTCTTGCCTCAGACCCCTACCACGTCCTCTACCTCTCCTCGACCTCTAGGTGGCATTTTTGTCGAGATTACAATGCAGAGAATTTCTAACTTAGTTTTCATCATTTTCTAAACCGAAAGATAGGATCACCCTTAGGGTTTAAATTCATTTACATTCACAATACAGAATTACATCATAATCATCTACTTAATTTATAAAATACCGTAACGCACGTGGCGGCGGGACCGGAATGCGTTGCTCAACCATGGGAACTACTCTCGTGCTTACTCTGTAAGCAAGTCTCTGAGAACCCTAAACCTAGGGCTCGATACCAACCAGTAACGCCCTACTTTTCTATAACTAAAACTCTTAGGGACATTACTACACATGCATGCATTCTTAGGCCAAAAGGAGTAAAACGATCTTTAAATCTCCATACGAAACAATTTATCTTTAGGGATCCCATTGAAAACATTCAAAACATGTAAAAGAAGCAGTTTAAACATGGCTTACTTAAAAATCCGGAATTTAAACTTCACTTCAAAACCATAAAACGACAAAATCAGTTATTAAAGAAAATATGCGGAAAACATGACATTTCCCATGGTCCTGACAACGCGCCTCCGTCACTCGCCCTGCACGTCCTTGGCCTTACGAAAAACATTTTGAAAAGAAAGGGTGAGTATTGCAAAACAATACCCAGATAAGTGACCTCGCTACGAGGTTTGGGATATGCAAACACATACAATCATGACTTTTAAACTCGCTCGAAATGTACATATGCGGGACCTAAAACTTTCTCATATCATCATGACTATAGTCCGTGACTTTCTTTTTCTTTAAGTGGTCAATTGGTCATCTGAGCCATTTCATTTTGAGTCCTCACTGGACTCTGTAATTATTTGAGTCCCCTCATGGACCTGTATGGTTTGAGTCCCTCATGGACCCCTGTATAGGTTGAGTCCCTCATGACCCTCTAAACTTGACCCATAGGGTCTCTAATGCATGTTTGACCATGCATATAATGTACTCGGGAGACCAATTCCCACATTTTTCATCAAATCATTTTATGGCATACATAACATGCATGAGGTCCCATCATTCAACATAACTATAGTGTACATGCCACAAACATTATCATTGATATGCAAATCATGACTTTTCACAACAACTTAAGGAAAATACTCTTAAGCATGATAAATTTCAGACTTACTAATAACAGAGGAAATCTCACATGAAACGATGAAATATTTTCACATAAAATAATAGCTATTTTCGCATAAACTGAAGAAATACACTAACATAAAATAATGAAGTATTCTCACATAAAATAATAGCTATTTTTGTATAAACTGAAGAAATACTCTCACATGAAATAATGAAGTATTTTCGTATAAAATCATAACCATTTTCACATAGGATGATAAAATCCGTTTTCTTTAATCCCATTTAAAAGGTTCGGCACAAGATCCCTTACCTTAGCTTTAACTCCAAAAGTCCTACGTTCCAATTCGTAAGAGGTGCTCCCTTTCGACTCCTAAGTCAAAAGCCAACCACTATTGATTCCAAACCACTTTCACCACTCTTGGCTCCAACTCAAAGGTGCACCTAAAAGAATTACAATAGACTTTAGAATTTTAGCCTACACAATACGTTCTCAAATTTAGAACCATTGACAGTCTTATGTTGCTTGAAACTTAAAATCGAACTACTAAACTTAATCGGAGGTCGCTTGGTGAATCGAAGTCAGTAACTCGCACCTTGCAAGACTGTCCACGTCGAGTGTTGCCCGAGTTATCGACGTTTACCGACCAAAGAGGGTCGATTGAGAGCCGAACGTCGAAGACCGTCTGGTTGCCGCCGGAATTGGAGTGCAACGAGGCAGCCGATCAAGCGGGCGGACTCCACACCGTGTCTGCGTGCCGGAGATGTACGAATGACAAGGAGTGGCACGGCGAGATCGAGCAGCAGTGGCGGCGGCTTCCCGAACGGCAATAGTAACAGGCGTGCGTGGTCGAGGTAGCCTCTGCTCGTGGATTCGCCGGCGTGATCAACTGACGTGCTCGTGAAGCGATTGGAGTCGCCTCGCCCGAGGCCGAATCTTTGTTCGGCGGAGGCTTCAACGTCCTTCGGTCGTGGCTTGCTTGGCGCGAGCGGCTCTCGGATCAGGGTGGCGTCGGAGCTGAACGAGCGGCTCTCGGATCAGAGTGGCGTCGGAGCTGAACGAGCGGCTTCGTGAATCGGCCGGCGAGAGCTGCAGTAGGGCTGAATACTCACGGCTAGGGTAATGAGAAGAAGAAGGAGAAGAGGTGATGGTTGTAGGGTTAGGGTTTCCTTTGGATTTGCAATAATAAGGAGCTTAAATACTATCAAATTAGGTCAAAATTCAAGTGTCAATTATCACCCTTATTTAGGCATTAATAACCAAAGTGCCATTGACACTTCCTCTTCTTTTAATTTTATAAATAATTCCATCCTAAGAAAAAAAAACAATTCACTTAAACTCACACGAAAAAAATAGAGTTTCAATCACACCGAGCCTGATAGAATTTACTAAACCGACTTGACACAACGATCTGTTAGAACAAAAACTAAAATAACTAGTCGATGCACACTGTGGTTGTGGTAAATCACTGCATCGATTCAACATCGATCCCCTCTCCCTGTTTCTCTGTCGATAGGGAGAGGAAGAAGGGTAATTTAATAACAAATAATAAATTATTTATTAAATTAATTTAATTAATAATTAAATTATATTTAATTATATATTAATATTAATTTCTATTAAATCATATTTAACCAAAATTAAATTAAATATCATATATTTAATTATGATTAAATCACATTTAATCATTTTCCTTTAACCTATAGTTTTAATGCACATCATATGTTCATTAAATTTTAACCTATAGTTTTTAAATATGAATCTCATTCACATTTAAAATAATATTTGAACTCTTTCAAATATTTAATTCTCTCATATAATTTAATATGAATCATATTCAAATTAAAATAATATAAAGTTCTATAACTTTATATTATAATGTATCTTTATACATTGATGTTTATTCCTAATTGAATTTGAATATTTCAAATTCAAATGATCTAAGAACCCTTTACGAGCTAGAAGGTGGACCTAATGGACCTACAGATCAGAAGCTCCAACGAAACGAGATTATTCGGTTAATCTCATTAACCTTCTAATCAACATTCGTTAACTGCGGAAACACTCCACTAAAGTTCTGCAACTGCACTCTTCTCATTGTAGATATATTCATGTGTCCATGGATATTGACCAATAACAGCAAGTCAATCCTTCACGAAGGTTCATAACACCAATTGGGTGAAATTACCATTTTACCCCTAGGTTACATCTTTTACCTTAAGTCCTAGTGTTCCTCTAATGAACAATTTGTTTGTGGACCTACCAACAAACAGAATTCACTCTCGGGCCAATGAGAGGGTCAGATCCTTTGTTCAAGTCCCGGAGACACCACTTAACGGAACATTCATCTACTTACCCTAATAGGCGGGAAGGAGTGAATTCCATCTTGCTAGGTTAAGTCCACAGTTGCCTGTTCAGCTTTGTCCCCAAGAAGGAGGCTTATTGAATCGACACTTGAGCCACTCTCACTCATACTAGTCAAAGGACAATCCTCCCAAGCAGGAGTTTGTAACTTTGCTTTCAGATTAGGATCAAGTTGCCTAGGTCATCCTAATGAAATAGAAACCTAACTAGTCAACGGAGTTACACCTAGTGATTATTATTTTGTGGTCTGGTCTTATGCAATCTCATCACACCACTCACATGTCGTCTACATGAATACATTAGGATCACTATGTTTGTAGCACATACAAAGTGGGTCATATCCATAGTATTACTTGGGTAAGGTACCCAAACCTTATCCCCTTACTATAGACCCTTTAGGTTGTATCTCGAACTGAGATCCTTATATGTACACTACATTCAGTTCAAGAGACACATTGCAACCTTGGATGTTAGTCTATTGGATTTAGTTAATAAAAGGGCAATGTCGTAAATAATGAACAATAACTCTTTATTGATAATAATAACTCTTTATTAAATTAATTAGAACAATATTTACAAACTACGAGTCTTATGGCACAAATCCCAACAAGAGTTTGATCAGTTAATCTCAGATCATTGGAGCTCATGATCTGTAGGTCCATTAGGTCCCTCGGTTGGCTCAATTATGGAATTAATGGCGGTATAAAGTTTGGAGTGAATTTGAAGTGTTCAAATTCATATAAAAGGTCTCTATGTCAATTATATGTGATATAATTGATATAATATATAGTTTGATGTGAATGAGATTCATATTAAACTATACTATTACCTAATTATGGAATTAAGACATAGTTGGAGAAATTAATTTGAGAGATGTAAAAAATTGAATGTGATTCAATTTAATTCCACATTATGCAAATGTGATTTGCATAATGAGGAGCATAATACCTTATATTATACAATCATATTTGTATAATATAAGGTTATACAATTATTGGGCTAAATGGGTGGAGAAATTCTCTCCACCCTCACCCATTATATAAAGAGTGCTTGGAGAAGCATTCTTTGAACATTCTTTCCATTTTTGGATTTTTCTAGAACTCCAAAGGCTCTCTCTCTCAAATTCTCGCTACAACCTTTTACCAAAAGAGAACTCACCTTCCTCCTCATCCAACGGAGAACAATCGAGAAATCGAGTGGTAGTGTCTGGATTCGAGGTGTTGATCGAGATCGAAAGATCATAGAGAACGAAGGAGATCGCGAGAGAAGGACCACGAGAAGAAAGTGTTCTTCAAGAGGTATGTTGTTGTTTTTCCTTCTCCTTTATGCTTAACCTTAGATTACATGAGATGTATGTTTAATTTTAAGTAGAATTTGTGTAACACAATGAAGCAATGTCACATCGCTTCCGATGCGGGATTCAATCCCTTCATGGTGATTATGACTGCATGCCACTTTCATCTTTCTCAATCATACTTTCATATTCTCAGGATCTCTCTCATTCAGATGTGGGCTCAGTTCATTCATGTATTCCTCTTTCTCGGACGTCACATACCTACCAGCTTCTGCCTTGGTTTGTCCCCTAACCACGTCTTATTGGAAGAGGTTTAACTATGATACCATTTGTGACGCCCCAAGCCTAGGATCCCCCTGTGACCCAACCACGTCACCGTATCATCCATACCATCCTTGAGTCGCTTGTGAGAGTGAAGGCTTTCCCTACAAACCAACACGGGTCCTTTCAGCATGTTTTGCCCTCACTCACATGCTCTCTAAGAAAATTCCTAGAAGGTCACCCAACATAGGATTGCTCCAAGCCAAACATGCTTAACTTTGGAGTTCTTATGATTGAGCCACTGAAAAGGAAGGTGCACCTCGTTTGTATAGGTAGTATCTATCATTTCTTTTAAGTTTTTTTCAACCATACTTTCATCTTTCTCAATCATACTTTCATATTCTTAGGATCCCTCTCATTCAGATGTAGACTCGGTTCATTCATGTACCCCTCCTCCTCGGGTGTCACATGCAACCTTCTAGTATGCGACCTACTCGAGGTGCTACCGCGATGCTCGAGCTTGCACAAATAAGAAATGAAGCTGATTGCAAAGTCATCGAATGCAATGCTTATGGACAGTGGATTGGTAAGAATGCTACTAAAATGGTAAGCTATATTGGAACGTGTGTGCGACACCACATTCCAATTACATATGACTCATGGTCGGAAGTACGAAGAGAGTTGAAAGAAAAAATTTATTCTTGCATTGAGGTTATTTCACTAACTCATTAATTAATATTTGACTGCGCGTGTGTGGGTAAAAAAGTAGATACGAATTAGTTACGACACATCGCATAATATGCAAATATACATAGTCAATTGCAACAAGTAATAAAATAAACGATATTGAGTATCGAGTATTGTCTCCAAATTAGATATAAAAATTTTAGGGTTTATTAGATATAAAAATTTTATTTATTTAATAGATCAATTAATATTTAGAACGAATTTGTTTAAATACAAAATTAAAAGTTCAAAACCCTATTAAAAAAAAAATTCAATGTTAGTAACTTGTTGGGTACTTTTGAAAGTTCAAAGACTAAATAGACATAAACCTCTAAGTTAGATGAAACTTATAATTTAACCTATATATATATATATTTGTTCTATTGTAAATTCTTAACTTTCAAAATGTCTATTTTGATTCTTGAATTTTTATATTTATTCTATTTTAGTCCTTATCAGAAAAAGAACCTTTTTGTTAGAACTTTAAAAGAAATACAAAATAGAAGCACATGCAAATTCAATTTTTATCCCTAACATTGTCGTGTTGTATCAATTTTTATCCAAAATTTTTAATTTTATCAAATTGTATCTTAAACTTAGATAGATCTTCGTAATCTTAACCCTAAACTTTAAAATGTGTTGCAGCTTCAACTCTCTTATAAGTTTTCGTTTGAAAGATGATTAAAAAAATTATTCTTACATGCATTCAATGAATTCTAAAACATATGTCCATTACAAAATTGATAAGAATTTAAAGAAAAACGACGTTATAGGCAATGTTATTCAATGGTTAATTTGTGTATTGATCAAATTGAGTTTTATGCAAAGCTTAGTTTATAAAGATTTTTACATTTGCTTTTTGTTAAAATTAGTGGGTCAATTAGGCCCCGTTTGATAACGTTTCTGTTTCTTGTTTCATGTTTCCCATTTTTTAAGAATAAGAAACAATAATATGTTTGATAACTATTTATGTTTCTTATTTCTTGAAAACCAAGAAACAAAAACAGAAACTTGTTTGATAACTATTTCTTATTTCTTGCTCTGGTTTGTTTTTTCTTCTTATTTTTTCTCATTTTTTATAATTAAAACAAATTTAGTTCTATAATATATAATATATAACATGCATTAAAACATATAAAAAATTATTATATATTATCTAATACCCATTAGCATTAACAACAATAATAAAATTGTTTCTATACTAAAAAAAAAAAAAACTATTTTATCCTTCAGATATTCTCTAAATTTGATTTCCAATATTATCACTCACTCGAGTCATTGGTTTAAAATGATGTCAACTCAGATCCAATTCAACTATATTGTTAAATATTGTGGTTGTAAAATATTAAAGTGAGGCTAAATGCATGTTTTTAGTGAGTAAAATTTATATATTTCAAAATTCTAACGGGTCTACGTGTAAAATTAATAGGTTAAATTACGAGTTAAGTCCTAAACTTTCATGTTCGTGTCTAATACGTCATGAACTTTAAAAGTATCTAATAAGTTCTCAAACTTTCAATTTTGTGTCTAATGTGTCCTTGAACTTTTAAAATGTCAAATAGGTCATCGAACTTTCAAATTTATATCTAATAGGATATTGACATATTCAAATTTTTTAAAATTAACGAATTTATTAGACATAAAATTGAATTTTGGTGTTTAAAAGTATATTGAACTTTCAATTTCATGACCAAATGAGTTCATGAATTTAGAAAAATGTTGAATTGGTCAAGGGCCTATTAGATATAAAATTGAAAGTTGAAGGACTTAAAAGATATAAAATCAAAAGTTTAGAAATTCATTAGACATTTTTATTAAAGTTCATGGACTTATTAGATATAAAATCGAAAGTTCGAGGATCTATTAGAAACTTTTTAAATTTTTGGGACCTTTCTGATACAAATCTGAAAGTGTGGGGACTAAACTTGTAATTTAACCATTAAAATAATAGATAAATATATATATTGTAAAATCAAAAACTAAAATAATATATAAATATACCTATTGCAAAATTTAAAACTCAAAATAAAAAAAAATACACATATTAAAAATCTAAAATTAAAAATTATAATAATATATAAATATAAAGATTGCAAAATTTAAAACTCAATATTCAAAAGATAATTTAAAATTTAAAATTAAAATAATATAAATGTAGATTCCAAAATTAATAAATAAAATTAGAAAATATTAATTTATATATAAATAAATATATTTATATTGCAAAAATTCGATATTAAAATGAAATAAGTAAAACTATCTCACCTAAAAGTCAAACCCTAGAGCTGAAATGGAGAAATAAGGAAAAGGTGCCTAAGAAACGAAACAGAGAAACTACTATATTTAGTTTCGAAAATTTAGCCTCAATATTAGAATCATTTTTCAAATTTTGAGAACAACAAACAGGATGAAAATTATTAAGCCTGTTTGGTAAGTAATCTAAAAAGAGAAATTTGAAAATAATGGATTTAATAAAAACAAAGTTGTATTTCATGTGTTTCAGATATGTGTTTGGTAGCAGATTTAGAAATTTGATTCATTCTAAATAGTTGTTCTACGTGTGTCATATAACATATTTATAGACCATGAAATTAGTTGTACTTGCAAAACTAAACTAATTATTAGATTGAATATAAATCATTATTAATTAATTTATGAATATGATTTTTATAAATTTTATACAATTATCCTTTTATAATATAATATTATATAATTATAACATATTGTATTATACATATTTTAATTTAGCAAAAGCAAATTAAGTTTATAACATGAAATATTGTATTTATTAAGATTTTTATCTTTTTCTTTTAAAATTTTAAATTAGAATCTAGATACAATGAAAACATAAAAATGTTGTTTTGAATTTTTACTATTTGGATCACAAAATCCAAAAGCAGTTTTGAAAAACACTTGTTGAATCGAAAAGCGAAAGCGGAATCCAAATTGCATATCAAAACAACCCTAAACAAGTATATTTCTTAAAAATGAGAAATAAAACGAGAAATGAAAACGTTATCAAAGCAGCGCTTAATGAAAATTGAATAGAAGATAAAAATTACAACACACTTCTACGTTTAAGATCCAATTATTCGACAAAGTTTATAAAGTTAAAAATTGGAATTGAGGCTCTTCCAAAAATTTAAAAACATGAAGTGATGGATGAAACTAAAATTGCAGAATCGCAATGGGTGGAGAAGGAACCAAACGTGACGATCAAAGCGAAAGGATTGCTTCGACGGCTACATGGGCTCCTTCCACTGATGGCTCAAACCTCTTCGTCGATTGGATCAAACAAAATCAAATCAAATCTGTACAATTTTTTCTTTTACTTTTCATTCTCTTATTTTTTTTGGAACGATTTTTTCCTTTTCATGGATGAAGCTTTTCGTCATCGGAATATGTACGGACCTCTGCGTCTTGGATTTTGTGTGCTCAACTATGTGCGAGAAATTTAGGGTTTCTCGGACCTTTAAACGACGTCGTTCTCTACTCTCAGACCTGTGCTACCTTTGACGTCCCTCTTCATGTTGCTACAAACATCAAAGGACCTCTCACTCATCCTCAGGTATTGAAACATTTATTTTTAGTTTACTTTTCTACTTTCAAATGTTTAAATTTGGTATTTAGTATAATTTTAAAGTTAATTTTTATCTAAATTGGTTAAATATATAACAACAATAATTTTCATGCAAGAAAAGAAGCACTAAGAACATATATATTTTCAAAACATAAACTTATTAGGATTAGTTAGCGAGAGTGTACAGAAAGAATGACTTAATTAGACAAGATATATCGAATTTAGTGAATGAAAAGTATATACAAAGAGAAAATGTGTGTGAAATAAAGTTAGTGAGAGAGTGTAAGTAAAGAGTAAGAAGATGTGTGTGTATTGAGAGATTAAGGATGAAAGTATTTTTAAAGCTAAAATCAACCATTATAACTGCTTCATGAGAAAGCAGTTTTAAAATTATAGTCAAACATACACATTTTTTAGGTATGAAATACTTTTTTTTAACTATTTGCATTTTGGTCCTAGTTTACTAAAGTACATATTTTAATTTAGGTCTCATTTGATAACTATTTGGTTTTTGAAAATTAAGCTTTTTTCTCTAAATTTCTCTACAAAGTGGTTTTCATCACCCTTAAAGAAGCATTTAAATTTTTAGTCAATTGTAAAGACAAAAACAAGTTTTTGAAAACTATTTTTTTAGTTTTCAAAACATGACTGGGTTTTTCAAAACATAGGTAAGAAATAGCTAACAAAATAAGTAAATTCAAAGATGAAAGTAGTTTTTATATCGGCTTAATTTTTAAAAATCAAAATAAAAAACCAAATAGTTATCAAACGAGATCTTAGCTTTTTTACAATTTGAGCATTATGGCAGGAGTTCATGCACCATGTAGGCTTGTACATGGCGAAGGAAAGAGGTGCCATCATTGCCAACAAAATATCACTAGGAACCACCAAAGAAGCCAACATATCGACCCAACTTGCTTAACTGACAAACATCAAAAAGATGTCATCAAATAAATAAAAATGAGAAGATGATCTTACCATTGTAGAGAGTTTTGAACTCTTAATGAGTACTTTAAATCAGTTGAACTGTCACCAAAGGAGGAAGATAATAGTCTTCTTCGTGAATAATATCTAGCTGCTTACATTGTATCTTCATGTAAATTTAAGAATAAAAATGTCTCGCTATCCTCTTAAGATCAATGATCTCAATCTTTTACCAACATTAGGAATGTACTCATTCTCTCTGTCTCTTTCTAGTAAAACAACTGCGGGAAAATGGAGATTCGAATCTCTGACCTCAATAGAGGGTAATACATGTCAATTACCGGTAAATTATACTCACTTTAGTGAGACCGTATGATATATGGCAAACTTTATTAAGTATACCACCTTTATAGCAAGATATAGTACTTACCAACTCTATGGATGAAGGTATGGAAAGTTCATGCCTTACTCGGCTAGAGAGAGTGGATGAGCACACCAAACTTACTTTGTAACCTCAGGAGGTGTTTGGATTAAGGAGTTTGAGGGAGTGAAGTCGGCAGGAATTATTTTGTTTGGCCCAAGGTTATTTTAACTCCTATTGTGGGTACCACAAACTTATTAACTCCTCCAACTCTCAATTATGGTCTCACAACTTTTATATCCCATTTTTTTTTATTCACCTCACCTCACTCCTACCTCTCTCTCTTCTCTCCTCTCATTTCTCCTTCAATTTTTTTTATATAATTTTTTTAGTTTCTTAATTTTAAAAATTTACTTTAGTTTTTATAGAATTTTTCTTATCATTATTAATTATTACTAATTACTAATTAAATATAAATAACTATTAAATTTTTTATTTTTATCCTATAATTTTAATTAATTTTTAACAAAAATATTTTTTATTCTACGATTTTTTTAATAGATATGATATTATTATTTAAATTAAAATTCTTAATGTAAATAATAGTACTACATAACATAATTTTTTTAATTGATAAAAATTTTCCTATTTCACTTCCTCCAAATATCATCTATTTTTTTAAAAAAAAAGTTTTAAAATATTTACTTATAATAGATAACAATCTTATATTTTCTTTAGCTTGTTTTTTTTATTAATAGCTAATATATATAATCTTATGATTTGAAAATAAGAAAAACATATTAAAAACATATTTTAAACTAATGTATTAAAAATGATTTTCAAATTAAAAGGATAAACGATTTCTCAGGCCTTTTTTTTAATTAATATTGTACTTTTTAAAACTTATTATAAAAATATTGTAGTTTTAAAACTATTTATATTAATATTGTTGTTTTTTTTATAGGTGGCAAATGGTAAAAAAAACGGAGGATGGTCGTCAATCAAAACTTTCAAGAAAATTCACTTCTTGCATAGTAGTTGGTATGTGAAAATGTTCGTTTCTCAAAGCCTTATTGAAACAATAAGAAAATTTATCTATATATTTTTTTAAAAAAGAAAAGATGGCAATATAATATTCAATTTACTTAAAATGTTAAAATATAATAAAAAAATAATAAATGACAATTTACTTAAGATATTAAAAAAAATTAAAATCAACCCAAAATGATGTAAATGAAAATGTTCTTCTTCCAAAGTAAAATGAATACTATATTACAATTTATTTTTAAGTAAATTGATAATTTGTCTTATTGCTCTGATAATACTTAAGAAGAAGAACATTTTCAAATGGGTAAAAAAATAATAAATTACAATATAATCTATATTTTAAAAATTGAAAATATCTTGTTTGATTTAAATAAAAGAAAATGTAAAAATAGAGAAAAATGGAATAATGAAAAAATGGAAGGAAACAAGAAAGAGAAAATATTAAAAAAAAATGTTAAAAATTGTGTTTAGTCGGACTCAACCCCAGAAAAATGGGTATATTCAAGATCCAACAAACCACTGTGCCAGAAGTGAATTTTCATCTTTTTTTTTACCACCTGCCACCTGTAAAAAAAATAATATTAATATAAATAGTTTTAAAACTATAATATTTTTATAATAAGTTTTAAAAAATACAATATTAATAACAAAAAGCCCGATTTCTCATTCCAAACTTAATAAAATAAAATTATTACAATAAATAATATTAATGTATAGTAATTTGAACAAAAGTATATATGATACTCAAGTTGAATGACGCCAAAAAATATATACTCATTTTGAACTTAATTATATTAAAATAGCATAAATATTACAAAATTTCATTTTTAACTTAGTTATTTTAAAGCTTCAAAGAATATATGATTTTCAAATTAATCAAACTTTAGATAATCCATTACATTAATACTTAGTTAGAAAAAAAAAATCTCAAATTATACAAAAAAAAATATTAAGCTTGAAAAAAATCTTAAATTAAAATTTTAAATGGATAAAAACAAGTCGTTAAAAAAATTGTAAAATATTCCTTACATAATATAATTTAAAATCTCAATTTTAGGCTTCATGGAAACAAAACTATATAATTTCTAGAATTGAGAGAATAAAAACATAAAAATATTTTGCTACCAAACATGCCCTTTAAAGTTTATTTGAATCCATTTAAACTAATGAATTGTAATCTTTTCGAATCACATATAACGTTTAAAAAGTATTATAAGACTTTCTTTTATTTGAAAACTATCTAAGGTAGATGAATAATTAATGGGAGAGATATTGAAAAAAGAATGTTGGGTAATTTGTTCAAAACTCTTTTTTTTTTGTATTTAAAGAAATATGCATAAATTAGTAAAAACACAAATTTTTAATCTTAGAATTCATGGGAAAAAATTCTTAATAATGAAAATTTGAGAAATTGTAGAAGAAAACCGTATTTAAAAACAAAAACTAAAGTCAACTTTAGTACTCCAAGTTTAACAAATCTGCACCTTCAACATAAACTTTAAAATTCCTACTCCCTGCAACTTCTTACCCCAAACACACACTTCCCAACTCCATACTAAACAAACTCTACACCTCAAACACAAACTTCCCAACTCCTCATACTTATTAACTCATATTCCCTGCAACCCCTCACCTTAAATAAAAGTCATAAAACTATCATCCGAGAATGGTACAACCTAGAGGATCAACTTGAAGAATTTTCTAGCTAATAAGAGGGTTTTTGGCCCCTCTGAGTTGAATTGGGTTGGGTTTTAAACCCAACTCATCGTTTGACCCATGGAGAAACTAACTCAATTCAACTCTACTGACTTGCTATAATGTTAGGATATTAACTCCACCGGCTTGTACAGTAACCCTATTAATATATTTTATCACCGCTTCTCCAATAACCAACTCCCACCACCAGCGATCAGAAACTACCTCGAGTGATCGATGAGCACCTTCGCCGATCGGTGTCCATCTTCGATGACCAACAACCACCTCCGCGACCGACATCCACCTCCGATGACCTTCTGCAACAACCAACAACTACTGCTGGTGACCTTCTCTGACTACCAACGGTCATATGCGACAACTGACGCCATTATCAACTACCTTCTCTCACAATTGACACCAATCATTGGCGACCTTATCAAGAAACCAACAACTCCTTTTCAAACGAGTATCACAGATAATAATTTCCAATGACCCGACAACACTCTCATGGTTCAAAATAATATGAATTGTACATGTACTTAGTTTGTCTTACTCTCTACTCCAACAATCTTTCTTTCGACTTACAAACTCGACCCATTGTTAGCCATTACTTATATTTTGTGAACCATAATTATGTTTTGTGAACCATGTAAATAGGTCCTTATACCATAATTATGTTTTGTGAATCATGCAAATAGGTAATTGATGACCTACTAATATTTTGTGAATTTTTCACTTCTACATGACATTAATGTTGAAATATATTGTTGTCTTATTGTCATCTTAAAAAATAAAATAATGGTATTTTTTTTCAAAGATGTTCAATTTCATACATGTGATTTAATAAATGTAAACTATAACGCCCTACTTTTCTATGACCAACTCCTAGGGACATTACTACACATGCATGCATTTATAGGCCAAGAGATAAAAGATCTTAAAAAAAACCTCCAACTTAAATAATTTGTCTTTAGGGATCCCAAATAAAACATTCGAAACAGATAAAAAGGAGCAGTTTAGCATGGCCTGTTTAAAATCTGTAAAGTAAATTTAAACCTCCAAAAACATAAAGGAGCAACATCATTTATAAAAGAAATATGCGGAAAAACATGTCTAATCCCATGGTCTCAGCAGCGCGCCTCAGTCACTCGCCCTGCACGTCCTTAGCCTTACGAAAAACATTTTGAAAAGAAATGGTGAGTATTGTAAAGACAATACCCAGATGAAGTGACCTCGCTCTGAGGTTTGGGATATGCATACACATACAATCATGACTTTAAACTTGTTTGAAATATACATATGCTGGACCTAAAACTTTCTCATATTGTCGAGTCTTTAATCCATGACTTCCTTTTTATTTGTGTGGTGATTTGGTCATCCTGAGTCATTTCATTTTGAGTCCCTCATGGACCCTGTAATAATTTGAGTCCCTCCACGGACCCTGTAATAATTTGAGTCCCTCACGGACCACTGTAATTAGACCCATAGGGTCTCTATTGCATGTTTGACCATGCACATACCGATCTCGGGAGACCAATGTCCACACTTTTCATTAGTTCAATTCATGACATACATAACATGAATGAGGTCCCATTATTCATCATAATTACCGTGTACATGCCACAACCATTATCAATAATATGCAAATCATGACTTCTCACCTCGCGTATACAAATCATGCAATATTCTCATAGATAATACTGTACTATCCTCACATGAAATACTGGAATATCATTACATAAAATGCAAAGGCATTCTCGCATAAAATACTAGGTTTTTCTCGCATAAAATATTGAGATATCTTCTCATAGAATATCAAAGTATTTTTCACATAAAATCTCAAGGATATTCTCATATAAAAATCATTAAATCCTTTTAAGTAAAATATCGTACTAATTTCACATAAAATATTGAAGTTCGTTTTCTTTAATCCCATTAAAAGATTGGCACAAGGTCCCTTACCTTAGCTCCGATTTCGCTCCAAAACTTAACCGAACTCCTTGACTACTCTTCCTTTAGTAGAACTGAATCGCACAACAATTGAAAATTTTTCACCGAGCCTTCACTAAATTCATAATTGTAAAGGTACTTAACTCAAGTCCTTACAATTTCATGCCTCGCTTACCTCGGGTTCAACGCGAGAACTCAATATTCCTTAGTTTGTTTTGGCGTTTGACCTCCAATTCCGCTCCAAGTTTAGTCCCCACAAGTTGTGTTCAAACCGTAGTTAAACTCTCAATCGACTCTTAGATAAATAATGGGTCGCGATTGAATCCTTCAACAACATCGAAGCTAAACACGAACGCTCACCGGGATGTAATTCGCTCATCGTAAGATATTCTTTGGCCGCGCGGTGATCGGAGGCGAAAAGCCGACGTCAACGGCAGCGTGATTGTTCGTGGCTCGCGGTGGGTGGCGGGGACGCGTATGGACCCTCGGTCTGCTGCCGGACTTCAACGGAGAGAGCTCGCCGCTTGAAAGCTCCTCACGTCGGCCGGTGGAGCCGTGACGTCCGGCGTAGGAGGTTGCGCGATCAATAAACCCCTCGTCGATGGCTGAAGCTTCGTGAAACTCGGCGCAAGGAACGACGCGGCTGGAGTCTTCTTCGGCTGCCGCTGATTGATCAGACGCGGCTCCTCTTCGTGGACGTGAGTTCGATCGGCGGTAGGGTCTTCTTCGGCTGGACGTGCGTGGTCGGCGGCGTAAATGACTGAAGATAGATGCTTGTGGGTCGGCTCGAGAAGATGAAGCTTGTTAGATTTAGGATTAGGGTTTTCAGCTAGGGCAACACTAGGAGCTTGAAGGAGGAGAAGAGATGATGGCAATTAGGGTTAGGGTTTTCTTGTTTGTGATTACACTTAAGGAGACTATATACTACCAAATTAGGTTAAATTTCCTCTTGCCAAACGTAACCCTCATTTAAACATTAATAACCAAAGTGCCATTGCCTCTCCCTTTTCTTTTAATTTTAATAGATAAAGATCTAAAGGAGAATATTTGGCTTTAAACTAAATAAAATCAAGGACTCATTAACACCGAGCTTGATGAAATTCACCAATTCACTAGGCACACACAGGTTGAAAGGACGCTAAATAAAATAAATAATTAGTACCTGTGGTCGTGGTCGTCACAATTGCATGTGACGCCCGAGGAAGAGGGTACATGAATGAACCGAGTCCACATCTGAATGAGAGGGATCCTGAGAATATGAAAGCATGGTGCCCGAGGAAAAGGGGTACATGCGAGTGACCATGAGGATATGAAAGGAAAATTGAGAAAGGCTTAAAAGAATTGATAGCTACTACCTATACCACAAGGTGCACCTTCCTTTTCGGTGGCTCAATCATAGGAACTCCACAGTTAAGCGTGCTTGGCTTGGAGCAATCCTATGTTGGGTGACCTCCTGGGAATTTTCCTAGGGAGCATGTGAGTGAGGACAAAGCATGCTAAAAGGACCCGTGTTGGTTTGTAGGAAAAGTCTTCAATCTTACAAGCAGTCATGGATGATAGTGACGCGCCCAGTCGCGAGAGATCCTGGGCACAGGGGCGTTACAAATGGTATCGAGTGGAACCTCTCCGAGTAAGATGTGGTTCTGGGGGCAACCAAGGCGGAAAGTCTGGTGGGCATGTGACGCCCGAGGAAGAGGGGTACATGAATGAACCGAGTCCACATCTGAATGAGAGGGATCCTGAGGATATGAAAGCATGGTGCCCGAGGAAAAGGGGTACATGCGAGTGACCATGAGGATATGAAAGGAAAATTGAGAAAGGCTTAAAAGAATTGATAGCTACTACCTATACCACAAGGTGCACCTTCCTTTCGGTGGCTCAATCATAGGAACTCCACGATTAAGCGTGCTTGGCTTGGAGCAATCCTATGTTGGGTGACCTCTGAGGAATTTTCCTAGGAGCATGTGAGTGAGGACAAAGCATGCTAAAAGGACCCGTGTTGGTTTGTAGGAAAAGTCTTCAATCTTACCTGGCGGTCATGGATGATAGTGACTTGCCAGTCGCGTAGAGGATCCTGGGCCTGGGGCGTTACATAAACAAACAATGTTCCTTTGCAAAACAAAAAAGGGCAAAATGCACTTTTGGTCCCCAGATTTGAAGTTGATGTCTATTGGTCCCTAAGGTTTCAAAAGATACATTTTAGTCCCTCAGGTTTTTAAAACCATTCTAAATGGTCCCTGACTTAACTTTAATCTAACAGAATGCTGACTAGACCGTTATCTGATAACGTGGATAGGATGACAAGTCTATATTTGTTGAGGTGGATGAAATGTCATTTGATTACTTGGAAAATTAATTAAAAATTAATTAAAAAATCAGAGAAACACATTTGGTACTCAATCTCCCCTCAGGTATGCGACAAAAAAAAAGACATTTCATCCACCTCAACAAATAAACATTGAACATTGAAGGGAACCATGACAATTCCACTGGAAAAGACGACGCAAACGGCAAGAGAACCATGAAAATTCTATAGCTTTCTCCTCTTAGTCGAATTTTGGGATTGAACATTGAAGGGATGGAGCTTTAGGTTATTCACTGTGCATTTTAGCTCAATACAGTGGCTCTGTCCATGTCTTAGCCGACAACATCCTATAAACCCCTCGCTAAAACCCCAGAAACCTTTAAAACCAATCCCATTTCAATTTTCAGCTCATTCTCCTCATTTGAAGATGGATGTCGCAATGGCAGATTCTGCACTCAAACAGAGCTTCTCTCTGTCGACTTCGTTTGTCCAATGGTCTCAAAATGTCATCCTTTTCACTCTACTACGACTAAGCGTGCGAGCTAAATATTCCTGCCAGAAGGCAAACATTTGGAAAATTAATGTCATTTTTAATTGAGTTTTTTAATTAATTTTTAATTAATTTTCCAAGTAATCAAATGGCATTTCATCCACCTCAATAAATATAGACTTGCCATCCTATCCACATCATCAGATAACGGTTTAGTCAGCATTCTGTCAGATTAAAGTTAAGTCAGGGACCGTTTAGAATGGTTTTACAAACCCGAGGGACTAAAATGTATCTTTTGACACCTCAGGGACCAAATAGACATCAACTCCAAACCTGGGGGACCAAAAGTGCATTTTGTCCAAAAAAAATGTAATGACCAATGTGTTTAAAAAAAAACGACCCTATTAGTAATTAAAAATGTTATAATAAGTTCTTCATTTGTAAGTTTCAAAGAAGTTCAATATATGTTTAGAAAATGAAACCTTAAATTTCTATATTTTAACAGAAGTTCAATTTGTGTTTACAGAAAAAAAAAAATACAGGTACATTGTTTGTTTTTTATTCATCAATTGGTATTTGTTGTTATAAACAATACAACATTTTATTTCTATAAATTGAAATAAGTTCAATGTGTACTACAAATATGTAATTTCCATAAATTGAAATAATGAAAAATAAATTGAAATAAGTTTAATATATATAAAAAAAAAAAAAAGAGAAAACAATGCTACATTGCCTATAGTTTGAAAAAAGTCAATTTCTAAAAAAAAAAAAAAAGATAAAGAATGGTGTTTTTTTAAAAAAATGTCAATGTTGAAATATATTATTTTTTAAGTGAACATCTAAATTCATTATTGCAAATATGAAAAATATTTTTCTAGATGAATGATTAGAAAAATAAAAATAAAATAAACAAAAATAGTCATATAAAAATCACTACTACTTGATTACAAAAAAATTACATCAACAACTCAACTTTGCATCTCAAACACAGACTTTGCATCTCAAACACAAACTTTTGAACTACTGACAAACTAACTCTACCCAACTCAACTTAGCTTTGCCCAACTCACAATTCAACTTAACTTTGCACGCTTAACATCACCTAAGAAAGTTGCATAGCATCCAATAAAAGATCATTCAACAAATTAGATACCTAACTACAAATGTCCACGAAACGGGGACGGAGATGGCTCCTCCATCCCTATCCCCACCCCTTATTTTAATTCGAATCCCTATAAAATTCTCCGTTAAATTTATTGGGATTCGTCAAGAATTCTCCACAAAAATCAGATTTTTCTGCAGAAAATAATTATTCCAAACTCTCGCGATCGTTGGACTAAAAAATATTAACGACACAAACCAAAATATTGTGTTTTAGAAGAATTACAAGATAGAAAATAGACATTTGAAAAGCTCATCTCATACTTCACCTTCATTTTTTTACATTGTCATCGTCCTCCCCATGATGATTAGCGAGGTACAAAGAAGTTCCTGCACGTTGTGTGTTTACTTGACGGTGGGGATTTCAAAATTGAAGCAAAGCGTTGCTTCCATTGAAAATTAATATGGTTTAATCTTCGAAATGGGTGTTAAAGATCCAAGTCCCCTGAATCATAGGCTCTGCAAATTCTTGGCTTCAAACTTGAATCATGTGCTTTTGGGTATTAAAACGGAATGAAACTATGAGTAATGAGAATATTTTTTACCGAAGTGGGATATTCTTTCTTTCTTTGTGGCTCCAAGATTTCCTCGCGATGCTTCTTGTTGTAATTTCACAGGAACGAAGCTCCGGAGATTCCTCGAAGGGAATTCACGAGGATCGATGAGAATAATTCTTCGTTTATCATTTTTATTTTTAAAATTTTATTAAATAATTTCTTTTTAAAAAAATTATTTAAATAGTTAATTCTTAATTAAGGATTTCTATTTAATATTTTTTTTTTCAATTTTCTTACAAAAATAAAATGATATTTAATAAAAAAAAAAAATTAGAATTATGGTATGATATATATACAAACATATATATTTAAAAAAATATATAAATTGGGGTGGGGCGGTGTAACACCCCGTAAATTGAATACTTCCTACTCGGGGCATTACTTCCAAGTGTACCGCTCGTGCCAAAAATCCGACAGCAAAATGGCTCAACCTGGACAAATCAGAAATTTGTAATACCTGAGTCTGAACTAAAACACTTCAAAAAGGCTTACAAGGATACCCAACCTCCTCCAAACTACACAGAAATCAACAGATTGAGCTCAGGTCCCTTGGAGGTCTCAGACAACATGCAACAACAACACATGCTTGAACACGAAAGAAAACATAACAAAATATACTTCAATTCGAACGAAAAGAACGGGACATGCTAAGATTTAAACACAACTAAAGAAGCAAAGTGCAACAGAAGAAAAAGAAATGAAAGAAACTTCTAAACAACAACCCCTAACTAAGTCCTACAAGTCTTCCATAGCCTCGCAGGGGTCTCGCCGTCGATGGTCATCTCACTGGTTTGTCTTACCTAGAACAAAGAAAATAAACGAGGGATTAGTATAAAAATACTCAGTAAGCAACCCATTTCGTCCAAGAATAAAGAACACAAAAGAACAACCTTAGACCTAGCTAAGCACGATACCTAGCCCGTCTTACAACCTCATCAAGCATCCTGGCCCTATTTCTCACTCAAAATTCTCTGTCTTGTCCTACCCTTTAGCTTCCGAACTAGGTTGGCAACAAACTGACCACGAGACTCTTTCCCGGGCCTGCACTAGGGCGAAAGACTCTATCCAACCCCTCGACTCTAAGGATCACACCCGAAGTCGCTGGCTGGATGGGGATGGACCACCACATCCCATAAAGCATCAAAGGCAAAGACCTCACTGCGCACAATCGACCACGGGCTCATTCACGGGCCTCTACTAGGGCGAAAGACTCTATCCAACCCCTCGACTCTAAGGATCACACCCGAGTCGCACAATTTGGATGGAGGACGGACCACCACATCCCATAACATCATCATCATCTCGCCAACCTCGAGTCTCGACTGCTAAGGGTTACACAAAGACAAGGGCCTACATTAGGGCTAGTTGTGCTAACTACAATCCTAAGGCTCAACAACACTTCCCGAGTTACTTGAAACTAAGCACGAGAATATCAGGCTCGAGACAGACAATCATAGCATACTAACACATTCAGAGTTCTCAGCACAAGTTTTCATCGACCCTACTAGTTACAATTACGTAGGACTAACTTGAAAACTAGACACTGAACCAAAGAAACTTGAGTTTCAAACACGGATATACATCAACACAATCAAATGAACTTGAATCGAGCTGTGATAATTCTCACATCCTTACATGCTTCCACAACCAAAACACTCGGTTTATATCCAATTAGGTAAAAGTATGCGACGTGCCCCTAAGCGCCACTGATTAGGGGTGGTATAGTCCAAATGACTACTTACAGGAAATCCAACCACAACGAGCAACTTGAGAAACGCGACGTGCTTAAAACGTGTTCCTACTTCCAAAATAAAGCTCCTAACGAAGAAACACACAAGATTAGTAATCTGAAACATAATCGAGGCCTTAAAAGCTTACGAGGAGCAAAACTCACGCAACAAAGATCCGAAACGAGCTAAGAAGCGGATGCGAAGCGACTTACGGAAGGAGACGGCCGGCGGCTCTCTGACGACAATGCGTGGACCGGTGGGCGGTGGCGCGTGAACAGGCAGCGACGGCGCGTGGAGTCGGCGACAACGGTGCAGGTACTAGATCTGGACTCCTCGTAGCCCGATCTATCCAGAATCGATCTCTATTCCTCGAAAATCGATCAAAATGAGCTCGAACCGGCTGAACCAAACAATGGGTCTCGCGGATCTGGGCACGGCGACAACAAGGCTTGAGCGGCAGAGCTGAAAAAGAGGAGGGGCGATCGTTGGGTAACACGAAAGCTCGCAGCGGCGAGGGGTCACGACGACGACCTGAGCGATGAGAGAGAGAGAGAGAGAGTGAGACCGCGTGTGTGTGTGAGAGAGAGAGGGGGAGAGAGAGAACTTAGTGACTATGAGAGGGGGGGTCGGGGAAGAAGAAGAAGGGAGAGGGAGAGACGTGAGAGAGGAAGAGAAGGCGTGGGCGGGCGTAGGCTTGGCGGCGGCCGCTTTACTGTGGCGCGAAAGAGGGAGGGTTTCACCCTCCCTGACTAATTCTATTTAATAATTTTTATTTTTTTTAAAAACCCACCGACTGTTACAGTCTACTCACCTTAGGAATTTTCGTCCTCGAAAGTAGCTAGCTCTCGAACAACTCTTGATAACTTGCTCGCATCTTCTCCTCGCGCTCCCAAGTGGCTTCCTTGAGATGATGGTTTTGCGGCAGGACCTTAACAAGGTTGATTTCTCTGTTCCTCAGAACTTTACTATCACGAGCAAGAGTTTGCACTGGCCTTTCCTCATAGCTCAGGTCCTTATGTAACTTCAGTGGCTCAAAGTCGACAACGTGCGAGGCATTTGGCACATACCCTCATAGCATAGACACATGGAACACGTTATGGACCGATGCAAGGGGGGCGGTAGGGCCAACCGTAAGCCACTAGCCCTATGCGCTCCGAGGATCTCGAAAGGTCCAACGAACCTAGGGCTCAACTTTCCTTTCTTACCAAACCTCAAAACACCCTCATAGGTGCAACTTTTCACGAATACAAAGTCTCGAACGACAAACTCTAACTCTCGACGCCTAACATCAAGATAGCTCTTACGCCCACTGTCTGTGCGCTAACATCCTTGCCCCCGATTTTTGTATGGCCTCATTTGTCACCTGGACCAACTCGGATCCCAACAATTTTCGTTCACCAACCTCTCCCCAACACACTGGGGTCCTGCACCTTCTCCCATAGAGGGCTTCGAAAGGGGCCATACCAATAGTTGCCTGGTAACTATTGTTATAAGCAAACTCCATCAAGTGAAGGTGTGAGTCCCAACTACCTATGAAGTCTAATGTACATACCCGAAGCATATCCTCTAGAATCTGATTCACCCGCCCACCTCGCCGGCCGGTCATCATGGGTGAAAGCGTTTGTACTAAAATTACTCTAAGCCCCTAGGGGCTCTCTGAAAACTCACCCAAAAGTTTGAGGTGAACCGTGGGTCTCTATTAGACACGATCTTCACTAGGACTCCGTGCAACCTTACAATCTTTTCCATAAAAAAATGTGCTCACTTCTCAACTGTATAGGTTGGCTTACTAGGCAGAAATTGAGTGGACTTAGTTAGTCTATCCACAATCACCTAGATCACTGTGAATTCTTTTGCTGTTCGGGGCAGTCCCGAAATAAAGTCCATGGAGATCTCCTCCCACTTCCACGGAGGTACTTCCAACGGTTGCAACAACCTTGTTGGCTTCTGTCTCGGTGCTTTAACTTGTTGGCACACTAAACACCTGCTGACAAACTCTGTCACATCTCTTTTCATTCCATACCACCAATAGAATGATTTCAAGTCCTGGTACATCTTCGTGCTTCCTGGATGCACTGAAAAAGGAGAATTATGAGCATCAGATAAAATCTCCTCCTTGAGACTACTCTCAGTAGGAACACATAACCGTCTCCTGAATAGTAGTCCACCGTCTGCTGTCACAGAGAACTCTCTTTCCTCACCATTTCTTGCCTGACGCCAACAGTCCTCAAGACTTGAGTCTCCCTGCTGAGCCTCAATAACTCGCTGCCTCAAGGTCGGTCGTACCGACAACTGGTTCAATTGTGCTGTGACCTGACTCACCACAACAACTATCTCTGCACGTTCCATCTCTTAACGCAAAGGAACTTGCCTCGTGACCAGGGTTGAGGTGTGAGCCCCCTTTCTACTAAGGGCATCAACGACAACACTCACTTTGCCTGGATGGTACAATATCTCAACCTCATATTCCTTTACTAACTCCAGCCATCTGCATTGTCTCATATTCAACTCCTTCTGGGTAAAAAGATACTTGAGGCTCTTGTGGTCTGTATACATCTAAATCTTTTCTCCATACAAGTAGTGTCGCCATATCTTCAGAGCGAAGACCACGACAGCCAACTCCAAATCATGGGTTGGGTAATTCCGCTCATAATCCTTCAACTGACGAAAGGCATAGGCGATCACTTTTCCATTCTACATCAACACACAACCCAAACCTTTCTTGGAGGCATCACTGTAGATCACAAAACTTCCTGAGCCATTAGGTACTGCAAGCACAGGTGAAGAGACTAGCCTGTGCTTGTGGTCCTGAAAACTCGCTTCACAAGCTTCACACCATACGAAAGGATTTCCCTTCCGGGTTAACTGAGTCAAGGGTGTGGCTATCTTGGGGAAATTCTTGGCACACCTCCTGTAGTAGCCTGCCAAACCCAAACAGTTTCGCACTTCAGAGACGGTCTTAGGGCGAGGCCAATCTGTCACTGCCTCAATCTTGGCGGGATCCACTGTTACACCTTCTTTAGACACCCCGTGTCCTAGGAAGGCTACCCGCTGCAACCAGAACTCACACTTGGAGAACTTTGCATACAACTTGTTGGTCCTCAATGAAAGAGTCTAGATTAAGAAAACGGAAGCAATTTTGAATCTTGAACAATCTAAGTTGATCAATTTTGTAAAATAAAATACATGCTTAAAGCCGAAAAAAACAAAGGATAGAAAACTCAACTTTGAAGATCAAATTCTCTTCACCCGGTGGGTGGTTTTCAACACGAACACTTCGTGGACAACCGAGATCCTAGTTTGAGAGAATTTAGAAGAAAAGGCCTCAAAGGTCAAAAAACGAGAATTCTTTTTAATTTCTGTAAAATTCTCTCAAAACACCTCAAAACACCATTAAATAAAGCTTTATTAAGCTTCATTAGAGTGACATCTCAACAGTGATGAGGACAATTTGAGATGGAGGTGGCCAAATTTGGTGAATTTGAAGATGAGAGGGATGGGCAAGTTGCCAACATGTTTTTCATGGAAAATCCATGAAAATTCACTATTTTTCATTTAATTTTAATTCAAAAAACAAAATTAAATTGATTTTTAATTAAATTGATTTTTAATTAATTAATTTTTAATTTAATTTAATATCAAATATTAAATCAAATAAATTACCCGATCCCGATCGATTTTCCGAACATGAATCCTTATTCATGCTATAAACCGATCTAATATTTAAATCATATTTAAATATATCCACCTCCTTTTAATCATAGTTTAATTTATAATTAAGCTATGACTCGTTAAATATATCACATATAATTAACGATTTCTCCCAAAATCGAATTTGAACAATTCAAATTCTTTTCTCTCAAAATGTTACAAGCCTAAGTATGATAGTAAGGGGACCTAATGGACCTACTGGATCATGAGCTCCAATGATACGATATTAACCACCAAACTCTTTAGCCTAGCTAATCAACATTCGTTAACCACTGGGGCACTCCACTAAAGCCAAGTGGTTGCACTCTCCTCACTTTAGATATATTTCTATCCACTCGATATAACCATGATTAGTAAGTCAATCCTTCATAGGTCGTTCGTAATTACAACTGGGTCAAAATTATCGTTTTACCCCTGTAATTACCTCTTGTTCCTTAAGTCCCACTGATCCTCTAATGAATAATTGGTTTGTGGTCCAACCAGCAAACCGAATCCCTCTCAGGCCAATGAGAGGGGTGGGCCCTTTGTTCAAGACCCGGAGTCAGCACTTAAGGGAACAACCTCTCTACTAATTCCAAAAGCGGGTAGGAGCGAATTCCATCTTGCAGAACTATGTTCCCAGCTATCTACCCGGTTTTATCTCTGAAATGGGAGGCTTATTGAGTCTGCAATCTCGGGCCATTCTCACCCATGCAAATCTAAGGATAATCTGAATAAACAGGAGATCATAGAACGCTCAGGATTAAGATGAGTTACCTAGGTCATTGTATGAATATAGTCGATTAAGACGAGAAACTGAGTTATAAAGTCCAAGTGATTATTTCATGGTCCGATCTTATGCAAACTCATTGCATTAGGGCGCCCCACTCACATGTCTCCACATGAGCGATTTAGGATCACATCGTTTGTACTCTACAAAGTGAAATTTGCGTCCATAGTGTCCCCCAGGATAAGGTACTCAACCCTATCCTTATACTATAGACCGTTTTTGCTATAACTTGAACTTGATCCACTTTTATATCGGACATAAAGTTCATGTATTCATCCTATAGCCAATAGTTATTTATTGGATTAAGGTTACACAATACAATTCACTTTATTCAAAAACATCTTTACTTAATAAATCTCAATAACATCTTTATTGCAAAATAGAATATACATTCGGTTTATTTAAACTACGAGTTTTAGGACATAAAACCCAACAAACTCCCACTTGGACTAAAACTTACGTAGGGTAAAATATGTTGAGCAAAGCAAAATCCCCTCTTTATCAGAACCCGTAGTTCTAGACTTTCTAGGTGTCCTCAAACATTTTAGCCGTGACGGGCTTTGTAAACGGACAAGCAATGTTGTGCTCCGAAGCGATCTGCGTGACGATCACGTCTCCTCGTTGCACAATCTCCCTGATAAGATGGTATTTGCGCTCTATGTGCTTTTCGCGCTTATGGCTTCTAGGTTCTTTAGAATTTGTCACTGCACCACTATTATCACAATAAAGGGTGATAGGCAAATCCATATTTAGAACAACTTCCAAATCAGTCAAGAACTTCCTAAGCCATACAACCTCCTTCGCTGCTTCGCAAGCTGCGACGTACTAAGCCTCCATGGTGGAGTCAACAATACAACCTTGCTTTATACTCCTCCAAACTATAGCTCCTCCGTTAAGAGTGAACATTAATCCTGATGTGGATTTCCTCGAATCTACATCGATCAAAAATCGAGGTCAATGTATCCTGCAAGGATCAAATCCTTTACACCATACACAAGCATATAGTCCTCGTTCTCCTAAGATACTTGAGGATGTTCTTAACTACATCCGGTGATCATATCACTCGGATTAGGTCGATACCTATTGACTATTCCCAACGCATAGCATATGTCGGGTCTAGTATATAGCATGGCATACATTAGACTACCGATGAAGCGGATGCATGGGAATGCGTCTCATATCCTCAACTTCTTGAGGTGTCTTAGGACACTGTTCCTTAGACAAATGAATTTCATGCACGAAAGGTAATGAACCCTTCTTGGAATTCTCGCATCTTATATCTAACCAACATCTTGTCAATATAAGATGCGAGATAATGCTAGAGTTTTGTTCTTGCGATTAGAACAATTTGGATTCCAAGAACAAACTGAGTCTCTCCCAAATCTTTCTTTTGGAATTGGGTCGCTAGCCATTGCTTAACGCCGATCAGAACCCCCATCATTCCCAATGAGCAAGATATCGCTCTACGTATAGAACTAAGAAAGCTACGAGGTGGTATTGACTATCTTCTTGTAAACACAAGGCTCGTCAATATTCTGTTCAAAGCCATAAGATTTTATCACAGTATCAAATCTTATATTCCAAGATCTAGAAGCTTGCTTCAATCAATAGATGGATCATTTAAGCTTTCAAACCTTTTGCTCTTGACCCTGAACTATGAACCCCTCTGGTTGATCCATATAGATACTCTCTTCAAGATTGCCATTAAGAAAGGTTGTCTTGACATCCATTTTCCAAATTTCATAATCATAAAACGTGGCAATGGACAAGAGTATTCTAATGGACTTAAGCATGGCAACAGAGGAGAAGGTTTCTTCATAGTCCACCCCTTCCCTTTGGGTATAACCCTTTGCCACAAGTCGAGTCTTAAAGGTTTGCACCTTACCGGCTTGATCTCGTTTCCTCTTGTAGATCCACTTGCAACCGATAGGTCTTTCACTTTGGTTATAAGGGAACTCTACTGGTGAAGTTCTGTCTAAGGTTGAGGGTACTTAAGGCGTGCAGTTGAAACACCTCCTACACGAACCGACCGGAGCTTGAGTTGAATTAACCTTAGTTCTATTTTATATCTAGGTAATTAAAATATTTATTCACCTAGACATAAGGTTAAAAGACCTAGTTATAACAGTTATAATAGGCATAGACTTAGATATATTTTTTTAGCTAGAATCCGACGAAGTTAAACCAATACCTTAACCTTAGGATCTTCAGTGGGAGAAAACGAGATGTTCACATCGAGTTTACTCTCACGTCCTCAAGAGTTCACACAGTGAGTTCCATGTTTGGCTACATGGCATCAATAGGGTGTCCCTCTACGGTAAGTGTTTGCATGGTTTAATACCAAGGTGAATGAGGGAAATATCCATAGTAAATGGGAGCAGGACGCGTGTCAACGTATCCTACGGTCTCTTCCATTAGGTCGCACCGTGAGATTTCTATAGTCCACCTGTTAGGTTGTCCTGGAACAGCCAAACCTTACGGAGGGCCTGACTATAGGGATCGAAACACCGCGAACTCCAGAAATGGATAGGGTCTCTTAGGTAATTTACCAACAGTTGTCTTTCTTAATAGTAGCCTGTTGGCTCGGACCTATTAGATCTAAAAATGGTAGGGTCACATTTACGGGATAAGTTAAGCTAGTTAACAAGTCCTTGACCAAACAAACGGTAGCTAAGGACCATTTGGACATGACATGTTCTGGTAGTGAGAATTGGTTGAAAAAGTCTCAATTCAGGGGAGGAATGACTGACTACCCGACGAAGGCTTTTGTTCTAAACACTTGAAGTATTGTTGCAAAATTAAAGGTTTAATTTAAACACTGGGTTTAGTATAAACACTAGGGTTCTTTAATAATTTTTCTAAATTTGATTGGTTTATAATGGGTTAAAGGCATAACTAATTAGAACTATTTTGGAATTTCAGCATGTCGTCCTCAATTATAACCTTACTGAAAAGCGATCATTTAAGCTGGTGAAAATTTTACTACGTGGAAGTCCAACTTGAATACGATTCTTGTTGTTGTGACCTTCAGTTTATCTTGGTCGAGGAATGTCCTCGGGTCCTGCTCGAAACCCTCCTCAATCATTGAGGCGATCGACCCATTGGATCAAGGCCAATGATAAGGCCAAGGTCTAGATTTTGGCTAGTGTTTCTGAAGTTCTAGCCAAAAAGCACGAGGGCATGGTCTCAGCTCGTGAGATCATGAGTTCGTTGCGAGGATATGTTTGGACAACCGTGCGGACGGTTTAAACGACACGAATCCCTCAAATATGTTTATAACTCCCGTATGAAGGAGGGGTCATCGGTGAGAGAACATGTTCTCGATCGATGGTCCATTTCAACGTGGTTTGAGATGAGCAGACTTGTCATCATTGCGAGCAAAGTCGAGTCTCGTTCATCCTAGAATCTCTTCCAAAGAGTTTCCTACAATTCATGACAATGCGGTGATGAACAAGATAGAGTATAACTTTGACTACTCTCCTTAATGAACTACAAACTTTCCAAGGGACGCGGTGATGGAGAGGAAAATCGCATGCCCATTCCGAGAAGGTTAGGAAGGGTTCATCCTGCGGGACTAAGTCTGCAGTTCATCTTCTAGGCTTAAGAAGACCAAAAGAAGAAGATAGGAGGGAAAGGAAGGCACTGCTGCTTTGATAAAGTCAGGGAAAAGCCAAGGTTGCGGACAAAGGAAAGTGTTTCCCACTGCAGCGTGGATGGGCGCTTGAAGCGCAATACCCCAAAATACCTTCTTTGAGCTCAAAGAGAAGAAAGGTAAATTTGATTTACTTGTTCTTGAAACTTGCTTAGTGGAAAATGATGATTTTACGGATACTTGATTCAGGAGCCACTAATCACGTTTGCTCTTCTTTCGGAAACTAGTTCCTTGAGGGCTCGAAGAGGGTGAGATGGACGCTCGTGGTCAAAGCGGGAGGCGTCGTCGGCTCGTGCGATGGGAGATGCCAAAGCGCTTTTTTTAGAGATAGATTTTTATTTTTAGAAAATGCGTATATAGTTCCTAAAATTAAGAGGAACTTAATTTTTATCTCTTGTTTAATTGAACTTGGTTATTGTATTACTTTTTCTTTCAATGAAGCGTTCATTTTAAAGAAAGGTGTCAATATTTGCTCGAGTAAGTTAGAAAACGGCTTGTATGTACTTAAACTGAATCGAACTAATGCGATTTTGAATCATGAGATGTTTAAAACTGCTAATACTCAAAGTAAAAGGCAAAGAATTTCTCAAAATAATACCTATCTATGGCATCTTAGACTTGGTCATATAAATCTCAATCGGATTGAGAGATTATCTATGAATGGACTTCTAAACAAGTTAGAAGATGATTCTTTACCTCCTTGCGAATCGTGCTTGGAAGATAAAATGACTAAACGACCTTTTACTCGAAAAGGTTACAGAGCCAAAGAGCCCTTAGAACTTATACATTCGGATCTTTGTGGTCCGATGAATGTTAAAGCTCGAGGAGGGTACGAATATTTCATCTCTTTCATAGATGATTATTCAAGGTATGGTCACTTATACCTAATGCATCATAAGTCTGAGGCTCTTAAAAGTTCAAAGAGTATAAAGGTGAAGTAGAGAATACATTAGGGAAAACCATTAAAACACTTCGATCCGATCGAGGTGGAGAGTATATAGATTTGAGATTCGGACTATTTGATAGAACATGGAATTAAATCTCAACTCTCGGCACCTAATACACCACAGCAAAATGGTGTGTTAGAAAGGAGAAATAGAACCTTGTTGGACATGGTCCGTTCTATGATGAGCTATGCTCAATTGTCTACCTCGTTTTGGGGATACGCAGTGAGAGGCTATAGATTCAAATTTTGAACCTTTGTTCCATCAAAAAGAGTGTTTGAAACACCTTTTGAATTGTGGAAGGGCGTAAACCTAGTTTACAACACTTCGGGATTTGGGGTTGTCCGACACACGTGCTAGTGACAAATCCAAAGAAACTGGAACCTCGTTCAAGATTATGCCAATTTGCTGGTTATCCCAAAGAAACGAGAGGTGGTCGTTTCTACGACCCACAAGAAAACAAGGTGATTGTATCGACAAACGCCACTTTCTTGGAGGAAGATCACATGAGAAACCATAAACCACGTAGTAAATTAGTGCTAAATGAAGCTACGGATGAACCAACAAGAGTTGTTGATCAAAAGTGGACCTTCATCAAGAGTTGATGGAGAAGCCAACACCTCAAGTCAGTCTCGTCCTTCTCAATCGTTGGGATTGCCTCGACGCAGTGGGAGAGTTGTTTCCCAACCTGACCGCTACTTGGGTTTAGCTAAAACTCAAGTCGTCATACCTGATGATAGCGTAGAAGATCCATTGTCTTATAGACAGGCAATGAATGACGTAGACAAGGACCAATGGATCAAAGCCATGGACCTTGAAATGGAGTTAATGGACTTCAATTCAGTATGGGAACTTGTAGACCAATTGTTGTGTATAATTTTGATAATGCAATACAGTAGTGTACGAGTCAAGTTTTAGTATAGTAATTTAAGAGTCCACGTATCGTCCTCGGGAATGGGTTTCTAGATTAATTAATTACCAAGATACTAGTTCTCAATTTTAGCTAAAGAAACATAACATGGATAGGTGATTGAAAGTAAAAACTAACAACAGACAAACATGTGGAGACACGAATTGATAGATTTGAGGAAAGTGATTTTACAAGTTAATGACTAAACTAACACATGCAATGAACCAATGAGATGAATTTATAAACAAGAAGTAAATTACTCAAGAAAACCTCTCGATTCTTAGTGAGCCTCACACATGCAATAAACTCCATAGTCTCCATGTGAACCTACGACATGCACGGCATTAAGCAACTTCTTTATGTGTTTCCCTTAAGTTTCTTAGTCATTCTCATGTCAGATCCCTAAGGGTTTTGACAACTTTTCTCTAATTTAAGTTTTAACTCGAGTCCACTTAAACCAACAAATTTAAGAGTTAAAGAACGAATTGCCAAAAATAAGAACAAAACATGCTTCAATACATAGCAATTGAGTCTTAACAAGTTAATCAAATTCTAACTACAACATTTAGCTACTCTAAATCACATGAAAATCAAGCTAAACATGTAGAAAACGTCTTAAAACCGTTTTATAATCTGAAAGAAAAGGAAATTAAACTTATGTGTCGATGTCGGTCCTTCGTCTCTGACCTCCCGTCTTCGATCTCGAACCTCCACGAATGCTTTGGCTCCCAAAAATGCTCTCTTTTTTCTTCTTACAAAGTGTATTTCGAAAATAGAGTCAAAAGTCTACCAATTTCGGCTCCCCTTGTAATGAAAACATAAGGTTCTATATATAGGCTCAATCGGTACAGTGTTGCAATGTTGTACCCTAACTACGTGGTATATATGGCAATAGTCGGCGATGTTGCAACACTAAAAGGCAGCGTTCCAACGCCCTCGCCACGGTTCCTCATGCTCGTTCGCTTATCGAGATAGTGTTGCGATGGTACAAAGCAGCGTTACAACGCTATCGACAGGGGTCTTCAACGCTCCATGGTTGCACGTTTGGCGTTGCAACGCCATCACCTCGGGTCTTCAAGCTTGGTTTGGTTCTTTTACTTCCAATTGATGTTATTTTAAGCTCCAAATAGTCTCGTTTCGATCCTGAGTGATTCAAAATGTCACCAATTGTCTTGTTTGTGCTCTTAACCTGAAATTGAGTAATTTAAACACGTAAAAGCTCTGAAATCATTGCAAAACTAGCAATAGTTAAGCCTAAGGATAACACATTTTGTGTGCTATCAAACACCCCCAAACTTAAACTTTTGCTAATCCCGAGCAAAAACAGAATTAAACATCGGATTGTTCTTATTCATACATTTGATTCAAGCCTTAAAGATTTAAGAGAAAATCTGGAAATCACAGGAAACATTCAAACATAACACTTCAACAAGCAATTTAAAACTTTTCCTAAGTGTTCCTACGTGTGTGTGTGAATAGCCTATGTTCCCTTCATTTTTACTAAGCCCGAATCAACTTTATTAGGTTCTCCATTCAACTTCTCCCTACACTGGTCATAATTACTAATCTTTGAGCCTCCCCACATTCAAGAATTAAATAACTCTACTCACTTACTCACTTTTTATCATTTTTCTATTTTTTCTTCTTTTTTTTTTGTGCAAGGACACTAGCTTTCACACATCCACTGCAGGGACCCTTACCCAGAGCACTTGCTCAATGAGTGAGTGATCACAGTGAAGGTAGCTCTTTTTGACCTCACGATTTTTTTTTCTTTAGTGAGACAAACAACAAAAACAAACTATTTCACATATTTTCTGGATCATGCACTTCATATTGTCATTCACCCTATCCTGCAGTTTAACTCTCAAATAAGTTCTTAGACATATCGAGGTGACATTAAACTTCTAAACCTAATAACTTTGTTCTAAGAATTTCAAAACTACAAGAACACATGCTATGTGTAAAATAGTGCAGGAGAAACTCAAGAAAATTTTTAAATTAACTCAAATTCATGTCATGCTTTCAGGTTTCAGCAGAATCACAAAGATTTTCAATTATATCTCATCCTAAGCTATCATGATCATACTTATGCAAAAGATCAATCATCTATTCAGTCTATACTCAAGACAGTCACAACAAATAAACAACATCCCACCCCCAAACTTAAACTAAACATTGTCCCCAATGTTTGCAGAAATAAGCACAAATTAAGTATAAGGGCAAGAGTGAACAATATTGTCCTGAGTTATGGAGATCTTTCTTAGTTCCTTGGATAGCCAAAACATGTGTGTTGGAGTTTCTCAGAATGGGAGCATGGATTTCAACGAAGAAAGACATCGTCACAACCTACAAAGCAAAACAAGCAGACTAGTAAATAAACTAAGGCGAAAAACAACTAAAACAAACTAAAGACAGAAAATAACAAAAATGTAAAGTTTGGGTTGCCTCCCAAGAAGCGCTTTGTTTATCGTCTTTAGCTAGACTGTACTCCCTCAAGGTGTTTCTTTCCTTTCTTGCAGTGCTCGGAGTGATGTGTTCATTTGGCCAATCCGGGTCTTAATATTCTTTATTGCAGCTCCATGACTAGCCACTATACCGAGATAGATCGGTGACTACATTTTTCATTTGGTTGGGATGGATGACTTCTAGATTCAAACTATGAAGGAGTGCAATGTCTCTTCTAGAGATGGTTTCCTCTCTGATGTAGAAGCATACCCTGTAGGAGGATTCAACACATTTTTGTTGTTAGCATAAGAGAAATTCTCATGATACCTCAAACCTTGATTATAATGTGTTAGGAGGTTATTCTGAGTCTGGTTTCCTCCATAGTTGTTGCTTCTGTTGTTCAAGTAGTGTAATTGCTCCATAGTGGATTCTCCATTGGGCTGGAGCATTGAGAGGGCATCCCTGTTTGTGGTGATCCTGCAAAATTATTTAGAGCATGAGTGAGAGATGCCATACAAGATCTAAGGGAGGTTACCTCATCAAGTTGATATAATCCAGCTACTGGCTTAGATCTGTCATTGTCTGTAGGCCACTGGTAGCTGGCAGTTGACACTTTCTCGAGAAGGGCACGTGCTTACGGCACGATCTTCGCCATGAAAGCCCCTCCAGCGGTGCCATCGAGAATGGTCCTGGTCTTACCATCCAATCCATTATAAAGCAGTTGTACTGGAGCCAAACAGGTAGCCATGTTGTGGGCACCTCCGAGCATGTCCTTGCACCTGTTCGGGCCTTAAATAGTTGCTCTCCCCTCATGTTGCCTAAATGTTCCTATCTCCGTCCTTAACTGCGGCTTTCACGGTGTGAAAAGAATTTGGTCATGAAGGCTTGGGCCAACTCCTCCCAAGAAGTGATACTGCCTGAGGAAGGGACCCTACCCATTCTTTAGCTCTAACCCTGCAAAGAGAAAGGAAAGAGACGTAAGCGAATATTATCAACAGAGATACCATCCATTTTAATTGTACCATAGATTTCTAAGAAATTCCGCAAGTGTGAGATCGGATCTTCTGTGGCTAATCCTCTAAAAGGACCTTCCCTAACCATCTGTATAAGCCCTGTCTTAAGTTCAAAATTGTTAGCATTTATTGGGGCATAGATTATTTCAGCCTGCTTAGAATCAAACACAGGTTGGAAATACTCCCTGATGGGTTTAGGGTTATTGATGAGTTCCGGATCAGCCATTGCCTGAGGTTCTGTTCTTCCTTCTCTTAGGAGTCTCCTACAAGTCCTTTCGATCTCAGGATCAAAAGGGTGCTTCCCCTTGGGCATACACCTGGAGGTACAAAAAGAAAGAAATTAGACAAAAACACAAAAAACTAGAAAATAACATAAAAAGAAGGAAAATACAAAAACATGAAACATAAAACATAAAACTTGGGTTGCCTCCCAAGAAGCGCTTTCTTTAACGTCTTTAGCTTGACGATGACTTATCAGGGTACATAAAATTGCTCATATTTCTTTGGGCCCTTCTTGCTTGACTCTATATAGCCTTCTAAGTCTAAAAAGCTATCCTGCTTTTCATGGGCACCATAGAGAGAATTATTTATGGTATTTTTGTTTATCAACATAAAAGAACAAAAATCAAAACAAAACTCGTGAGTATAGAACAATTGACTATGAAGATTAAAGAAAATTTCTAGAGGCAAAAGGGGAAAAGACTTCTCAGCCTCTACCTTTATCACCTGAATCTCCCCTGTGGAGATAATTTTATCATCAATGTCTACCTCACTATCCTGTTTATGGTGTGTCTCAGTCTCCCCCAAACTATCCTCACTATCGTATGAACAAGTCCTCCTAGGTGACACCTCCTTAGTGGTAAAGATAAGAAATTGTTCTTGTCAGGCCTTAAGAGAAATCACTAACTGATTAAGATATTGCGCTCTATTCAGCACTATTTCCCAAAGTCCTACCACCTCAGCTTCTAACCTATCCAACCTCTCTAATTCATTATGAACCAAATTTTTAATTTCAACTCTAAAGTATATTTCATTAATTGATCCACAAGATAAAAGTTTTCTAAAGGTTGGTGAGTAGTACAAAAATTATGGTCCCATGTGCCTAAATAACTACCATCTCGTGAATTTTCATCAATTTTAGGTACAAAATGGTAAAAATTAGACACATGGTATTCAGAGATATCATGATGCACATACCTAGGGTCCTGAGAGGGACAATAGAATGGTGGAGAATCAAAATCATGCAAAGTCATACTTGAAAAATCAGTAATGCAAATCAAGACTTCTACACAATAGCCATACAACAAAAAACAAGGGACAAACACTCAAAAACACACAAAACTAATATATCACAAAAAAGGAAACAAACAAACAATGAAATAAAACAAATAAGGAAAACACACAAACACACTAGTCTAAAATTTCAAATTTTCTCCTAATATTAATAAATCTAAATAATCACCATTCCTCGGCAACGACACCAAAAACTTGTTGCATATAATTTTGATAATGCAATACCGTAGTGTACGGGTCAAGTTTTAGAATAGTGATTTAAGAGTCCAAGTATCGTCCTCGGGAATGAGTTTCTAGATTAATTAATTACCAAGATACTAATTCTCAATTTTAACTAAAGAAACATAACATGGATAGGTGATTGAAAGTAAAAACTAACAACAAACAAACATGTGGAGACACGAATTGATAGATTTGAGGAAAGTGATTTTACAAGTTAATGACTGAACTAACACATGCAATGAACCAATGAGATGAATTTGTAAGCAAGAAGTAAATTATTCAAGAAAATCTCTCGATTCTTAGTGAGCCTCACAAATGCAATAAACTCCATAGTCTCCATATGAACCTACGACATGCACGACATTAAGCAACTTTTTTATGTGTTTCCCTTAAGTTTCTTAGTCATTCTCATGCCAGATCCCTAAGGTTTTTGACAACTTTGGCTCTAATTTAAGTTTTATCTCTCGAGTCCACTTAAACCAACAAATTTAAGAGTTAAAGAACAATTGCCAAAAATAAGAAGAAAACATGCTTCAATATATAGCAATTGAGTCTTAACAAGTAAATCAAATCCTAACTACAACATTTAGCTACTCTAAATCACATGAAAATCAAGCTAAACATGTATAAAACGTCTTAAGACTGTATTACAATCTGAAAGAAAAGGAAATTAAACTTATGTGTCAATGTCGGACCTTCGTCTCCGAGCTCCCGTCTTCGATCTCGAACCTCCACGAATGCTTTGGCTCCCAAAAACGCTCTCTTTTCTCTTCTTACAAAGTGTATTTCGAAAATAGGATCAAAAGTCTACCAATTTCGGGTCCCCTTGTAATGAAAACATAAGGTTCTATATATAGGCTCAAATGCAGTGCAGCGTTGCAACGTTGTACCCTAACCGCGTGGAATATATGGCAATGATCGGCGTTACAGCTTGGCAGAACGCGTTACCAGGCGGTAACGCTGCTACCCTAACGCGCGCTTCTTATCTATCTGGCGTAGAGACTACAGTAGAGACTGCAGTTCAAATTTTGAACACTGTTCCATCAAAGAGTGTTTCAGAAACACCTTTTGAATTGTGGAAGGGGCGTAAACCTAGTTTACAACACTTCAGGATTTGAGGTTGTCCGACACACGTGCTAGTGACAAACCCAAAGAAACTGGAACCTCGTTCAAGATTATGCCAATTTAGTGGTTATCCTAAAGAAACGAGAGGTGGTCTTTTCTAGGACCCACAAGAAAACAAGGTGATTGTATCGACAAACGCCACTTTCTTGGAGGAAGATCACATGAGAAACCATAAACCACGTAGTAAATTAGTGCTAAATGAAGCTACAGATGAACCAACAAGAGTTGTTGATCAAGCTGGACCTTCATCAAGAGTTGATGGAGAAGCTAGCACCTCAAGTCAGTCTCGTCCTTCTCAATCGTTGGGAATGCCTCGACGCAGTGGGAGAGTTGTTTCCCAACCTGACCGCTACTTGAGTTTAGCTTAAACTCAAGTCGTCATACCGATGACAACAGAAGACCCATTGTCTTATAGAGGCGGGCAATGAATGAGCGTGAGACAAGGACCAATGGATCAAAGCCATGGACCTTGAAATGGAGTTAATGGACTTCAATTCAAGATGGGAACTTGTAGACCAAGCTGTTGTGTATAATTTTGATAATGCAATACGGTGAGTGTGCGAGTCAAGTTTTAGTATAGTGATTTAAGAGTCCACGTATCGTCCTTGGGAATGGGTTTCTAGATTAATTAATTACCAAGATACTAGTTCTCAATTTTAGCTAAAGAAACATAACATGGATAGGTGATTGAAGTAAAAACTAACAACAGACAAACATGTGGAGACACAAATTGATAGATTTGAGGAAAGTGATTTTACAAGTTAATGACTAAACTAACACATGCAATGAACCAATTAGATGAATTTATGAACAAGAAGTAAATTACTCAAGAAAATCTCTCGATTCTTAGTGAGCCTCACACATGCAATAAACTCCATAGTCTCCATGTGAACCTACGACATGCACGGCATTAAGCAACTTCTTTATGTGTTTTCCTTAAGTTTCTTAGTCATTCTCATGCCAGATCCCTAAGGGTTTTGACAACTTTGCTCTAATTTAAGTTTTATCTCTCGAGTCCACTTAAACCAACAAATTTAAGAGTTAAAGAACGAATTGCATAAAATAAGAACAAAACATGCTTCAATACATAGCAATTGAGTCTTAACAAGTTAATCAAATCCTAACTACAACATTTAGCTACTCTAAATCACATGAAAATCAAGCTAAACATGTACAAAACGTCTTAAACCGTGTATTACAACTGAAAGAAAAGGAAATTAAACTTATGTGTCGATGTCGGTCCTTCTCGCCTCCGAGCTCCCCGTCTTCGATCTCGAACCTCCACGAATGCTTTGGCTCCAAAAACGCTCTTTTTCTCTTCTTACAAAGTGTATTTCAAAAATAGGGTCAAAAGTCTACCAATTTGGCTCCCCTTGTAATGAAAACATAAGGTTCTATATATAGGCTCAATCAGTGCAAGCGTTGCAATGTTGTACCCTAACCGCATGGAATATATGGCAGCGATCGGCAGCGTTGTAATGTCGAGGGGGCGTTACAACGTAACGCCGCTACCCTAACGCGCGCACTTCTTATCTATCTGGCGTTGCAACGCTAAAAGGTAGTGTTACAACGCCCTCGCCACGATTTCTCATGCTCGTTCCCTTATCGAGATAGCATTGTGACGTTGCAACGCTTATCGAAAGGGGTCTTCAACGCTCCATGGTTGCACGCGTTTGGCGTTGCAACGCTCTGTATGGCGTTGCAACGCCATCATCTCGGGTGTTCAAGCTTGATTTGGTCTTTTACTTCCAATTGATGTTATTTTAAGCTCCAAATACCCTCGTTTCGATCCCGAGTGATCCAAAATGTCTCCAATTATCTTGTTTGTGCTATTAACCTTAAATTGAGTAATTTAAACACGTAAAAGCTCAGAAATCATTATAAAACTAGCAATAATTAAGCCTAAGGATAACACATTTTGTGTACTATCACCAACCTTCAGAGGTAAGACCCATAGGGTGTAAATGGATCTATAAGAGAAAGAGGGATTCAAACGAAAAGGTATAGACCTTTAAGGCTAGACTTGTAGCAAAGGGTTTTACCCAAAGGAAGGAGTTGACTATGAAGAAACATTTTCCCTGTTGCTATGCTTAAGTCTATCAGGATACTCTTGTCCATAGCCGCTTTTTATGATTATGAAATTTGGCAAATGGACGTCAAGACTACCTTTTTAAATGGTAATCTTGACGAGAGCGTCTATATTTCTCAGCCCGAAGGGTTCATAACCCAAGGTCAGGAGCAAAAAGTTTGCAAGCTCAATTGATCCATTTATGGGTTGAAACAAGCATCCAGATCTTGGAATATAAGATTTGATACTGCGATCAAATCTTATGGCTTTGATCAAAACGTTGATGAGCCTTGTGTTTACAAGAGGATCATCAGCGACAAATAGCTTTCTTAGTGTTTTATGTGGATGATATCCTACTCATTGGGAATGATGTAGGATACCTTACTGACATAAAGAATTGGTGTGCACCCAATTCCAAATGAAAGATTTGGGAGAGCCAATATGTTCTTGGGATTCAGATCTTCAGGAATCGCAAGAACAAAACGCTAGCTCTGTCTCAAGCATCTTATATTGACAAAATGTTGTCCCGATATTCAATGCAGAATTCCAAGAGGGGTTTATTACCCTTCGGGCATGGAGTTCATCTGTCAAGGAACAGTGTCCTAAGACACCTCAAGAAGTTGAGGATATGAGGACGTATTCCCTATGCCTCATAGTAGGTAGCTTAATGTATGTTATGTTGTGCACGAGGCCGGACATTTGCTATG
Organism: Trichosanthes cucumerina; assembly: GCA_036507285.1. NCBI lineage: Eukaryota > Viridiplantae > Streptophyta > Magnoliopsida > Cucurbitales > Cucurbitaceae > Trichosanthes > Trichosanthes cucumerina. The sequence goes on along the minus strand of CM071836.1, from coordinate 24,286,946 downwards.
CGGTGGGAATAGTCGATTGAGGTACCAATCCAATCCGAGGGTTAGACCACTAGACAACGATTAAAAATATCCCTCAAGTATCTTAGGAGAACGAGGACTATACGCTTGTGTATGGGACTAAGGATTTGATCCTTAATGGATACACCGATTTTGTTTTTCATACCGATAAGGATTCTCTGAAATCTACATCGGGATCGTTTTCACCCTTAACGAGGAACTATTGTATGATGAAGCATCAAGCAAGGATGCATCGCTGACTCCACGTGGAGGCTAAGTATGTCACCGCTTGTGAAGTAGCTAAAGAGACTATATGGCTAAGGAAATTCCTTACTGATTTGGAAGTTGTTCCAAATATGGAATTTTCCATCACCTTATACTGTGACAACAGTGGTGCGGTAGCCAATTCGAAGGAACCTTGCAGCCATAAGCGAGGCAAGCACATCGAGAGGAAGTATCACCTGATACGAGAAATAGTGCAACGAGGAGATGTGTGATCCACCACGAAGATCGCCGAGCAAAACATTGTTGATCCATTTACAAAGACTCTCACGGCAAAAGTGTTTGAGGGTCATCTGAGAGTCTACAGGTCACGAGACATGTACATAGGCTAATCTAGGCAAGTGGGAGATATGTAATGGGGTATATGGATGCCCTAGTTTATTGTATTTCTATCTCTGTAACTAATTTGTTTTAGATTATGATGAACCCCACTAGAGTTTTAGTTCAAGTGGGAGTTTGTTGGTGTTTGTGCCCCTAAAACTCGTAGTTTGTATTTTTGTTCTAATTATTGTAATAAATTGTTATTACTTCAATAAAGTGTTATTTACTGTATTGCCATTGTTTTAACCCCAAATCCAATAAACTAAAAATCCAAGGCTGTAAAATGTAACTTTAACTAAATGTAGTGTACATATAAAGGATCTCGATTCGAATACAGCCTAAACGGTCTATAGTAAGGGGATAAGGTTTGGGTACCTTACCCTGGTAAAACTATGGATGTGGCCCACTTTGTATATGATACAAACCTTTGTGATCCTAACGTGTTAGTGTAGATGACATGTGAGTGGGGATATCCTATGTAATGAGATTACATAAAATAGGACCACGAAATAGTAATCTCTAGATGTGACTTCGTTGACTAGTTAGGTTTCTATTTCACTAGGATGACCTAGGCAACTTGATCTCAATCTTGAGCAGGTTACGAACTCCTGTTTGAGAGGGATTGTCCTTTGACTAGTATGAGTGAGAGTGACCAGATTCGTCGACTCAATATGCCTACCTTCTTGAGGACAAGACCGAGTGAGCAGCTGGGGACTTAGCCTAGCAAGATGGAATTCACTCCTTCACGCCTACTAGGGTAAGTAGAGGAATGTTTCCTTAAGTGGTGTCTCCGGGACTTGAACAAAGGGTCCGACCCTCTCATTGGCCCGAGAGGGACTCTGTTTGTTGGTAGGACCACAAACAAATTGTTCATTAGAGGAGCACTGTTACTTAAGGTACAAGATGTAACCCATGGGTAAAATGGTAATTTGACCCAGCTAGTGTTGCGAACATTCGTGAAGGATTGACTTGTTGTTATTGGTCAATATCTATGGACACAGAAATATATCTACAGTGAGAAGAGTGCAGCTGCAGGACTTTAGTGGAGTGTTCCCGCAATTAACGAATGTTGATTAGGAGGTTAATGAGATTAACCGAGTAATCTCGTATCATTGGAGCTTCTGATCTGTAGGTCCATTAGGTCCACCTTCTAGCTCGTAAAGGGTTCTTAGATCGCTTGAATTTGAAATGTTCAAATTCATTAGGGAATAAATTTAATGTATATAGATACGATATAATATATAGTTTTAAAACTATATATTATAAATTTAATGTGAATATGATTCATATTAAATGAGAGAATTAAACATTTGAAAGAGTTCAAATATTAAATTCAAATGTGAATGTGATTCATATTTGAAAACTATAGGTTAAAATTTAATGTACATTAGATGTACATTAAAACTATAGGTTAGAGGTAAGATAATTGAATGTGATTTAATCTAAATTAAATATAAGATATTTGATTTTAATTAATTAAATACTATTTAATTGATATATATAAAATAATTAATTAGATTAATTATTGTTAATTTTATTTTATTATTAAATTAACGGGAACGTGTCTGGAGGACACGTTCCCACTCCCTCCAACTCCCAATCGATAGGAGTGGGAGTTGTCTCTCACACCCGGTGACATTCTTCTCCAATTTTGAGAAGAGACGGTTCGATCAATTTGGTAAAATTGCTCAGAAGAATTCTCTCTCTCTCAATTCCCTAATTCTCCAATTGTTGGCTCCTTCCCACAAAGGAGCGCTCTAAGTGGAACTCAGAGCCATAGGTGGTTTTCCTCGTGGTGTTGTTCTGTTGGAGAAAACAGAGAAGGTTCCTGTGTTGTTGCACAATTTAGAGCAAGGAGTTGCTGAATAGATAAGAACAAAGGTAATTATGAATTCCCTTTTATTTTAGTTAATTTCTAAAGCATGTTTGCATGTATACTCCATGTCTAATTAGATTAGAATGCATGTTTGTTCTGTTTTTTTCTCAATGTACTGGTTTTTGCTTTTCAATCAAAACGAACTTGTAATTACGATTCCAAACTCGTTTCCACTGCTCAAGGGGATTAGATCTGCATCACTAACATCCCTCCCACTACGTCGAGGTATTCTCAACTCTTGTGAAGGACTAGCTTGATCAACAACTTTTGTTGATTTATCTGTAGCTTCCCTGGAAATTTCACTTAAGACAATCCTGCTACGAGGCTGATGATCTCTCATGTAGTCTTCCTCTAAGAACGTGGCGTTTGTCGACACAAGCACATTGTCCTCTTGAGGATCATAAAATAGACCACCTTTCGTTTCTTTGGAGTATCCTACGAATAGGCATAATTTTGAACGATGTTCCAATTTCTTTGGATTGGACACCAGCATATGTGTCGGACATCCCCAAATCCTGAAGTGACGTAAACTTCCTTTACGCCCTTTCCATAACTCATAGGGTGTTTCTGAAACACTCTTAGAGGGAACCATGTTCAAAATATATACAACAGCTTCTACTGCATATCCCCAAAATGAACTAGGCAGCTGAGCATACCTCATCATGGATCGAACCATGTCTAACAGGGTTCTATTTCTCCTCTTAGATACAACATTCTGCTGAGGTGTACCGGGCGCTGAGAGTTGGGATACGATTCCATATTCCATCATATAGTCTTGGAATCTCAAATCCATGTACTCTTCACCTCGATCTGATCGAAGTGTTTTAATCGTTTTACCTAATGTGTTCTCAACGTCTGCCTTATACTCCTTGAACTTTTCAAGGGTTTGGACTTATGATGCATTAGGTAAAGATAACCATACCTAGAATAATCATCAATAAAACGATGAAGTATTCATACCCTCCTCGTGCCTTGACATTCATAGGACCACAGAGATTTGAATGCACGAGTTCCAAGGGTTCTTTGGCTCTATAACCTTTTCAAGAAAAGGTCTTTTAGTCATTTTTCCTTGAGATGAGATTCACATGGTGGTAAAGAGTTGTCCTCTAACCGACTTAGGAGACCACTCTTGACCAATCTTCCAATCCTATTGAGATTAATGTGGCATAGTCTCAAATGCCAAAGATAGGTACTAGGAGAAAGCTTTCGCGCTTTTATTTTGAGTATCAAACTGTTTTAAACATCTCGGTGTTCAAAATAGCTTTTACCTCTGTTGGTCTTAACACATATAAGTTGTTTTCTAGTTTAGCGAGAACATATTCGTACACCTCTTTTGCAAATGAACGCTTCATTATGATCAAAAGATACTTTATACATATGTTCAAGCAAACAAGAGATAGATACAAGATTTCTTTTGATTACAACAACTTCACTCGCTCCCATCGCTTTGCATTTGAGACAACCTCTCCTGCTCCAACTCGAGAGTTATCTCCTCATCGCCAAATTTCTTTGCCAGAACTAGTTTCCTTGTTTTTCCTTCTCAACTTTCTTTTTGAAAGGTACTTGGGCGATTCCTCTTCCAAAGGTGCGGCCACCACCACAATAGAAACACTTTCTTGTGGCCTTAGCCTGCGTGTGGGAGCTTGTCCCTTCCATTTGTCCTTTTCTTCTTCCGAATACCCTTATTCTTGGTAAAAGAAGGACTGGCATTTGGTCCCTAAGGACGAACCTTTTGAGAACTTCTTCAAGTGACAACATTTTCCTCTTTCTCTTTTCCTTTGATTTCATCGGGGACTCAAAAGTCCAAGCTCGTTGAGAAGAGTAGTCGAGGTTATACTCTATTTTATTCATCACCGCATTAGTGCGGAATGACAGAAACTTTTCTAAGAGATTCTATAATAAAAGTTACCTGACTTTTCTCATCTATGACAGCCCCATTTACTTCAGCCACGTTGAAGTGGACCATCATGTCATGGACATGTTCCCTAACAGAGGTTCTCTCCTTCACACGGGAGTTGTAAACGTATTTGAGAGCATCATAATGGACCGATGAGGACGGTTGTCCGAACATCGCCTGTAATGATCTCATGATCTCCTTAGCGGTGACCATGCTCTCATGTTTCTTAGACAACACATCAGATATGCTGGCTAAGATATAGACTCGGGCCTTCTCATTAGCTCTAATCCATCTGTCATAAGCATCCCGAATAATTCGATTTGCAAATGAAAGCAGGAGAGGGGAGGGCATTCCTCCATTAAGACGAACCTCATATCATCAAGAACAAGAATCGTATTCAAGTTTGATTTCCAGGTTCCATAATTGTCGCTGCTAAGTTTATTGAAGGCGAGTAACTGGATAAAAGAGCTCGACATGCTGAAAAATAATGAATTCTATTAGTGAATTGCTTGTAACCTATCCAATTAAGAATTTAGCAAAAGTAATAATGTACTCATAAACTCATTATTGTTTTTGCAACGATACTTCAGTGAGTCAAAGCAACCGCTACCGAGGGGCAGTCAATCACTCCTTCACTAAACCAAGACATTCTTGACTAAATGCTAACACCGGAATAACTCTTATTCCTATAGCATTCTAGTTATCGCTACTTTGGTCAAAAATTTACTAACACTTAGCAATTCTTGTAAGTGTGACCCGCCATTTTCAGACCTCAGAGGTCGGCCCCAACAATGCTACCGAATTGGAGAGACAAAGCTGGGAATGGACCTAAGAGACCCTATCCATTTCTGGAGTTTGAGTTGTTCTGAATCTCATGTTACATCCCTCCGAATGGATGGTGCTACTTCGGGCAACCTGCAAGCGCAACATGGGAATCTCACAGTCCAACCTAATGGAGGAGATTGTAGGATATGTTGACACACTTCCTTCTCTCACTTACTAAAAATACTTCCTCCATTCACATTGCTCTTGATTTATGCAAACACCATCCGAATGGGGATGCCCTATTGACATCACGAGTCCGAGCATAAATCTCACGGTGTGAACTTCGCGGAGAGCGTAAGAGAAAATTGATGTCATATATACCTTTTCACTCCCACTAAGTATTTTAAAGCAGTTTGGGTATACTTTTATACTTAGGCATATCATGCGGCTAAAACAATATGACCTAAGTCTATCAATATAACAATTATATCGAATTACCTAAGTCTATTAACCATTTAATAGACCTAGGTCTATGAGTTCAATTTATTAACTTTTAATAAACGCCACTCACGAAAGATAATTTATAAACCATGGATTAAATTCACTCCCAGGTCAGTTCCCAGGTAGGGGTGTTCTGTTTCCGCCAGCTTAAGTACCCCAACCTAGCCAGAACCTTCCTTAGTCAGAGTCTCTCTTTAATCAAGGTCTAATTAATTCCAGTTCTAAAACCATTTTAAAACTAATTAATTAACCTTAGGTTACATGCATTTCTCTGTTATAAATTGTTTGATCATTCATCACATGAATAAACATACATTTATAACAAATCCATTACATGAATAAATGCATAGCAATTATTTGTTTAATTTTTAATTAATATAACACTTATATTAATTATAATTAAAACATATAATATTTGTTTCATAAATTAATATAACTCTTATATTAATTCTTATGAAACCCAAAAACATGCATACTATATATTATAACGATTATAACATACTTTCAATGCATGGAGCATGCTTCCTATGGTGGGATTTTAAAATCTATATGACATACTTTATACACATACAATCAGGATTTTAATTAAAACATACATTCACAATGCATAATTAATTAAACACACTAAAGTGGACTGGTTTTGGCATCTAATGCAAGCAAACAACTAAATTATTACAATAATAATCTAGAATTAACATTGAACCACTTCGAACTCTTTGAATTTGGGTCGAACCAGCTTGCAAATGTGTGAACCGGACCTTCAAAAGGTTGAACTGGGCTGTAAAAGGCTGAACCGGGCCTCCAATTGATGAAACGAACCTCCAAAATAGAAACTCCGACCTTGAAATAGTCCGAAGCGGTCTAAAAACACCCAACTGGATCAAATTCGAGCCAAACACTCAGAAACCCAGAGATCTTTCTTTGGAACTTCCTTATTAAAAAAACAAAAAAAGGAAAGAAGAAATGAATGTTTAAAACTTGGTTTCCCATGTTTTAAAAAGAAAAGAAATGAAGTGAAAGACAAAAGGAAAACAAGGAAGGAAAGTTTAAACCATTTTGGTTTGGTTTGCTTTAAAAGATAAAAGAAAAAAAAATGAAAGAAAAGTTAAATATATTAAGTTTTGTTTTGTAAAGAAAAGAAAAGAAATGAAAGAAAGGGATAAAGGAAAGAAAAAAAAGAAAAAGAAAAGAAAAGAAAAGCAAAAAGCAAAAAGGGCTAAAAGACAAAGTTTTTAACTTTATGCTTTTGTCCTCCACCGTTTGCCTTTTTAAAGCCTTATCTCTCCATTTTCTTCTTCATTTACTAAAAGGAAGCTGTAAGATTTGTGAGCTGAAGTTCAAGGGAGAAGAAGAAGGAGAAAACCTCTGATTTTGGAGCTGGAATTGCAGAAGAAAGGAGAAGAACTCAAGGGAATTATTATAGCAGCAAAGTGAATCATTCTGCCATTGTCTGATGTTTTGATCTTCTCGAGCTTTACAAGAAGAGGTAAGTGTTGAAGTTTGCTTTTCCTGAAAGCTAACTCATTTTTAAACAAAGTTCATGAAGGAACCTCGAGCAAATGCTTATGTTAAGTTACTGTTTTGTTAAGAGGAAGGCGTAAGACAGTAAGTTTTGTTGTCAAATCCGAGAAGTCTCTGGTTTTTGGGTTGTCCTGATCTGTAGAGTTGGAGTTAGAAGCTCTAAAAGGTATGGTTCGAAAGCTTATTGAATTTCCTACAACTTTCATGAAAGAATCATGAGAAGAAAATGATTGGAAGAGGTTGTAATCATCAGGTTAATTTTCGGGTTGCAGCAGGAAATTAAATCTGGAACAGCAGCAGGGTCATTCTAGGGTTTAAGCTATTGAGGATTATTCTCGCAAACACTACGAGATAAACAGGTTGTATGCTAAATTCACCAAATGTGAGTTTTGGTTGAATCAGGTTGTGTTTCTAGGGCATGTTGTTTCAGCAAATGGAGTTAGTGTGGATCCGCATAAAGTGAAAATTGTGGTCAACTGGGAGAGACCAGCTAGTGTGACAGAGGTACGTAGTTTCCTAGGCTTGGCAGGATACTACAGACGATTTGTTGAGGATCTCTCATGATTAGCATTACCCTTAACAGTTTTGACAAGGAAGAATGCTAAGTTTAAATGGTCAGATAAGTGTGAACAGAGTTGTCAGGAGCATCAGAAACAACACAAGACAAACCATTGCTTATACAACCTCTAATGTACAAACAACTACAACTACATAGTCCTCTCAAAATAATTTACAAAACATATGGACTTGCTATACAACACCAGCCACGTACAAAGTATTACAACTTATGGAGCTTTAGCAGACTATATAAAGAACTCTGTGCTGTGAGCTCGATCTCTACCTGAAAAGTTTGAAAACATTGAAAGAATGAGCTATGAAGCTCAGTGAGTGACTGTGTTTAAAGTCTATAACTTGTAAAACATGTCACCTGAAAACTATGAGCATATGCATTTGTATTCAAGCGTTGAAAGTAAACGTAGAATCATAATAGACTTTTAGAAAACCAACAAGTATATCGTTAAAATCTCGTAAGGCATGTAAATGATATAAACACTTTTTAAAACATGTCACAATCCACGTTGTGTAGGGCACGCCCAGTACAACCAACGTTTACTCACGATGTAGTGGGGCCCGCCCAAAGACTCCCATCGTCTTTGTCGAGTGGGGCCCGCCCAAAGACTCACGATGAAAGATTGTTGTCACGAGTACACTCAACGCCGACAACAGAATAAGACACTGTGTGCACACTGCACCATAAAGCTTTCGCTCAATATCTCGGAAAAACATCATAAAAACATTTGAACATGCCTCGCTTATCTTTTTTTATAAAACTCAAGCTTGCTCAACTTTGTTCATAAAATCGAAAATCTTTAAAACATACTTTGCTAGTACATACTTGCTTGAAATCATAACATTTCCATAAATTTTGCAATCATTAGACATATGCTCATGTATAAATTTCATAAAGACTTTTAGGGTCACAAGGAATTCGTAGCTTTCGTGAGTCAAGTTCAAGGGAGAAGAAGAATGAGAGATAAGGCTTTAAAAAGGCAACGGTGGAGGACAAAAGCATAAAGTTAAAAACTTTGTCTTTTAGCCCTTTTTGCTTTTTTTTCTTTTCTTTTCTTTTCTTTTTCCTTTTCTTTTTTCTTTCCTTTATCCCTTTCTTTCATTTCTTTTCTTTTTTTTTTACAAAACAAAACAAAACAAAACTTAATAGATTTAACTTTTCTTTCATTTTCTTTTCTTCTTTATCTTTTAAAGCAAACCAAACCAAAATGGTTTAAACTTTCCTTCCATGTTTTCCTTTTGTCTTTCACTTCATTTCTTTTCTTTTTAAAACATAGGAAACCAAGTTTTAAACATTCATTGCTTCTTTCCTTTTGTTGTTTTTTTTAATAAGGAAGTTCCAAAGAAAGATCTCGGGTTTACAACTTACCTCCCCCTTAAGAAATTTCGTCCTCGAAATTTAGTAGTGCTTAGGTGAAGATCATCGGATACTTCCTCCTCATTTGGTCTGCTAATTCCCAGGTTGCCTCTCCCACTCGTAAAGGTTCGTTGGAGACATCACTGAGTGGGAGGAGGCAACCTAGTGACATATTTTACAAGTTATAGACTTTAAACACAATTTCACCACCGAGCTTCATAGTTCATTCTTTCAATGTTTTCAAACTTTTCATGTAGAGATCGAGCTCCTGGTACCTGAGTTACTGCCATAGTCTGCTAAAGCTCCATAAGTTGTAATACTTTGTACGTGGCTGGTGTTGTATAGCAAGTCCATATGTTTTGTAAATTATTTTGAGAGGACTATGTAGTTGTAGTTGTTTGTACATTAGAGGTTGTATAAGCAATGGTTTGTCTTGTGTTGTTTCGATGCTCTGTAATAATGATCGGCTTTAAAGAAAAGGAAAAAAAACCAAATACAGAAATGAAGTTCGGGAGGGCTTTGCCTCCTCCTCCTGCTCGTGCTTGCGCCATGATTGGAGCGGTGCCGTCGCCCTGCCGACTGGCGACCCATGTCTATCTCTCTCCTCTCTTTTTCTCCTCTCTCCCCGTCCCTCTCTCAGTTCCTTCTCTCTCAACCTCTCTCTCTCCGTCTCTCTCTCTCTCTCCTGCTCGAGCTCTCCTCTCCTCATTGTCACTCTCTCTCTCTCTCACGGTTTCTCTCTCTCTCGCCTCGAGTTTTTACCGCCGCACGAGCGACGCGGCTTGATCGAGCGCCGCAACGCCGCCGCAGATCAAGCCGCGGCGTGCCTAGATCCGCGAGACCCACTCCTTCTTTTGACCGGTTCAGGTCATTTTAGGCCAGTTTTTGACAAACGGAGTCCGGGCCTGTAGATCGGGTTGTGAGGATTCCAGATCTGCATCCCACGCGCCGTCGCCGTCAAGTTCACACGCCGCCGCCGTCCACGCCGATCCGCGCGCCACTGCAGAGCCGCGGCCGCCCCTTCCGTCTCGACGCTCGGTCCGTTCCTTAGTCCGTTTTGGCACTTCGTTGGGTGAGTTTTACTCCTTGAAAGCTTTTTAAGGTCGCTTTTACGCTTCGGTTTATTAAATTGTGCGTGTTTTCGTTAGGAGCCTTGAAGTTGAAGCACGCTTGGGAACGCCGTTACTCGAATCGCCGTTGTCGCGTTGGCTTTCCTGTAGTAGTTGATAACTCACCATAAGTGAGTTATTTTACTAGAATTTTAGTGTTTAATCCACTTGAATTGCATTTAATTTAGTGATCCTCATGTTATTTTATACCTAAATTATGTGTATTAGCTTTAAAATCTTGAATTTAAGCATTAGGTGCAAAAAGAATTAATTTTGATGTTTTTGTACTTTAATTTAAGAAATTTAGGAAAATAAGCTAACATTAATTAAAGACCAAAATTTGAGATTTTCTTAAATCCTTGCCTATTTTGATTCATAATTGACTTCATATATTTATTTGAGATTTTTCTCGTGTGCAGGAGATTATAAAATTACAAGAGTCCCTAAGGGCATTTTAGACCTCTTACCCAGAAGGGTAAGATGGTCTTCTCTCCCTAAGGGCATTTTTGTAATTTGGGGAATTAGGGCAACACCATCTTGTATAAGGAGGCTAGGGTTTACAAGTGTGAAGGAGGGAGAGAATTTTATGACAAGAGGAAGAGGTCGAGAAGAGAAGGAGAACCAAGTGATTGCTACAAAGAAAAGTGTGCGTTGGAGAGACAAATCATGATGGTGTCTTTGTTATAGCAATCGTGAGGAGGCAATTGTTGGATGCATCAGAGGGGCTTCAATTTTTTTGCTAAACAAAGCCGAGGAGTAGATTAGTGAGGGCATTCGGGAGAGCCAACCTACCACTTTGTCAGTAGCAATTGCGAGGGATGACATTGGGAGAGTTGGCCTATCGATTTCTTTGAAGCAATCGCGTGAGGTCATGCGGGCGTTGGAGGCGCCGAGGTTTCTTTCAAGCAATCGCGTGTGGTTGCCGGGCGTTGGGAGTTGTCGAGGTTTTGTCGAAGCAATCGCTCGCCGCTCGTGGAAGTAGGAACCCGAGAACCCTTTTGCCAAGCAATTGGCTAATCTGCGGCCGAGGCCATCCAAAGGGTTTTCTTTGAAAGCAAAGTGCCCCACCGCACCCATCGACATGAGGGTCGCTGCTAAGCAATCGTCTGTAGCAAAACAAGGCCACTTCTTTGTGTAAATTGTTCCCTTTCTTTTTGTGCTTTTGCCTATTATTTTGGCCAATTATCACCGCTTTTGTTGGGTTGTTTATACACTAATTAGAGGTTAATTTGCTCACCGCTTAGACAATTGTGTGACTATTTTCATGTCGCTATTGATAAATCTCTTGATTAGTGAAAGCATGTTCAACTTAAAGATGTGCAATTTGACCAAAATCATGAACTAAAATTCTTCTAGGCACAGGTTAGGTTGCTCTTCAATGTATAAATTGTAATAAATTAATGGTTGATGCCATAGTTGGATTTATGAGATTTTAATGTTTGCAACGATGCATGAGAATTAAAATTGGCCCTTTTAATCTTCTCTAAAATTCACGAACTTGGAAAAGCTAGTGAATTAGGAAATTAAACTTTCATTCTAGGATCTTGAGTTAATTAGGATAATTAACCCACCTAGAACCTTAAAATCATGGGCATAATTTAGATCACAATTGGGAAATTGTAGGTTTTAAAACTTAGTGATTTTGGAAAGAATCATTTGAATGCATGCGTAGGTAAATTCAAGGCATCACTAAAAATTTATTCCAATTGAACATTAGAACTCTAACCTAACCCAAGCTTATTTTTCATTACAAATCTCATCTCTTGTATCTATCTTCTTGTTTGCATTCTCCTCTCCCCGCATTTAAATTTACTTATTTTCTTGAGTCTAGTCTTGTTTTTGCACACTTATCACATCAATTAATTTATTTACAATAGTAATTTGCACACTCATACATTGCACTAAAATAAGGAAAAATTGCTAGGACACTCATTCATTTAGGTTTAGCTAGTCCTCGTGGGATCGACACTTTAACTTATCACTTGTCGCTCTCGACCAGTGTATACTTGCACGTCGTAGAAGTGTCGGAGTTTTATTCTAATTTACATTAGTTTAGGCACTCGATATTTTCGCATCAAGTTTTTGGCGCCGCCAGTTCTTGGGACTAGTTTAGATTTTTATTTTGTTTGAGTGGATTTTATCATTTTATTCTTGTTTTTCTTGTTGGGTGTGTCTTGTTATCTTTGTTTCATATTTTTATTTTTGTTGAGTCTTGGTTATTCTTTCAAGGTTGTGTTGGTGCATATTGTGTTTATTTGAGCTCGTTATAATTGATTTATTATTTTATTATGTCTTATGATAACTTTGGGTGGGTCTTCTGTGCCCAATGAGCAAACACAATATAGTTCTTTTTCTTATGATCATCAATTTGTCAATTTAGAGTCTTCTAGTGAGGGGTATGAATCTTATGGCTACCAAATGCCTAATTACTATCATACTAACCCTATGACTTATGGGAACCACATGTATGATAATAATCATAGCAATTGGGCCTATGAACCATATCCTAGGGTTTTGAGCCATATCCTTCCTATATTCAAGAAACTCAGGTAGAAGACGAATCTTCCCTTAAAATATTGTTATTAGAATATATGAGAACAACAGAAGAGAGGAATAGGCAAATAGAAGAGATGAATATTCAAATAGAAGAGATGAATATTCAAATAGGGGAGTCAATTCAACGCCTAACGGATACACTTGTCTCTCTTACGTAACAAATGTATTTAGACTCATCTGAGGTTGAACACCCTAGGGAAGATAGTGAAGGAGGACCCACACCCTTAGATAGTTAGGTGAGTCACTTGATCACCGACCCACTGATAGACCTTCGGGATCCTAGTCCTTCACATTTTTCTGAATATCGGCATTTAGAGAATTGTGCTTTAGATGTAGAAGAACTAGAACTCATTAGCACACACAAGGATGAAGTTAGTGAGAGTGTGGAAGAAGTCGAGCTGTTGAGTCAAGCCGGAGGTAGAGTGTGAGGCTTTTGAGTCTATGTTAGTTCTATCTTCCGATTTTTCTCTTATTGGTGAATGTTTTTCTTTCTATACTCTTGAGTCGGTGTATTTTTGTGAGTCTATTTATTTTCTGCTTTTTCTTCTCTTTCTATTATCAAATAAAAACTAAAAATATTTACTTTGTTGTTTTTCCTTTTCTTTTATTATATAAAAAAATAAAAATATATCCAATCAAGCTCTCATGAGAAGCTAGTATTCTTGCTAGCTACGATTTGTTTTGTAGATTCAAGAAAGGAGGTCCGAAGAAGTGGAAAAATTTTACGCACCTTTGACGAGCCCACGTATACTACGCCAAGCTAATGACGTTAAATAAGCGCTTCTTGGGAGGCAACCCAAAGTTTATTTCGTTTGTTTCGTTTTTAATTTTTTCGTTTTTTTCTTTTGTTTCGCTTTTTAGTTGTTTTTGTTTTTAAATAAATAACCCTTGCCTATTTTGCAGCTCCCTTAGGGTTTGATGATTGATATGCGCTTTAGTGGAGGTCTCATCGATTCAGGGCAGATTGTTCTCCCTTCCATCTTTGTTAGTTGTCCTTAAGCATGCTTAAGTGAGCATTTTTTTACATTAAGGGCAATGTATGCCTTAACCATGAGGGAGACATGTGTTGTTCTGAATCTGATTTTGGGCTTGATTGAAAATTTTTGTTGGTGTGACTGTGTGTTGTTAGCGTTTATAGGGTGTTGCATGCCTTTGTGTTTATAAAGTTATTTACTTGCTTTAGGACTTTAAAATGAACTAATTTGACTACCAGATTTCATGTTAGTTGTTTGTTTCATGGTCTTTTATATGCATGATGTAGGTAGTTGATTCGTTATGTTTAAGCAAGTAAAAATTGGAAAGATGGTTGTTGTTCCTTGTTGAAAAATTAAGTTTCTGCAAGTTTTTTTAATGGTAAAAAGTGTGTTGTCATTGGTAGAAACTTGATATGCATCTCCTTGAAAATAAAAAGTTAAGGTCAAATCTCAAGGTTAATAAAAATAAGAGTTGTTGCTTGTGTTTGAGGCAAAAGTATGTTATCTTATTTGGTGTTTCTCGAGGTCAAGCTTGTCATTAGGGTTCTCTAGTGCGCTTATGGTTAGTGTGTCAATCAAAGTAGTTAGGATTCAACTCCTAGGCCAAAATTTCAAAACTAGAAGCCATGACAAGTTAGGTAACCCATATATTTTTAGAGCACTCCAAAATTAGTAAACTTCAAATTTGTGATCATTTCAAGTTTGGGAGTTACCAGGCCTCCCTAACTCAATGAGGACATTGAGTACTCTAAGTTTGGGGGAAAGGTAATTCTTTCGTGTTTATTTTAAGGAAAAAATAAAAATAAAAAAAAGAAAGAAAGAGTATGCAAACCTTTCATTTTCCTAAAACTCCATTGGGCTAGATAAAATGTGTTACTTATTTTGTTACTTAGAGTCAATTTCGGCAACTTGCTGCTCGATGTCAGGGGGTCTGGGCACTAACCATGTTGGCCTCTTGGAGCGAAGGTATCAAGCAAGAAGCCTATTCTCATTGCTTAGGTGCATTTGCGTTAACCACGTGTGCCATTCTAAGAACTACTGGAAGTCCCATTGCTTAGGTGAAAATGCGCTAAACACGTGTGCCATTCTAAGAACTACGGGAGAGTCAAAAAAATAAATAAAAAAAAACCAAAAAGAAAAAAAAGAAAGTAAAAAAAAAAAAAAACCTTGTCCTTAGTAGTGAGTTTTATGGAAATTGAGGGGAATAATGCACATATCTATTTTTTTAAAAAAAATAATATATATATAAAAGTAAAAAGGAATGATCATTAAATTGTAGCCATGCGAGTTTTGGAGTATGACTTATTTTTAACTATGGGTTGCTTGATTTGAATGATTAGGATTCTAGTGGTTGAACTTGAGGGTAGATGTTGAATCCTAGTTGGTTTGCTCTTGGTTATTGATGCATAAGTGTAGCTAAGAAACCTCCAGGTGAGCCACAAAGAGAGCATTGAATGAATGGTGACTTGTAGCTAGAGCATAAGTTCTCAATCCTTATTTAGTTACCCAAATGATTTGAGTCTTTAAAGGTTTTTAAAGTTTTTAGGGAATAGAACTCATTGAGGACAATGAGTAGCTCAAGTTTGGGGGTTTGATAACTCACCATAAGTGAGTTATTTTACTAGAATTTTAGTGTTTAATCCACTTGAATTGCATTTAATTTAGTGATCCTCATGTTATTTTATACCTAAATTATGTGTATTAGCTTTAAAATCTTGAATTTAAGCATTAGGTGCAAAAAGAATTAATTTTGATGTTTTTGTACTTTAATTTAAGAAATTTAGGAAAATAAGCTAACAGTTAATTAAAGACCAAAATTTGAGATTTTTCTTAAATCCTTGCCTATTTTGATTCATAATTGACTTCATATATTTATTTGAGATTTTTCGTGTGCAGGAGATTATAAAATTACAAGAGTCCCTAAGGGCATTTTAGACCTCTTACCCAGAAGGGTAAGATGGTCTTTCTCTCCCCCTAAGGGCATTTTTGTAATTTGGGGGAATTAGGCAACACCATCTTGTATAAGGAGGCTAGGGTTTACAAGTGTGAAGGAGGGAGAGAATTTTGCGACAAGAGGAAGAGGTCGAGAAGAGAAGGAGAACCAAGTGATTGCTACAGCAAAGTGTGCGTTGGAGAGACAAATCATGATGGTGTCTTTCTTTGTGAGCAATCGTGAGGAGGCAATTGTTGGATGCGCACCGAGAGAGGGGCTTCAATTTTGCTACAAAGAAAGCCGAGGGAGTAGATTAGTGAGGGCATTCGGAAGAGCCAACCTACCACTTTGCTTTGTAGCAATTGCGAGGGATGACATTGGGAGAGTTGGCTCATCGATTTCTTTGAAGCAATCGCGTGAGGTCTGCGGGCGTTGGAGGCGCCGAGGTTTCTTTGAAGCAATCCCGTGTGGTTCTTTGGCGTTGGGAGTTGTCGAGGTTCTGTCAAGCAATCGCTCGGGTCGCTTTGTGAAGTAGGAACCCGAGAACCCTTTTTTGTGAAGCAATTGGCTAACTGCGGTTGAGGCCATCCAAAGGGTTTCTTTGAAGCAAAGTGCCTCACTGCGATCCATCGACAGAGGGTTGTTGCTAGGCAATTCTTTGTCAGAAAACAAGGCCACTTCTTTGTGTAAATTGTTCCCTTTCTTTTTGTGCTTTTGCCTATTATTTTGGCCAATTATCACTGCTTTTGTTGGGTTGTTTATACACTAATTAGAGGTTAATTTGCTCACTGTTTAGACAATTGTGTGACTATTTTCATGCTGCTATTGATAAATCTCTTGATTAGTGAAAGCATGTTCAACTTAAAGATGTGCAATTTGACCAAAATCATGAACTAAAATTCTTCTAAGCACAGGTTAGGTTGCTCTTCAATGTATAAATTGTAATAAATTAATGGTTGATGCCATAGTTGGATTTATGAGATTTTAATGTTTGCAACGATGCATGAGAATTAAAATTGGCCCTTTTAACTTCTCTAAAATTCACGAACTTGGAAAAGCTAGTGAATTAGGAAATTAAACTTTCATTCTAGGATCTTGAGTTAATTAGGGATAATTAACCCACCTAGAACCTTAAAATCATGGGCATAATTTAGATCACAATTGGGAAATTGTAGGTTTTAAAACTTAGTGATTTTGGAAAGAATCATTTGAATGCATGCGTAGGTAAATTCAAGGCATCACTAAAAATTTATTCCAATTGAACATTAGAACTCTAACCTAACCCGAGCTTATTTTTCATTACAAATCTCATCTCTTGTATCTATCTTCTTGTTTGCATTCTCCTCTCCCCGCATTTAAATTTACTTATTTTCTTGAGTCTAGTCTTGTTTTTGCACACTTATCACATCAACTAATTTATTTACAATAGTAATTTGCACACTCATACATTGCACTAAAATAAGGAAAAATTGCTAGACACTCATTCATTTAGGTTTAGCTAGTCCTCGTGGGATCGATACTTTAACTTATCACTTGTCGCTTCTCTCGTAGTGTATACTTGCACGTCGTAGAAGTGTCGGAGTTTTATTCTAATTTACATTAGTTTAGGGCACTCGATATTTTTTCGCATCGATGAGTCGTTTGGACTAAACTACCCCTAAGTGTAGGGCTTGGGGGCGTATTGCATGCAATTTATGATTGAAAGTAAAGTTCATTAGTAGCATGATAGGATGAGATGCTCGATTGTGCCCGAATCATGTTCTTTGTGGTTATTACGTTTATCTCATCTTTGGAACTCGAACTCGTTTGTTCTTTCCGGTTTCTAGTTGTCCAGTTAGTGCTTGTGTTCATAACTAGTAGGGTGTTCATAATCGTAGGGGCGATATAACCTTGCGCTGAGTTCCTAATTATTCTCAGTGCTATGACCATTTGTCCCGAAGTCCGTTGTCCCGTGCTTAGTCTGTAGTGACTCGGGAAGTGTCGTTGAGCCTTAGGATTGTAGTTAGCACAACTAGCCCTAGTGCAGGCCCAAGTCCTAAGTATCTGTGTAACCCTTAGTAGACTGAGACTCGAGGTTGGCGAGATGACGATGATGTTATGGGATGTGATGGTCCGCCCTCCATCTAGTTGTGCGACTCGGGGGTATGATCCACAGAGTCGAGAGGGTTGGATAGAGTCCTTCGCCCTAGTGCAGGCCCGGGAATGAGCCCGTGGTCGATTGTGCGAGGTAGTACCGCTTTGATGCTTATGGGATGTGGTGGTCCGCCTCCATCCAGTTGTGCGACTCGGGGTATGATCCTTAGAGTCAGAGGGGTTGGATAGAGTCCTTCGCCCTAGTGCAGGCCCGGGGATGAGTCTCGTGGCACGTGTCTTGCCAACCCGATCTAGGAGCTAAGGGTAGACAGAATCGAGAAACCTGAGTAAGAGTAGGGCCAGGATGCTTGTTGAGGTTGTTTGGCGGGCTAGGTGTCGTGTTTAGCTAAGTCTAAGGCCGTTCTTTATGTTCTTTATTCTTGGACGAAGTGGGTTGCTTACTGAGTATATTTTTATACTCATTCCTTCTTTATTTCTTTTTGTTGCAGTAAGGCAAGCCGCTGAGATGACCACCGATTCATGAGACTCTCTGCGAGGCTATGGAAGACTTGTAGGACTTAGGGGTTGCGTTAGGAGTTGTTCTTTTCATTTTCTTTTCTTACATTGCGTTATGTTTCTTTCGTTTATGTTTTTTTAAACTTAGTTTGTAACGTTCCTGTTTCGTTTGTATTAAAGCATGTTCTGTTGTTTTCTTTCGTATTCAAAGCATGCTTCATTGTTTGAGATCTCTGTTAACTCAGAACCTGAGCCCCACCCTATTGTTTCGTGTAGTTTGGTGGAGGTTGGGTACCCTCGTGAGTCTTTTGAAGTGTTCTCGTTTGGGAGGTTGAGTTTTACGTCAAATTTTTGGTTTGTCCAGTTGCGTCGTTATCTTTGCTGTGATTTTCAAAGACGAGCGACACAACTTGGAAGTAATGCCTCGAATAGTTGTGTTCACTTTTTCGGGGTGTTACAGCTCCTGACTTCTTAGTTTCCAAGAGAGACTTATGAAGGGTTTCTCCTTGTGTATGTTTAATAGTTGTTCAATTTCCGCTGTGTTATGTTAAAGTGTTTCATATGCGAACATAGTATGTTTATCAGGAGAATAGGGTCAGCAGGTATTGTTATGAGGTAAACAATGTCTGTTGGCTTCACGCCGCCTTTCGGGCTAAGTAGCAGGTAGTTCGAGAGGGGGTGTGACAAAACCGGTCCAAAAATAATTGAACCGATCAAAGTCAACGAACCGGAAAATGGTACAAGTCAAAAGTCAACGTCTTTTTCTTTACAAGTGAAAAACACAGGCTGAAGGTTTTAGTATAGCTAATTGAAATTAAAAAAATCTAGCAACCTCTGTTTTTCAGATTTCTTGACCTTTTGAACTTCAAACCTCAAATTGAAGGCCTTCCCGAACTTCGATCGACCCGAAACTTTTACAGATTATTCTACAGATTAATGCTCAAACACACTTGAGCAATTTGAAAATAAACCACAAATTGATGCTCAATTTAAATGCCAAAACCAGAAGAACACTTTAGACGCCCAGAAAAAATAGATTTCAAAAAACACCCACCACAGAACAAAATAGATCAAATTGAGTGCTCAAAATTGCTCGGATACAAATTGAAAGAGTCTAGATTAAGAAAGAGGAATCAATTTTGGATCTTGAAAATCAAATTCTCTTCACCCGGTGGGTGGTTTTAAACACGAAAACTTCGTGGACAACCTTTAGAGTCTTCCCTACTATCCTCAGGCCTTAGAACGGATTGTGGGATCCTAGGTTGAGAGAATTTAGAAGAAAAGACCTCAAAGGTAAAAAAACGAGAATTCTTTTTAATTTCTCAAAATTCTCTCAAAACACCTCAAAACATCATTAAATAAAGCTTCATTAAGCTTCATTAGAGTGACATCTCAACAAAGTGATGAGGACAATTTGAGATGGAGGTGACCAAATTTGATAAATTTGAAGATGGGAGGGATTGGGCAAGTTGTCAACTTGTTTTTCATGGAAAATCCATGAAAATTCACTATTTTTCATTTTATTTTAATTCAAAAATCAATATTAATTGATTTTTAATTAAAATTAATTTAATTAATTAAACTATTGAATAATTAATTTAATTAATTAATTTTTAATTTAATTTAATATCAAATATTAAATTAAATAAATTGTCCGATCCCGATCGATTTTTGAACATGAATCCTTATTCATGCTATAAACCGATCCAATATTTAAATCGTATTTAAATATATCCACCTCCTTTTAATCATAGTTTAATTTATAATTAGCTTTATGACTCGTTAAATATATCACATATAATTAACGATTTCTCCCAAAATCGAATTTGAACAATTCAAATTCTTTTCTCTCAAAATGTTACAAGGCTAAGTCTGAGCTAGTAAGGGGGACCTATTGGACCTACAGATCATGAGGTCCAACGATACGAGATTTACCGACCAAACTCTTTAACCTAGCTAATCAACATTCGTTAACCACCGGGACACTCCACTAAAGCCCAGTGGTTGCACTCTTCTCACTGTAGATATATTTCTATCCACTCGATATAACCATGATTAGTAAGTTGATCCTTCACATGTCGATTTCGTAATACATATTGGGTCAAAATTACCGTTTTACCCCTGTAATTACCTCTTGTTCTTAAGTCCTCATGGTCTTCTAATGAGCAATTGGTTTGTGGTCCAACCAGCAAACCGAATCACTCTCGGGCCAATGAGAGAGGGTGGGCCTTTGTTCAAGACCCGAGTCGACACTTAAAGGAACAACCTCTCTACTAATCTCTAAAGCGGGTAGGAGCGAATTCCATCTTGCAGAACTATGTTCCCAGCTATGTACCCGGTTTTATCCCTGAAATGGGAGGCTTATTAAGTCGGCAATCTCGGGCCACTCTAACCCATGCAAATCTAAGGATAATTCGAATAAGCAGGAGTTCATAGAACGCTCGGAGATTAAGATCGAGTTACCTAGGTTATCGTATGAATATAGTCAGTTAAGACGAAACGGAGTTATAAAGTCTAAGTGACTATTTTGTGATTGAGTCTTATGCAAACTTATTGCATATGACGCCCCCACTCGCATGTCTCCACATGAACGATTTAGGATCACATCGTATGTACTCTACAAAGTGGGTCGCATCCATAGTGTCCCCAGGATAAGGTACCTAGTCCTATCCTTATACTATAGACCGTTTTGGCTATAACTTGAACTTGATCCACTTTTATGTCACACATAAAGTTCAAGTATTCATCCTATAGTCAAGGGTTGTTTATTGGATTAAGGTTACACAATACAATTCACTTTATTCAAAAACATCTTTACTGAATAAATCTCAATAACATCTTTATTGCAAAATAGAATATACATTCAGTTTACAAAACCACGAGTTTTAGAACATAAAACCCAACACTCATAACTGTCAATACTTCTGTCAAATGAACTTCATGCTCCTCCTCTGACTTGGAGTACACCAAAATATCGTCGATGAAGACGATCACAAAGGTGTCTAAGAACTCCTTGAATACCCTGTTCATTAGCTCCATAAATGATGTTGAGGCATTCATCAAGCAAAAGGATATCACCGTGAACTCATAGTGTCCGTATCTAGATCTAAAGGCAGTCTTCGGAATGTCTTCATCCTTGATTCTTAGCTGATAGTACCCTGACCGCAGGTCGATCTTAGAAAACATGGTCGCTCCTTGCAGTTGGTCAAACAAATCATCGATCCTGGGTAAAGGGTATTTGTTCTTCACTGTTACCTTGTTCAACTATCGGTAGTCAATGCATAACCGCATCGACCCATCTTTCTTTTTCACAAACAACACCGACGCACCACAAGGCGAAACACTGGGACGGATGAACCCCTTATCCAAGAGTACCGCGGCCTGAGTCTTAAGCTCCTTCAATTCTCATTGGCGCCATTGAGGGGAGCTTTAGACAACGGAGTCGTCCGGGCTCAAGCTCAATATTGAAGTCTACCTCACGGACCGGGGTGGACACCAGGCAACTCTTCAGGGAACACATCTGCAAATCCTCGAACAACAGGGACCGAAGTCAACTTTGATCCCTTGTTCCTTGTATCAGCAACACTAGCCAAGAGAGCCAAACCCCCATCACTTATCAACTTCTTTGCGCTTGAGAAAGTGAAATCATCTTCGGAATCTCTCGGTCTCAATTCCCTTGAACTTGAAAGCTGGACTCTCACCGAGGCCAAACACCACCTCTCGACAATGACGAGCCAATGTTGGTATGGTTCATGAGACAACCAATCCATGCCGAGGATTACATCGAAGTCGCTCATGTCTAGCACAACCAACGCCACGTCTAGCACATGACCACGACAGATTTAACCTTTTCTCGAGCTACTAACTCTCTACCAATCCGGGTAGCTACTTTGCTAAATCAACATCTAAAGGCTCTTACAGCCGGCTTGCCTCACAAAAACAAATGAGAAATGAAAGAGTGCGAGGAACAAGAATCAAATAAAACAAGAGCCAAGTGCCCAAGAACGGGTAGTGTACTGGCATCACCACAACACCGGAACCACCGCATTCTTGTTCACTTTCGCATAAACTCCACCCCTCGGCGGTTTCGGACTCGTCTTTTTGTTGTATGCAGGCTTTGGCAGTGCCCTGTGCTTTCAGTAATTATAACAAACTTCGATCCACGGCTCCCTGCTTGCACGGACTGACTCATTGGTGACCCAACTTCCCACAATTATTGCAGATCTTGCTAGTTGCATGACAGAGTCATTGTCTTTGAACTCCACATCTGAAACATGTGTTGGGATTTATGCCCTATACTTGTGTAATTTTGATCAATTAAATAAAGTGTTATTTGTTTTGATGAGATTACAGTCTTACTTTTATAAATCCAATCAACTAAGCTCCAAGGTTATAACGTTTATCTTGAAATCGGTGTAGTGGACACTATTTGAGTTGACTTCAAGATTATAACCTAAACAGTCTATGGTATAAGAATAAGGATGGAAACCTCATTCGGTAACACCATGGATGCGGCCCACTTTGTAATTAGTACAAATGAGGTAATCCAACTCATTCATGTAGTTGACATGCGAGTGGGGGCATCCTGTATGAAGAGTTCATACAAGACTGGATCGCAAATTATTAGTCAAACCAGTATAAAACCGTTAACAGGATAAGACTAGTAATTTATAGATGGTCATTAGTGACTTGACACAACCCCGAGCAAGTTAAGAACTCCCGCTTATGGGGTTTATCCTCAGACTAGTATGGGTGAGAGTGGCTCTTGTGGCCGACTCAATAAGCCTACCTTTCCGAGGTGACGTAACCTCGTGAGGTTGGGAACTTAACTGCAAGATGGAATTCACTCATTCCTCTCTTGAGGAATCAGATAGGTTATTCCCTTAAGAACTTACTCCAGTGTCTTGAACAACGGGGTCCCGCCTCTACATGAGGTATGAGTCTAAGGTAGAACCTTAGACTTGTTGTTGATTAGAGGATCGGTGGTGCTTAAGGAGCAAAGAGAGGTAATCATAAGGGTAAAGCGGTAATTTGACCCGGTGTGATTACGAACAACCTGTGAAGGGTCGACTCATGGGTAATGACTATATCAGTGGACACAATAATATCTCTGAGTGAGGAGAGTGCAACTACAAGTCTATAGTGGAGTGACTTATAGTTAATGAATATTGATTAAGCTGGATCAAAGAGTTTGATTAGTTAATC